>OW240920.1:48872458-48984480 GCA_933207985.1 Pelobates cultripes | reverse complement strand
AAAAAATAAAAAAACACCTAGCTATGCATTTCCCTATCTAATCAACAGCAACTACACTTTCCCTCCTCTCACTAAGCATGCAGCTTGAGAATGAATCTAAAATGGATGCTGTCCAGTAGGTGGGAGGGTCTGCTAGGGAGGGTGTGTTGCTAATTGGCTGGAATGTGTCTGCTGACTGTGAGGTACAGGGTCAAAGTTTACTCAATGATGACGAATAGGGGGCGGATCGAACCGCGCATATGCTCGCCCGCCGTGGCGAACATGCTATGTTCGCCAGGAACCGTTCGCCAGCGAACCGTTCGGTACATCACTATATATATTGTATATAAGTTCAGCGTGGGATAGCACCAGGGCATTGAGCTAACTACTGTGTCACCAGCAAGGGTGAGTGCCATTATACTTGTACTATAGATATATATATATATATATATATATATATATATAATTTCATTCTAAGTGTATTTTGATATAAATATATATATTTCAATATCAAAATACAGTTAGAATAACATTTCATATATATATTTTTTTCAATTATTATTTACTTATTTATATTTTATAATATATATACAATATATATATATATATATATAGTTATTATATATATTATACATATACACATGTGTAATTTAATTCTGAGTGTATTTTTATATTATATATTAATATAAAAACACACTTAGAATGACTTTATATATATATATATATATATATACATATATATATATATATATATACACAAGACCAGCCTTCCATATATATATGGTCTTGTAGTTGTGGGAGGGGCATGATTTCCCTATTTAAGGACTGCCAGACCCCTCCTCATTGCCATGGATGGTCTGGCGATTTGCGTACCTGGATTTCCGGCTGTTGCAGGCCGCCATCTTGCTTCCTTTCCTCATGGAGACCTTACCTGCCTTCAGAATGTCTGCCCGTTCCTGGATCAAGGTTCATTCTACCATTAAAGGCCGCCGGGTTCTTCCCCTCTCCTTCGGTCACTACCGCATGATCGCGAAGTCACTGTAACAGTGAGTTGATGGACCCTAGTATAAACACAATGGATGGAGCAATTTCTTGTTCCTTTCTTCTCAATTGGTTCTGTGGAGATAGAGAGGTATACAAAATAGTGCAGATGGCTAAAGTAATTAAATGCAAAGGAAAGTATGTGTAGATAAACACTCACAAGATTAGAGCCAATAATTTTTACATACACCTTTTCTCTGAAAAGTCAGTGTTTACATTGTAAAGCCTGCAGGGACTGGGTATAGACACCAGAACCACTACATTAAGCTGTGTGTGTGTGCGCACCTGCTAGTGAGTGATTCTGTCTAAGTAGGAATGTCAAGTTTATATAAATAGGAGTCTCCAGAACATGTTACCCTTGCAGGGTTTTACTTATTTCAGGTAGGATTAGTTTTCCTTTCTATGATTCATTTTTGGCTTGTGGATCTTAAGCAAGGGGCCACCAAGGTTCTTTCTGCACTTGTTTGGTATTATGTATGCTGTGTATGTACTTTGCCATGTATTGAATTTGTCATTGTATAATGATGTTTCATTACTCTTGTGAGGCAAGCGTATCTGTATAGCCACTGATAATTTATACTCTCCATTTTGCTGCAAAGGATGAAAGAGTAAATGAAAACTATAGAACTAATGTAAATTAGGTGTTATGGAGCAACATTTTATAGTCTAGTGATATATATTATGCTTCTGATGTACATTACACTTAATACCTATTTTTAATGTTTTTCCAACAACGAAATGGTAATGATAGGGCTACATGTCACAGCAATTAAATACAAAAAAAAAAAAAGTCTGCATTTAATGAGCTGTAATATTACAGACATTAAAATTTGTGGAAATGTGAATACATACTCATTCCTACTAACCACTAAGAGACCAGTGGACAAATTTATTTAACAAGGAATTGAAATAAATGATATTCAAATTGAAAAATCTAAAGACTATATTCCCAAAATAGCTCCCCTTAAGCCCAATCATCACCTTACCCTGCCCTACCCACTGGGCTGGGGTGCTGTGCGGCAGAGTACCCCAACTACCCATCCACGGACCCCTCCACCCCTGGAACCCTATCTCTCGCCCACCCTCTATCCACTGCACCACCTCCCCGCTTCTGCACAGGAACAACAGGCATCAGAACTCAACCACCTGACGCACACACACCCCAAAACACACGTAACCCTATAACAACAAAACACCAAGAGCCAACTAACCACCAGGCTCTGAGATAATGACACAGTGAAGGCTAATAGACTCATATACCAAGAAACCGACAACACCACCACAAAGATATACCGAAAATGGGGAAAAGCATGACCATAACACCAACACCCCCAGGGAATAACGGACGCCCCACAGGGCCCACAACTCTGCAGAACATCTTCCCCTTACATGACAGAGCAACATAACAGAGAGAGAACAACACGTGGCCTAACAATCTCTTACATATCTCGTTCATACAACCGCAATGAAGGCAGGGGCTATACAAATAAACTCTCAGAGTAGCCTAGAAAACTGTAGAACCTTGGACAACTGAACAGAACGTTATGATTTTTTTTTTCTTTTAAGAAAAAATATGTACAACACAAGCCATTATTATCTCCGCATATGTAACGGGTGATCGTGTGAATGTAAAAAGAAAAGAAACTGTACAACTGTGCATTACCCTTCCCCCCCCCCTACTTTCTCTTCTGTAACCCACACCTTACCCACCGAAATACACAAAATGAACCATAAATAAAGAATTTAAAAAATAAAAATTGAAAAATCTAGACAACTTAAAATGTAAGAAATTTGACTTTTATGAAGTAAATATATTTGGTTTCAGTAAGATTTCATATGGCATATGCTATAGGAAATGTGTATTGACATAAATGTATACATTCTGATAATTTGTAAAATATAACTGATAAAAGGAAACAAAAACAGATATGACTGTCCATTTTAAGAAATCAAATTTCTATTTGCATTTATAACAAACTACCCTTTTGAATCTGGCAGAATCCATATATATTTACAGTAACAACAGTCATTATTTCTCAAGGTAAAAACTAATATAGCAGCTAATGATTATGTAAAAAAAATAAGTGTTTTAAAAAAAAAAAAAGGAAACATTATCATATTTATGTTACTGCAGTAATGTAAAGATTTTATGTTTTAAACTATATTTAGAATGTTTATATCTTTATAAAAAGCAAACAGAATTTCACTGACTGAAAACTAATTAAAGGAACACTTCGGACACCTTAATGAAGTTCCTTATGTGTGAAAATTGTGTTTTCTTTTTTAATTTTTCAAAAAGTTCTAATTTTAATAGGAATTTGGCATTTTTTCAATTTACTTTGCTACATCCTTCATGGCTGTAAGACAACTGGTCCTTATACGTTCTGGTGTTTTAGTTCAGTGGGGCTAAACTGAAGAGGCAAGCAATTGTAAAGAGAATCTGCTTTGCAGAGACATTACGCTGCATTGGAAAGTCTGGGATTAAACAGTCAGAGGAAGTCTGGGCTGGCAAAGAAGGGGAGAGATTGCAAATGCTGCAAACAAGATAGCTGTTCTTATATATACAGTGCCTTGCAAAAGTATTCACCCTGCCCTTGACTTTTTACCTATTTTGGTACATTACAGCCTTAAGTTCAATGTTTTATTAATCTGAATTTTATGTTATGGATCAGAACACAATAGTCTAAGTTGGTGAAGTGAAATGAGAAAAATATATACATAAAACTATTTTTTAGAAATAGAAAACAGAAAATTGGCATGTGCGTATGTATTCACCCCCTTTGTTATGAAGCCCATAAAAAGCTCTGGTGCAACCAATTAACTTCAAAAGTCACATAATTAGGGAAATGATGTCCACCTGTGTGCAATCTAAGTGTCAAATGATCTGTCATTACACATCTTTTTTGAAAGGCCCCAGAGGCTACAACACCTAAGCAAGAGGCACCACTAACCAAACACTGCCATGGAGACCAAGGAACTCTCCAAACAAGTAAGGGACAATGTTGTTGAGAAGTACAAGTCAGGGTTAGGTTATAAAAAAATATCCAAATCTTTCATGATCCCCAGGAGCAGCATCAAATCTATCATAACCAAATGGAATGAACATGGCACAACAGCAAACCTGCCAAGAGACGCCCGCCCACCAAAACTCATGGACTGGGCAAGGAGGGCATTAATCAGAGAGGCAGCACAGAGACCTAAGGTAAAGTCAGGTCCATAAATATTGGGACATCGACACAATTCTAATCTTTTTGGCTCTATACACCACCACAATGGATTTAAAATGAAATTAACAAGATGTGCTTTAACTTCAGACTTACAGCTTCAATTTGAGGGTATTTACATCCAAATCAGGTGAACGGTGTAGGAATTACAACAGTTTGTATATGTGCCTCCCACTTTTGTGTCGATGTCCCAATATTTATGGACCTGACTGTATATATGTGTTTCTCACCCTCACCATAAAGTACAGAAAGACATATTTTTTTTAACTCATATGGAACTCCACAGATAACTCCTCCCTCTCGAAACAGTCAATATGCAACCTATATAATGGGGATGCAGCTGTGAATCTACAGGAAAAAATAGTGGTATTTGATGCACCCAGAGGTGCTGATAAAGCACCTCTGGATGCATCCACCAGGATTCTTGGACAGCTGGACAGCTGTTTCATTGTTAATGCAACTCATCAGTATGAGGTTGGTTACTGGCTTGCTTTTAAAACTTAGCATTGCTTGCGAAGCAAAAACCAAGTAAACTGTGTGTAACAATGTATTGACTATCCACTGACTTCAGGTGGGGGTTTTCAATCCCAATTTTTTTTCCCACCATAGCTTTCTTGGTTTGTGCTTCGCAAGTAATGCCAAGCCTCAATAGCAAGCCACTAACCAACCTCATGTTGATGAGTTGCATTAACAGCAAAACAACTGTCCATGAGTGGTTCATTGGCTTTGCATTTCTTCCTGAGTTGTGTTTCAAAGCATATGAATACAGCAAACACAAACTCAAAGTAATCCATGTTTAAAATGGAATAATGAGGCAAAAATTTGATTCTTTGTAGTAACATCACTGCAAATTTGAGATTTCTGTGGGAAAGGCACGCCTTATGGCTTTACTGGGGTGCAGATCTGTGTTTAACAATATATTGAATATTATATATATGTATTTCCTTATTTTAAGTCAATATCTAGTCAAATGTTTTTATTGAATTTTTAACAGAATGTCTAATAAAAGCAACATAAAAAATATTTAAAATGAAAAAGAGGATAAAACATACCATTGTCAAGTAATATATGATAGAATTATGTCAAGCAGTTGTCATCTTATTACTAAACCACACAGTTTATCTATGCAGTTGTCTTGCAATACCAGCATCAAAAACATATTTTGCATGATGTGGTTATATTTTTTTATTTTTTTTAAGTTTTAAAATTTTATTGAAAATTTGCATAATTACATCAATTGTCAATAGTGTTCAAGATAACAGGACATGAAACAACATGACATAATAGAGTGTGGCATGACAATGAAAATGTGGAGGGTACAACGGTAGTTATCAGATGAGGTGACATTGCATCTTAATAATACGTCACAGTTAGTTTGTATGTACAGTATACCACAGTTTAACATAAGGCGAAGATCGGCGTTATCATTACAGTGCCGTGAGTGTAATTGAAAGTTTGGCTTATGGCAGTGGGTATTCATCACAAGGATATAGGATAGGGTTATTATTGTTGTTGTTGTTCCCCAAACTCTATTGACAGCTCTATTTAAAGCTATTTCGCTGTCCAGGTATGAGTAGCGGAAGGGCAGAATTGTGTCCGGTGATCCAATAAAGGAAACCGAATTTCAAAAGTGTGGTGTGTGTTTGGCTCAAGGGTAATTGGTTACATTGAGCGGGTACTGAGGTAGTTGCACCAAGGTTGCCATGTGGTTGTGTATGTGAAGTATTTATCTGTGAGGGAATGACATGTCTCCTCTAGGCCCCTAATTGTTTCGACTTTTTGTATCCACTCTCGGATGGATGGTGGGTACGAATGCTTCCATAGTGCTGGTATAAGTTGGTTCGCTGCAGAGATCTGATGTCAATTTAGGTGCGTCTCGGGGAGTAATCAAGAATATGAAAAGTTCTGGGGTAAAAGGGACATGGGTGTTTAGAATTGACTGTATCATCCCATGTATGCGTTTCCAGTAACAATGGATCACCGGGCAAGACCACCAGATGTGAGTGGTGTTGCCTTCAGGTGCATGGCACCTCCAACAATGGTGTGAGTGGGTTGGGAATAAGGATCGTAGTTTTGTCGGAGTGTAATGCCATCTCACTATCCTTTTGTAGTTACTCTCCTGGGTTATGGTGTTTCTAGAAGACCTATGAATTTGTGTGAATATGGTGTGCCACGTTTCTGGTGTGAAAGAGGTGTTTAGTTCTTTTTCCCAGGACGAGGTGAAAGCCGGTGGGTGGTGAGACATTGTTTTAGTGATCTTTGTGTACATCTCTGAGATGATTTTCTTCTTTAAGGTATGTTCTTTGCAGAGTAATTCTAATTGTGTGTGGGAACGAACAGAATTGTGTGCCAATGGCCCTGTATGTAGGAAGTGGGAAAGCTGTCTATACTGAAATGTTTGCAGTACATTGTGACCCCCTGTTATAGTTTGCAGAGGTTTCGTCTGAGTTCCCGTGTCGTCCACAACATCGGCGAGATGCAGGTAGTGTGAGTCATGATATTGCTTGAATGCTCTCCCATCCTCTCCCGGCTGAAAAAGAGGGTTGTGTGTTATTGGGTATAGTGGGGAGGGGTATGGTGACATTGTCTGGTGAGTCCTCACTTTAGCCCACATGCGTAGGGTTGGTGAGATTGTAGGGTGTGGGGAGTGTAGTAAAAATGGCTGTCCGGATTTGTGCCATGGTATTGTGAAAATGGGCGCTCTGAAGAAAGTATTTTCTATATGTATCCATTGTGCGGTAGGGTGTGGATGTGTCCAGTCATACAATCTAGTCAAGAGGACCGCTTGGTGATATCTCTCTATGTCCGGGAGGCCGAGGCCCCCTTCGTCCTTCGGTCGTGTGAGAAGTGAGTAGGCGAGCCTTGGGTTCTTGTGTGCCCATATGTAAGTCGTAAAGGTTTTCCGGACCATCGTGAACCATGACTTAGGTAGCGCAATTGGTAATACCTGCAGGACATATAAGAGCCGTGGCAGAACATTCATTTTTAGAATGTTCAGCCTGCAGAACCAGCCAAATTGGGGTTTGTTCCAGGTGCTAAGATCTGAGTGTATGCCCTTCATCAAGCTAGGGAAATTACTCTCAAATAGGCGGGATGCCTCTTTGGTTAAGTGAATACCTAGGTATTTTATCGTGTGGGGCGCCCATACAAATGGGTGAGCTTGTTGTATAATGGCTGCGTCATGAGGGGAAATGTTTAGCGGCAATATCTCACACTTGCTGAGGTTGGCTTTGAAATTAGAAATCTTGCTAAATGATTCAATTTCTGCCATTAGGTAAGGTATCGACGATACTGGATCTGAGATTGTGAATAGCATGTCGTCTGCAAACGCTGCTATCTTGTGTTCCGTTGTGTCTGTTGTGATGCCTTTAATCAAGGCCTTGTCTCTGATCCCCTGAAGGAAGGGCTCCAGGACCAGGACAAACAGGAGAGGCGACAGGGGACACCATTGTCTGGTGCCGTTCCTTATTGCCACTGGTTCCGATAATTGACCATTGACCCTAATATTCGCCGTGGGGTGTGAGTATATTGCGTCGAACCATTTCAGCCAGTTTGGGCCGAACCCCATGTATTGTAAGGTGTGCGACAACATAGTCCAGTCTACCCTGTCAAACGCTTTTTCAGCATCAATTGACAGGAGCAGACTGGGACAACCATCCCTCGTGGCTTTGTGTATGAGGTTCAGCAATGTTGTGGTGTTGTGTTTGGCTTCCCTGTTAGGAATGAAACCTGATTGGTCTCCATGTATCAGTCCTGGTAACAGCGGTCTAAGTCTGTTGGCTAGAATTTTTGTGAATAATTTTAAGTCAATATTTATCAAGGAGATCTGCCTGTAGCTGCCGCATTGAGTTAGATCTTTCCCTGGTTTAGGAAGTAGCGTAATCGTTGCGTTCAGGGCCTGTGGGGGGAGAGTGTCTGTTTTGAGTAGGGAATTGAACGTGTTTTGGAAGTGGGGTATGAGCAAGGGGGCGAATGTCTTATAGTATTTGGCAGTGAGCCCATCAGGACCTGGGCTTTTCCCTAGTGGTAGCTGTTTGATTACTTGGAGGCATTCGTCTGTTGAAATAGGTTTTTCTAGGGATTCTCGAAGATTGTGAGGTAAGGCATTGTGAATCCTACGAGATAGGAAATCTCGGATGTCCGCCGTCGCTGGGGGGGTTTGTCTTAAATTGTATAGCGAGGAATAAAAATCTTTAAATTCTGTGAGTATGTCAGTCATTGAGTGTGAGAGTTTACCTTCTTTAGTGCGAATGGCCGCTATGAATGTGTGTTCCCTTTGTTTCTTTACTGTAAGGGCCAATAGGCGCCCACATTTACCCCCTTGTGCGTAGTATGTGCATCTTGTCTTGGCTATGGAGCATTTAGTATTGATGTCGAGAATCGTATTTAACTCGGTCCTTTTTTCTATCAGTGTCTTAAATGTGGAAAGATTTAGATCGTTTTTATGTATTCCTTCTAGGTTCCTAATCTCTCTGGTGAGACTAAGTGTGCGGGATTCCCTCAGTTTTTTGAGTCTAGAGGCTGCCTGGATGAACGTACCTCTTATTGTGCTCTTATGTGCTTCCCAAATGATGGGATAAGTGGATACCGGGTGTTGTGGTGTATCACCAAACTCTATAAATTATTATGTACGCATACACATATAAACTCTGGTCCGTCTACTTTAACAAATATTTATTCAGAGACAAAACAACAACAACATACAAATAATGACACACAATCTAACTATACCACCAACAACAGCAACAACAACCTAACTAACAATAACAACTACATCTTATAAAATCCCACTCACAGTTCACCATGATAGAAATTAGGCCATGTCTGCTTAAGGGACTGCTCAGTAGTACAGCCAAGAAGGAACAGAGAGGAATGGAGAAAAGGGGGAAGTGGTTACCTCTTTACCCAATTACCATTTCAAAAGGTAAAGTTTACCTCACCCCCAAGAAAGTCATACATGAGCTTGGTCACGTGATCCCTGGTCACCTTATTAGTTTGATGACAGAATGTCACCACAGGTGTGTGTTGAGCTCGAAATACTGTCCCAGGGAGGACTCGTCTTGATTCCGAATATTGGAGTGGTTAAGTAAGGTATCATTCCGTTTCCACTGTGTCCGAGTGGGGTGGAGGGAGGGAATCTGAATTGAGAGGGAGATTGGTGCGTGATCGGACCATGTGATTGAATCGTATTTGCAGGAGTGGACCAAATTCAGAAATCTGTGTGGGAGGAGAAACAAGTCGATTCTCGAATAGGAGCATGAGGAGTATGAGTAATAGGAATAGTCCCACTCAGCGGGGTGTAAAACTCGCCAACAGTCATAGAGCTGGTGCGAGTCTAGAAGTTTTTGGATTAGTGCCCGGGTTGAAACCTGATATGTAGAGGCTTGTGATGTAGTGTCTAGTGCTCCATCTAGGGAGATGTTGAGGTCGCCTCCTAAGATCAACATGCCGTCAGTGAATTGTACCAACTGCTTGATTATCTTACGTAAGGCCTGGAATTGTTTCCTATTAGGAAGGTAGATGTTGGCCAGGGTGATTGGAGTTGTGCCCATTTGGCCCTTCAGAAAGATATATCTCCCATTGTCATCAGATATGTGTTCTTTGTATGTGAATGGTAGATGCAGGGAAAGGAGGATCGCCACTCCCCGTGATTTCGAGTCTACGTAATTGCTAAAGTATCCCTTTGTGTAGTGTCTAGATTTTAGTGATGGTGCTGAGTCTTTGCGAAAGTGTGTCTCTTGGATGAACACCACTTCCGCTTTTGTTTTATGATAATCCGTGAGAGCCATGTGGCGCTTTTCGGGGGTATTCAGCCCCCTAGCATTATGTGAGAGTATTGAAATCGTTGCCATAGCTGAGGGTTTGGGGGGGGATGGTGTGAAGGGGGTTACTATGATCGTGTGGGGTAGGCGTCTTAGCCTATACCTGTGGACGTTGCGTGGTGTGTAACCTGTTTGTGTCAGATAAGCCAATAGATTGACTAGCGTTGTATAGATTCTTAAACCAAAAGGTGTTACCACAATAAGCAATGTCAGCACGATATACAGACTTTAACAAAACAAAACAAAACTATATACAATGTATATATGTGATGTCGTAAGGTTACTGGTGTTGCTCTTTGGCAACTATAGAAATACCTAGGGTCCGCCCCTGAGAAGTCCCGTAGTCTACAGTGGGCAAGGTTGGGATGACCCTGATATAGTTGGTGGGGGGGCGGGGAACGTGGACAATTCTTATTTTATTTTTTTTTGCTTGATAGATCCTTTTTTATAAGTAGCGATATTTACTGTTTTTACAAATTACAACACAGTGGGCTCTTGGTGCACACGGAACTGAACCGCACCATGATTTGTTAATGTTTCGTGGAGGTAAATGTCAGTAAAGGCAATAGGGTAGTGAAGGAGGAGGTCAAGTGAAACTTTTTATGGGGGGAGGTGGTAAGGGTTGGCAGAGTGATTCCTATAACCTTTCCCTCCCCGGGGTATCCCCTTTCCGTCAGATGTCGGTATACCAACCCCTTCTCTAAAAGTTAGCGTGCATCGTGTCTTAGTATGTCTGGGCTATGCCACCCTCTCTGGCCGGTTTTACCCATGTCAGTCAGTACCCTTGTCTCCCCGTCGTGTCATGAGGCATACGTATTTCCCTTGAGTGGAAAGTACTGGGCGAACCCACGGTCATATCTAAGCAAGTCACTCATATAGTATTGGTGCATGTCATTTTCACAGTTACAGAGGGTAAAAACATAAGCATGTATACGACCTGAGGTTTCAGAGCCGGCCGTAGTGGCCTCTCTTGTCGGCATTAGGGATATATCCCTTTCGGGACCCTGGCGCTGGGATATGTCCAAGTCTGGGTAGTGGGCTCTATCTGGGAGTAGAGGCCAGCGTCATTATATTGAAAATCAGACGTGTAGAGAAGGGTATCGTGGGATTACGACTGGAAAGTGTCAGTCGAGACGATTTAGTGTCCTGCAACTTTGGTCTGTCCTCCTTCTTCTGGTTGTTGGGAAAGTCCAGCCTGATTCAGCCGTTGCCTCTTAGCCGGGGATCTCCATCTTGTTCTTTTCTGTTGAGATGGTGCTGTTAATGCCGGATCTGGAGCATACCAGTCCAAGATGGACGTTTCTGCCAGGTTCAGCGCTTCGGTGAAGGGTATGATGTCCTGATGCGTAGAGATCATGTACGTGGTTTCGCGGGTGTTAACAATGAGGGCAAAAGGGAAACCCCATCTGTACCGTATCTTGCGCGTACGGAGCTGGTCAGTGATTGGCCGTAGGGCCCGTCTCGCTTGCAGAGTGTGCCAAGATAGATCTTGATAGATCTGTATTTCGTGTCCCTGATATAACAAGGGGCCTGAGGTGTCCCTGAGGTGTTTCAGAATATCTTCCTTAAGAGCATAGTAGTGGATGCGGCAGATAATATCTCTTGGTGCATCGCCGACCGCTGCTTTGGGGCGTAGGGAGCGATGTGCTCTGTCTAGAATAACCGGGGAGTCTGGCTTACGATTAAGTATAAGGTTGAATAGCGAGGCCAGGATGTTATATAGGTTTTCCCCTTCTGCTTCGGGCATTCCCTTTATACGTAAATTATTTCTTCTGCCCCTATTGTCGATGTCGTCTAGAGAGCGTTGCATCATAGATAAGTGCCTTTCTTGGGCTTGGACTTTAGCTGATAGGGAGTGCATTAATGTTTGGTGTGACCCCCTTTCATCCTCCAGGTCTTGGACTCTGCGGCCTACCTGAGTTATTTCTGAGCTGAGGCCTTCCATCTTCTGCTGGAAGGCAGTTTCCAATTTCCCTAGCATCTGAGCTAGGTCGGCTCTGGAAGGTAGGTTTCTTAGTATGTCTTTAATATCGATATCCATCGATATGTGCGATGTGTCTGACGCTGTGGGGCTTGGGGGATCTGAGTCAGTGTTTACCGCTGCCGGCGCCATATTGGATTCCCCCAGGTCCGCCACGGGGTCGGAGTATTCCCTGAATAAACGGGTAACAGTACCCGATTTTCCCGCTGGGGTCTTCCCGGAGTGCTGGGGAGCAGGGTGAGCCTTTTTGTGGTTTCCCATTATGGTTAGATACCTCAGTTTTCTGCGGTTTTTGTCCTTGCAGCTCAGGAGCTGAATCAGTGTGCTGCCATGTAGCTCGGCTGTCGGCCACGCCCCCCTGATGTGGTTACATTTATGTAGACATCCAAAAAGCAAAATGTAATAATCCCCAGATGAGAGTTTAAATAAGGATAATCTAAACCAAAGTGGATGTGTCTTATGTAGCTCAGTCTCCCATGTGTTCCCAAACATTTTAAGTTTATTGTTCATGGGTGAGTCTTATCTGAGTACTAGCTCAAATTGTTTATTTTCTAATAATGAGTATAACATCTTTGACCGATGAAACGGTTTCACATCTCAAATGTCTAGGAATACAAGAGGTAGGTTGCAGCAATGAATACATGACCTACCATAATTGTAATATTTCTCAGGAAAAAAATGTTTGGAACTCAACTGCAGGTAAACAAATAAATTTGAAGCTGTCACTTTAAGAAAATATAATTTATATAAATAAAGAAATGTAACTTTGGCAGACTTCTGCAGCAATAAGATTTTGAAAGAATAATGCATTAATGTTTGTAATCTTAGTTCAAAACTGCATCACAAGAATACAGGATATAAAAAATAGGGAAATGCATAATTAGCAATACAGCCCATCGACTTCAATATAACGTTTGACAGAGCAGGTGAGTTGATTCCTGTTGTATGAAATAATACAGCCCTTGTGAAAAAAGACAACAACATCTGGTAATTAGGTAGATCCTGGTTGCACAGTGGTTATAGTACTTTTGTCTCCAAATAATGAATAAGACGATTGAAGAGTGAGTAATTGGCTTATGAGACTTTCAATTAGAATATGCAAATGAATTCCCAGAAGCAGATTTAGTAATTTCTTATCCTTCCCAAATAACTTCAGTAAAGAATCTATTGTTAATCCCAATAAGTGGAGAATTTATCTTGCATTGAGTGATGAGCATGAGAGTCCTTCCAGGATAGAGTGGATTATGGTTCCTTGAGGTATGTGGAGAAAGGCAGGAATCAGAAGTGAAGTCTTGTTCCTAATCAGGGAGTCGAGAGTAGAGCGTAGTCAGTATCAAGCCAAGAGGTTTGGTACATAGGAAATCAATAAGAAGCTCCGTCGGTAAATAGGCAACAAGGTAGCAAGTATGCAAGAGTATAAAACACAGGGAAACATTGATTAAGCAATTTGGATGCGGTCGCAACCTCCTTTTGAAGGGAAGCACGTGATGTCAGATGCATGGGCGGAGAGAGATCGGCGAAACACGGAAGTCATACAGGCAGTGCCGTTCTGGCTGAAATCAAACATGGAGGAATTTCAAGAGAATAGGGAGGAATCCTGACAATAATCTTGTTAATCTTTAACATACTACCTGGATGTTTTGATTAGAACCAATTCTGGTGGGAACTGCATTATAGTTTAATTTATTTTCTTTATAATATTGTGTATGTCGTATGCTAAAACGGAGCAAAATAACTGTGGAAGTAAATAATAAGCCGAATAAGGCTTATTGTAAACATGTATCAATCATGTAACATAATAAAGTAAGCAGAAAAAAGACTAGAGAAAGTAATATAAATAATATATAAGATAAAAAGAAAAAAGAAAAAAAGGAAAAAAGGGAAAAAAGAAAAAAGAAGAAAAGAGGAAAAGAAAAAAATAGCAAATAAATAAAAAATACAAAAGATAACATAAAAATCAAAAATTTATAAAAAATCAAAAATAAAATAATAAAAATAATAATAGGGGTAAGAAGAGAAGCGATATAAAAAGTAAAAAAAGTAAAACATAAATAAGAAAAAATAAGAAATAATCATATTGAAAATACAAAAGAGATATATTGATATAAAGACAAAGAAGTCAATCTCCCACCAAGGCACAAAAGAGGCAGCAAACAATACATGAAAAATCTAAAGATACATATAATGCATAATTAATAAAATAAATAATTTTTCAAAACCTTATCAACATCAGAGAAATGAAGAATAAGGGAACAATTGATATAAATTCTTTGCCAGCTCAATTCATTTCACTGATGTTGATAAGGTTTTGAAGAATTATTTATTTTATTGATTATGTATTATATATGTATTTATTTATTTTTATTTATATCATTTATTCTTAGAATTTTTTCTTTTTTTATTAATTTTCTATTTTTATATTATATTTTTAATTTTGTATTTTTTATTTATTTGCTTTTTTCTACTTTTCCTCTTTTCTTCTTTTTTCCTTTTTTTCTTTTTTTCTCTTTTCTTTTCTTTTTTATTTTTATCTTACATATTATTTATATTACTTTCTATAGTCTTTTTTCTGCTTACTTGACTATGTTACATTATTCGGCTTATTATTTAAGTCTACAGTTATTTTGATCTGAGATTGCATTTCTTGCCTGTGTGCATGTGCGCACCTTTATTTAGTGCCGTTCGGCACTTTCATCCATATCTCATTCGTGCAAGCCGTTCGTGTGTTTTAGCATACGAACGGGCATTTATCTTAATTTTTGAATAGCCTGTTCGTGCCAATGTCCATGCGTTCCATTGCTTCTGTTCGTGTGTTTGGACACACAAACTGATATTTGGCTTGGCACCTACATGGATCCGTAGAAGGGGTGGTCTTTCTGCGTTCCAGAAGCCCTTCTGCATTTCAATTAACCGGAAATTATTTCCTAGAGTTCTGACAAGCGTCTATACACTGTAGATTTTTCATTTATTTTATTTTTATCATTTATTTTTCCAACTTTGGTCTCTCCCTCCTCTGGCACATAGGGATAAGTTATAAATTATTTCATATGGTATAGATATATTATGCATGATTTGTACTCTTTTGTGTTATTAATTTGTGCTAATGACATTGACTTAAGTGAATTATTGTTTGATTTCTTTTTTGGCATTTTTTGCTATATTTGCACTGATGTTTGGCTTGTGGTGTTAGCTTGAAAAATACCTCTGTGAAGATCGAAACGTTGCTGCTCTTTTTGTTCCATTAAAAACCTGCCTGCGGCTTCAACACTTGAGTGCCTGGATATTTCTTTTTTTGCCTTGACGTGTTGGGATTGCTGGTCCTGTTCCAGAGCACCTGTGGCTGCTGGGATTGAGTGCGGTTCCTACAATTATCTTTGTATTTTAGGTCATGACCACAGTAAATGAAACAATAAATCATCCCCTCCAACATTTGTTAGAAATTTCAAATGTATTTTTTTCACTCTAGAGGGGGTGAGGTAGCCCCTGTATATGATTTTGCAATGACTTTCAAGGTGGTTGTCAGATTGTGTAATTCCTACTGGCAAACTATTGGAGAATTCATAACCCATTCACAAGAGACTATACTTTATTCTCTAAACCTGATAATATCTACACCAGAATTGATCTAATACCCCATAACTATCTCAGTCTACTTTAATCAGCCTCTATCATCTGGTAGAACCACACACCAATTTCTATTAATATTACAGTCCCCACCATTCTAAGAAAACAAACTCAATGTTAACTCCAATAGAGATAGCTCCATATTATACTCACAGCTGCAAAGTTGGTGGTAACGATCGTATGTAGATCTGTGACTCCACCTAGCAAACAGGATCTGCTTCTTAGAGTAGACCACCTTTACACATTAGAAGAGGTATGTTAAACCTCTTTGTGCAAATTTTTAAAATATAGGAATATCTAGTAGGGATGTGCATGTGCAAAAAATTTGGTTTGGGACTTTGGCAATAAATAAGCATCCCTCACTTGCCACCACAACCACTTACACATCTTTAGGGCTCCCTAACCCTAACCCTAACCACCAAAACCACTTACACATCTAGGGGTAGGGTTAGGGGTCCACACTGCCACTTCAACCACATCTATAGGGCTTCCAGTGCCAGGAATTAGCTTATTGGTCTGTGTTCCTGTCATAATGCACATCATTTTCCCTCCCCCTCTTGTTTTGCCACTTTTCAGAAATCTGAAGCACTTCGGTACCTTCGAAATTCGGCAATTCAGACATTCGGAAGCATCCGAATGTCCGAATTGCCGAAATTCATCCCAATTTACATTCAGAACGAAATGAATTGCACATGTATAACATCTTGAAACCATGGAAAAATTTCATGACAGACCAACAGTACACATAAACAGTGTGTTGCAAAAACTGATGTTCTTATCTACTTAGGGTGACAACCAATATAGAGAATCCTTCAGAACCTCACAAATATGATATCCAGAACTTCTATGTCTAAATATGTCACAAATATTGCACAAAAATAAGAAAATCTAACATGTGTAGACACATTCATCTATTTATATGCTATGAACTGCAAAACAGTTTATATTGTACACAAGCCCTAATCTTCTTGAACCAGATGCACTCAGCTTACTGCAACTTTTAATGTTTTGAGTTTATTCCTATCCTACATTTATTTGTCTTGATTAGACAGATTCAAACATTACTTTTATATTGCCAAGTGAAGAGAGAGCATTGTTGCTTGTGGAGGATTATAGCTGTACCAAGTCTCAAGCTACAGATGACCGGATGACCAGTCTGTTTAACCCCTTAATGACACATGACATGTGTGACATGTCATGATTCCCTTTTATTCTAGAAGTTTGGTCCTTAAGGAGTTAAACTTGGATCATGATATGCTTTGAACTTTACCCTAGTTTTAGTGCGTGACACGTAAGCACAATCTCTTTTTTTACTTGTGACATCATGTGGCTTCTGAGGAGAAGATTGCAGCTACCACCCTCAGCCCCCCTTTTTATGTCCTAAGTAACTTCATTTTTTTTTAAATATAAATGTTGAAATATGCTTAATTCTATAAATTCCTTTTATTGTACAAAGTGCCTTCAAGCATCCTGTTTTTGTCGCGCAAGTCACAAAGCTATTTACTATATAATCTTGTATGCTCTCCCATTAAGAAGCAACTTTTGATTTCACAAACGCAGTATGTCGGTCTTATTTGCTTTCTCTGAGCACTCAAATTTACAATCTGGTTTCCCTTGAACATAACCTTGGGTGTATATCCACAACAATTTTGGTGCCTGAAGCCCGGGAGGAGACAATCCATTCAATCCAGACAAACTACTGGGAAACCGGGAGTTGTAGACGGTGAATCTTGAGCTGTAGCAGGTCAGAAAGATGTTTACTTTCCTGCCTATGTAGATTCACTCTCTATTGAGCTCTCTGAGTCCTATTTCTGGGTGAGTAAGGATTTAAATAGGTCTCTAGTATGTTCATATAGAATGTCTTGTGAAAGAAATCTTGGACTCTTGAAATCTTAAAATAGTAGAATATATCTGTGGGGCTGTCATTGACTTTGTCTGCCTTGTCATTTATTTTATAGCTAGAGTCAGAATCCTCCAAGGCAGATCTCTGATCTGTGTTTAGATTAAGAAGACAAAGACTGTGAAAATTCCACTGCAGTAGTTCTAAGTGTTTAAATATTGTTTGTATAGTCTTGTCTTGGTTAAGGAAGTAATTACACCATACAGGTGCTAGAGATGGGTAACTCACAAAGTACCCAGGAGGAATGTACAGCTCTGACTATATTCAAACATCATAAAGGACAAGGAGTTACCAGGGAAATAAAGAAATTACTTAAGAAAGCTGGCATGTCCTCAGAGGGCACCCTTGACCCACAGATATGGAATGAATTTATGGCCAATTATAGATCATGGTTAGAAGACAATGATTTGATAGAAGTAGCCCAAAAAATGTCATGTTACTGCAGTTGAATTAACTAATTGTGTTTGTAGAGGAACCGCCAGGAAAGGGATCCATAATTACCAATGTTTTGGACCTCTAGGGTCCTACAATCAAAAAGATCCCAAAAGAGAACCTGAAAATCCACCCCCTTACAGTGGTAAAGAAGGAACCGTTCATAAATCAGTCCCTAAAGAGAAAATGAGATCTCAAGCCCCTGCATCCACTGCAAAGCCTATTACCCAAAAAGCATATTAGATCTGTCTACGTTGTGAATGGACAAACCCATGGTGGGAAGAAAAATGTAGAAGCTGCGGGTTCCCCTGCAACGTTTATGCAGTCTGGATCTACTGAAGAAGGTGCAAAGGAAGTCCAGAATCTATTTCCTGTCATCTTCAAGGGTCCTATGGAGAACCCTAAAGAGGACGAAGAGTCAGAGGAAGGAGTTACCACCCAAAGTAAGACACAAAAGAAAAAAGATAAAACGAAAAAGAGGCAGGAAGAAATAGACCACTAGAGGTTCTAGTAGGTCCAAAAGGGTGGGAAGAGTATAAGCCATGGATACCAAGTGAACAACTAGCTATAATTCAACAGTTGCCAGATGTGGAATAAGCTCCTTTAACTTTAGTTTAATCTCTGTCTATTATTCAGGCTACTTACCAATGCACTTGGGCAGACCTAAAGCAAATACTTGACTTAAAGGCAGGTCCTGTACTCACTCAAATCATTGCCCAATACACGGATGTCCAAGAGGGGAATTTGAGGAAAGGTGGACAAGACCAACCACCAAAAACAGACTAATGGTTTAGATCTAAATCAGCCTCGGGAAAATCCTATGTAACTGCCCTTAAAGATTGGGCTAAAGTAAAAAACGAAGAACTGGCCCACAAGCTAGGAGATATTATACAGGGGAAAGATGAGTGTGTTGAAAAATTATTTGTCAGACTGCAAATAACTTGGGTTATACTGAAACCGAAGTAACATCCACTAGATTTTTAATTAATTGTTTCATGGATGGGCTCCATGCCCCCATAAGAACAGGACTCCAAAATGCTAGACCATAATGGAGAAGCCTTAATTACAGTGATTTAGTTTAAAGTGGCCATGGGAGTAGAAGCTAACCTAAATAATAGGAGACGAACAACTCCCCTCATGGCATTGACTGCCCCCAGATCAAGTACAGAAAGGTGACAGGTTGAGTGTTGGAATTGTGGGAGAAAGGGACATATTAAGCACAACTGTAAATGTTCTCCTAAAAATAGGAAACAGCAGAACAAATCTGACAACTCTCATGACACTCAGTTTCCACCACCCCCTCCCCAATAGGAAATTGACAACCCAGTGTCCCTGCACGCTTTAACTATTCCTGACGTAGCTGGACCCTCTCCTAGCGTTATTTTTCCATTACCAGGTGATAGAATAGTCTATTTTCTGCTAGACACTGAGGCAGTCCATTCTGTTGTGCAGGAGAAATTTATCTTTCCCTAACAGAAATCTGATGATGTTTTATCATGTGTGGGAGTAGATGGGACCCCTGCAGAAATCCCTTTAACCCACCAGATGAAGCTCCATTACCAGATTGCTTGTCAACCCTAATGCCTCTGTTAATTTGCTAGGCAGTGATGTTTTGTCTGCTATTAATGCCAACATTCAGTTTAGTCCGTCTGGAGAGGTATCACTGTCCCTGCCTCTAGAGGACAACCACCTGAAACCCCTTGCCAATATACTGGTGACCCTCAGCTTGCCGAGCCCTGTGCCATAACCCACCATTGACTTGACCTCAGTCTCTAACTCCCTATGGGCAACAGGGAAAACTGATACCGGTAGACTCTCTTTGGCCACAGTCAAAGTAAATCTCCTGCCAGGAGCTACCCCTCCCTGTCATAAATAGTATCCCGTTAGCCCAGCACAAGGTGATGCTATTTCTCAGTCCATCCAGGAATTGTTGCAGGCAGGTGTAATTGTCCCAACCACCTCCACTTGTTATACCCTCTGTACCCTGTTAAAAAGAAACAGGAGAAAGGAAAACCTGTGGTTTATTAAATGGTACATGATTTAATGGCTATTAGTGCCATGACTGAACTATTTGCCCCCAATGTTCCCAACCGTCATACACTGTTGTCACAGATTCCACCTTCTTCTAAGGTGTTTACTGTCATTGACTTGGCAAATGCATTCTTTTCTGTTCCCTTGCACCCAGGCAGTCAATGCCTTTTTGCATTCACACATAAACACAAACAATACACATGGACTGTATTACCCCAGGGTGCACAAAATTCACCTATGTACAGCATGGCAATGACCCAAATTCTAGAAGCTTGGCCAAGGGCACATGATGTTGTGTTATTACAATATATTGATTTGCTTTTGTGTTGCTAAGATCAGAAATCATGTACAGAGCACACCCTGTATTTTCTAAAATTTTTAACGCAAGCTGGGTGCAAAGCTACCAAGGCCAATCTGCAAGCATGTGTTACCACTGTTATCTTTTTAGGACATTGTGTTTCCCATGGTACAAAACATCTCACAGAAGACAGGAAATATGCAGTTCAAAAGATTAACCCTCCGTGCAGCCTGCCCAACTACGTACATTCCTGGGTCTAGTCTCCTGTTGTCGCTCATAGCTTCGCTCTGCAACAATCTACATGCAGTCCTAATATGATTGCCTCGCCCGTGAACCCTTTCATTTAACTCCTGAAGCAGAGGAAGCCTTTTACACTCTTAAGTTGCTTGTCACCTCAGCTCCAACACTGGGTCTCCCAGATTACAGAAAACCCTTCACCCTATTTTGCACCAAGCAGGCAGGTTATGCAACAGCTGTCCTTACGCAGGACTACGGTGGGAAACACATACCAATTGCATACTACTCTACCAGGTTGGACCCTGTTGCCAGAGGTGCCTCTTTTTGTAGTAGTAGCGGCTGTTACTGCCCTACTGGACAAAGCCTCTGACATCATTGTAGACAATCCTGTCACCATTTACATCCCGCGTGACATTAACAGCATTCTATCACAAGTTCAGCCGAAACACTTAGATATTGCAAGGCATCTCAACAGTGGGAAAGAAAAGAGCAAATGAAAGAGCAAATGGCACTTTGAAAAATAAAATTGCCAAAGCCATGCAAGAGACAGGGAAACCCTGAACTGAATGTCTTCCCCTAGAACTCTTCTTTATGAGAGTCACCCCCCATCCTAGAACTTGTTTTTCTCCCTTTGAAATTCTGTTTGGTTGTGCCACAAATACAGGACTCTATTTCCCCCAGACACTTCAGTTACAACATAGTAACATGACCTCCTATGTCCAAGCCCTCCTATGTCCAAGCCCTCCATGAGAAGTTACGGCTGGTGCATAAACAAGTGTTTGATTCTATTCCAGATCCAGACTCTAATTCTCTAATTCTGCAACCCACAAACTAAAGCCTTGTGACTGGGTTGTGATAAAGAGGCACCTCACGTCATGGTCAGTCGTGTGATTGCACTTGGAATGGACCATCAAATCTTGGTTCAAGTCCTTTCCTCACGAAAGGACTTGAACCAAGATTTGATGGTCCATTCCAAGTACTGTTAACCACTGCCACTTCATTTAAGCTTAAAAGGTAAACCAACTTGGATACACACCAGCCACTGTAAATTAGTTGTACCAACTGATCCTCAAACATGAAAGCATTCATATCCTTTACTATTGTGTGTTGTATTAGCCTATGCTGCCCAGATCTAATAGTGAAGGAAAATGAGGTATGGCAAGGGAACATATGGAAGCAGATAGCAGAAGCTAGAATCCTGTCTCAGCTGTACCTACCCGCATTCCAGTAAACACTTGCTCAAAACACTGCGTACGCTAATAAATAATACCATAATTATTATTACTACATGGTACAAAAAGTCGATGAACATGTACAGTTATGCCTTTAACTCCTGAGTGGTAAGCCCCCCACTATCCTTAAAGACAGTCAATGTGCTCAACGCTGATATCTGCTGGATTTTTTCATGTAACCGGTTGAGAGACCCTGTAACCAAACCCCCTTTCCAAACCTGTCCCACACGGTGGAGAAATGCAACAAATTGCAGAGCCCTTAACACTACCATGAAATGTAATAAGACCAGAACGGTAATGAGCTACGACCATCATATAGAGTTGCCCATAGGATGGACCTCCTGTGGCAATCTGACATATGCTTACATTCCCGCCAATGTGACAGGAGGCCCCTGCGCAATCACACGACTGACCATGACTGTATTCTCTAAATCTGACCTGGCCTCTGAACCCTCCCAGCTGTCCAGACCCAACCAAGGTAGGAGAGACGTAAAAGATACCCATACCCCAGATTGTGATTCAAAGATTACTCTTATCTAAGGCAGAGTATACAGCAATGGCAGTCTTCCAGGTAGGGGTCCCCGGACTAGCAGTGTACAATGCTAGAGTTATAAATGCTCTCGCTTGTTCCCTTGCAAAAGGCCTGAATGCAACCTCCCAGGCATTGGAAGGACTCTTAATGGATACACAGATCAATAAGCAAGATATCCTCAAAAATAGAGCAGCAATAGACTATTTTCTCCTAAAACATGATTTAGGATGTGTGGCTGTAAAGGGCATGTGTTGCTTTAATCTTTCAGATCATGGGACCATATCATATGATCCATGAGCATATACACAAAACTTACATGACCTAGTCAGTAATATCACACAAGATACTGGGTTTCTTGGGGATTTGACTAGGTACCTGGCTAAGCCTGCTTATCAAGAAAATATTGTATTTCTTACTCCTTGCTGTATTTGTTATTATGATGAATTTTCTTACCTTTAAGTTCTTCTCCTGTCTTCTATCATCCTTGTGTAAATCAAAACCTCATGTTGGTCGTACCTTAATCTATATGTCAGTCTCCCCGGCCTTTGATACCTACAGCACTGTGTAACTAAATAACTTACCTTCTGGGCACCCCTGGCTCACCCTGTCTGAGGGAACTGTGGTGAAGATAAAAAAAAAAACCCACAGGTGTGATTTAGCACACCTGGACATACCTAAGACCACTGGGTGAGCCTTGGGTTCAAAAGAGGGGAATTGTGGAGGATTATACCTGTAACCAAGTGTAACGAGTGGTGGTACGGAGACCGGGACCCCTCAATGCCTGATGTTGAGAGGAGTTTCAGCATGGTAATGGACTAACAGGGCCTGGTGCAGGGTAACCACATGCCCCCTGGTGTTGAGCACCAGTGTTTGTGCGGCCACATACCAGGGCCCTGATACAGCTTCTGTGGATCCCAAGAGCTAGGAGTTAGATGATATGCAGACCTCCCAGGAACTGGATAGGGAGGCTCTGCAGCAGATATGTATCCAGTACAGAAACAAGGTAAGACTAGAACAGGCACCTAACAAGAAAACAAGACAAGACTAGACTAGAAGAACCCAGAACCGGAGCAGGACAGAAAGCAGAACCCAGAACATGTACACAAGACATGAGGGAAACATGAACAGGGCAGGACAGGACTGTACCTGAACTTGCAAAATAAAACAAAATAAAACAAGGCAAAACAAGGAGACATAACTAAGTACTATATATGTAAAACATTGGAGATTTAGACATACATAAATGGCCAAGATGTATGCAGCCCACCACTGCGTCAAAGTACTCCAATTACGGTGGGTTCCTATCTGCCTAAAAATGCATGACTAAATAAACAATAATAAAACACACACAGCACTTACCTGCAAGAAAAGGGCTGAGGACTTGAAACAACTGCCTGCAGGAACCAACTGAAACAAAAGGATTAATGGAAAAGGAACAGGTGTGGCAACATAAAACAAACATATAAAGGAATCCAGGAGACTGGGAATTCCAGAATCTGAATAAAGGAATGAACCCAGAAAACCCAGCATAAAGAAAAGCAGACACAGAATAGAAAACCAGAAAAACCAAGAAAAACTAAACCAGAATTGTAAAAATAAAAAGAGTACTGGATAGTGGATACCAGAAGCCAAGGCCAGACATCTCTCGCAGAACAGAACAGGATGTGACACCAAGGCGCAAGCTACAGATGACTGGATGACCAGTCTGTTTAAAATTGGCTAACTTGGATCATGATATGCTTTGAACTTTACCCTAGTTTTAGTGCTTGACACGTAAGCACAATCTCTTTTTACTTGTGACATCCTGTGGCTTCTGAGGAGAAGATTGCAGCTATCACCCTCAGCCCCCCTTTTTATGTCCTAAGTAACTTCATTTTTTTTTTTTTTTAATATATAAATGTTGAAATATGCTTAATTCTGTAAATTCCTTTTATGGTACAACGTGCCTTCAAGCATCCTGTTTTTGTCACGCAAGTCACAAAGCTATTTACTATATAATCTTGTATGCTCTCCCATTAAAAAGTAGAAGCATCTTTTGATTTCACAAACGCTGTATGTGGGTCTTATTTGCTTTCTCCAAGCGCTCAAACTTACAATATGGTTTCCCTTGAACAAATCCTTGGGTGATTATCCACAACATGTATGATACTGGTCTTCCTATCTGTTTTATACTTTCTTGCACTGTAATGTACATATGTTTTCTGATAAAAAGAGGAAGCCATGTATTTTAAAATTTTACTTATGAACTGTCTTTAACTGTTACTGACTGCACTGTTTGTACTGTATTTTATAACTGAAAATTAATAAAAAATAAAATAAAGTAAAAAAAAATGGATTAAGACACTCAGGAGAGTTAAGAGACACAAGGGAAGTAATACACAAATGAGATAAGAGATGCAAGAGGTAAAACAAAAGGGTGGGTGACACTAAAGAGGGGATAAAATTCAATAAAAGGAGTAAGATATTCAAAATAAGGGATTACAGTCGAATGAGGGGGTGAGAGATGACAAAAGAGGGAAAAGAACACAAAAGCAGGTATAAGAAAAACAACAGGTGGATAAAATTGTCAAAAGGGGAAAAAGACATAAAAAAGGTGTAAGATACACATAAGGGAAAAATGGTTAGGTAAGAGGGGCAAAAGGCATGTCTCCCAGCAACAGCAGCGAGTGCATTGTGATGCCGGTGGAAGAGGGGGAAAGATGGCAGACTAGTGATGTCACGTCACTCATGTTGCCCAAAGGCAAGAAAGGTGGTGGGACTGTCCAAAGGATTGGCTAATGAGCCTGGAATGAATGCCAGGCTGCTTGACAATCATCTAGGCCACTACACTGTAGGCAGATGATGCTGGCAGCACTGTATCGGTGATCTCTGTAGAGTTCTATTGCTCTTAGTGTAGTTCAAGCATGTCTAATGATGCGATCATGCTACACTTTTCCCACTTTTGGAGACACCTGGAACAAGGTAAGTAAGGCAGGACCCAAAAATCAGGACAGTCCTGCCAACATTGGGTATGTTGAGATGGATGAAAAAGGGTGATCCAGGCCTAATCAGCTGAAGATTTAGATGGGAGGTAACATGCATCTTTGTCTGTGTATGCAAAAATACAGTCAAGAAAATGCAGTTTGATATGTCCTTTGTAGTATTGTAATGCTAAAATGTATTTGGAACGCAACTGCAGAATAAATAATAAATTTGATAACTTTCACTTTATTAAAATAAATTATATTTTCTTAAAGGAAGTTAACTTTGGCAGTCTTTTGCAGCAAATTAGTTTTGAAATAATGTATGAATGCTTGGAATCTTGTTTCAGAATTGCAACACAAGAATATAGAAATTATAACACTAAGGAAATGCTTAATCAGCAGCAAACAATATAGCCCAGGTGACTTCAATGAGGAATGCTTAATTAGCAGTAAGTAGTATAGTCCATAAGATTTCAAGAAGGTTGCCAAGCAGGTGACTCCTGTAATACAAAGTATCAGTCTCTTAGTATAAAGAAATAACTTGGTAATGAATTATCCTGGTATGTGAAGTGGTTGTAGTTAGTAGGCTCCAATAGCAATAATTAATACCATTGAGTAATGGGGCACGTGATATTTCAAATAGATATAGCAAGTAGAATCTCAGAGGCAGACTTTGGATAACGTTTATCCTTCCCAGAAACTTGTGGCTAGAACCAATTGGTAAATACAACCATAGGAGAACTTCTCTTTCCTTAATGAATGATGGGAGTTGAAGTCCTTCCAGTGTTTATTAATATATGGTTCCTTGAAGTAACTGAAGAGATACAGGAATCCAAAGTTAAGTCTGTTTCTTGAGTGGCTAAGTAGAATGGAGCATAGCCAGAAACAAAACCAGAGGTTCAGTACACAGGAATTCAAATGAGCAGAGTTCTGCAGTGACACAGCAACCATGTAGTAAGAAGCGAGAGCACATCAACCACAGGAGATTGACAGAGAAAGATTGATTGAGCACCTGAGATCAGGTGCATCTTCCTTTTGACTCAGGAAGGGATGACATCACAAGCATATGGGGTCTGATCGCTAAATGTCGAACTGACTGGAATCAAATATGGAGGAATTCCCAAACAACGTGGGGGAATCCTGACAAGTAGAGATACTTGGTGTAACTATGTTTACAGTATGTGGCGATCACAGATATTATTTTTACATTCTATTTTTAGGTTGCTGTATTCCCCGGCCATCAGGCTAAATTTAAATATTCATAAGAAGGATATATGCCCAATTAAGTTTCATCTGCAGTTGTAACACCTACTGCAAGCAGCAAAGCTGATATTTCCTAGATAAAAGATATCATGTAGCCTCTGGAACGCTATATTCCCATATTATTTTTTAAATGTATTTAAATATTGAAAAACAATTTACAATTAAATATTGAATGTAAATTTGGTTTACTTAATGATATTTTTTTAGCTATCTAAAGAAAAATACAAACACAAAAGTGCTGTTTTTTAAACACAGATGTGCTACCTAGTGAAGGGGATAAATAAATAATTTAGAAGAAAATAAATTATTGCAACTCAGCATACATTTATACATTGTTTCCAAGTAGAAACAAAAATAATGCATCTGCTTTATGCTTATAATACAAGACATTTCATAACACTGACCTGCTACTTGATATTTCTTCTCTGATGTACGTTAGCCTTACTGCTGTACAGTGTACAAAATTTGGCAAAAGGGCACTACTTGACAATGGGATGTCTCTTGAAAATATTGCTACACATCTTTAAAGGTCAACTGCAGAATAACAAGGTAAGTCTATAAATACAAATGTTGGAATTCAGCATGCACAAAAATATCACAGTACATATCATAATCAAGTTGAAGGAGTCAAAAGCAGAACTGTCACAACTAGATTTTTAAACAACCCAATAACTAAAAGTTAGAAACAAGTTCTTTTTTTTTCTCTAAAATTCTGAGTAGTTTAAAAGGGACACTATAATAACCAGAACAACTATAGCTTACTGTAGTTGTTCTGATGAGTGTAGTCAATCCCAGTAGGCCTTTTGCAGTAAACACTGTCTTTTCATAGAAAACATAGAAACATAGAATGTGACAGCAAATAAGAATCATTCGGCCCATCTAGTCTACCCAATTTTCGAAATACTTTCATTAGTCCCTGGCCTTATCTTATAGCTAGGATAGCCTTATGCCCATCCCAGGCATGCTTAAACTCTTTCACTATGTTAACCGTTACCACTTCAGCTGGAAGGCTATTACCAGGGCCAGACTGGCCCACCGGGATGCCGGGCAATTTTCTGGTATGGGCACCTGGGGCCGAGCAGACACCTGGGTGTGCTGGCGGCCGCAGGGGGAACTGTGCTGTCTCTGCTCTGCTCCACCGCCCTTGCCAGCTACTTAATGAGAACAGGGCCGGATTATGACGTCATATTCCGGCCCCGGTCTCATTAAGCTGAGCGCTGGGGAGCAGAGCAGAGATAGCACAGCTCCCCCTGCGGCTGCCAGCACAGCTCCCCCTGCGACTGCCAGCACACCCAGCTGTATGCCCTCCACGACCCCTTGGCCAGTCGCCCACAGGTAGCAATAATGCGTGTCAGTCTTTCAGTGTGAGTGTATGTGTGTGTGTGTGTGTCAGTCTGTCAGTGTGTGTGTGTCTGTCTGTGTCATGGTATATGTGTATCTGTCTGTGTCATGGTGTGTGTGTTTGTCTGTGTCATGGTGTGTCTGTCATGGTGTGTGTGTGTCTGTCATCCTGTGTTTGTGTGTCTGTCAAGGTGTGTGTGTGTCTGTTATGGTATGTGTGTGTCTGTCAAGGTGTGTGTGCATGTCATGGTATGTGTATGTGTCATGGTGTGTGTCTGTCATGGTATGTGTTTGTAAAAAGGAAAATCCAGCGCACCCCCTTATCTACTAAACAGCTACTTTGGTGCTGACAGATTATTCTAGTTTTATTAAAAACACCTAATCCAGGCAATAAATAATGGGGGTTTAGTTACATTATATGATCATACATTGCATAAGCCTGCCACAACGTCAATGTACCCCACCTTTGACAGGTCCTACTCTAACAACTAACTGTCTACTAAATCAGCTACTCACTTGGGGAAATCCTTCAATCTCGAGTTCTCTGCAGTACAAGGCTAAATAGGGTCCTGAGATGAAGCACCTGTGACAGGGAGGGGTGCAAAACCAAGGAGCTGGCTAGACTCCTAAATATATATATGGGAAAATAAGGGGCTAGCTGCACTCACCTGAACATGCTTAAATGGGGTGCTGCTTGGGGCCAATAAGTACATTAAAAAGGAAAATCCAGCGCACTCCCTTATCTACTAAACAGCTACTTTGGTGCTGACAGATTTTGCTAGTTTTATGAAAAACACCTAATCTAGGCAAAAAATAATGGGGGTTTAGTTACATTATATGATCATAAATTGCATAAGCCTGCCACAACGTCAATGTACCCAGGGCCGGACTGGGAACTAAAAGCAGCCCTGGAAAAAAAATTCTATACCAGCCCAATAATGCGTCGCACCAGCATAGTGTGCTAATATAGAGGATGAAAAAATTACTTGAAATTGAAAACTCTTACTCCAATGAAAGAACGCATATATGGCTTCAAAATAAACAAAAGAGCGCCTTTATTTTAAGTAGACATACATTTGCATGTAATCAATGTTTCAGTATAACTACCTTGGCCTATTAAGGACATTTTAGTAATGGTACTGAAATGCTAAATGTCTGCAGTTGCACAACTAAAAAAAAATTGAAGTGAACTTGTTTATTTTGAAGTTCTATGGGTGCGCTCTTCACTTTGAATATGTTATTGAGCATGAGTATGCAACAAGCAACAAGACTGTACCAATACGTGCTCATTACATATATATATATATATATATATATATATATATATACAGTGGCGTACATACCAGGGTCGCAGGGGTCGCGGCTGCGACCGGGCCCGGCCCACCAGGGGGCCCGGCCTCCACTGCGACCCGGTATGTAGCCACAGGGCCAGCCTCTTCCCCTGGGGGGCCCAGGAGCCGGCCACGCCAGGGCCCCCCCCCCCGAGGCTGACCCTGCTGTCACCCGGAAGGTGGGTGGCCGGTCAGGCGGGCAGGCGGGCAGGCGGGCAGGCGGGCAGGCGGGCGAGGGAGCACTCAGTGCTTCCTCTTCAGTTCCCTCGCGCACCGCACTGATACCGGAGCCGGAAGATGACGTCATCTTCCGGCTTCGGCATCCCTACGCGGCGCGCAAGGGAGCTGAAGAGGAAGCACTGAGTGCTCCCTCACCCGCCTGCCCGCCTGCCCGCCTGCCCGCCTGCCCGCCCGACCGGCCACCCACCCAGGAGCCCAGCAGCACCACTGGACCCCAGTGAATCCCCCCAGCACTCCAATAGGTAAGGAGGCTGGGGGGATTACATTAAAAAAAAAAAAACTAGTGTTAGTGTTTGAGTGTGTGTGAGTGTTAGAGTGAGTGTTAGTGTGTGTGTCTGCTAGTGAGTGTTAGTGTGAGTGTTAGTGTGTGTGTCTGCTAGTGAGTGTTAGTGTGTGTGTTAGTGTGAGTGTGTGTGTCTGCTAGTGAGTGTTAGTGTGTGTGTTAGTGTGAGTGTTAGTGTGTGTGTCAGTGTTAGTGTGTGTGTCTGCTAGTGAGTGTCAGTGAGTGTGTTACTGTGTGTGTCTTACTGAGTGTGTGTTAGTGAGTCTGTTTGATGTATGTTAGTGAGTTTGTGTTTGTCAATGAGAGTGTATGTTGTGTAAGTGAGTGTGTATGTATGTCTGTCGCTGACTGTGTCTCTGTCAGTAAATGTGTGTGTCTGTTAGCTAGTGTGTATGCGTCTGTAAGTGAGAATGTGTGTGTCTTCAGCACTTACCTTTCTCCAGCGCCAGACTCCCTTGGCGCTGAGGATCCCTCAGCCTCTCAGCTCCGAATGCGACCGCGCACGCATTCAAACCGCCCATAGGAAAGCATTACTCAATGCTTTCCTATTGACGTTCAGTGTGCTCCTCTAGCGGCTGTCAGTGAGACAGCCACTAGAGGCTGGATTAACCCTCAGTGAAATAGCAGTTTCTCTGAAACTGCTATGTTTTCAGCTGCAGGGTTCAAACTAGAGGGACGTGACACCCAGACAACTTCATTGAGCTGATGTGATCTGGGTGTCTGTAGTGGTCCTTTAAAGGACCACTATAGTGCCAGGAAAACATACTCGTTTTCCTGGCACTATAGTGCCCTGTGGGTGCCCCCACCCTAAGGGACCCCCTACCGCCCGGCTCTGGAAAGGGGAAAAGGGGTAAAACTTACCTTTTTCCAGCTCTGGGTGGAGAGCTCTCCTACTCCGATCCTCCTCTTCTCCTCCCCGTCGGCTGTATGCGCACGCACGGCAAGAACTGCGCGCGCATTCAGCCGGTCACATAGGAAAGCATTCATAATGCTTTCCTATGGACGCTGGCGTGGTCTCACTGTGAAAATCACAGTGAGAGGACAGCCGCTAGAGGAAATAGGGGAAGGCTTAACCCATTCAGAAACATAGCAGTTTCTCTGAAACTGCTATGTTTATGAAAAAATGGGTTAACCCTAGCTGGACCTGGCACCCAGACCACTTCATTAAGCTGAAGTGGTCTGGGTGCCTACAGTGGTCCTTTAAGTGTGTGTGCATCTGCATGCACTGGCGTACATACCGCGGTCGCAGCCCTGTAACCTCTGCGACCAGGTGCCCACCGTCATGTGTTGCAGCCCGGCCCGCGCGCGGGGGGGGCCCACGGATCAATTTTCGCACCGGGGCCCCATGGGTCATGTGTACGCCACTGTATATATATATATATATATATATTAATGACATTTATGTGTGTATTATGCATATATAAATGTATGTTACTAATACACACATCAATATAAATGCATATATATATATATATATATAAATATGTGTATTACTGTCAGGATCACATCAATTTATGTCTTTTACCTTTACCTCGTTTAGTGTATCTTGTCTCCAATTGTCTCCTTTTTTTCTCTTACAGCTTTTTCTCTTGTGCATCTTTTATTTCATCCCAGTCCATGTGTGTTTCTTTTTACCCTTCTCCAGCCTCTGTATTTCTCTTTCCCCAGCCTCTTTTGTGTTGTTCTTAGCCCCAGCCACTTTGTCTCTTTCTCCTCTTCCAAACCTCATCTGTGTGTCTCTTTCTAACTCCAGACTCTCTGTGCCTCTTTCTCTTCTCCCAGCCACTCTCTGTCTCTTTTTCCCCAGCCCAGCGTTGCCTCCCACAAATCTTGTATCACTTTGTTTCCCTTCCCTATGTCTCTTTGTCTCTCTCTTCCCCCTCTCTTCCCCATCTCCTCCCAGTGTCTCTCTCTTACCCCATCTGTCTCTGTGTCCCCCCTTCTCCTGTGTCTATCTATTACCCCTCTCTTTGTCCCCCCAATTACCCCTCTGTCTATTACCCCTCTGTCTATTACCCCTCTGTCTCTTTGTCCCCCCCACCTGGTGTCTCTCTATTACCCCTCAGTCTCTGTGTGTCCCCTTCCCCTGTGTTTCTATTACCCCTCTACTGTCCCCCCTTTCCCCTCTTTTTGTCCTCCCCTTCCCCCTCTCTTGGTTCCCCCATCCCCTGTCTTTTTATTACCCCATCTGTCTATGTGTCCCCCCTTGCCCTATGTCTATTACCCCTCTGTCTCTTTGTCCCCCCTAACCTGGTGTCTCTCTATTACCCCTCAGTCTCTGTGTCCCCCCTTCCCCGTGTTTCTATTACCCCTCTTTTTGTCCCCCTTCTACTCTTTTGTGTCCCCCCTTCCCCTTCCTCTCTTTTTGTGCCCCCCTTCCCCTTCCTCTCTTTTTGTCCCCCCTTCCCTTCTTTTTGTGTCTCCCCTTCCCTTCTTTTTGTGTCCTCCATTCCCCTCTTTTTTGTGTCCCCCTTCCCCTTCTTCTCTTTTTGTCCCCCCTTCCCCTTATTTTCTATTTGCCTGCTGACCTTGTTACAGGAGGACTGAGGGAAGGGGAGGAGCTAACTACCATGCTCCCTCATGGTTCCCATAATTCCCAGCAATGAGTCTATGATGTGTAGATGCTGGGAATTATGGGAAACGCAAGGGAGCATGGTAGTTAGCTCCGCCCCCTCCCTCAGTCCTCCTGTGCTGACAGCTATGCTGCTGTCAGTATCAGTGAGTGTGCTGCTGGACCAGTTAGGCGGCCGCCCGGCACACTCACTGATACTGGCAGTAGTCACACTGCACAGGAGATGGGGCTGCCGGACCGGCCACCCGGCGGCACCGACATGCAGCCGCGATATCATTAAAATATAGGGAGCATGGCTCCCTCTCTATCTCCAGCCCCCCAGGTGTCGCGGCCCACAGGGAAATTTTGCGGTATGCCGGTGGGCCAGTCCGGCCCTGAATGTACCCCATCTTTGGCAATTATTACCCCCCCACAACTAACACCTGTTAGAGGTCCTACTCTAACAGGTGTTGGTTGTGGGGGGGTAATAATTGGGCAATTATTTTTTCAACCATTTTCCAATATGGGCGGATAACATTACATGTCCACCATATATGGCACATCAAGCCTAATTCAGATTTACATCTCCAGCACTTGTTGATCTGTGATAATTTCATTGGGACTAGATACCACCTGTACTGTATTTTCTAAATGAGTTCAAGATGTGTAGTACATGTTGTATTACCTTTGTGAATTGGGAATGCTCGGTTTCACTAACTTGTGGGGAAAGTGAAGCCGATGTTATTGGCGATGTCATCTGCTTCACTTTATTAATTTTTCGGTTTGTGCTGTATAATTCACAAGCAGCAGCACGTATATGGTCGTGAGGATTTTCTTTTGTGGGTTTCCTGTCAGACATAGTAGGTCATATTTGGATAGGGTGGGAGTCGTGAGCTGGCGTGTTGTCAACTGCAGGAGGGACTTGATCTGCAAATACGAAAAAATAGCTCTCTGTGAGAGTTTAAACTGTGTCTGTAGCTCTGGGAATTGTTTTAAGGTCGTCCCGTGGTATAGATGGTGGACATGTGGACATTCCCTTGTCATCCATGTGAAGTAATCAAAGGTTGGGTTTCTTAGATATATGCTATATAATGGTGTGGCCAATGATATGTCGTTGAGCCAGCCGATGTAAGTATGAGATATGTCCCATGTGTTCAGCAATAGTGTTGTTGGTTCTAACATGTGTGGTGAATCAGGTCTCAATTGTTTCAGTGTCCAAAATAGAAAATGTAGCCCAGCTTTGCAGGACCAGTAGGATTCTATGGCCACCCATTGGGGTGTGGATGTTGTTATGTGTGCTGTTACTACTCTGGAGAGTATTGCAGCCTTGTAGTATAATTTTACATCCGGGAGGTTTAACCCACCCACTGAAATAGGTTTCTTAAGAATATGCATAGCAACCTTGACTTTTTTGTTTGCCCATCCATATATTATTATGTCCTTCTGTAGCTTTGCCAAGTATTGTTTAGGAAGAGAGATTTGAAGGGTCCTGAGTAAATGTTGAAATTTTGGGAGTAAGGATATTTTGATGTGATTCGCCCATGCCAGGATAGGAAGTCCGTCTCCCAAGATTGGAACGTTTAGGTGAACTCATGGTGGAGTTTCTCTTAATTACATGTGAATAGTTGGTGTGTCGATTTAGTAATTTGGATGCCTAAGAAGGTGACAAAGTCCTCACTCCAATCAAAGCTGAAGGAAGACTTCAGTGGTTCCATGATATGTGTAAGTTTATCTTTGTTAAGTTGAGTTTGTAATAAGATACTCTATCACAGTCTTGTATGCATTGTAATAGGTTGGGTAATGAAATTTGTGGTTGCGTCAGTGTTAGAAGTATGTCGTCAGCAAAGAGATTTAGTGTGTATTTTTTGTCTCCTACTTGTACTCCATGTATGGAAGGGTTTGCTTGGATTGTCGCTGCCAAGGATTCTACCACCATCACATAGAGGAGAGGTGACAGGGGACAGCCCTGTCAGTTACCATTTGTAACCAAGAATTTGTCAAAGACAAATCCAGAGTTTAATACTTGTGCAGCCGGTGCTATATATAAGGCCCTGACCACCAAGATAAAACCCTCGGGGAGTTCAAACTTATGAAGAACAGCCTCTAAGAACCCCCATCCCAGGCACTCTGCATCATGGGACAGCAGCAGCCCTCCTTTTCAATAATTTTGTGTAGAAAGTTTCTCTGGTTGCTGTTAGGTGCATACAAATATGTGATGGTATACAGGACATTGTTAAAGCGTCCCACAAATATTACGTATCTGCCCTCTTGGTCTATATCTTCTAGTAGCCACCACGGTGTTCCCCCTTTATCAATCAATTGTTAAAAGTATAACTCTACTCCCACTACTCCCAGGAGACTGTACGCACATGGAAGTGAGGAAAGAGGATTGTATTGCATTAGGAGGCGCCCGGTAAGGCTTTATGGTATGGCGTGTACCTTAATTTGAGTTACAAATGATGGGGATTGGCTTACAGACCATAACTATGAACATCAACATTTGTGCAGCTAATCAACTATTGCAGCTTATACTTGCAAACTCAGAGTGCAATGTGGCAATGCTCCATGGAATGTTCGTTTTTTGCGCGCTTTCTTCCATTCTTGTTGCAGACAGACATTGGTTTGTGTCTCTGCTTGCTTCTCTGGCACGGTGATCCCTCATTCTATTAGCAGACATAGGCCATCCTCAGGGGTATTGAGAGTGTTGATTGCTCCATTATGCTGTACCAGAAGCTTGGTTGGGTTCCTCCACCTGTATGCCATGTTATTTTCCCAAAGCAGTTCAGTAACTGCAGTGAAGGTTTTCCTCTTTTCAAGCATGGTGGCGGAGATGTCCGCAAAGATCTTAATTTTCTAATAGGTAGGGGGTAAGACCTTTTCATCCTGCTTGTTTTGAGGATCAGCTCCTTGGTGTCGTAGTAGTGCATTTTTAGTAAAATGTCTCTGGGTATGTCGTTGGGTAAAATATAAACAAAAAAGCACAATTCAAAAATTGAAAAGATAAAAATATATCATAAAAGTAAATGCTGCTCGACACATGAAAGGTGATTCCTACTGACCTTAAGAACGAGATTTTGTAGAAAGTGTCAGCGCTTCAGAAAGTCTTGCCCTTAATTGTTAAAAAAGTAAAAATTGATGATCTAAAACCATATGCTCTTGTAGGTATAATATTGATACACTTACACAGTAGTAAATATGCCTTGGAAAAACAAATTCACTGTATGACTGATGTCATCGTCAGGAATTTTTTAAGAAAAATCATAGTGAATTAAATCCTATATGGAATGAGGAATTTAATATTGAATCTTCTGACATCATTCATTCCAATTTAAAAAAAAAATCTAATTTTTATCCCTCTTTTTTAATATCAAATAACATAAAAGTGTTCGAACGAGCTGTGTTGGAGGGTATATACAATATAAAACCTCTTTAAAAATGTAGGCAAAACTTATCACATAAAGAAAAGGAAACAATAAATCTTTTAAAAGATGACCCCTTAATTATTATCAAACAGATAAGGGGGAAGGAGTTTTTTTTTTTTTTTAGATAAAGATAAATATTTGGGAGGAATAAAAAGACAATTAGATGATGAAACTACATATAAAAAACTTAAGAAAGACTCTACTAATGATTTAAAAAAATATTTAAAAAATATTTTTGGAAAAAGGTTTAGAAAGTAATATTCTTAATGAAAGTGAATTCTCTTTTTTATTTGTGGAACACCCCAAGATCCCAGTTATATACATCTTGGCCAAAGATACATAAAGATCCTAATAACCCCCCGGGCCATCCAATAGTACCTGGAATTAATTTAATTTTATCTTGCCTGTCCCAATATATTGACTTCCATCTACAACCTCTGGTGAAGACATGTCCTTCTTTCCTACAGGACTCCATGTGCCTCTTAAATATTTTAAATAATTTTAAATGGAATGAAGAGTATCTTTTTAATTACATGTGATGTCACCAGTCTTTATACAATTATAGAACACCAAAAAGGCTGTGAGGCTGTTAAATTTATCTAGATGTGTCTAAGAAATATAAGGATATACAAACGGCTTATATTCTAGAGGGTATCAAAATGATTTTAAATAATAATTATTTTTGGTTCGAAGAAGACTTCTTTTTACAGATAAAAGGTACTGATAAGGGGACCAAGTTTGCACCAAGCTATGCCAATCTTTTTATGGCATACTGGGAAAAATATTTTATTTATCAAGAACATGGCTTTGGCACAAACTGGGTCCAATATAAAAGATACATAGATTATATTTTTATTATCTGAAAGAATGTAGGGACTCTTTTAACAATTTTTAAAACATTTGACTTTTAACATAATTTATTTTAATTTTTTTAAATGATAATGTTTGCATTTCTCTCACTAAGAGTGTAAGCGATCAGAGCATAGATTTTTTTAGTTATGTTTATTATTATGACTCGTACTTTTTTTAAACATGTCGATGTGAACAGCTACATTGAACTAGACAGCTGTCACCATCGTCCCTGGTTGACAAATATATCTAGTGGACAGTTCCTGAGAATCCGCAGGAACTGTATGACCCAGGGAGATTTTATTACACAATCCCCTGCTCTAAAAAAAGAATTTGAACAAAAAGTATATAATAGTGATAAGTTACAAAACAATATAGATGCAGTTCCTGATTTAGAAAGATCCCCTTTACTTAAATATAAAAATAAAGAAAAAAGTACAGATAAGAAAACAGAAAATGATCAAATTCCTCATATTTTTAATTTTTCTAATAATGTGGGCATGATTAGGAAAATAATTAACAAAAACTGACACTTCCTCCAACAAGAGGATGATGTAGCTGAATACATAGGTCAAAAACCAAAATTTATTTTTTGAGGTGCAAAAAATCTTAAATTTTAACCAAAAGTTTTGTGAAAAATGAACAACACAATTTTTTTTTTAACAGACTGGTCAAATGAACATAAAGGTTTTTATCATTGTGGGATGTGCAATGCATGCCTTAATACAAGAATATCCAATAAAAATGTTCTTTCTTTTAGTTCAGTTGTCACTGAAAAAGAATACAAAATTAAATCATTAATTACATGTCACTCCAACAATGTTAATCTTCTGTGGTGTACATGCGGGTTACAATTTTTTTTTTGCAAATTTACCTGAGATCTGATACCATTGCTTGTAGAGTCAAGGTTATCAGTGACAACTCTCTTCAGCTGTGTCTGGTCAGGTGTCTGGTTCTTGGCCTATAAAAGCCACTTCCTGTCTCTGTACCTTTGCCAGATTATTGTGGTTCCTGTACTCTCTAATCAAGCGTGTTCCTGTTTCTCCTTCCTGTTGCTGAATTTGGACTGTTTTGACTTTGCTGCTTCTCCTTCCCACTGACCTCGGCTTGCCTCACTACGATTATCATCTTTCTGTTCCAGTCTCCCATCTCTGACCAGAAGGCCACTCAAGGCTCAGGGGCTCAACCACCTGGGTAACGAGTGGCTACCTCTGGCAGAAAACATTGCTGATCTGGCTACTGGACTCCAAAACTTTGTAACATCACTATCATTACAGCAAGACATCCAGACCTATCAAAGTAAGAATTAACGAACATGTCCGCAATTTTAAAAAAGGTTTTTTAAATCACAGCGTATTAAGGAACTTTCTGGATAAATATATGTCAGACCCAAGACATCTAGAATTTTGTGCAATAGAAAAAGTTAATGCTCATTGGAGGGGAGGAGATGTGGCTAAAAATCTTAGTATACAGGAGACTAAATAGGTCTTTGAATTACGTACTTAGGTCCCTAGGGGACTTAATATTGACTTTGAGATAAATTCCATTTTATGAAACATAATTCCCCCTCCCCACTCCTCTCTTTGCCTTATTCCTGTGGTTTTTAACTTTCTACTCTTTATGGTTCACTTAAAGATTTTATTATACTTTTAATATCTTATTAATTAGAATATATATTTTAATCTGAGTATCATTTTAATTGTGTATCTCTACTTTTGTGTTTTTCTTCTTTTGCCCTCCTTATGCACATGATATATATGGATATGTGCCCTTTTATAATATGGCGCCCGCTGGTCGGGCATGAGAGACATATATGGACATCATCTTTCTGCCAAAGAGTCCTGTCTCCACATGAAAACATCACAGGAAATGACGTTATGCATTTGACATGTCACCGTAAGTGACAAAAACGAAAAAGCCGTGCCGAACGAGAGCATTCTGAAAAGGATTTCAACAAGAGTGGACGGACTATGAATATATTATGGGATAAGGGAAATGTAATTCAAATGTTTTGATTTGCTCGGTATAGCAATAGGATATCTGCCTATTTCCTAATACACTACTAATATGGCTGCTAAACCGGAAGTATGTGTCTGAACAGGAAACTGCGCCATCTTAGGGGTGGCATGGTACATATCCGGTTCGGACCATATTTGGAAAAGGGGGTGTTTCCTAGACATGTGTGATTATAATATATATATGTATGTAAGGAATGTCTTTATTGACAGAATTTATACTAGCACTTAAGGAAGGCCCAAGCAATGGGTTGAAATACGTTGTGCATTTATTTTATGTTCTTATGTTTACAATAAATTCTTTTTATTCATCAACCTCTTTTGGAGTTCATGCTTCCAGTTATTAAGCATTTCCTGGGACCCCAACTACTAAAGGAATTTATCTATATGCTCTATAAGTCCAGAGTCCTACTCACGATTTATCCTAACAGATGACACTATGTTGTGTTTTATTTCTGTTTATCAAGGGTTGCCATATATCATTTTCTGTTAGGAAGAGATTATATGTGAGGTAATTAATCCTTCTTAAAGTGTGTGCGCTCATCACCTTATCCTTCTACACGAGGCCTGGTGAGTCTGGGTTTGAGGCCTTGTCTTGGTCCGTTTTGGTGCCATCTTGGGAGTCCTCAAATTGGTGAAGGCGTGCCCTTGTTTTGTGCTGAAGAAGGTCAATTTGTCCTGTTTGTAAGTCGCCCTTTTCCCCTTATGATGGGAAGTGATGGGGGAGCGATTTTGTTGTTCTTCGGATCTCAAAGCTGCGGGAGGGCCGATATTCCGCGGAGCTAACAGCACTTGCGACCGCTTGCGTTCAGGTCCAGGACACGCCCCCTGGGTCTGTCTTTTCATACATGTGTGACAGAGCATCTGCCTCTTCATTTTTTGACCCAGGGTGTTAGGTGATCTGTAAATTGGATCTGGAGAAGAACAAGGCCCAGCAGGCTTGGCGGGGATGTAGTCTTTTGGCATCACAAAGGTACTCTTATTTGCGGTGGTCTGTAAATACAGTCATAGGTCAGGGGGCTCAATCAAATAGGTGGCGCCATTCTTCCGGAGTACCTTTGACCGCAAGAAGTTTTTTCTCACCTACATAATAGTTCTATTATGTGGGCAGAAGTTTTCAAGAGTAGAAGACTACGGGGTGAAGTCAGTCATCCTATTCTCCTAGGTTTATAGTTTCTTTATGGTGACCAAGGAGGAGGCAGAGATGGGGCCTGTTTCATCTAGTATGGTCCTGTCTTGATTGGAGTCCCATCCACCACGTACAGTGATAAAGGGGGTAACTTTAGTCACATGGGAAGGTGATAGGTTTGTACCAAGCTCTGCTCCATTAAACAGCCGCTGGCTCCTTAGTCAATGATGGCTGTGATTTGGTGGTTTCTACTTCCCCAGTGGAGAGAAAGAAAGTCAGAAAGGTAAGAGGAGGCGGATGGAACAGTAGAAGTCCAGGAAAAAGGAGCTATGGATCCCTTACCAGGTAAGGTGTTGAGTCGGACTGCAGTTGGTGATAGGCTTTCCCACAGTAAAGACAGTGTCCTTGAGAAGGGCGTCTCTTGCATTCTTCTTCAGTCAAGGGGCAATGAACCATGTCTATTTGCATGGGTACCTCAGAGAAGGAGGTAGAAGATAGGGGAGAAGCTGCAGGACCATATAGATTTGCGGGAGCCTGTTTCTAATTTCTTCGATCACAGAAGCGTCAATCTAATTGGGTGACAGGGGAATCAGATCTTCCAAGGACGTGGGTACCCCAACCCTGTCTAGTTCCTCTTTTAAGGCCTAAGATAGACCCAGTTGGTACTGTTCTATCAGGTTGGTTCCGTTATAACATGTGTCAGAAGCCAACTCCCGAAAATCCGTTGGTGTAGTTTTCTACGGGCCTTCTTCGCTGCTGGAGGGAACAGAGTGCAGTGCGGGCAGTGAAGGGTCTCAGGGGGTCATCATATAATGTGCACATGGCTGCAGAAAATTAATCCCATGAGTACAGTATTGGAATGTTAGAGTGTAGGAGTTAGTGTGCCCAGGTTTGGGGTTGACCTGACAGCAAGGCAATAGTAGTTCGAACCTTCACATAATCATTGGGATATGTGCGTGGTTTTAAAGTGAAGAGCAGTTCACAGGCTGTGATAAATTATCGCAGTTCAGTCTTTTTTCCAGTGAACTTGTCAGGCATGGGAATGGCTGGCTCTGGAGACATAGGTGACATGTGGACAGCAGCTGGAGGTGAATCTGGAAGGGGTGTGGACTGAGACCCTCTCTGTTCATGCTGTAGCAGTGCGGTGTTACTGGCTTGCAGATCCTGAACTGCTTGGACCAAAGCCGTCATCTGTTGGGTCAAGGCAGTAATAGCTTCAACTGTTCCTGCGGGTTCCATGTTGGCTTGGTTATTATGACACACTCACTTGGGGTTTTGTAGTGGTCACAGAACCCAATAGCAGCGAAACACGACTTACAATAATGACCTTCATGAGCACATGGGAGTCGTTACAGTCTCCTGAAAGGTTTGTGGTGTCACGGAGGCCTTTATTGGGAAGAAGCCAAATGAGGTATCCAAGAAGGGGCAAATCAGAAGCCTTAGTCTGACAATCTGGAGTAAGGCAGCAGGCAAGAGTAGTCAATCGGAGTCCAAGGATCAGGAACCAGGATGGCAATCAGGGAAGAGTCCAAGGAGTCCAGGAGTCCAAGGATCAGGAAACAGGGAATCAGGTCACAAAGCTAAGATACAGGAGCAAGTAAAATAGCCAAGCACTGACTGAAAAGCGTGCTTGGTTTAAATAGGCAGCAAGGATCACATGACCAACAACCTCCCCCCAGTAGGAGGAGCAAACAGGATCTATAAAAGGGACTCAGCTCCATCTTGGCTTTCCTCTCAGTCACTGACCTGCCCTCCCTATCAAAACCATAACTCCTCCTTCTCGCCTGAAATGCCTGGTCCACATGGCGCCATCTTGAAATGACGGCAAGCCCGCGTGGACTTTGGTAGTGAGAGGGTGATGCCATAGCCCTGGGAGAAGAGACTTGGAGAGCGTTAATGAGTGTCCAGCTCTGCCGTGACACTTATGGAGATATGGTCTCCAGTACGGCATACAATACTCCAAGTGAGGTCTCACCAGTGTTCTGTACAATGACATGAGCACTTCCCTCTTTCTACTGCTAATACCTCTATCTATACAACCAAGCATTCCGCTATGATTTCCTGCTGCTCTATTACATTGTATGCCTACCTATAAGTCATCTGAAACAATTACCCCTAAATCCATTTCCTCATATATTGAGGTTAGGACTCTATCAAATATTCTATACTCTGCCCTTGGGTTTTTCCATCCATGATGCATTATCTTGTACTTATTCACATTAAATGTCAGCTGCCACAGCTCTGACCATTTTTCTAGTTTACCTAATTAATTTGCTATTTGGCTTATCCCTGCTGGAACATCAATCCTGTTACATATCTTAGTATCATCAGCAAAAAGACATACCTTACCATCAAGACCTTCTGCAATATCACTAATAAAAATATTAATGAGAACTGGTCCAAGTACAGATACCTGAGGTACCCCACTGGTAACTAGACCATGCTTTGAATATACTACATTGACTACAACCACTGTTGCCTATCACTCTGCCACTGCCTTACCCATTCACCAATATTGGAATCCAAACTAAGATTGCAGTCTATTGATAAGCCATTTGTGTGCAACAGTGTCAAAAGCCTTACTGAAATCTAGGTAAGCAATGTATACTGCATGACCCTGATCTATTATTTTAGTTACCCAATCAAAAAAAAAAAAATAACAAGATTAGTTTGGCATGATCTCCCTAAAATAATCCCATGTTTACTCTGATCTTGAAATCCATGTGATTTTAGATGTTTAACAATCCTATCCTTTAACATAGTTTCCATTACTTTCCCTACTACTGTAGTAAGGCTTAATGGCATATAGTTGCTTGAAGACTGCCTACTACCTTTCTTATGAATGGGCACAACATTCGCTAACTTCCAGTCTTCTGGGACTACTCCTGTTTACAATGATTGGTTAAATAAATCTGGTTTTGCTACTACAACACTAAGCTCTTTCAATAGCTTTGGGTGTATTCCATCAGGCATCATTGACTTTTTTGTATTTACTTTTGACAGTTGAAAAAGAGCCTCTTCCTCTGTAAACTCGCATGTAACAAATTGCTCATTTGTCCTTTTTCCTAACTTAGGTCCCTTTGCTTCATTTTCATCTGTAATTACTGAACACAAATATTAATTGAGGCAGTCAGCTAGACCTTTATCCTCTTCTACATACCTTCCTTTTCTTGTTTTTAATCTAACTAATCCTTGTTTTACTTTCCTTTTCTCAATTATGTATCTTAAAATTTTTGTCCCCTTTCTTTACTGACTGTGCTATTTTCTCTTCTGTGTGTGATTTGGAAGCTCTTACAAGTTGCTTAGCCTCTTTCTGTCTAATCTTCCTCACTCTGGGTTTCTTTATAATTACTAAATGCTAACCTTTTGTTTTTTACTATTTTGGTCACTTCCTTGGAGTACCACAGTGGTTTCTTAAATTTTTTGCTTTTACTGACAAGTCTAATTCACTTTTCTGTTGCCTTCAGTAGTGCAACTTTTAAATAATCCCATTTCTCTTGGACTCCATTTAAAGACAGTGATTACATTAAAGCCTAGGTACACCTCCAGTGGCCATTTCTTGGATGGATACTGGAAGTGCTTCCACTGTGTGGAGCACTGATGTTCAGCATCTCCACACTCTGCATGGAGACACTGAACTTTCCTTATAGAGATGTGTTGATTCTATGAGGAGATGCTTATAGGCAATGGCGGCATTTGGCGTTGCCCCTGCCCAGCCTCCTCGCCAATTTCAGTCAATTCAATGCTTGCCCTGTGGTATAGCACTGGATTTGCTGAGATCATCCATTCTGCCTGCAGACCCGTTAAATACCTAGAAATTAGGTAAGTTTTAACAGGGGGCAGGGCTCTGGCAAGCCACCTAAATGGTGGTTTTAACACTATGGTGTGAGGAATACATGTCTGTGTTCGTGAGCCTATAGTGTTCCTGTAATGTTTTAATTTACACTGTTTGTCAGGTAGTCTAGCCACACTGTGTAAATTAAACCTACAGATGATCAAGTACACATTAGTGCACCAACCTTTTGATACATTTAGTACACCAAAAGTATCAAAGGGTCATACTTCAAATGTTCTCCTAGCATGCTATAAAAAGTGATTTATTTGCACCTGCAGAAATGATCATGTAGGTATATTTGACTAGAGAAATATTAAGGCTGCTGACATGATGATAATGTCAAATATAAATATGATCACTCAAAACTACTTGAGTTTATTTGTTTTAATAATTCATTTATAACACTTGAATAATAAACAGATATTTTGTTTAGCATTGCCAATTTTCTTTAATTATATTTTTTAAAACTCAATAAGAAATGTTTTTGTAAAAGGACTTGGTAAAACTCAGATTAAAGGAAACTATAACCTTGGGGATGACAGCGTTTTCCCTTATTATGAAGTAATAAAACATTCCATTGAGTCTGACAAGTTGCAAAGCATGACCAAGAAATTATTATTTGCATAAGCTGTCATATAATTGGATGTTACAATTGAAGTTGACATATGATGGTAGCTACTGCAGCACCATATTAAGATCATATATAGGAAGTAATGGCAGTTCCTAGGGGCATTTTTGTTCAGGGCAGGGCAGACCAGGCATAAGGGGAATTATACCCCTACACAATGTGCAGGACCATACAAAACTGAGTAAGACTACAAAATATATGTTATTCCACCAGCATTAGGGAGAGCGTTGCACCAGCAGGCAGGTAAAGCACCTGGAATGCACTGGTCTAGAAGTCTAAAAGCCACATATTGAGAAAAATGTATAATTTCAACATGGGACATTAAATACTTTAATTTGTCTGGAATGCTGTCCTCTACCGTATTTCATCTATGTGCTATTTATGTATTTTATTTTGTTGGACTCAAATAAAAGCTAAATATTTACTTCACTTTTAAGATATTTTGTAAGGCATCACTACTTAGTGTAGGACTGTCTTCTATATGAAAAAATTAATGTAACTTTACATTGTTTAAAAGTATCATTTCATCAGAGATGTTCTGAGCCAATGGCAGATCTTGAACAGATGTGTTGGGTTTTGCCCGATGATTAAACAAATCTTTAACAGGGACAACCTTTTTATGTCAACCCTATTCGTCAAATAGTTTACTTTAACCCCCGCTCTGGCTTTGCTACACTTAAATTTGAGCATGCTAAATAAAGATTTCAGGCACAATGCCCTTCACATTCTAATGATTGTTAAATCATCGATAGCTATAAATTCAAAATCCTCAGTGATGGACAGTTTGCATAAGACCCACTCAAGGATAGTTGAGCAAAATGTAAAGCACAATTGCTACAGTTTTCTGTCTGTGAGATCCCAATATGTCTATTGGGATAACTGGGTTAAATATTATAAATATTTATTGTCCATTCCTAATGTGAGCCCCTTCCAAATGCTAACTCTGACAAGATGCTTGATATGAAGACGTTAGTGTCAGATAATCAGACTTTGCATATGCTCCCTACCCATGAGTATCGTTACATATTGTCCTACCAGCATTGTCTTTTTACACTTCTAATTCATTTTTCTATTTATGTATGTCTGTTTTGAATATTAAAAATTAAAATATTTTTTTTTTTTTTAAAGTATCACTTTTAAGTATTAAGTACTTAAAGGACCACTCTAGGCACCCAGACCACTTCAGCTTAATGAAGTGGTCTGGGTGCCAGGTCCTTCTAGGGTTAACCCATTTTTTCATAATTATAGCAGTTTCAGAGAAACTGCTATAATTATGAATGGGTTAAGCCTAAGCCTTTAGTGGCTGTCTCATTTGACAGCCACTGGAGGCGCTTGCGTTCACTGTGAAAATCAAGTGAGAGCGCGTTCATGTGTAAATGCTTTCATGAAGCTGAATGCGCGCACTCGCGCATTCAGCCGGGCGGGCGAAGGAGGCGAGAGGAGGAGGAGAGCTCTCCGCCCAGCGCTGGAAAAGGTAAGTTTAAACCCCTTTCCCCCTTCCAGAGCCGGGCGGGAGGGGGTCCCTGAGGGTGGGGGCACCCTCAGGGCACTATAGTGCCAGGAAAACGAGTATGTTTTCCTGGCACTATAGTGGTCCTTTAAAAGTGATTGTGTATTTAAGTATTCAATATACACTCCCATCCACTAAAACATTTTAGCTTGGTGAAGTGCCTTATGGGGTAACTGCCTTTCCATGTGGGTTTATTTTATAAAAATTGCAGATTTCAAGATATATCTTCTTTTCCGTAAATCCCTGTGGTAGCAATTCCTTGCTGTCAGGTTTTCTGTCTCATTTGCTTAGACAGGCTTCTTGTCTCACTTGCTTTGAACAAAAGTTTTAAGTGGAAGCATATGAATATCGTTGGTTTCAATGCTGCTCTGTAAGAAGCATAATTTGTTGTGTTCAAAAGCTGCCCTATGATAAGTATCTGATAGGATACAACGCATCAGTCATGATGACTTTAAAGGAGGAGGATTAAAGCTGCAGTGATTTAACAAAAATAAAGCCAAGATTGAGAAGCTGTACATAAAAAATTAAGTTCATAGTAATTAGGACGCTTAGTAGCAGACGTGCTGCTAATCAAATGCCCTTGATTAATTGATCATCAGCAAATGTGACCACCTCTATAAAAGCCAACATTTTTTGCAGTTTGCTGGTCTGAAGCATTTAGGTTTTTGTTAACACAATGACAAGGATGAAATACAGCAGCAATGATCGCATAGTAGCAATTGTTGCTGCCTATCAAATTATGCACAATTAGAAAACTTGCAAGTATGGTTTGTCTTGTTACCAGGGTTGCCAGGAGAAAGCCTCTCTAAAATAAAATATCAACACTGCTTAGGTTCACAAAGTTGCATCTAAACAAACAATGAGACTTCTGGAACAATGTCCTTTGGACCAAAAATGAGTCCAGACCTCAACTCCAGTTGAAATGCTGTGGCAGGAACTTTAGAGAACTGTGAATAAACAAATGTCAGCAAACATCAATGAACTGAAGTAACTTTGAAGAGAAGAGTGGGAAAAATAGCTCCACAACAATGTGAGAGACTGAAAAATTCATACAGAAAATTATTATTTCAAGTTACTGCTGCTAAAGGTGGTTCTACAAGCTGTTGCATCATAAGGTATACTTGGTTTTTTCCACAAATTACTTCTCCATTTTGGCTTTATTTTTGTTAAATAAATCATAACACTGTGTAATATGTCATGTGCTGTTCATCTGATGTTGTACTTACCAAATTTCAAGACCTGCTAAGAAACTGATGTTTATTATTATATGTAAAACCATAGAATTCAAAGACGGTGTACTTTCTTTTTCTCATGACTGTGTATATGCTATTTTGAAATAGATTGTTCCTTTAAATGTTTGCAGTACACTTATATTCAATCAAATGAATATCTAGCTATATCATTTATCATATTAGTTGGTATTATAAATGGTTCGGGCTGAGAAATTGTTGTTTAAATAATTCTGTTTATTTTATGGAAGCTGTCTATATGGCCATAAAATTGTTTGCCAGCAGGCAAATAGCTTGTAGCAAAGTTAAATTCATAAAGCAGAAAGGCTTGTCTATTGGCAGTTTGCTTGGTTTGTATATGTCCTTTGGGCTTTTTGTATTCTGGGAATTCTGAAAATTGTCAAATGCACACATCTATTAGATACATTAAACATACATTACAGTTAAAGAGACAATTCAGGAGGGTGTGAGACCAGCAAACTCAGTACAAGAGAAACTTTGAACACCCAGTCTAGTCCTTTAACATGTTTTGGTTTTTTTGTTTGTTTTTTTTTAATATAATTTCATTTTTATGAAAAAAAATTTTTTCTTATGAAGGGGTATAGGAAAAAAAGGAGGGAAAGTATACATACATAAAAATACATGTGAATATATCCCGACATAAAATGTCTTTATTCCTGCCTAGTAATCTTGTGGACCATTGTTACTGTAATAAACTACAACAATGCTCCAGCAGGGCCAAATAGAATCGTAGGATCTTTACCGTAAACACATCTTATATAAATCTTTTCTAGGCATAGATCTTAATTATATATCCTCTTTACTCATTGAAGTTATTCATATATGAAAACCAAAGACATAGAGAAGAAAAGACAAGAAAAAAAATATATATATAAAATTCTGATAATATCAAATACATTGGACTTAACTTATCTCATAAGTCTACTTTTTAGGGAAAAGAATTTCTAATAAATGCAATTCAAGGCCTTCACAATGATAGAAGTTGTTGACTTTTCCTGCAGCTCTGAGCTGAAGGAGATTGTGTTAGGTTTTACACAACCTTTGTGTCCTTTTTGGGACTGGGCAAAGTACATAAAGAGTATATCTTTTATGAGCAATCTGCTCATTTGTTAGAGAAAACAATGAAACAGTGCGAAAAATTGTGGTCATAGTTTTTCTGTAAATGACTCGACATGCAAAAACTGTCACAAGCTAAAAATAATGTATCTGAGAAAATATGTGTACTCAGATTTGTATACTCTCTGCATGACCTGTGCACTTTTCTCTAAAAAAGTTTGTAAATATGACATCTACTTGCCCATAATTATACAAAGCATAGAAGAGAAAAAAAATACAAAAGTGCAGTCACTTCTGAAACATGAAAATGTATCATAATATTCAGGTGACATGTTACAATAAGGGGAAATGTTATATATTTTTCAAGTCACAGGATTGATTCTATAAGATACACACTTTTTTTTTCTAGATTTTGACATAATATTGTAATTCAGCTTAGAGAATTAAATATTGGTTTTCCAATAACCTGTGCACTTGCATTAGAAGCTGCAAGATATACCTTTATCTGTACTTTTTAGTCCAAACTGACCCTCTATTTTGAATGCATGATGTAGCAAATGGATACAAAAAGTAATATAATATTGAACTAAAAGAATCTTACAGAATCAACAAGTGAGTGTCTGAACAGTTTCAGCCAGGTAGTTGTCTAATATACAAACATATGTGAGTGGTAATTAGTATGTGAAAATATCATATGATTTAAAAAAATGTATTCATACTTCAAAATTGAACATCACTCTTACATACACAATACAGCTTAATACTTTCCTATGGAAGGTGTTTGGTGTACTCACATGAGCTTCAAATATATATAACTTTAAAAAATCTTGGTATTTGCTACTACTTTCTGTTAGACAGGGAGCTGAAGGATGAGCAAACTTCATCTTCTTATTATTATCACTGGCATTTATAAAGCGAAAACAAATTCCGCAGCATTGTACAATTGGGAAAAGACAAACACAATAAGAACAGACCGATACAACAGGTAGAGGACCCTGCCCGTGAGCTTACAATCTAAAGGTTAAACTGAGGAGATGAGACAAAAGGTAGCAGAGGGATTTGTATGTGATAACAGATAGACTTAATAGTATAACTGCAGCAGCTGAATGAGGAGGTGATTGGCTATGGTTCCAAACAGCTGTTAGAGCATGCAATATAGTTAGAAGGAACCAGGGTGGGTGGGTAGAGCAGAGTAAAATTAAAAGGCCTTCATGCAGGGATGTAGGATGCATTGGGGCTAAGGAAGAGAGAAAAAACAGTTACTTAAAAGTTATTTACGGCTGGGAGTGGCAAGCGGGGGAGGTTAGGGGATCAGGGGATCAGGGGGAATGGAGCAGGCTAGCCATTTGTTATAAACAAGTAAGTATTTGCCAAAATTCTATCAGCCAGATTATTAATAATTACCTGTAACATCAAGTGCAAAATATTACAGTAGTAACCTATATGTAACAATGGTAGTATCATTATAGTAAAGTAATAATCTAGTAACAAAATGAAAGAAATCTGGTTGAGTATCTTCTCCATCTCAGTCCGTACCTTACAGCTGCAGTGATCAAAATTAAAAGGCCTTCATGCAGGGATGTATGATGACTTGGGGCTTACAGCTGCAGTGATCTTGGTATTTTATCTGTGGTAATTATTATTGGTATTTTTTTCCAAAACATGGATGAATCCCACTGTATAATATATATGTATAGTAAGCTATGTATAAGAAACTAGGTAATTTTTTGTTTTGTTTTTCGCATAAAACTTCAATATGTTTTCAGGTGCTAAAATCTAGCCAAGAAACTAAATACCCACTATATATTGACTAATATTTGTAGAAATAAGATCTTAATTTGAATTATATACAGGATGTACTTGAAAACCAGAGTAATCTGAATGCACATTGCCTGGTTAAATTCTTTGTTATAATTATTATTATTATTATTATTATTATTATTATATGCTAGTCATATATCCTGTTCATCTACAGAATACTTTTGTTTGCTGCCCCTGTGGAGGATATCATATAACAAAGTTACTGGCAGGTAAATCATTTCCAAATATAGATCAATCAACTTACTGACAAGAATGATGGGTAGGGGATTGTAATACCCATCACTTCATATTAAAGTGTAATATTAGATTGAGTACAGTTAAATAAAAACATCTGGCACAAGGAAACAGTTTTTGAAGCAGGGAGAAAATGAAATTGTTTATAGATTTTTTTAATTGACAATTAGTTATCCAGAGAATGTTACAATGTATGCAAAAATAGTATTATTATTATTATTGATACAAACAGATTATGAACTGCTGTTACCTTATGGACAAAGGCTTATTAACTTATTAAAAAAAAAAAAAAAAAATATTGACCATTTATGTTATCAATTACCAAAAAAATGTAGTAGAGAAAATTAAAACAAAAATGTGCTCATCAACATCTACAGTACAAATGTAGAGAAAAATCTCATCTTTAGAACACCCCCATTTTACTAGTTAACCCATCTAAGTTAATTGAATTATAGATAGACAGACAGACATATTGGATAGATAGATAGATAAATAGACAGACAGACAGACAGACATATTGGATAGACAGACAGATATATTGGATAGACAGACATATTGGATAGATAGACAATAGATAAACAGACAGATCTAGTGACTGCTAAGAAGGTGTTTTCTTGTGAGTATGCTAGCTAGAACACTCAAAAAAAATCAGAGACTAATATGAATTAAAACTTAACCTTTATTTATGTTCATCTTAAAAGACATAATACCAAAATGAACATGAATACCCTAGTTAAAAATTGAGGTGAGAAATACCAAACGTTATGTGAAAAATTTACTTGACCTTGTTGTCGCTGTTATATATTGAGAAAAGGAGTAGAGGCAGAGGTAATTGCAATACCAAAAGATTGAAAATACAATTTCTCCTGAGCTGCAGCTCCTCCCACTGTAGTTCCAGCAGTGTTAACCAAATAAACATAGAAAAAAATAGGTCTGGACTACCAGTTGTAGTGTGCATCAATGTGCTACCAAGCATTTATTTGAAGGACATAACAGACAGGCAAACGTTTCGGGCACAAGCCCTATTTCAATGCAAATGTCCTGTAATAAAGTGAAGGCAGATAGATCTATAACATTTAACCCCATGTTATAGGTCTATCTGCCTTCACTTTATTATGTGCTGTAGGCAACACAAACCAAAGTTTAGTTATGGGCCCCTGGGGTGGAGCATTTGGAGAGCAGGGTGGGCCAATGCTCCACTCCGCAGTTTGCATACAACTGGGAGAAATAAGTTCCAGGCCAGAGCTTTGATCTGTCTCCAACCCACTGCTCAGCTGCAGATATTCAACTGCAGCAGTGGGAATAAACCCCTCCCTGCTAGGCAGGTAAAGGGGGATTGCTGGTTTCCTCCCTGGAAGCAGGTTTTTGAAGCAGGGAGAAAATGAAATTGTTTATAGATTTTTTTAATTGACAATTAGTTATCCAGAGAATGTTACAAGCCAGCCTTAACTGTCTCTCATGTGAGACAGTTAAGGCTGGCTTGGAGCACTGGGTGTGCAGAAGGATAGCAGTTAAGGCTGGCTTGGAGCACTGGATGTGCAGAAGGAAAGCAGTTAAGGCTGGCTTGGAGCACTGGGAGTACAGAAAGGAAAGCAGCAGGCTAGCTGACAGCACTGGAGTGCAGAAAGGAGAGAGAATTTTGTTTCTTTCTAGAAGGAATGGAAGCCACATGCTAAGTGAGTGTGGAGTGCAGAGATCTGACAAAGGCACTAGGTTGGTGAAACCACTTCTTGTTCTGTTATAGTTTAAACCCTTGAGAGATAGGGAACTTGATGTTAGTGCTCAGACCGAGCTAGATTTTTGTTTATAGGGATTTGTGTTATTGTTGTTTTTTCATTTGCTGCTGTATCTGTGGTGGAGTTTAACAATAAATTGCCTCAATTATATGAAAACCAAAGGACTGTGCCTGTTGTTTACCCTAGAGGACCGTGCTATCTGCAAACAAGGATCACAGTCCTTAAACATGCAGTAGCACTCACCAGTTTATATACAATGTGCAATAAATTAAAAACCTAGGTGCCGCCCCCCATAGATAAAGTGAAGCTGTTTCTTATTAGCTGGCTTCCCTCCACCATCTTGGGGCTCTCTTCTGGTTTCTGGCAAGTGTGAGCGTGATGTCATGTCTGACGTCACGCCCACTGCATATGTCGTCATGACGCACAGTTGCTAGGAAATGAGTATACAATACAGAAGTTCATTATACAGATCGCAATAAATAAAGCTATATACTGTTATGGGCAAATGCAAATATTACACGTTTTAGAATGGAATGTTGTATTTCTTAAACTGTCAAAAGTGGTAAACCGCGCCCAAACAGTGCAAATAATAATTAAAATATATACATACAGAGAGTCCTCTAATTAGGAATGTATAAAACCTTCAAGGCAAAAAAGTACAGAACAATAATAGTGCAATATGTCAAGTGAAATAAGAGTATATAAAAGCTTATAAAAGACTCACTCACACTTTGCAGAGCTACTCAGAGCTCTGCCGTATAGCGCCTAGACGGTATAATCCCCGTCTCAGGATATCAAGTGATGGTATAATGCGGTATCCAATCCTCCACAGTGGTATATGGAAAGATAAAAATAGAAATAAAATCCAATAGTGTAGTATATCTATTAAAAAGTGTGCAAATAAAGGAAAAGTATCCTACTTACAAATTTCAGAGCAAATATCTTGCTCTGGTATAGACAGCATGTGGTGGTATGATCCCCACCAAAGCATATAAGTCAGGATTCAAGATGTATCAGGAACAAGAAATAAAATAGTAAAAACTATAACTTTATTGTTACAAAATAAAAAATCTGTAATAAAAGAAGTATCAGATCTCTTACTTAACGCGTTTCGCCCGGTCTGGGGCTTCTTCAGAAGTAATAAGTCCAAAATTCAATGGAGTCCTCTTTATATAAGTGTTCCTGATTAATGTGATTTAGTCCTGATGCAATTTCACTTCCTACTTCCGGGTCGTGTGTGTCGCCCGGAAGTGATGTCAGCGAGTCTTTTCGTAGCTTGCTGGGATATGTAGTATCCCTCCATTCATGTTGTGTGCGGCTCCCGGAAGTGACATCAGCGTATCTCCCAATGGTTGATGGGACATGTAGTTTACATTGTCCATTTCTCTATAAACACAATTTCGTCACCCGGAAGTGATGTATCACGATCTGGTATTGTTCATGGAAATTGTAGTTCGGCAAATTGCCGATTATGGGATACAATACATATAAGAATAAAATAAGTAAATTATGTAATTAACAAGGTGATAAAATTTAAAGAAAGAATGTAAATATAAAAACATATAAGAAAAGCAAATAAGACATATGTTTAATTACAAAAGATAGCCAGCACTAGTGCACTATTTAAAGAAAGAATGTAAATATAAAAACATATAATAAAAGCAAATAAGACATATGTTTAATTACAAAAGATAGCCAGCACATTTTTTTTTATTTTTTTTTTATTAAAAAGACATCATAGAGCTATACACACAAAATATATAGGTTTATACCAGGTGTTGCATACCAGAAAATAAGCATGCATAGAAATCTATAAAAAATAACCAATATTATAAAAAAAATGCTATACACAAAGTGAACCATGCACATATATGGAGATCTTAAAGTGATACACAGGGGAGGTGGTGTGTAAGCAATAACAAAGGTATATAAATATGCAATTGTTATTGCTTACACACCACCTCCCCTGTGTATCACTTTAAGATCTCCATATATGTGCATGGTTCACTTTGTGTATAGCATTTTTTTATAATATTGGTTATTTTTTATAGATTTCTATGCATGCTTATTTTCTGGTATGCAACACCTGGTATAAACCTATATATTTTGTGTGTATAGCTCTATGATGTCTTTTTAATTAAAAAAAAAAAAATGTGCTGGCTATCTTTTGTAATTAAACATATGTCTTATTTGCTTTTATTATATGTTTTTATATTTACATTCTTTCGTTAAATTTTATCACCTTGTTAATTACATAATTTACTTATTTTATTCTTATATGTATTGTATCCCATATCGGCAATTTGCCGAACTACAATTTCCATGAACAATACCAGATCGTGATACATCACTTCCGGGTGACGAAATTGTGTTTATAGAGAAATGGACAATGTAAACTACATGTCCCATCAACCATTGGGAGATACGCTGATGTCACTTCCGGGAGCCGCACACAACATGAATGGAGGGATACTACATATCCCAGCAAGCTACGAAAAGACTCGCTGACATCATTTCCGGGCGACACACACGACCCGGAAATAGGAAGTGAAATTGCATCAGGACTAAATCACATTAATCAGGAACACTTATATAAAGAGGACTCCATTGAATTTTGGACTTATTACTTCTGAAGAAGCCCCAGACCGGGCGAAACGCGTTAAGTAAGAGATCTGATACTTCTTTTATTACAGATTTTTTATTTTGTAACAATAAAGTTATAGTTTTTACTACTTTATTTGTTGTTCCTGATACATCTTGAATCCTGACTTATATCCTTTGGTGGGGATCATACCACCACATGCTGTCTATACCAGAGCAAGATATTTGCTCTGAAATTTGTAAGTAGGATACTTTTCCTTTATTTGCACACTTTTTAATAGATATACTACACTATTGGATTTTATTTCTATTTTTATCTTTCCATATACCACTGTGGAGGATTGGATACCGCATTATACCATCACTTGATATCCTGAGACGGGGATTATACCGTCTAGGCGCTATACGGCAGAGCTCTGAGTAGCTCTGCAAAGTGTGAGTGAGTCTTTTTTATAAGCTTTTATATACTCTTATTTCACTTGACATATTGCACTATTATTGTTCTGTACTTTTTTGCCTTGAAGGTTTTATACATTCCTAATTAGAGGACCCTCTGTATGTATATATTTTAATTATTATTTGCACTGTTTGGGCGCGGTTTACCACTTTTGTCTCTTCTGTTTTACTACTGTGAGCAGGTATTGGGAATTCCTGCTTGGTTCACTGCTGCCCACCTTTAGTTTATTTAGTGAGCGCCTAACTCCTCTTTGTTGTAAATTTCTTAAACTGTGTACTTTGTCTTTCGGAGATATTGCAAACTGACAAGGTGTTAGAAATGGAACATATTGTTTTTCATAACTGTTTCTTTAAGCAATAACCTCAGTGCATAATATGTTTGCGTCATTTTGTCCCAGACAAATTACAATAACAATAATGCATAAACAAGCTTCAAGGCTATGCTATGACTCTTTCAGTACACAATATACTGAAGAGGTCCTAAATGAATAAAGAAATGTTACTTTTTCATATATGAACTACGGTAACTCTAAAATGGAGACACTTAAGGTATAAATAGGTGTACTTTTAAATGTTAAGAAACAGAGGAGAGACTTGGAGACGGACGCTGCTCCATCTTAAAATGACAGAGAGGCTGACATGATGACATGTTCAGAAGGGTATGTTAACCTATTAATGATATTTGCAAGCATTTAATTTAATCTTATAAACTCTGCTATAATGGATTTTATATGTCTATATTTATATTTTTATATAATAAATATCTAAAAGACAAAACTATTGCTTCCAAGACAATCCTTATTTTATATTGTATTCTCAATTATTTATATATGTTAAATAGAGGATCTCTTACTAACTATATAAAATTATGGCTAAGATATCTGTATGGTTAGCCCTACTAAGTTCTATGCTTTAAGACATTATAGTGGTAAGTAAGAGAATCACCTGCGGTTACAATTGGCGACCACGAATGGACTTGTACTTGGAAGCTTTAACTATAAAATAATAAATACCTAGGTAACCTCTTATACGTAAGAGAAGACACAATACTTTGTCATGGCACAAGTCTTGAAATATCAAGAATCTATTGAGCTATTTGTAGCCCAGACTCATAGAGAGATCTTCATCATTAGAGATGATTTTAATGTGAACAAAGCACTTTGAGTTCAGGTGCCAGGTACATTGTAATTAGCATGCAATGCTGAAATTGTGGATCTTAATTAATATCATAAGAGAACAAATATACATATTTGGTAAACTCCCTGATATGCCTAATACACCAGCATAGCATGGCCCATTAGTTCCAGGACAGTGGATTGCAGGCAGGGGGATATGTTCTCTTTGTAGCTGAAGCTGAGCTGTAGCTCTTTTAATGCAAAATGTTGTCAAAAGAAAAGTGATAAGACAGAGCGATGAAATTTGAAGTCTAATTCCAAGAATGCAAAGAAAAAAATTGCATTATGGCTTAATGAAAACATTCATGACACAGAAGCGACAGACAGAGAGACAGTCCACTATATAAGAAAAGTTTTATAAAACAGTGATATTTTCCATATTGTCAGTTACGCTAGCTGTTGATTAAAAATCAGGAATTATAACAGCATAACTATTTTTGGAGTCTGGAATTTCCAGCCAAGGTTGTGGAGATACAGAGACATGTAAACATTTCAAGGAATTGAGAAGTCATTGTTTTATATTCCAAATTCTGAACAACATTATTACATACAGCCATAAAGAGAAAGACATGGCTTTTAAATAAATTCAGTGGAGTACACTTCAGCATATATTTTATATAATATATGCTAACAAGCTCATATTTTTTCCTAAACAGAGTTGAAATTATACTACCCTCCTAGAAAAAAGGGTAAGAGGTGGTTATACATCCTTTGCTTCTCTAAATTCTCTGCAAAAATAAATATTTATAAAATAATTAAAAATAATATATATGTAAGATAAATTAGGGCAAAATAAAATTGTAACTAGACAGGATCTCTGATAACTTTTAAACTGAAATTATTAAAGGCTTATTTAAATAAAATGTTAAATACATTTACAGCTTTAAATGTGACCAAAAGATACTAAATGATGTGTTAAGCAGCCAGCCCAATTCACTAAAATTGCATAAGTATTCTACTATTTAAAGTGCACAATTCCTGCACATAATGACTTTGCTTAATCCACCAATTTTAAAAGGGAAAGCTTACTTAAATCAGTGGTACTATCCCACTGTACCTGTAGTGCTAGCAGTAAGGAAATTAGAACAATGATATTGTACTATTGAGTGTAATCAGATCAGACACATGTAATCTCAGTGAATTTCATAAATTAGGTTTTCATAAAATAAGATTAAACATCAAAGTTGTTTATATATAAATATATCAATGTTGTTTATAAATAAATGTATATAGACTAAGCAATAAGAGCATTTACATGCATTCAGCAGCCTGCTCTCTCAGAGCCAGAACCGGATTTATAAAAAAATAAAAATTAGGTTTTAAAAAGTCCACCGTCAACCACACATGAAGGGTGAAATAATTGCCTCTTTAAAAGCTATATGCTGCCGCAATTATGTATATAAATACAGATTAGGGCACAATGTAGAAATAAAAATACAGTTTCAAATCTAATATATAGGGATTTAGTTCCACAACATATTCTACAATTCTGAAAGAGGTTAATTTTAATAATATGTTGTAAGAGAATTGTGAATATATATACTGCAAAATTAATTTGATATTGCAAAGCCTGTAATATTCTAAACAGACATTACAATTTAAGGAAAAAAGAATAATGCATAAAAAAAATGCAGTGTCAATTAAAGTGATAATACTCTGATATATTAAATCACATTGCATATCACATATCTGCTATATGAAAAGTATAATTAAGGTAACTTTACTGTCCAAAGCCCCCTCACATCTATTTTATAGAATCTATACTTTTCAGTGGTCACCTCCAAAGAAGCCTCGGAAACTGGGGGGGCTCATAGGGGTGCTCATCCCAAAAGGAATCAGATTCCAGACTTAAAGAAAAATAAATGATAGAAAATTAATCACAGGTACACCCAGAACATGCATTTTTTTTATATAATCTTAATTTGCAGATATTTTATGCCTTAAAGACATATAAAGGATATTTAATTAAATATGCAGGTATCTTTAAAAATTAAGCAATGTTAAAATAAATAAATAAATAAGAATATATATATATATATATATATATATATATATATATATATATATATATATATATATTTATTTTACACCACAATATAAACAGCTTTGTTAAACAGATTTAAGTACAAGTACTTTTAATAAGAAATATACAGAATATGTTTACAACAGGCAGGTTTAGCATAAATGCAAAGTTGTTGTTTTTTGGAGATTTATTATTGCCCAAGAAATCTCTGAACATATTCAGAAATTTTGAGAGCAGCAAGTAAGACAGCAGATTGCAATGGACACCATTGCAATATTATAGACACAGATTGGTGTGGAAATATGGCGCTTATAGAGAATTGTGTATTGATAGTGATTTAATTTTAGCTGCTGAAAACACTCTGTGGGTAGAGAGAATGAAATTAAGAAATTAGGAAAAATTGAAACAAAATGGATCTTTGATTTGAATACATTTGCACCTTTTGGGCTAAATGCGGATTTTGAGCTATGTCATTTTTTATAATATTCTATCTTAAATCTGCATCCATTTTTATTATTCTTATATTTACTCATACATACTTATACTCCTATTCTAATTTTATTTTAACTCCCATTTTATCTGATTCACATCTTTATTTATTTTTATTTTTATTTGTATTATTTCATTACCAGTATTCTATTTCATTTTATTTATTTTTTCAGTTTATTCTTCCGTTTATTTATATTTATATTTTTTTAAGTTTATTTTTATTTTTATTTTATTTTCAATTTTTTTCTGCTTTTTATTATTATTCACATTTTATATTATTATTTTTTTCATTTTTTTCATTTTTTCACATTTATTTTCACTTTCACTTTAAATTGTTTTTTTATTTTTTATTATTATATTTTTTTATTATTTTTTTTATTTTTTATTTTTATTTTTATTATTTTTTTATTGTTTTTTATTGTATTTGTATTTTTATCTTCATATGTATTTTCATTTACATTCCCATTTTTTTGTGTTATATTTTATTATCATTTCCATTTATTTTTATATCCATTTTTCTACTTATAAAGTATCTTTTATTACACACATCCATTTCGGTGTATACCCATATGGCTATTATAATCCTATCTATCTTTTTTGAGCCTACTCTTTTCTAAGTATGCATAGGCAATACATTCTATAAACATTTGTTTTTAAGACAATATTTTAACGATTATACAATTGTGACCAATATAAATAGGCGTTTGAAGAACTGCACTTTGTATTTTTAAATTTGTGCTATAATGCATTTTTATATTTTGAACTGCCGACGGAACAAAACCGGAAGTCATTTGAGGGGCATAGAGCATTATGGGATTTGAAGTCCCGAGAATGCCAAAAACGGAAGTGACGTGATGGTCGGAGGAAAACTTCACCGATTAGCTAATTGACGAACAGGCAGGCTTTTCAACGATAGAAAACCGGAACAAGCTGAGGACTTTCACAGCCAACTGAGGAAGCTCATTGGAGCGAAACGCGTCTTGGCCGAGGATAAACAGACTGGGACAATTTATTTTAAAGCCCTATAGAGTTATTTCTATATTTCTCTCCTGTTTTCTTGTATATACTCATTGTGGAGTGGAGGAAAGAAAGAATTTTTGAAGAATTGGAAGGGGTCAAGCTGTCTACCTCAAAAAGACACGGAAGCCTAGAAGTTTAGAGCCTAATATCTGAAAAGGCTCTAAATTATGTGAGTAGTTATAACTCACACAGTAAAATATCACTTCACATATATATATATATATATATATATATATATATATACACAATACTGCACTATTATTTTGTATATTGTTTTGTTTCTGTTTTTTATGCACACCCCCAATAAGTATTGAGAGGGGTAAGTTATATGTATATTCGTACATTTGATTCTATACAGATCTTTATAGCGCTGCACTCAAATTAGAGGCTTGGAAGGTGGAAGCTGTTGTTCTTGGTGACCATTACAATATTGCTTTGCCGATTGAGGTCAGAGCTTTAAAGAATAAATAAATAAATTTTCTATAGCTCACTAGACTACTGGTTTTTAATGAACAGTTGGCACAACACTTATAGTTTGTAATACTGCACATTATACCGGTGACAACATGATATACAGGGTAAAAATGCTATTTCACTGTTTAATAGACTTACCCAGTATTTAAGGATGACATGTTTCTTGCAAAGTAATCAGGACTTTGAGGGAGGTTCTAACTATGTTTAATTAATTAATTAACTAAAGAAAAAAAAAAAAAAATGATTTTGTTTTTTTCCCCTGCAAGTGAATTTTTAGCATAAGGTCATTTTGTGTTCATAGACTATTCAGTTTTATCTCACATTATGAACGGCCTTGTAATTCCTATGCACATTAAAAGTTGGCTTTTAAAGTTATTGTTTTAACTTTAATATTTCATAGTTAATACAGAGGATAAAGTAATTTAAAGAAAGTATATTAATTGATAGGATTTCATTTATCTATTTGGTCCACTGTTCACTGATCTCAAGTCTCAGTCTGGTGTTCAAACAGTTTTTCTTACGATACATCGTGAGTTTATATCCACAACTGCATTTTGCTTTGTGGTAACAAATTTAAAGCCTGGCATTGTAATACATGTATGGACATGCTTATAACAAAGCATGGGCCCTCTCCTCCTATAGTTGGTCGTTAACAGGCACTTTGATGCAATGTGTCTACCAACGCTTTAAACATACCCTATCTCTCAGTCATGATGCAGAGTTTATGCTTGCAAGGATAACAGACCTAATCCACCTGTTTATCCGCAGAAATACTCCTATAATTTAGAGGGGTTAATTACATAATAACCATTGAAGGTAATATGTTGATTGTTCTTCCTATAGAGGAATTTTTTTTTTCCAGCCCACCTCACCTTGCACCACCACCTATTTCCTACTGTTGGCCAGCTTGTCCTGGAGAGGGTGACTCAGAGAACGTTTACTACAGAGAACAATCAGAGCCAACAGAGAACAGTAAGTTTTGATATTTTACAACCTGCTAAATACTAACAGGACATTCACAGAACCACTGACTGATACAATGGATGCTGTTAAAGATGACAAGATAAATCAAACAGAGGACGACAGAAATGCCACCAGAATCATAGCCACGTAACAGACTGAATCATGATCTGACATATGAACCTGCAAATATGAAGGAGAAGGATGAACAGACAGGCGTGATACATTCACAGTTAACATGGAATGTTTGAAAAATGAATAATCAACATCATTATAAGAAAGACTCTGGAGAAAACAGACTGAACCTGAATTCTTATACAGTAAGAAAGAAATGCAAAGATGGAAGCAAAAGGATGCTAGAAAATTGGTTATGGTGTCTCCTTCTTACAATCTGCTGCATTATCATATTGAATGAATGAATTGGACTGCACATAATACAAGTTCTGTGATTGTGAGGACTACCTCCAAGAACCATCTCAAAAGCAGAGACACAGCTCACAGTGAAATGATTGCCTACACTGGTATTTCACAAGGAACCTATTGAGATCATTCAAAAAAAACTGATTACACATGAGAAAGATGTGATTGGACTATTACAAATCCTAATAATGGACTCAACGATGCTAGCAAAGCATGCTAAAAACAGAAAAAGATGGGACAGATGCTTGTGAAAAATTTTGGATGCACCTGTGAAGGTGATTAAGAAAATACTTTGCCATATAGTTTATCATTGAGTGACTACCGCAAACAGCCTTCTTATGCTGAAAAGAAGTGCTATGCTAATTCTGGACATTGCTATTATGTTTCCAGACAGAATATGACCGGAAAAAGAAATAAAGGCTGATAGCTGTCAACACCCAGCTGTTTCTCAAGATGGAACATGGTACTGACAAAACCAGATTGACTATCAAAGCAACTCACAGTACAAGACAGTTTGTTGCCTACAACTCAGAAAAAGTGGTTTATAGAAAGGAGCAGAAGAAGAGGAATATAGATTTCCTACTGGAGTGAAAAACCATCCTGGAATAATATTCTGTAACAATGAACTTTACAATGACATTTGTTGGCATATGAATTTGAATTCGGAAGAAACCAAGAGTATTATGGATTAACCCATCCAGGTGATATACATGATGATTTTGGAAATTGATAAGTTAGGTCACCTATTGCAAACTGGTGAAAAGATGTCAAAGATATAAATTCAACATCCATACCACTCTATGTATATATATTAAAATACAGGTAATCAAATATTTTATCGTTTTTTCAAATACCAAGAAAACTTTATTTGGTTTGTGATAGTTAAAGGTACATAAAAAACACCTATACAAAGGTAGTGTTAAAATATAAATACCTTCAATATTGTATCTGAGTGCTTTTTTAACTCACTTTTAGAAATAATAAAAAATCCAAATCATCTTAAGCTACACCCAACAGCCTCTGGTAAATATACCTAAACATTTAAGATTCACAGTGTTAACCCCTTAAGGACAGAGCTTCAAAAGCTTGTCTTTCAGTTAATGACAACAGCATTTTTTTCATTTTTTGCTGTTTGTGTTCAACTGCAATTTGCATTTTACTAATTTGTTGCACCAACAGATATTATACATCTTTTTTTAAAGGACAGAAAGGGCTTTAATTTTATGTAACACACATATATATAAATGCTTATTTATTATAAAAAAATACAGAAAAATGTAAAAAAAATGAAAAGTTTGTGTTTTGTTTTTTTACAGTTTTTGCAATAATAATGTGTGCATAATTAGTGCAGGTTAAGAAAAGTAATTAAAAATAAATAAATTTAGTTGTTCTTATTTACAGAATATATAATGTGTCTGGGATTTTAAGTTTTTTTGGTAGTAACAGGTCACAAAGCACAAGGAGTAAAATAGACTTTTAATGTGGAGCGATCTTAGAATTTGGTATGTTTGTCTTGTAAGCTTAATAGCCATAAAAGAAAACAAAATTGCCACACAAAAGTATATATTTATATAAAGTAGACATCACGGGCTATTTACCTAAGGTTGTTTTGACACTTTCTACGTAGCCATTTCACCGCCAACCTCTGATAAATATTGGTGTAAAATTGTGGGGGGTTTTTTGTTTTTGGCACACAAACTTATAACAAAAATTCTCATGTATATTTTGTAAAGTTGGTGTGTGCTATTCCTGTACAAAGTTTTATTTTGTGTTCAGTTACATCTCCTGAGTAAAATGACACCCCCACTGTATGTCTTTGGCACTATTTCGTGAAGTTACAGTGCCATACAGGAGACCTGTCCTTTTCAGTATTCACAGTAGAATTTTGAGAGATGGATTAAATGAGCCTTAGCTTCCATTTGGGGTATTATAACAGTTTGACTGTTCAAAAAACCCCCACAAAGGCCTATCATTTGTAAAAGTAGACACTCCAGGGTATCTCATAAGGTGCATACTGTGCCTTAACATACCCCCATTATTTCACCAATATATGCCAAAGTATGTGGTAAAAAATAATCTGGTGCATTTTTTACATACGGATTGCATTTTTGCTGGGCGTTTTGTACATTTCATATGTGCCACTAAGTTCTAACCTCCCAAATTATGCTCAGCTAAGTCTTCTGAGTAAAAAAACACCCCCAATGAATGTCTTTGGCACTATTTCGTGAAGCTACAGTGCCATATAGGAGACCAAGCCATATCCATTTTTACCAAACTTTGAATTTTGACGCTGGGCCTAGGTGCAATTTCCAAGCATCTTAGCAGGGTTTAAATTCAAACTACCCCACAAAGGCCTACCATTTCTTAAAGTAGACACCCCAGGGTGTTTCAAAAGGTATATTTTGAACCTTAGCGTGGGATCATTTTTCCGCTAGCTTGTACCAGTGTAGTGGTAATAAGCATTTTTTCTGCCTTTTTGACATACAAAGTGAGTTTGCGCAGCATATTTTGCAAACCTTATGTGTGCTATGACTGTATAATGCTTCATATGTTGCTCAGCTATGTCGTCTGAGTACAGCAATACCCCCGTATGTACCTTTGCCAGGTATATGTGGATGTTGAAGGGGCACATTTGAGATGCAGCCATTCAGTTTTTTTCTAACTTTGAAGTTTTATGCTGTGTCCATGTTCCAATTTGGAGTAGTTTAGACGGTTGGTTATTGAAACTTCCCCACAAACACATACTATTTATTAAAGAATACACCCTGGGGTAATTCAAAAGGCATATTTTGAACTTTGGCGTGGGATCATTTTTTCTCTAGTTTTTTTTCCAGGTGTAGTGGTAATGAGCATTTTTAAAATGTATTTTTTTACTTTTTTTTACTTTTTTACATTTAAAAACTAGTTTTTAAACTTTTGTTTTGCTTATTAATTTTTTTTAAACTTTCCAAAATTTTCCTAAACTTTCTCAAAACTTTTTTACAGATTTAACATTTTTCTAAGCTTTTTTTTTACCGTTAACCCCTAACTAGCAGTAAGCAGCACTAACAGTAAATTCCCCATTTTCCCATAACTCCCACCCACCCCAGCTAGCAAAATATATAGTTATAAAATATTTAAATTAATTAATTAAATAAATTGAACCCCTGAGGGTTAAAAAATAAATAAAAGTTAATCCTCAGGGGTTAAAAAAAATTAGATCACAGTATAATACTGTGATCTGTATTTGATCACTGTAGGCAGTGATCGACTGGCAGGGAAGGGGTTAATTTTTATTTGGACTGGGTAAAATGTTTTTTTTTTTTTTTACTTAAACGTTATTAAATCTTTTTTTAGCTTAATTTTTAACTTTTTAAAGTTTATTTTAAAACTTTTTTAACGTTAACCCCTAGTTAGCCTAACGCCAAATCTCCCAAGTCCCCGCTAACTTCCACCCACCCCAGCTAGCAAAATATATAATTTTAAAATATTTTCATTAATGAATTAAATAAATGTAACACCTGAGGGTTAAAAAAAAAAGAATTAACTCTCAGGGGTTAAAGAAAAAATCAGATCATAGTAATATGTAATCCCTGCCAATTGATCACTGTAGTCAGTGATCAATTGGCAGGGAAGGGGTTAATTTTTTATTACAATGGGTAAAGGGGGTGGGACTTTAAATTAACTTTATTTTTTTTCCAGCAGGGGGCAGGATCATCACTGTTCCGGCTCCCTGCACTTCACACAGAACCAGGAAGTGCAGGGAGGCGGAAGGTAAGTATACAGAGCACATGTGCTCGCTCTGACTTGTGATCAGAGTGAGCACATATGCTGGGCAGCCTGACCGGGTGCTCCCGGTATGCCTCTAATACAGACAAGGTCCGTCCCTTGTCATTAAGGGTCTCCCCTCTGTGACGATCCTCATCCGTCACCCGTCCTGAAGGGGTTAAGCATCCAATCTCACGAAGGTGACTTTCCACAATGGCTGTCAGATCTTGGTTAAAAAAAGAAAGAAAATGTTTTAAAGTCAATTTTTGTGTGTTTCTGGTATTTTAAGCTACTAATAACTGTAGTTGTTATTATGGAATAAGCTGTCTTCTCCCTAACAGGTCAAAGAAAGATAATTAACGTCATATTTCCAATTAGCAACTATTCTAAATATATTGAGAGATTTTGAATAAAGGAGTATTTTTAACATTTAAAGAGAATGTAATTTTACATACCATTGTGAACAAAGGTGGTAAATACTTTGCTGCTTCAAGGCTATACAAGGGTGTTTATCTTTAAAACAAAACACGAGAAAGATTAACTATGTTACTATTTCATCTATCATTATTATACAAAGTATAACAAACGTAAAGATTTTTCCACAGATTTTACCTGTTAACATTTTTAGCACAACAGCACCTGATGTCATTGAGATATCTATCACTGAGATGTTACAAAGATTCCAATACAGCAAAAAGAGGCGTTCTTGAGAATCCACCTCGATTGCTGTTTCAACATAACATTTACTATAACGGGATCCATGTCATTTAAGACAATGTCTTGGAAATGCTGTCAATTAATTTATTCCATAAGAGAATATCGGAGAGTATCCAATCTATACACATCATAAATGGTGTAAAAATGTTTCATGGAAAAAAAACAAAATAAAAAAGGTAAAGACAAAGTCAAATACCAACACCATCACCACGATGATAACAGATGATGCTGATTCAATATCTGCAACCAATTCTAGCCAAATATTTGGAAAGCTGGACTCTACAACCTATACTCTACAACAAATACCCAGGTATTCTACAAACACAACCTCCAGCAATGTTTCTAATGAATGTAAACTTCTACAGGCCTTTAAGACTTTGGATTACAAATACAATTACTATTTTTAACTTTGGATTACAATTCGTATCCGGATCCATGCAAGTATATCTTACTCTGGAATCTGATGTTCTTTTCAATTCTTTCCCAGACAAAAGCTTTGCTCATTTTAATCAACCACCTTTGCAGGCAAAGATAACACTATGGATATTATACTGTTGCAACAATGGTCAAAGATGCAGGGAGCACAAAAACCTAAAGACTGTTGGAGAATTTTGGTTTACTAATTTAAGGAAGAAATGTGCTACAATGCCCACAGTTTAATGGGGAGAGTGTTATGGGAAAATGCAAATATTACACATTTTAGAATGAAATGTATTTCTTAAACTGTGTACTTTGTCTTTAGGAGATATTGCAAACTGACAAGGTGTTAGAAATGGAACATATTGTTTTTCATAACTGTTTCTTTAAGCAATAACCTCAGTGCATAATATGTTTGCGCCATTTTATCCCAGACGAATAACAATAACAATAATGCATAAACAAGATTCAAGGCTATGCTACGACTCTTTCAGTACACAATATACTGTAGTAAGGTTACTGTAGTAACCTTAAGTAGATAAGGATGTCCAGACTTTAAGATGCCATCTTGAACTAAGCCAGGAAAATTTCCATGACGTATACACCCTTTAGTTATGGCCTTGTATGTTTGCCAAGTTAAGGGAGGTCCTAAAATGAATAAAGTAAAAGAAATGTTACCTTTTCATATTTGAACTACGGTAACCCTAAAATGGAGACACCTATGTTCAGAAGGGTATGTTAACCTATTAAAGGACCACTATAGTGCCAAGAAAACATACTCGTTTTCCTGGCACTATACTGCCCAGAGGGTGCCCCCACCCTCAGGGACCCCCTCCCGCCGGGCTCTGGGGAGAGGAAAAGGGTTAAACTTACCTTTTTTCCAGCGCTGGGCGGGGAGCTCTCCTCCTCCTCTCCGCCTCGGATCCTCCTCTTCGGCTGAATGCGCATGCGCGGCAGGAGCTGCGCGCGCATTTAGCCAGTCTCATAGGAAAGCATTCATAATTTTCACAGTGAGAAGCATGCAAACGCCTCTAGCAGCTGTGAGCTAGAGTGGTCCTTTAATGATATTTTCAAGCATTTAATTTAATCTTATAAACTCTGCTATAATGGATTTTATATATCTATATTTATATTTTTATATAATAAATATCTAAAAGACCAAACTATTGCTTCCAATACAATCCTTATTTTATATTGTATTCTCAATTATTTATATATGTTAAATAGAGGATCTCTTACTAACTATATACAATTATGGCTAAGATATCTGTATGGTTAGCCCTACTAAGTTCTATGCTTTAAGAAATTATAGTGGTAAATAAGGAAACCACCTGCGGTTACAATACAAACAGCATTTAAAGAGATATTCCTCACATATGGAATATATAAAAAAACAGGTCATAAGCATAAAATTACAACACAGGAAGTCACATAATCAAATTTGAATGAAAAGATAAAGGTGAAAGTAAATACCCAGTGTGTGAAGAAAAAATCTGCAAAAGTATAGTGTATAATATTATGTAGTGTATAATGTTATAACCATATGTACTAGATATGTGAGAAAGAAAAAAACAACCAATTACCAAATAAGTACTAGGGTAAACAGGGTACCTAATCCTATGCATATAGCTTAGAGTAACAAAGATCAGGACCACTACTATCCTCGGAAGAAACAGAGCAAAAAACATTGACAGGTATTAGTCACTAAAATAAGGCATAAGAGATAGGAAGAGATAATATAATATTTCATATTTTATACATACCCTGCTCCAGTACACTCCAGCTTTCCAGAGAGTGTTCGCTGGATTACCCAGAGGAACCAGTGCCACTCAAGCTTCTCATTAAGACCATGAGATGACATCGTATCCAAGAGGTACATCCAGCAAACCTCTTTCTGAAACAGGATTCTTTCCCTATTACCTCTATGAGGAAGTGGCGCTACTCTTTCCAAAACCTGGTAGCGCAATTGCGATACATTGTATCTTCTCTTTCTGAAGTGTCATGCGACTGGTGCCTCTGAGTTGGCACTACGTATAGTTGTTTTATGTTGCGACACCCAATCTTTAAGTAAGTGTGTGGTCTTGCTCACATATCCTAAGCTGCATGTACACTTCAGGAGATAAATGACATAATCTGTCTGGAATGTGTAGAAACTGCTTAGTTTGATCTGTTGTCCAGTTCTGGGATGAGTACAGGAGTCCCCCTTAATTACTCCACTGCAATGATTGCAACTGAGATATGGACAGGTACCATAAATGGGTTTTGATAGAAATCTTTGTTTATTGGATGTCATCGTGTCTGCCCTGACTACATTGTCACATATTTATTGTTCCCGTTTATGAGCAAATAGAAGGGGATCTCTAAATAGGTGTCCAACAGCTTTATCCGGCTTTATATTGCAGGATATACCAGTGTATATCTTTATCCGGCTTTATATTGAAGGAAATACTAGTGTTTACGGATAATATTTTGTATTTGGGATTAAAGGGGTGAGAAGGTTCTTACAAAAGCAAGTCTATCCTTTCTGGATTTCTGTGTAGATGCTTGTTAAGAGAATCACACGTGAAACACTACTATCTGTTTAGAATTCTTTAGAAGGTGTTGACTGTATCCTTTGTCCAAGAATGTTTTGGAAAAAGTCAGTTAGCCGATATCAATCACATTGGCATCACTGACGATTCTATGTACTTGTAAAAATTGGCTGTACGGGATAGAATGAATCTGTTTAGGTGGGTGAAAACTTTTAGCATTTAATAAACTATTTGAGTCAGTAGGTTTTACATATAGATCAGTGCTTAGTCAATCGTTATTCTTAAACACCAAAATGTCTAAGACGTTTACTGATACAGTGCTTACAGTTGTGGTAAATTTAATATCAGGATGACATTGATTAAAGTAGTTAAGGAAAATTGTGAGGTTGATCTGTGTTACATGCCATAGCATGAAACAATCTTCAATATATCTTAACAAAATAGGTACATGTTCCTTAAATAGATTATTGTAATATACAAAGTTGTCCTCAAATTCTGCCATAAACAGGTTGGCATAGGATGGCGCCATGTTAGCACCTATTGCAGTGCCCTTAACCTGTTCATAGTAGATCATTAGATAACGAAAAAAAGCTTTTCCTTAAAATTATTTTGAGGAGAGTTATCTCTTTTGGACCACTGTAAGCCCTTCTCCGTGTGGGATTGAAGTGTATAGATTGGTCACATCCAGGGTCACTAATAGATCAGTTGGTTCTATTCTTAAGTCCTTGATTCTTACTAGGAAGTCCTTCATATCTTGGATAAATGATTTATTAGTTACAACTAGAGATTGTAAGAATTGGTCCATAAATATAGCTAGGGGCTGAAAGATGGAATCTGTGCCTGCTACAGTATGGCGTTTGTTTTTTATATATTCCATATATGAAGTAAATCTCTTTAAATGCTGTTAATATGTAGCTTTATTTATTGTGATCTGTATAATTAACTTCTGTATTGTATGCGCATTTCCTAGCAATCGTGCGTCATGACACCATACGCAGCGTGCATGACGTATGATGTCACACCCACACTTGCCAGAAGTTGCAGGATGGTGGAGGGAAGCCAAATAATGAGAAACAGCTGCACTTGATCTTTGGGGAGCGGCACCTGGGTTCTAAATTTATTGCACATTGTATATAAACGGGTGAGTGTTACTGCATGTTTAAGGACATTTGCATTGAAAAAGGGCTTGTGCCCGAAACGTTTGCCTGTCTTTTATGTCCTTCAAATAAATGCTTGGTAGCACATTGGTGCACACTATAACTGGAAGCGCAGACCTCATTTTTTCAATTTTATTTTTTTTATTATATATTGATAAAGAAGAAAGAGATTGCTAACCTGATCCAAGCATAAGTCCCTAACAAATATCAACTATATAAAACTACCAAAAACTTTAGATAAGTACTAAAGGTTAAGCTCACACACCTAAAGTGGTGTGCTTTACGACCATCCTTACTTAAAGGAGTGTCTGAATTCCCATGGTGAAAATTACAGGAAACTCTAAATCAACACCAGAATTAACACCACTATAAGCAGTATTCAGTACTTTAAAAGTGGGACTAGTATGCTTGTTACATCATATTGCTCACATAGGAGGAGATTTGTTTTGCTTTACTAATCGGTGACTTAAAACTTAAAGAAGGAGAACAATCTGTAGTTGCAGAAGCAGAGTCCGCTAGGCCCACAGGTAGTAGTGGTGTGTTTGAAAAGCATGTAGTGCTTACAGAAAACACAGACTGAAAGTACTTTTCAACAGCAGTTAGACTGGTACAACTCGCGCTAGTACTTCTAGAACTCTTAAGAAGCAACTAAGGGTGTGTCACAGGGTTATTATTATTGAGGATTAGTGAGTAGCACTTTTGCAAACAAACAATACCCAAGGAAGAAGGTCAACTCAATTATCCTGATGATGAAATTTGACTCAAAGATATTGTTCAAGAGATTTATTAGCACGTTTAGCAGGTCCACTAGTCTGAGGGTGGTAGGCAGATGAAAAAAACAATTCAATGCCAATCTCTGAGCAAAAAGACCTCCAGAAATAAGAAACAAACAGAATACCTCTATTAGATACAATATACCATGGAGACAAAATAGCTCCCTGGTGAAAACCTTAGTTAATTCTGTTGTGGATGGATATTTTTTTAAGGGGTATAAAATGAGCCATCTTAGAATTTATTGTGAATCCATATGAAGGAATTAAACAATAAAGTCTATTGATATGCTAGACTCGGGTCAGCAACAACTTCACTAACAAGCCACATACACACACACACACAAACCCACAAGCAGCCGTTCACATGCAATACCACAAGCAGCCCCATACAGAGCCCACATTCATTGGTACCATACAAATACAAACACCTCATAAACATATACACTATTACAGTCACAAAAGCACAAATACAGTGTTACAAGATAACTGCAGCACACATAAATAACACAAGCACCACACGGCAACCTACACACCACATTTAAAACAATTCGAGCCAGCACGAGAAAGGAACTTAAAGATCTCATGCTAGACAAAGGTTTCTTAGTTGTAGTTAATGGTTGGAGCAAACCAGATGGTCCTCTGTCTATGATTTTATTTGCTGCACAAACATCACATGCTTGAACATATTCCCTAATATCCCCTTTAAGAGAAGGCCACCAGAAGTCAAAAAATATAAGGGTAGTAGTTTTGATTATGCGCCCAGCAGACTCTGCCTTCTTTCAGACTTCTGGTGTGAAATATAACCTATCTTTCGTTTAGTCTCAGAGAATTTGTACTGTTTAGATTTGATATAATTTAATAAAGAAGAGGATACAAAAAAAACCAAACAGTTGAATATAATTTTTAAATATAATTGTTTCTGGAGGAATTATATAACTCTACTCAACCTTGTATTCTTCAATCATATCAAATTGCCTAGACAAAGCAACAGCTTACGAGTTACGTGATCCAGATTTATACATAATAGCACAATGAAACCAACATAGGAAAAAAAGACAATCTGCTGGATTTTTGCCTTTTTGCTTTTCCTAGGTACAATATATTCTTATGATCTGTTAAAATGATAAAAGGATCTTTGAACCCTCTAGGACAGGGGTAGGCAACCTTTTAGCAGCACTGTGCCGAAACTGGTTATGATGTCCTGTAGCTTGTGTAACGGATCGCCTGGCACCCTGACTGGGTACCTCTGTTGAAGGATGCTCCTAGCGCTTCCTGAGGACTCCAAGCACTCTGGCAGACACAGCAATCACCGAACCGGAGAAACAAATAAATTCTCCCAAGCATATGAATGCTGTAGACAGTTGAATAGGAACCATACGAATAGGTTTACTCTCCTAGCAGTCAAACTGGAACAGCATACAATAAATCCTTCCCCCAATAATGAGACGACACTTCACTTTGAGGGTTAGAACAGGAACTCCTGTGCTGGCACACCCAGCCTGGTTTTTATTACAGCCTTTCACATACAGGACCACCCACAGGGAGGTATAAAACAACCAATCACATATCAGTTACATCCCACATATTCCCTCCCCTTATCCTGAGAGGAAACTCAATTGCACATACAGTTAAAACATACTTTCTACCCAACTTTCATAACTTTAAAACCATACATCACATTCACATAAAATTACATATTCACAATCAATCCATTCAGGGGAACAACATATAAAAAAATGGCATGAATCTGACCAGGGGTTCAAAAGTTAGTAAAAGTATCTTTTGGGCCCTGGCTGGCACATTGCTATCTGGCTCAAACAGGTTTTACAGAGCCCTCTATCCTGGAGACAATGGGGAAAGTAATCCAATTATCCAGGGATAGAGGCAGACTCCATTGAGCACATGGTTGCAAAAAGACATAAAACACTTTAAAATACATAAAGTCACCTTTTACACATAACACACAGACATTTCACATATCCCCAGATAGCTGGGATCTGAGCGCACAAAACTACCGAATAGCGCTCAGATCCTATTCACACAGTTCAATTGCCATGGAGCCGAAGTCTTTAACTACACGAATGGGCTCCATGGCATAGCTATCTGGGTTAACACATTCACATAAAGTCTGGTCCATAGTCCAAAGGCAAGAGGCGGGCAAGCAGTTGCTCTGTATCATTGTATTTCTGCGTATATGAGCTATTATTTTGTATATGTTTATGAGTAGTTTGTTGTATCGTGAATGATACCTATAGATGTGGGCTGTGTTTGGGGGATGCTTGTGGAATTGTGTGTGTGGATGGATATGTCACATTGTGTGTTTGGTGGTGTGTATATGTGTGGGGCTGTTTGGGGTATTGCATGTGAGAGGCTGCATATGGGGTTGTGTGCATGTATGTGGATTGTTAGTGGTGTTAAGTTTGTGCGGATTGTGTGTATGTTTGTGTGTGGGCTGTTATTTGTATGAGGGGAAGGTTATTCTGCATTTCTGTGTATATCTAGCAGTGTGGGTAGCTTCCCTGGGTTCCAGTGGGGACCAAGCTGGCCAGGTACAAATCAAGGACAGGAGCTGCAACAGCAGCTGCGGGCTGCTTTACTACGGTGTGGATTCTTTTTCACAATTCCAGGAATTTATATTAGCAGATATCTGAAGTTTCACTGGGACTCCTGTTTGTGCAAAGACACCTCAAGTGCCGTACATGGCACACGTGCCATTGGTTGCCTACACCTGCTCTAAGAGATTACACTATTCTTTCAATGCAACAATAATGCCTAACAACTTTCTTTTCCCTATGTCATTATTATGTTTGGCCTCCATATATTTTCTGGAATTGGTGTAACAGTTGGTCAGGACTCTTATGATGTGATAGAACAGCACCATCTCCTATTTCAGAAGAATCCACTTTCAATATAAAACAAACTGTAGGATCTGGATGTCTGAGAATAGTAGCAGAAATAAGCCTTTTTTAGCCTATAAAACGCTTCTGTATAAGACCTTTCTTATTGTGTTTTTATAATAGGGGCTATTACAGAAAAAATATTTTCCTTCTGCAATTAAATTGTTATTGTAGCATGAGGCCCCTGCCTATTTTGCTTTCCAACCAGTTTGGTGAATGAGGAGTCACTGATTGGCTGAGAGCGTCAGCTGACCACTCAAGCAATTAAGAGTACCTCTACCCTGCGGCTCTCCATGCTTCCTGTATCTGAAAATTCAGAAGCTAGATACAACCTGTGGAGAAAGTGGACATCACTACTGGAGGCAACTTTGGAGTTAGACTGTTCAAGAATGATTTAACCCCCCAAGTTGTTTTGGTGCATGAAGTGTCCCTTTAATGAATATTTTGTAATAATTGGTGAAACCTATGAATCTTTGTATCAGTTACAAACCTTAAGGTAATGGCTAATCTACTACAGCTGACAATTTCTTTGGGTCCATTTTGAATCAAGAAGCAGATATTCTGTTATTATTAGATTATTTATATAGTGCCAACAAATTCCACAGCGCTTTACAGTGGGTGGAAACAAACATGTAGTTGTAATCAGACAAGTTGGACACACAGGAACAGAGAGGTTGATGGCCTTGCTCAAATAGCTTACATGCTAGAGAGAGTGGGGTAAAGTGACACAAAAGGTAAGGACAGTATTAGACTAATGACAGTTGCAAGATAGGAATCAATTGGGAGCTATCACAGTTTAATTGATACACTTTTATGAAGAAGTGGGTTTTTAATGATTTTTTGAAGAAGTGGAGATTGGGTGAGCATCTAACGGAGGAGGGAAGTGAGTTCCACAGGAACGGTGCAGCTCTCGAGAAGTCTTGAAGGTGAGCATCAGAGGTGGGAGTACAGACAGAAGATAGATGAAAGTGTTCAGCAGAGCGTAAGGGCTTAGACGGGACATACTTGTGTATTAGGGAGGATAGAAAGGTGGAAGCAGCATTATGTAGCGATTTGAAAGCAAGAATCAGAATTTTAAATTGAGCCCTATATCATACAGGAAGCCAATGAAGGGACTGACAGAAGAGTAAGACGTGGGATGTGTGGGCGGACAGGAAGATGAGCCTCGCCGCCGCATTCACTATGGACTGTAACAGCGCAAGTTGGGAGCACGTATGACCACTGAGAAGTGGATTACAGTAGTGAAGGCAAGAAAGGACAGTGGAATGGACCAGCACCTTAGTCGCATCTGGGGTTAAGTAGGGTCAGATGTGTGCAATGTTTTTGAAATAGAAGTGACAGGATTTTGCGATAGACTGAACATGAGGCGTGAAGGAGAGGTCGGAGTCAAAGAGAACACCTAGGCAGTGAGTCTGCATGGTGGAGCTGATGATAGCACCGTTGAGTTGGAGGGAGACAGGCACAGGAGTTTTGGTCAAGTTGAGTATAAGGAAGTGGGCAGCCATCCAGTTAGAAATAGCAGAGAGGCAGTCAGAGGCAGTATTCAACAGGGACGGGAGAGATAATGACATTGGAAGCCAAAGGAGCTAATGAGTTTACCAAGGGAGGCAGTATAGATAGAGAACAGTTCTGGTCCGAGGACTGAACCTTGGAGGACATCAACAGAGAGGAGTTGGGGAGAAGAAGCAAAGCCAGAGAAAGAAACACTGAAAGAGCACTGGGAGAGGTTGGAGGAGCATCAGGAGAGAGCAATATCTTGTAGACCGATATTGCAGAGGATGAGAAGAAGCTGTTGATGATCAACAGTGTCAAAATCTGCAGACAGGTCAAGGAGAATAAGGATAGAGTAGTGACCACGAGATTTTGCAGCGAGTAGATCATTGGATACTTTGGTCAGTGCCGTTTCCACAGAGTGCTTAGCGTGGAAACCAGACTGAGGTGGGTCTAGCAGAGAGTTGGACTCGAGGAAGTCTGTTAATCTCACATACACAATTCTTTCAAGGATCTTGGATGCAAAAGGCAGTAGCGAGATAGGATGGTAGTTGGACGAGTAGTTAGGGTCAAGGTTGGGCTTCTTTAGAATTGAGGTTACAGTTGCATGTTTGAAGGGCGATGGAAATATGCCAGAGGAGAGAGAGATTGAGAATTTTAGTGAAAGGTAGAGAAAGAGAAGAAAACAGAGTACGGATGAGATGCGAGGGAATTGGATCTAGGGTGCAGGTGGTGGGGCGGGAGGACTGGAACAGAGCAGAATCCTCTTCCACTGTAGCGGGTGCGAATGAACATAGAAGTATTGTGAGGTTAGGGGAAGTATTGTAAGGGGAAGAAGAAAGATGAGAGATCTCTTCCTTGATTTTAGAGATTTTATCAGTGAAGTGAGTTGCAATGTCTTAGGCGGTCAAATTTGTAGGTGGAGGAGGAACAATAGGGCAAAGAAGAGAGTTAAATGTGTGAAATAGTATTGACGTAATTTACTTTTGCAGAGGAAAGAGCCAAGCTGTATGAGCACAGCATAAATTTATAGTGAAGAAAGTCAGACGCACAGTGAGACTTTCTCCAACGGCGTTCAGCAGTTCAGGAGCATTTTTGGAAGTATTGAGTCATCTTGGTGTGTCAAGGTTGTTGTTGGGGGCACTTGCTGCATTTAAATGTAGGAGGTGTCATAATGTCTAGTTGAGAGGAGAGGGTGGAATTGTAAAAGGAGACTGCAGAGCTAGGACAGATGAGGTTTCAGATAGGTAAAATAAGAGTTTGGAGATTAGTGGAGAAATGCTCTAGTTCAAGACATTGGAGGTACTGTGAGATTGATGTTCAGACAGTGGTGTCAGTTGGGTCTTGGGTATGCTGATGTCAAAAGTCAGCAGATGGTGGTCAGATAGAGGAAAATGAATATTGGAGAGATTGGAGGCGGTACAGAGAATGGTGAAGGTGAGATCAAGAGTGTTTCCCACTTTATGGGTTGCTAAATTGGACCATTGCGTACGGCCAAAGGAGGAGGTAACAGAGCAGACGAGAGGCATCAGTGCAATTGGGGTTGTTTTAGACACCTGCCTGGATTGCGCTACCCAGTAAAAAAAAAAAAACAATTAAACACAAAACCACTCCCAAATTAGGGAATAATACTATCTATGCAGGTAAAAAAAATATATAGGGTTCAATGGTAAACTGTGGGTAGTGTAAAAAATTAAACAAACATAAAATACATAATTGAAGTAAGAATACCATAATTACTAGTCTAGTGCTGCTTCTTATGAGAAAAAGTCATAATTTTCTTTGTGGCTGATCTATAGGAGAAATGCATAGAAGCAAGACCAGCTCTGAAGAAAAGTTATCTATTCCAGTCTAAGCAACCCAGAGCTATCCAGGATTACTTAAAATTTGCACTAGAGAGTGCTGTGAAACCATCCATTACTTCCTAGAACTTTTGAAACTTTGCCCAGTACCAAGGACTAATACTTCTACATCCACCTAGTGGATATTTCTCGTCAAGTTGGGACTTAGTTCTCTCTATTCTACAGGAGGTTATGTGTTTTTCAGATTGTAGTTTTATATTGTGGGTCATATTATGTGAATATCCATTATCATATTAATTTTAATTTGTGTGTTTACAGATTGTGAGTTTTGTATTTCCACTTTGCAAATAAAAGGAATGCTGTATTTTTTAACTACTCTATAAAACTTCTGTGCATTTCTTTTACATTAGTGATACGCATTTGCAATACCCTTGAGATATGCAAGTGATCATCTAAGTACACAACCACAAAATAATGTATATATTCATTGAGGACTTCATTAATAAAATCCTGTAAAACTGCAGGAGCATTACAGAAGCCAAAAAGCATGACAGCATACTCATAATGTTCACTCCTGGTATTGAATGTAGTTTTCCATTCATTTCCCTATTTAATTTGTACCAAGTTATACGCACCCCTGAGCTTTAACTTAGTAAACACAGAGTACCCTTTTAGTCTGTCAAACAATTCTGTGATTAAAGAGACAAGGTATTCATTCCTTATGGTGATTGTATTAAGTCCTCTATAGTCTATACAGGGCTGTTTTGAATATGTTTATTGTTATCACATCATAACTTCCATGTCTATACAGGGCTGTAAATCCCCCTCTTTCTTGGAAACAAAAAAAAAACTTTTTTACAATGACTCCTTAATATTCTCCTGCATGATTTTATTCTCCTTGGATGGCAATGGATAAACTCTGCCTTTAGGGGGTAATGTGCCTGGAAGCACTGGCGTCTCTAGGATTCATTTTTAGGGGGGGCACATGGAGGGCCAGGGACAAAAGTAGGGGGGCACATTTAACCCCGCCCCACCGTAGTTTGACCCCATCCCTGTCGCATGTTAAGCCCCACCCTGACACAATGTGTTTTGTTTTTTTAATAATCCCTGGTGGAGGATTCATTATTTTCCACCAGGGATTATTAAAAAAACAAACACATTACCCTTGATACAGTGCCATAGTTGCCAACATTTGAAAAAAAAAAGTCAAAGGGCATTTTGCAGCACAGCTATCAATTACTGTCTGGGTATAATATCCCTGGACAGTCAGTGCTCTCTGTATAACACAGGGTTGTGTGTATAATAAATTGGGACACTCAGTGCTCCCTGTATAGTGCTGCTCTCTGTATAATACAGGTCTGTTTGTGTATAATATCCCAAGACAGAGAGCAGCACTATACAGGGAGCACTGACTGTCCCGGGATATTATACAGGCACAGGCCTGTATTATACAGAGAGCAGCACTATACAGGAAGCACTGACTATCCCGGGATATTATATACACACAGATCTGTATTATACAGATAGCTGAGCATATACCCCATGTCCCAATCTCTAGACTACTAGTACCTGTTAACAGCAGCTCCCAGACGCGTGTAACAGGGCTAACGTGTGCGGCAGCTCACACAGATGATTCAGCGGTACAGTGCACTCGCTGGCAGAGCCAAACTGGGAATCCCTGGGAATCCAAAGCAGCCCTAGAAAAATAATGTATGTAAAAAAAATGTGTGCTTACTGTATATATATTACAGTAAACACACAAGCTCACTGACATGCGCAAATAGGCTTACTGACAGAAAACTCTCTGAATCACACACAAGCGTACTACAGACAAACTCACTTGTATACACACAGACTGCTGAGTAAATACACACACAAACACACACACACAGATTGCTGAGTCCATACACACACACAGACTCTGCAGAGTCCGTACACACACAGACTGCTGAGTCCACACACACACACACACACACACACAGACTGCTGAGTCCATGCACACACACAGACTGCTGAGTCCATAAACACACATACACACACAGATTGCTGAGTCCATGCACACACACACAGACTGCTGAGTCCATGCACACACACATACACACACACAGACTGCTATGTACATACACACATATACACACACACACAGACTGCTGAGTCCATGCACACACACACACACACACACACACACAGACTGCTGAGTCCATACACACTCACACACACACACACACACACACACAGACTGCTGAGTCCATACACACACACACAGACTGCTGAGCAGTGGCGGATCCAGAGCCTGATCTCGGGAGGGGCATCTGTAGATTATTTAAAGAAATAATCCAGACACAATAACCACTACAGCTCAGTGTAGTGGTGATGGTGTCAATAGTGCTGGGACCCCCTCCCAGAGTAAGTAGTCAAACCGTTTAAGAACAGTTTGACAACTTGCCTGAAGTCTGCTTGGAAATGGGGCTGTAGTAGGGCATAGGAGCAGTGGTGTGTGTGAGTGGTGCAATGTGTAAGGGGTGCAGTGTGTGTGTGTGGGGGGGAGAGTGTGTGAGCAGTGTGTGTGTGTGAGGGTGGCAGTGTATGTCAGGGATGAAGTGTATGTGTGGGACAGTATGTGTGTGTAACAGTTGCAGTGTGTGTGTGTGTGAGTATTGCAGTGTGTGTGTTTGGGGGGCAGTGTGTGTATGGGGCGCATGGGGGCAATGTGTGTGTAGGCAGTGTGTGTGTATGGGGGGCAGTATGGGGCAGTGTGTGTGTATGGGGGGCAATGTGTGTGTATGGGGGGCAGTATGGGGGGCAATGTGTGTGTATGGGGGGCAATGTGTGTGTATGGGAGGCAGTGTGTGTGTGTAGAGTGTGTGAGTCCATACACACACACAGACAGACAGACAGACTGCTCCATGCATACATACATACACACACCAAGCCTACCTGTCACTGGAGGCTGTTGCTGGGGGTCAGGCAGCCATCTTCTGCAGCAGCATGGTCTGCTGCTTTATGGCGGGGGCAGGGCTTATGTACGGGAGGTGGGGCTTCGTTTGGGGGTGGGGCCTGTGCCGGGGAGCCTGTCAGTGCTCCCTCCAGCCACAGACAGCTCCCAGCACTGCATTCCCTCGGGCTGTAACAGATTGTTACAGTCCGAGCGAAGAACATGGCCAGGGGGGGGACCAAGGGGGGTACAGTATGATGTAGGGGGAACCATGGCCCTCTCTGCCCCCCCCAGCGACGCCACTGCCTGGAAGAGATCAATGGAACGGTCATAGCGTCTATGAGGTTGTTAACTTGTCTGCCTCCTTCTTATCAAAAACAGACTTAAGGTGTAAATAGGAGGCAGTATCTCTGTGGATTGTGGTGGAGCAGTGGGAATGTTGATAGAATGCAAAGGTGTGAGTTTATACAAATGTATTCTCCATGAGATAATTTGTCCATGTTTACAATCAATATTGGGGTTAAGTAGATATAACCATAGATTAGCTAAAACAATTGGAGAAGGAGATGATATGACCTGGAAACACAGTCTGTCTGTGTGCAATCAGTGGCAGAACTACCACAGTCGCAGGGGTTGCAGCTGCGACCAGGCTCGTCACTCCAGGGGGCCCGGCCACCCTGTGGATTCCTGCGACCAAGGTGACCGCCAGCTATGTAATGCAGCTGCGGCCCCAGCCCGCATGTCATAACCGCCAGAGCTGCCTTGAAGGGGACCATTGGATGGCCCATGCTGTTAGGGCCACCCTATGGCAATTAATTTCCAGGGGGCTGTTAAAGCACTGGCTGGGCCCCCTGGGATGATGTCAAATGCTGGGAAGAAGTGACAGTCCTGGTCACTCGTCCCAGCAATCACCTGGAGCTGCACGGGAGGATGAATGAGAAGAGGGAGTCAGAGTGGGAACTCTGACTCCCATCAGGCTGAGCCACTGGACCCCAGGGATGTCACCCTCCTGCACCTAAAAGGTAGGAAACAAGAGGGTGACTAAAACATTTTGTATGTGTGTCTGTTTGTATGTGTCTGCATATGTGTGTGCTTGTATGTATGTGTGTCTGTATGAATGTTTCTCTGTATGTGTGTCTGTATGTATGTGTATGTATACAAACATAAAATTACAGGAAGAGCTCTACTGAAAAATGGGTAGTAAGTGTGTGGTTTATAAGGTACAAAGTGCTCTTAAAGGAAGAAAATCTGTTCCCATACCAGATATATACATATAATAAAAAATAAGAAATGATCTCAAGGCACACCAAGGTTTTGCACATAAAAAGAATATTTATTTATGCATAGAAAATACAACAAAAAATCTTTATAACAGAGAGAAAGTGCATAGTATAGTGCTAAACCAGTATATAGTACCAAAACCACAAAGTAAGTAAAGTGCTAAATGCAAAAACCCATTAAAAAAAGGTATACTGACCAAGAGCAGGAGAAAAGAAACCCCAACGTTTCAGCCATGAAGCCTTCGTCTGGGGGTCCTCTCTGTATGTGTGTGTGTGTATGTATGAGTCTCTGTGTGTGTATGTGTTTGTACGTATGTGCCTGTATGTATGTCTGTATGTATGTATGTATGTATGTGTCTTTGTATATGTGTGTGTGTCTGCATGTGTATCCGTTTGTCTGCATGTGTGGGGGAGAACATATGGGAATGGTAGGGTAGATGTATGGGGGGCAATTTTTGCACCGGGGCCCGTGGTTTCTAGTTACGCCTCTGTGTGTAATAAATAGAACACAATCAATTCTGAGATTCTCTTCCTTCCCAAAATATACGCAGAGCCCCTCCTTTCTCCTATATTGTTTCTCTGCCTTGGATTGTTCGGTAACCCCTAACTGCATGAGTTCATGATCTGTGATCGTAGGAGTTACAGCTACAGCAGGACATCTGACTCTATTGCTCTGTATATCTATCGATCAGGTCCTCCAAATGTTCTGAAAGTTCTCTAGCTACCACCTCATCTACAATATTATAGTTAACCAGCTACATGAATGCAGATACCAAACCAGTATTTGTGCAATCCACCTCAAATGCAAGTGTGTGGAAATTAATATCATAATTGACCATTGATTTGTTTCCCTGTTTGATTCTGATCAGGGCTCTAATTGCACTTCTATCTCTAAATGATGTATCAACTACCTTATGGATATCTGATACAACACTCTGGTAATAATCCACCAAGGATGTACTCACCTCCCATAAAGAATTAGTCCACTCCAAAACCTTTTCAGTTAGAAAACCCAATCTTAGACCTGTCAGTAGGGAAAGACAATGGAGACATTTTAAAATGGTTGTTTTAGGAGAGAGGTGAGCTGGTCTAGCTAGCAATATCTGGAATGCCTGAGTGAATTGATCCATTCTGTGATCTAATTCCTCAAACTTTGCTCACAAGAGGTTTGAAAAAATCCCATTCCAGCAGGGTACTATCGTAATTTACAGGAAATAGGGATCCCACAAATTAGAGGTTCTAATCTAGACATATTACCAGGCCTTAAAGGGGCCAGACTTAACATTATGTAAAGATAGAGACAAGGTCAGTAATAGAAATATGGATATTCAATTAAACAAGCCAGCATAGTATTACAGAAATACTCAAAGTCAAATACAAACCAAGGTCAGTTTGTATTTGGTTACACATATCAAGACAGTAACCATGATAGGGCACTGAACAGACAAACACACATTATGTTCTGATTTGCCCACGTCAGCTCTGCAACTCCAAAAAGTGCAAAAATGGGATTGCCTATATGACATGCAGGGCTGTCTTTAACACGGGGCAAACGGAGCAGCTGCCCCGGGCCCAGTTACTCCTGGGGGACCTAAGGCAGCTTCCTGGTGGGCCCTGCTGTCTCTGTGTGTGTCAGTGTGTCTGTGTTTCAGTATGTCTACGGGTGTGTCAGTATGCCTGTCAATGTTTGTATCTATGTCTGTCAGTGTATGTATCTGTGTGCATCAGTATGTCTGTCAGTGTATGCATTTGTGTGTGTCAGTATGTCAGTCAGTTTATGTGTCTGTGTATCTGTAAGTTGTCAGTGTGTGAATCTGTATGTAGTCAGTGTGTATATATGTGTATCAGTATGTCTATTGGTGTATGCGCCTGTGTGTGTGTGCATGTCAGTATGTCTGTCAGTGTGTGCATGTGTGTGTGTGTGTCAGTATGCCTGTCAATGTATGTATTTGTGTGTGTCAGTATGTCAGTCAGTTTAATGTCTGTGTTTCTGTTTGTGTCCTTGTATCTGCAAGTAGTCAGTGTATGCATCTGTGTATTTGCATGTGTGTCAGTGTGTCTGAGCACCAAAATTATATATACACACACATTCAAAAAATAACACTACACATAAATACACACTTGCATCCAAACTCCAACACAACATACAAACACATTCAGACAAACATACTTCATAAAAAAACATGTGCAAAATAAAACCCTGCAAGCATGGGAAATTGGTAGAACCCCACCTGTCAATGCATTGTTGGAGTTGCACGACAGATAGGGTTCTACCTTTTGTCCAACCTTGCAATTGGGGGGCCAAATAAAATACTTGCACCAGGGATCCTTATACGTTAGTTCCGCCACTGCGTTGGGGTGGGGGAGCATGGTCTATGGGGGCCCTAGCAAATGCTTGCCCAGGGTCCAAACATTATTAAAGATGGCCCTGATGATATGGTCTATTTAAGATTGGATGTGACGTTTTGTGAGTTTAAACTATATAAAGACGCACCTTTCCAGTGGACAAATAACTACTTGGAGTTAGCAGATGCAGCTGACTGATGGATTTGGCCCTCATGAACAGAAAGGAGGAGTGATTTGTCAGCACCAAATTGGTAAGTATAGTCTCACTCGCCCTTGTATGTTTCTAACCGCGCATGTCTAGTGTTCGGTCTTTGTGAGGAGGGTATTGGCTCGACATCTTAAAATTGTTAAATATCATGACAGGGAGATATCAGCAGAGTGTAATTTGTTAGAGATGTAAGAGACAAACTTTACTGAAAAATACAGCAGTGTTCTTAAGAGGTGTTCCCAGTGTCTGGTCTTGGTGGTGGTGGTAATGAGGATATCACTATTTCCATTGCCACAGTAAGCATATTTTCTTTATCTCTGGCCCTTAATGAGCCCAAGGAATACGAAATGGAGAGTCTACAGAGGGCAAGCAGCATTTTACTAGAATTTTCTCCGCTAGTGTGCTCTCTCTTTTCCAGCTGAATCTTCTCTACCTTGAACAATTGCATCTCTATCTGCTTTTACCCTACCCAATGGATACAGTTGTAACATCATCTGCTACCAGGGCTTCAAGTAGCTCACCCACTGTCTTTATAACTCCTACTTTTTACTACTACGAACACCACAACCAAAATCATCACCACTGCCTCAAGCCCCACCACCCTCTCCACTAGCAATACATTACTCAACCAACTGTAAAGTCTCAGACTAGTAAAAAAAAAGTTATAGAAACATAGAATGTTATGGCAGATAAGAACCATTCAGCCCATCTAGTTTGCCCAATTTTCTAAATACTTTTATTAGTCCCTGGCCTTATCTTCTAGTTAGGAACGCCTTATGCCTATCCCATGCATCCTTAAACTCCTTTACTGTGTTAACCTCTACCACTTCAGTTGGAATGCTATTCCATGCATCCACTACCCTCTCAGTAAAGTAATACTTCCTGATATTATTTTGAAACCTTTGCCCCTCTAATTTAAGACTATGTCCTCTTGCTCTGGTAGTTTTTCTTCTTTAAATATAGTCTTCCCCTTGCCTAGCTATTTTTAGAGCCACTTACACCAGCTATGATTAACTGATTCAGATTCAGAAACAAGTTATGTTTTCAAATGCTTTTTATTGCAGTAGTTTTGCCATGCTTGGCTGAGTCTTGTGGGGTGGCCACACATTCTTCCTCTGTTTATCTAAACTGTGTTTGCAGATGTAGTAAGCAGCCAAGACTCAGCCAGGCAGAGCAAAATCACTACAATGAAAGACATTTTAAATAAGGGGGAGCAACAGTGGCAGGAGTACCTTAATTTTAAAATAGGGGATTTTTCAAGAATTTAGAAGAAAGGGTGACTGGGAAAGTGATGACTCACTCATCTGTTTCAACCTCTCATTTTATGATTTTTTTTTTCCATATTAAATGACTCCAGGTGCTGCTTTTGCACTGCTTACAAAAAAAGTAACAGTTACTTTAGTGGTTATGGTGTCTAGAGTGCCCTGTTGCCTCCCATTGTAAGCAGTCAAACCATTTTGGAATGGTTTGACATCTTACTAGGGGACTGCCGGCTGCTGCTCCCACCCTTACTTTTGACAATGGAGAGCTTTAAAGAGCTTGATTACCTGAAAACAAGCATTCATTTTGTTAGAGGTGGTAGAGATTCCGCTCATGGTGCTATCTGGGGGGAAGCAAATAAATAGATTGTTATGTGTACTAACAATATGTATAAGAGATGATTGTAATTAAATAATTCATGTGAAATATGGTAGTTATATACCGAGAGATGGACAGAAATATAGATGGCCAGATAGCTAGATAATTAGTTTTATATAGTGTATTTGATAGATAGAGAGATAGATAGATAGATAGATAGACAGGGCTAGTTCAATAAATTTTGCCTAGTCTTTTCAGTGAATTAGATATATTTGCAATCAGTTTGAAAAATATTCATGAGCTTATGTCTATATATTTAAGGTTTTCAGTCTAAATCAACATATTTGCTGATTTATTAACCATTCAAGCAGTAAAAAGACAGAACTTCAGTTTAGATGGAACACTGTTGTGCACTTATACGTCTAGTATAGTGATTTTGTTGTTATGCAGATGGCACAATATAAGACAATGTGGTTTATTTGTAGACAAAAAGGCCTTCTTAACTTACATAAAAAAATCCACACACTATTTAGGCCTGTCATCATAAAATCAATTGCTTTAAATCTATCATGGCTTTTGGAAACCTCAAGAATGATAATGATTCTTAGCATTTCTTATTTTGCATTGCCCTCTACAGACGAAATTGTTCATGGTCCCAAGTCTAAATAATAAATTCAAATTGAAAGTGTTTTCTGTGGTTCAGGGACTAAATAATTTAGACAATGTATACAATAGAAAAAAACATAATAAACATTTAATTAAAGTGTCTTAATTATTTTTTAAATAATGACTGTTTTCAAGCATCTTCGTATATACAAGATAGCAAATAAAATATTAAAAACTAAGTAAAACAAAATTATGAAAATACAGTTTTATAAAAAGCAAAGTAGCCTATCCATTAAAGTTCTACCAGCTTTTCAAATATACAAGTGAAGATATTGGCAGACAGAAAAAAATGGAAAAAATAGGAAAAGTGGACTCATTGCATCAGAAAATAAAATTGTAGACTTGTATTTGAATAAATCCATTAAAAACAATATACCATGGCAGGCCACAGTATCAGGAACAAAAATAACACAGGCAATCCAAGAACCTAAAACACTTCTTGAAACTTAGGCACTTAGTTTCAGGCATATTGGTTAGAAACAGAGCAGATTTTAGGCAACTGCCAAGGTCCCAGAGGTTAGACAGGGGCTCCAAAGCCATGAATTTCCATGGCCCCATTCACAATTTCTATGAGAAAAATGATGGGGCAGTGACCATTTAGTGAATAAAATGGTTTAGGAAAGTTCAGTTAAATAGAAGCATCAACAGCATTAGGTTTTTGCCATTGCTTATAATCACGTTTTAAAATTATATCTGGGCTTTCAGTTATTTGGTTTGATTTGTTTGCTAGCAAAAGCTCTCTCTTTAGCATATGTCAGCTTTACTAACATAATCTCCAAGTAACTCCATGTTCCAAAGTTATAATGTTCGCCAGTTCCGAAGTGCTGAACCGAACCGAATGCCATTGGTCTGAATTGCTGAAGCAATGGTGTGTGCTACCTTAAAGGTACAGATGCCTATAAGATCAGAGTCACTCATAAGGATTCTACTAAAATGTGAGTGTTTCTTTTTCATGTTTTCTGCACTCTAACTTGTGTATTACACTATTATTATCCTTTTATTTTTTTATGTATATTCTGCACATAAAAGATATATATATATATATATATATATATATATATATACATATATCCTGATCATCTTCCAACAGCTACATGTACTTGACACATATGCCATACCAGTCATCAGATACCCAGCTGGAATAATAACCTGGCAATGTGAAAAACTCATCAACATGAATGTCAAAATCCAGAAACTACTCACTATGAATGGAGGATTCCACCTGAAATCCAGCACCCAGAGACTGTACACCATAACAAAGGAAGTCGGGCCTGATGAGCATCCACAAGTACATCATGAAGATCTATCCCAAAGATGAACTGCTAAGGGAATGTCTGAACAGATAGAGGATGCAGAGAAGGAGTAGGTTCTATGGCAACACAAATTTCTCCATGGAGTGTACCAGCAGATAGTGGATGTGGCTTACATGACAAAATCCCACCAGTGGTTGGGAATGACAAGACTGAAAGACAGCACATTAAGTCTAGCAGTATAGGCACAGGCACTCAGCATCAGATCAATAGAAGTGTAGATCTACCACACCAGGCAAGATCCAAAGTAAAGACAGCAAAAAGGTCTCGGAGACAATCCAGCACATAGTAGTTGGATGCAAGATGTTAGCAAGAAACATCTGCACAGAATATGAGCTAGAACTGTATAAGTCCAGAGGTGAGATACCACAGAGGGTAGTTAAGAATGACAGGGCTATGATTCAGACAGAAAAACAACCTGACATTTTGGTGATAGACAAGAAACAGAAGACTGCAGTGGTTGGTGTGGCAATACCAAGTCACTATAACATCAGAAAGAAGGAACATGAGGAGATCAACAAAAAGCAAGGACTGAAAGGCGCTAGAAAGGATGTAGAAAATGAAGGCAGCAGTAGCACCAGTTATTATAGGAGTACTTGGGGCTGTGACTCCTAAGTTGGGGAAATGGCTTCAACAGAGGTGGGACATCTGAGAGCGCTGTCCAAAAGAGTTCAAGGAATAGCTAAGTACTGCACAGAACCCTCAGACTTGCAGGCTTCTGGTAGAGGACCTGAGTATGAGTAATAAATATACCACCCAGTAGGTGTGAGAAAAAAAACATTATATATATATATATATATATGTATATATATATATATATATAATTTTTAACCCAATTTAGAGATACATTCACATATGTAAACATTTTTACTTTTTTGCACATGTTTTCTGTTTCATTTAAAATTACATAAATGTTATCAGAGTCTCAGAGATTTTCACAAAAACAAATAAAAAAAATTCTTAATCTTTGGAAAAACATGTCATAGAAAAATAATGCACATAGATTAAAATAGGAGTGCAGATAATGCAACACATCTCCTATGAATCAGTAGAATGTATTAAAAATATTTAAATTAAAGGGATACCAAATTCACCCATACCACTTGTCACGTCCTGTTCCTGCTGCAGATCATTTCTGGCTATGGCTTCTGGTATCCAGTACTCTTTGTACAATTCTTGTTTAGTTTTTTCTTGGTTTTTCTGGTTTTCTATTCTGTGTCTGGTTTTATTTATGCTGGGTTTTCTGGGTTTATTCCTTTGTTCCGTTCCTGGAATTCCCAGTCTCCTGGATTCCTTTAAATGTTTGTTTTTTGTTGCCACACCCATTCCTTTCCCATTAATCCTCTTTGTTTCAGTTGGTTCGTGCAGGCAGTTGCTCTAAGTCCTCTGCCCCTTTCTTTCAGGTAAGTCCTGTGTGTGTTTTATTATTGTTTATTTAGTCATGTATATCTAGGCAGTATAGGAACCCACCGTAATTGGAGTACTTTGGCGCAGTGGTGGGCTGCATACATCTTGGCCATTTATGTATGTCTAAATCTCCAATGTTTTACATATATATAGTACTTAGTTATGTCTCCTCTTGTTTTGCCTTATGTATCTCTGGTCTTGTTTTATTTTGTCTGGTATTCCCAGTTCATGTACAGTCCTGTCCTGCCCTGTTCATGTTTTCATCATGTGCATGCTCTGGGTTCTGCTTTCTATTCTTCTCTGGTTCTGGGTTCTTCTAGTTTTGTCTTACCTTGTTTCTAGTACTGGATACATACCTTCTGTAGAGCCTCCCTATCCAGATCCTGGGAGGTCTGCATATTTTCTCTTAGTTCCTGTGATCCGCAGAAGCTGCATCAGGGCCCTGGTATATGGCCGCACAAACCTTGGTGCTCAACACCAGGGGGCGTGTGGTTACCCTGCACCAGGCCCTGATTCTTAATTTCCACAAGTTTGACTCCGATCATCATCAGGCACACAGGGGTTCATCTAAATAAAGTGGCTTGGGTGCAGTGGTCTTGTCCTGTTTAACTCTGCAGTGTAATCCACCTGTAGAGACTTTCCTCCTGACAGCCACTAGAGGCAATTCCACTGCATTGACCGAGTAAAAATTACATGCTGTGGAAATGCATAGGAAAGCATTGCTTTTTCTGCATTGAAGCTTGGATGTGCAAGCAATGTTCGCCATGCATGTGCATCAGTTCTTTTTTGGACCATCATAAAGGAGTCCATGCCTCCTTAATTACGTCACTGAAGACGTAGAGTTGAGCAGTGCAGTGGGACTCTTAGCACTGGAAAAAGTAAGTAATACCTTTATTTTATTAATTTTTATGTCACACTGGGGGGTGACCTGTATAGAACTAGAAGCATTAGGAATACAAGTTTGTATTTCTAAAGCTAAAGTGTTCCTGTAATACTGCAACAAGAACACAAAGTATGTACTTAGTAACAGCATTTTTAGGCACAGCTGCTTTTATGCTCAATGATCACTCATCAGATCAAATGCAAATATGCACCATTAACCGTACTTGCACATTTATGAAAATATGTAAATACATTTTCATTTATTATTAGATTTTAGCTAAACCTTTATATCTTCTCACTGACAGAAATGTTTGCAGGTAAAACAGTTGCATTTTGCTGATCATTTGCAATGAGGCTTAATCTGATACCATAACTCTTTACCCAATTCTAAGCATTTTTATTACCTAATTATCTTGCAATTACCTTGGCAAAGGTAACAAATTGTCAATATGATTACTATTTTTGCCTCAAATGTTATTGTTAAGGATATTATTGAAAATTACTATTTTCTTTGATCATTATCACCTACAAAGGGTTTCAATTTAATGTTGGTGGTTTCTTTTTTTCCTTTTAGAGTTTCAATACATGCTGTAAATTACCCATTTTAAAGCTTGGATACATAAAATCTCTGAAATGTCACACTCCAAGATTACATCTGCCTGCTCAGTTGTGAAACAAATGAACTCATATCTTTTTTTCTCCATGGGATTTTTCACATTTATGTTGGTTGCCTTAGAAAATTCCTGAAAACCCTTGATGATTAAAGTTTCATTATATGGATATGGAAAATAGTTTTCTTGTTTTTTTTTTGCTTTTTATAGCTTTCAGAAATATTTGAAAAATACCACCAAAAAGATGTAAGTGTGATGTTGCATACTAACATAATAAATATGAAAAATAATATTATTTATTTCATTCAAAACTATGCATTTCCTTTATATAAAATATCAGATGGGCACATGATTATGTATTTCCCATCACAATGGAAGGAGTTAATGGAGCGGACATAGTAGATCTAAGTAAATGTAATACTGTCTGTCTGCTATATCTATCCTTAATGCTGCCAATCAGAGTTAATTTTGGCGGCAAATTTAAACTTGGCTTTAGTCATAGTCTTTTGACTAAAAAGCCATTTTAGTTTTCATCATATTTTAGTCATCTGAATTGTTTTAGTTTTAGTCGACTAAGCCTTCAGTAGATTTTATTAGACTCGACTCTTTGTGTCCTCCAAGCTCTTCTAGCTGTCTCTCCTAAGCAATGATCTGTCTTCTGCCTTGTCCCCAGCCCATCTGTGCAGTGTTCTTTTTGGTGACAAATTTCAATTTAGTTTTAGTCATAGTCTTTTGACTAAAAAACTGTTTTAGTTTTCGTCATATTTCATCGTCATTAAACAATTCAAATCTGAATTGTTTTAGTCGACTAAAATTGTTAGTCGACAAAATTAACACTGCTGCCAATCTTCTATTAAATCTAAAAATTGTTATGAAAAAGGAAAGAAAAGTAATATAAAAAGCGAAAACCTTCATTAAAGTATTGGATCACTTTGAGTAGCTCTCAGGAGGCTAACTTGTAAATTGTGTGGCACATGAGTAAAAGCAAGTAAAGGGTCACCTCACTCAGTGCCTCCGCCAATCGCTGCTTCCTAGTAGCCTGGAGTACTATAAGCACCGCACCAGACACCATAAGCACCCTTTGCCGTCCCAGCTTGGCTGGGGTCTCGCTGTCCTCCACCCACCTGATGGAAGACTACAGTACAAAGTTACAGACCAATGACATAGTTTGTTCAAGTACAGGACACTCCCATACATAATCATATAATCCCTCCCTCTGCCTGGGAGATAATTGAATCAGGAACTGTACTAACTAAATTATCTACAGACACAAAAAAAACACACATTTTTATAAAACCCCCAAAGTACCTTTAAAACATACAAAAACCCCACAAAAGTTACATCCCCTGATAGCCCCGGTCTGTGTGAACAACATATCCAAAAATCACCCAGATCGGAATTTCCTGGAAGTCATAGTTTTAGCTGACCGCACGCATGGTCCCATGCCCAAAACAGTTCCGCAGAATTGCGGCTAAGACCGACCAGGAACTGCAAAGTCTTCCTGCCAAAAACAGTTCCATATCATCATGGCTAAGTGCTGCTGGAGGATCGAGCGGGAACCGCAAAGTTTTCATGACGAAAATAGTTCCAGGGCATTCGTGGCTAAGTCCCCCCCTGAAGTCTATTCGCGGTTTTGGTCCATACGAACAGCCGCCAGTGAGTTAGCATTCAGTTCTATAGAAAGTGCCGAACCAGGGGGAATAAACTATGGGTCTTTACAGTCGCTGACCTGGCCCATAGTGTTTTGGCAAGAGGTTGGCAAGCAAGCTCTCTCCAAAAGCCCGTGGCGAGGTTCTGTTCACCACAAGCAATATCTGCAAAAACAGCAGAAGTCTGTATTACCAAGGAAACACCAAGCTGGGTGAACGTTTGTTGAACTAGCTCCAGGCAGACAATCTGCATAATCCGACACCATCTCAAGCCCTAACTAAATATTGTAGAGATTCAACCAACCACGTCGGACCGTGCAGATTCCAATATGGCGCCAATGGCCTCGCAACAAGACTCCTATTCTCCAAGTCCTGCTCCATTGGAGGGCTCTACTTTCTCCACAGACCCTGACATTAAAGATCTGCTTAGAAACTTACGTTCACAAAGCGACCAGGCCAAGATGTTGGGAAAGCTGGAAGCCTCCTTCCAATCGAAGTTGGATGGCCTGGGAACTGATATCAGTCAGGTAGGCCATAGGGTACAAGACCTAGAGGATGACTGAGAACTCCTCCATACCCAGATCCAGCGACTTACCGCCACCCTCGACTTGCAGTCCACATATATAGCCTCCATTGATCACTTGATAATGTTGATAACCGCAGGCACAGAAATAATCTGAGGATCCGAAGCCTACCAGAAAATCAAAAAGACCTACAGTCTATCCTCGCTGAATTATTCAACCTCATTCTGGGTAAACGAACTGACTCCCCTGTACTCATAGACAGGGCACACAGATCCTTGCGTCACATAGATTCCTCAACAGACAACCACGGGATGTCACATTATTACTCTGTGAAAGAAGTTATTATAAAAGCATTGAGATCCACAACTCCTCCACTAATATTCCATGGTAACCCACTTCAGGTATACCTGGATCTGACCTGGCTCACATTGCAAGCTTGGACAGCCTTGAAGCCCATCACAGATTACTTGCGGAACAGAAACCTTAAGTACAGATGGGGTTTCCACTTCGCACTAATAGTGTTGCATAAAAGCACAACGCATATGATTTCCTCATACCTGGATGTCCAACCATTCCTATGGGCACTAGATTTACCCAACACTCCAGTTGTCAATTGGTATGCATCACAAACGCCTGCTGCACCATCACAACTTCCTCAACGCCAGAAGTCACAAACCCCTTCTAACAAATGGAGAACTGAAACGGCACCAAGAAGATCAGGCACTCCCTAAGTGAAATATACAAGATATATTAGAAATAAAAGATTCTATGCTCCTGGTGCACTCTGTGACTTTGCCTCTAGACCTTTCAATGTATTGGAAAACATTTTCCTTTGGCCTCATTTCTATGGACCGCATGATTCTCACAACTAGTACAACTCTGCAAATCGCTGAAAACTGATTGTCTCTATACAGCCGCAACACTCACAGGAATATTTTTGCCCCCCACCTTCGTTGAATGACATCTCTCAGACTGAGCCAGAATCCTGACATGCCACATCTATGTCTACTCTTTGGGACATTTATGTTACATAATTCATCAAACTGTCTTTACATTCCCCATATAAAAGAGCCTATTACCCGCAATGGCATACTTATACTTTGCAATGAAATGTTCCCTTACGTGTGCCCCAAACTTGGTAACCCCCTCCCCATCCCCCACTTCCCACCCTCACATGCCCTCCAACCATAAACTCTACCGAAAATCCCCCTAAACTCTGCCACACATGCATGAAAGAGTTGTGATGATGTAACTCCCCATCCCCTGGCTCCACTCCATTTAGATAACCTACTTGTTTACCCATAAAAACATACCAGAGTCCGACCAAGGCCCGTGATTGATGATCTCTGCTAATTGAGTTTCACATACAACCCATTTGCCCCTCTGTGACTAAACCAGGAACTGGTTGCTTAATCACAGGACTTATTACACCACAACCTTCTCAATGCCAGAAGTGGAAAACCCCTTCTAAGAAGCTGAGAACTGAACCAGCACCACACAGATAAGGCCCAGGCACTTCCTAAGTTAACTATACTAAAATTCCATGCTCCTGGTACAGTCTTTGCCTCTGGATCACTTGACTCTCACAACTAGGACAACTCTGCACATCGCTGAAAACTTGTTAAGGTCTCAGGCTTATCCGACTCTAGCAGGGAACTGACTGAGGGAGACCCCCCGTACTTCCACCCTCCCAAAAAAAATAAAAAATATTAAAATTAAAATTAAAGACAATATCACTCCTGAGAAGAAGGGGTGTACCAGTGCTGATATTCCAAAACAAAATAACACTCTAAATAGGAAGTTTTATAAATGTGTAAAGCTGCTATAACACCTAAATTTATCTTTAGAAATAGGAATTGGAAAATCTGTATGGGGGTGGAGCTCTATATTCAAATAGGCATAATAATGAAGATAAAAAAAAGAGAGTGTATAAAAGACAATACCTCAAATTTCCTTAAATAAGTCTTCCCAGTTTTTAGTTTCTATAAAACATAAAACACAAACAAACCAGACATAGTGTAGACTGTATATTAAGGTTAAATAGGCGGATCGGGTCGGAGAGATCCCCAGCGCCAAGGGAGTCCGGTGCTGGAGAAAGGTAAGTGCTGAAGACACACACACTCTCACGAACAGACGCATACACACTAGCTAACAGACACACACACTCACACACACTCTCACGAACAGATGCATACACACTAGCTAACAGACACACATATTTACTGACACACACTCAGTGACAGACATAGTGACCCCAAATCTATATATTTTAGTAATTAGAAAGCTTATAAATGCAATTTCAAGCCATGCTTCCAAACCCTCCAAGTATGAGAGCTGGGCCTGCATGTCCTTGCCTTCATACTCAACATATCGAGATGTCCTAACATATCATGCATGCAATGATTAACATACCATCCTAACACACCATTCTCTCATACCCTAACATACAGTGAAGGCAATAAATTATATGCCCATTGCGGCCAGGTATGTGCCTACATTTACAAATGCTCCACTATGATTTTTTTTTTCAGAACTATTTTTGGTTAAAAAAAAATTAACTTGAACCAAAGAGCTTAATAAACTAAATTCTGCAGACTTGAAAAATTTATTTTTTTTCTGAATTGTTTTAGAAAAAAAAACAACTTTTATTTGCCTTCCACAAGACAAGTGTATTTACAATAAGATTTTTGTTGACTATATGAAACGCAATGCTCCCTGTACAATACATTTCATATTTTCTCAGCAATTCTAAATATTCCATACTATTCTAATTTATGATAGAAGAATATTTTTTAAGCTCAATCAATAATCCAAATACAATTACTAAAATAGATCTCTACATAAAGTAGGCTGTCTCTAAGGGAAATATTTTTTTTCAATTAAAGTGAAAAAGAGCAACAATTGGTAGACATTTGATACAACAAATGGGAATATACACATAGGGAAATATGCATTGGTCTTGTGTGTTAATGTAAGATGTCAAGAATTTATTTTATTAGTTCTTATACATTGTATCTGTTTTTTACCTTTACATGAGTTTGCTATAACTGCCAATCTGTTCATGGATTATAATATATGCCTTGAAGTTATTCATATATTTCTTTAAGGTGTATGGACATTTTTTGTAGTCCAGCAAAACATTCTGATTAAACTCAAGATGTTCACACTTGCAAATAGACAATTATTGCTGATTATTTACCACGTCTCTTGCTCTTAAGACGTGTTTGCAGTTCCTGCTTGACGATTACAGATGCATATATTTAATATAACACATTGGAGCAAAAATTGTAACAGAGTTAAAAAGCACAATCTTGTGGTTTATTCATGGACTCTTTTCCAAAATAACGGATTCGGTTAAAAGAATACTAAGGACATTTAAGCTTCATGCTGGCACCTGTGAGTTTTTGGGTAATTCTTTTAACTACACCAAATAAATGTCGGATTATTTACCAGATGCCCCGGAGCTACAATATACATTTGTTGCTCTTTCGTAAATTCCACTTGCCACAATGTTCAGTGTGACTCAAACATCCAAGCTATCCCCAGCATGTAAATGTGAGTTGTGAATATGCTAACTTTTTTTATACACCAGGGTTCAATATACACAATGCATAGAGCACATTGCACAGCTACACTGTAGTCCAGGATCACATTCATAAGGAGATGTGTGGACTTATTACACGACATGGGCCTGTGCTGTTTCTCTAATATCCCATAGATCCTGTCTAGATGCAGTCTCAATGTTGTTTTGCTTGACCAAGCAATCACTGCCAGATTTAAAGATATGTTTACACAAACTGAAGAACAAGGATATGTTTTGTAATTTTGGCACCTAAAATGCACATTTATCTTGCCTCCTTTCAATAGAAATTGTACAAATCAGTGGTTTGTCTACCCAACAAAATTAGAAAAATTGTGTATTTCAAAGTGTCAAAGCAAATGACCTAAACTGCAATTTGTCTGTACGCCAACCAGTTTTCTTACTACGGTCACTTTTTAAAGAGCTTTAAAAGTCGAACCATTAAAAATAAATACAATGCCAATAAATAAAATCTATCAAATCACTTTGCTGCAAACTGTCTATGCTTACTGTGGAAGTTGATGATTAAATTGGAGTGGTATTGTGGAATAAACACTTACAGTTATAAACAAAATCTATCTATTGATCCTTTTTTTTTGACAATGGAAAATATTTTAGCATTACATTTTAGTGTAATAGAGCAAATGTACTGCAGTATTTGTTTACAAAATAGGTGATATGTTTTACTATGCATTTTATATTCAAAGGAGTGGTTTTTATATTCAAATGAGTGGTTATGGTGCTAGGCATTCCCTTGTGTCAGTTCTTGAATTTGTGAACAGTTTGACAATTACCTGGGTTACCTGTGTACCCATGATCCTTCTGATTTTTCATCTCCTCTCCACAATGCTCATCCACACAATAAAAACAAGATTCAGTAATGCATTAGTATTTGCCAATATGATATGTTGTCTGCCTTCGATGGGAATTCAATGTGTTTGGGAGTATATTTTGTCCAGAGCTACAGAGGAGAAAAATGCTGTAATAATAGCGCTGATATTCTAACATTGTCCATTTGGCGGTTTACACTTGACAAACATAATAGCAATTGTGATATCTCCATTTTTAGATTATTTTGTTGCCTGAGTATTTTCTGTGTGAATCATTATGTGATTGAGGTTGATTGAGTGACAGGAAAAGACAGTAATAAAGATATAATTGATTTTCCATTTTGATTTCTTCATTGTACAGATATACAATGCAAGTTCTATGAATGAACATCTTAAATTCTCTATGGTTTTGTATATGCAAAATACTGCAAAATACTGTTGTAAAGGAGCTTACATTTAAAATCTTAAGTCATGTAGACTTTAACAAAAATGTAACAATGGTATTTATGTATACATTTATGAACATAGAAGTTGTCTCATTTTAGTAAATGTTTATGACATTTGCATAACGAGTCCCTAAGTTAATTTTGCAATCAAAGAATTCTACTTATTCTATAAGGTCAAGGGTATAATTTTAGTAAAAAAACAAATTAGTTAAAATCACTAATATAACTGGTAAGACTATTTTAAACTGAAAACCCCACATTGACTTGTATTTTTAAAGAAAACACAAAATCAGAGTAAATCTGTTTCTATAAATAAGTGACAACTATGTATGTATGATATTTGTGATTGATGCACAAAATTTTAGTATTTATATTGAGACCCAAAGTATTTATAGTAAATTTGTAGCTTAGTGTCCTGCACCATATTTGCATTATGATATTATCATAATCAGTTGTAGTTGGGCTATGTTCTACAAAGGCTTCTGAAATATACAGTTTAGTGCCCGACAGTTTCTCCATCAGCTGGACTACAGCTTCATTCACAATTTTGTGAATGCAGTTTCAGATGGGATTGCTCAACACTGATACGGACTTTGTAACATTTTTGTATCTGTCAAGTTTTGTACACTACAGCATGTGTGAGAGTATGGCAGTACCACACATGAAGCTTCCGTGAGCCAAAAATAAAATGATAGCAACTTTAGGACATGTTATAGAATATAAAATATACTTAACTTAAGTTTAGGTATCTACTTCTCCCCCTACTCTGAGTGTCACCTTGCAGGTAAACATATAAACTTGGATTGTCTTTAAAATGCTAAGTTTAGTCTTAAAATGTTCAATTTCTAGAAGATGATGTATTTTTATTTTAATAAACTAGTTTGGAGGTTGAAATAAAAAAAAAAAAAACTAATGTAAAAAAAACCCTCTCAAATTTAACATATGGATGGATTAAAAATTAATGCTATATGACATGCTTACTATATTAGAATATTTTTTGGGAAAAATATGTGATAATGTTTGCAATACTGAGTTTTATAGAAAATGACATAATGATGCTAACTTTGTAGTATCATATTGTTGTAGGTTAAATAATTATTGCCCTTATTTGTATAGAAGATGAGCCAAAGTGATTATACTAAAGCTTGTTCGGTAAAGATCATACAGTATATTCCAATGTGGAGAATGTTGACATCTAGTGTAGAAGCAGCATACAGTAATAAATATCTTGCATTGTCTCACTAGCAGTGGTGCTGCATTTGATATTATCTCAACACAGCAATCCTAAAATAACAGATAGCTTTCATTATTAAAACATTATGGAGACTGTATATCAGCAACATAATATTATGCAACTGATAGTCTAATGATATGTATAGTTTATTTTTCACCTTTCATATGTTCAATTAAGATTGGTATACTTATGTTACATATTCTAACAGATACATTTTTTTAGGTTTGTATTCCCCCCCCCCCAAAAAAAAAAGTTAATGCAATAATAAGCATGGAAAATAATGTAACACTTTAAGGGCAAGCAAAATAATTTTATTTTTGTATAATAAGGTTCTCAAATTAATCAAAACATTATGAGTCATGAGTACAAAAAATGCAGTTTCCCACCTGATATACACTGTATACATATAGAATAAAAGATCAATTGATTAATGGCACATGCAGAAAAGAAATATATGTGTGCACAATAATTTTATACTCTGGCACTCTATGCTAATGCATTTCATTAGTTCATGCCAACAACATAACATTCTTAAACAGTAACAATATATATTTATATATATTCAGAACTCAAATTACTCAATGTGCAAAAGTCTACAAGTAACCCATGAGTAGTAGTGACTGAAAAAAGTCTTGATAAACAGCCATGTTAGGATCAAGACAGAGGAAAGGCTATGAATTTCTTCTTAGAGGATTCAAGGCTTCCAAATGGTGAGAAATTGCTTAATGGTATGATCAGTAGTCTGGCAAATATTATGAATTAGACATGTCTGACATGAAATATACATTTATCCGGCAAAATTATATTTAGACAATAAAAATATGAGTACGGTAAGTAATAATTGTATTTAAAATTAAAAATGTGGGGAATTTTCTGCACAGTTTCCTATGTGTGTACTGAATATAGAAAACAAACAGCAAGGATTAATCATGCCATAGCTTCAATATTAAAATAGTACTGATGTGTGTGAATCTGACATAGCAATGGCTCTCTCTAGTGGTACAATTTAAAACAACATAAGTCAGAAAATTGTGTTATGAAATGTTAAAGGTCCTATCAGTATTCAGAAAGATTTTGAGCTCAAACATCTACATAGAAACATAGAAACATAGAATGTGACGGCAGATAAGAACCATTCGGCCCATCTAGTCTGCCCAATCTAAACACAGGGGTTTATTTAATCTATGCTGTCAGTAAAACAAAAACCCTATGCTACGTTCTACATGATTAACATATATTTCAAAACACCCGTGTATGTGTCAAATGAGAGTCTGTGCTAACCTGCTCCATATACCTAACACTTGAAAACATGTCCAAATGATCACTAACGTGCTAGCTGCCAAGCTGTCACAGCATTAACCTTTCATGTCAGTATAGAGTAACAAAGTACAATTATCTGCTGCAGCAATGAAAGAGCACAGTCCAATTATAAATTAACATTGAAAAAGAATGGGTACCATAGAGGTTCCAATATCAATACAGCATATTAAATATATGGCTTTTTTTTTAATTAATAATAGATGGGTCTTTGCTTTAAAAACTGCCTGAAGAAAAGATTTTCACTTAGATAGTCCCTAGATTTATCAGTTATTATAATTGGAGATTTGTTTTGTTACAAACAAATGAATCTGAATTTGGGTTCATCATTTTAATTCCCATACTCTTTGCTGAAATGTAGCCTAATCACGTACCAAACAAAATGTGTTGTGGACAAGAATATATTTGTTTTGATTCACGATTTTGTTTTTCACCCGTGGCACCAAAACCAGAAACGAGTGATGGGAAAAAATAATATATGGCTACAGGATAGTCACTAAATGTTGCTTTTAGTGGGACGTGTCCAAGAGAGGGGGAAATTAAGGAACGGTAAAAAAAAATAAGAATAAAAAAAGATATTTATATGTTATATGAATGAATAAATATGTACTATATAAATATAGACTTGTTTACTACTCCTCCTTCTTTAGCTCTTCTGCTCATTTCTCACTTTATATGTGAGGCAAACATGAGGAAAATGTTGTACTTCAAAATATATACATTATATTTGTATAATGCATAAGTTATTTTATTTGAAAATTGATAAGCTCTGTAGTCAACTCATGATTTGTGACAGTAAATATCATGGAACTTCTTAAACAATATCCAATGGTAAGGGGTTCAGTAAACTGAGCTCACGGGTTGGTATTAATATTTGAATGGGTGACATTTAAAGTCACTGACTGTAACAGCACCCCCAGGCATAAAAGGGGTTAACAGCCATTTAGGAGATATTCCCTTCCAGATTTACAGGCAGCTACTGTAGACACCAATCCACCCGAACAGGAAACCATATGAATGCTGTAAACAGCCGAACCGGAACCATACGAATGCTGTAAACAGCCAAATAGGAAAAACCATACGAAAGGTTTACACTCCTAGCAGTCGAACTTAAACAGCATACAATAAATCCGCCCAAGAACAAGACAAGGCTCCGTGTTGAGGGTCAAGCAGGCACAGACAGAGTTGTGGGTTTATTGTTCTTATATACACATTCTTACACATTAGTACCACCCATAGGGTTTTGTAAAACAACCACTAAACGTACAATACACTCAGACACTCCCACACAAAATCCTCCCCTCTGTCTGTGATACAATTACCTTACACAGTGGGTTAATGTAATTATCACAGGCAAAGAAATACAGTTTTTCCACATTATTCATAACTTTAAAAGTATACATCACATTCACATTTTCAGAATCAGCATACTCCAAATACAAACATATGTCAAAATCATCCAAATTGGTCCATTGGTTCAAAAGATAGATCGAAGTCCTTTGTGACCAAATGAAGCATGGCTTTTCTGCCCAAAACCAGTTCCACAGAGTCTTCTATCCTGGAGATAATTGGGAAGTAATCCAATTATCTCCAAGGACAAAGGCAAAACTCCATTGAACACATGGTAGCAAAAGACAATAAAATACATAAAAATATATAACTGTGCAGCTATTGCATAAAACAGGTACATTCAACATATAGCTTAGATCTGAGTGCACATTATTACTGAATGGCGCTCAGATCACATACATACAGTTCAATTGACATGGAGCCAAAGCCTTTCACATAGTCTTTCATTATACGAATGGGCTCCATGGCATAGCTATCTGGGGTATCACTGTTCAAATAGGGCCAGTATCGAATAACCCGGCTTTCATGTCTTTGCAGGGAAAAATCTCAAGGGCTGCACCGTTCCTGTGAAACTTGCTTCCCTCCTCCGTTAGATGCTCACCCAGTCTCCACTCCTTCAAAAAATCGTTAAAAACCCACTACTTCATAAAAGTGTATCAATTAAACTGTTAATAGCTCCTGACTGATTCCTCTTCTGCAACTGTCACTAGTCTAATACTATCCTTACCTTTTTGTGTCATTTTACCCCACTCCCTCTAGCATGTAAGCTCATTGAGCAGGGCCCTCAACCCCTCTGTTCCTGTGTGTCCAACTTGTCTGGTTACAACTACATGTCTGTTCGTCCACCCATTGTAAAGCGCTGCGGAATTTGACGGCGCTCTATAAATATCATAATAATAATAATAATAACATGGGGCCATAGTCTAAAGGCAGCAGGCGGGCAACCAGGCTCCTCCAATGCACAGTGGCGAGATAGGTCTCGTGACACAGACCTTTCAAAATACCTAATGCAATGAAGGTTTTATTGCCGACAATACACGTTCACCACAAATTAAAGCAAGTTGGAGGAGTACAAGAGATATAATCATAATAGTATTAGCATACTAAGTTAACCAGTCAAGTCTTGGAAGTTGCACAGTATCTAAGAAGTGAGATTACACAAGTATTGAAGTGATTTGTATGTGTTTCATAGATCTATAAAATGTTGGTATATGGTACAATGATATGAGCTCCTCAGAGAAATATATCAAATGCCACTTAAAGGATAATTGACAGTACTGGTCCTTTAAAATAAATGGGTACCTATGGTCCACTTAGTCATTGTGCAACATATTGAGAACCTGTGCAGTTTTTTTTTTTATTGATATATTGAATTGTTTTTCATTTTTTAGGTAACCAAATCTCTTTGAGGTATTTTGTTAAATTGCTCTGAAAATGGGTACTGTTATATTACATTAAGGAATCAGATTTATTTTCCAGTTAGATATTGCCTATATTCTGAAACTGCTAATAGTACATATTTATATAAATGTGTGTATATACATACATACACATACATACATGTTCAAGTAGAGATTGTAGTCGTATTAGTCTAGTGATTTAAAAAACATGTACAATTTATATCCTGGAATACGTTTTTTATTGGACTAACAATTTTTTAATGACAAGCTTTCGGAAAATGCTTTAGACTTGAGAAAGGGAGGTTCTCCCGAAAGCTCGTCATGAAAATATTGTCTAGGCAGCTTGGTTTTGTATAGTTGGAGAATTGTACTTGTAATAACTGTTTTATAGATTAATAAATATCTGATACGCCAACTTTGTATGTGAATAATATTAAAATAATTTTTTTTTATAAAAAACAAAGAAAAAAAAGTTACCTGCACTCTCTCCTGAATCCCTATGTATGTTTAAACAAATGGAGGTCATTTAGTTACTCCAATGGCCATTGGAAGGAATGCCCACCTGCCAACGTCAAGGCAGACCCTCCCCCCCCCCCTTGGCTTGTCCTACTCTGACCTTTCACCTTGCTTCCTTGAGCTTCTGGCAAAATATATCTCTAATGAGAAAGAGAGGGGTATTTTTTATATACACCCCATATATTTATTAACCCTTAATAGGGAACACATGGGATGGGCGGCAGTATTGTAACAAAGCTGTGTAATACAAAAAAGTGAATACAAATACAAAAAGATAAGTCCTGCACTCAATCCCATCACTCCTGGGTGGCAGCAACGACCACAGTACACATCAGCCAACAATAAAGAAAAAGTTACCTGCTCTCTCTCCTGAATCCCTATATATATTTAAACAAATGGAGGTCATTTAGTTACTCCAATGGCCATTGGAAGGAATGACCACCTGCCAACGTCAAGGCAGGTGGGCATTTTTTTTTTTAACAAAAAAAAATTATATTGAAAAAAATAAATTCTGTTAGTCCAATAAAAAAAAAGTGTATTATGGGATTTTATCAGTTTTTTTACACATATATGTACAAACATAAAGCAAGGAGGAGTAGTCAGCGGTCTTTTTCAATGGGCACATTGAAAAAGACCGCTGAGTGCACCTCCTTGCTTTTAGTCTACATATGGATGCAGGTTGCACCGAGGCAAGTACCACATTATTGAGAATTAAGTGGTGAATGCCAAGATTATCTCTCAATAATATATTGTGGTCAGGGAAAAAAAACAGAGTAAGCTTTAACCATTATATTCACTAAATACGGTTGTGGTGTGCCAAAACTGATGTACGGGCAGGAATGTAAATAAAGAGGGCCCACCAAGATGAAATTTATATATATAAAGGGGTGGGTGGGGTGACCAATCAATGTCAGCCCGGTATGGAGGTAGGTTTGGGCTTATATAGGCCAGATCATTTTTGGTGAGGGAAAAATGTTGGGTAAGCGTTAAACATAATATTTACTAAATACGATTGTGGTGTGCCAATACCGACGAATGGGCAGGTCTGTAAATAAAGAAGGCAAAAAAAATTTAACAAAGCAACTTTAATACGTAAGTAATCGTTAATAGCAACCATATATGACATTTTTTATCACTATTTAGCTAAATCTTTGAATGCATGTCTGAGTTCTTTTTCCGGTTGAGGTATGTAACGGTTGAGCTGATGATTTCCATCATCCCAGTTTTTTGATTATGTGTACTGGAATGTTTTGACTAGAGGCTGCTTTTGCTGCCCCTATACGAAACAAGTGGCTGGTAAAGGCTGATGGATCGCAACCTTATTTTGAAAATAGAGTTCTTATGTACATCATGAATTTTGATGTCAGTGGGTTACCGTGTAAGCTCAGTAGGGGGGCAATTTTATCTTTACTTATTAGGTTCAGATGAAAATGGTCATGTTTGTTGCCTGTGTGGTATAGTGGTATGTCCCAGGTGGCCCCATTTGATTTGTTTTGGATTGCCGTAGTGTTGGGACATAGTGGTCCCCTACTGTTTAGGTCAGCTATTTTTAGCAAGTTGGTGGTTTCATTTGTGAATTCATTTGGTCGTAAGGACCCGTAGGAGGCCAGAAATATAGCGGTTTTGATCGTGTTGTTTGTTTCTGTTTCAAATGGTTGAGTATCCAATATGTTGGATAATGCTCTGAACTTGTTACCATCTATAGGTTGTCGTTTCGTGGGTTTTTGACCTTTTAATTGTAGGATTACTTTTAAGATGTTCTTTATTGGGTTTGAAGACATTAAGGTTTTGTGACTGGGATATGTGTTAGATATAGTTTTATTGTATTGTACGCAAGTTTTAGATTCAGGTGGCAAAAAGATGTAAATGCCACCAGAGCATCTAATGACAATGGGTTTGTGATTTTGTATTCTGTAACAAACCTGTTGAAGATGGTTAGAGCACAACAGTACGAGCATCTGGTGTTAGCTGAGAACGCTGTTTTTTCTAGCATTCTCCCATGTGCCATGATTATTGCTAGTCCAGGATGAGTTCCTGGAATAGCGGTGTTTGTTCAGGATTCTCTCTGCTGTGGGATGTAATTGGTAGAAAACCTGTAGGTTAGAACGAGAGAGAGCATCAGCTGCTATGTTGAGATTACCCAGTATGTGTTCGCAAATCAAGTGGAAGTGTTGTGTTGCTGCCACCCACGTGAGTCTCCTGACTAGACTCATGATCGTGAGGGATGAGGACTTGCCCCTGTTAATTACGTTGCATGCCGCCTTGTTATCTGTGTAACATTTTACTGTCTGTCTTTTGTGTGACCCCACATTGGGCTGCTGCCACTATGGGGTAAATTTCGAAAAGGGCAGAGGTGCTGTTGAACAATGACAAATTTAATGTCTCTATTGGCCATAAGTCTCTGAACCATTTATCTCCAAAATGTCTGCGAACCCTGTGTGGGCTGCCGTGTCTCTCCATAATACTTTTTTACAGCGTTTTCTGTAAAAGGTGGGATGAACATGTTTTTGCTGTCCCAGTGAGCCACATAAACAGATCTGCCCTAGCCTGTCCGTCCAGTGTGACTATGCTTTCATTGCTTGGTAGGTTTGGTAACAGACTAAGTAGTCTGGAAACAAACGCACGACCTTATGGAATTATTTTCATGGCAAAGTACAGAGAACCTAGGAGGGATTGGAGGTCTTTCCGAGATGCAGAACCTCTAATGAGGAATAGCTTAACTTCTTCCTTGATTCTCTGAACTTTGTCGACGGGGAGACTCGCTTGCATTGTGACTGAGTCTAGGCATATGCTTAGAAATGTCAGTTTGGTGGTGGAACCTACTGTTTTGTCCATAGCTACCAGCACCCCTAGTGTGGGAAAAAAAAAATCCCACTGCTGTATCTGGTTGCCTCCAACTGAGCAATAGGTTGTAGAAACATCATTTTTTGTTGCACACAATACGTACTCCTCCTGGGGTTAAATGCATTTCTATAAATCTAGGGGAAAAAGAGATTCCTTCATGGATCTCACCCTGCACTTTATCACACTATGAAATTCTTATGCTGTGTGCCAGCGCTAGATGATACTCTGTTAATGTCATCCTTGTATGTTTGTGTGGTGATGTAAGTTTGTATTAGACTCCAGTAGTATAACCTGATTACACGTAATATCTCTTTTATGTTACAGAGCTTAAGTACGTTTGTAGCTGTAGGTCTATGTTAGTTTACGTGAATTGATATAGGTTGTTCTGTTTAACGGCGTTTCTAGGTTAGTTTGAAACAATTTAGTTATTTTTTTTTTAATTGTGTATAGTTTACTCTAGTGGCCGTATTTTGTGGATGCCAGAAACAAGTAGAGTACGGAATATGTCTTACGGGTTTGTTTGATTGGGGTACTGATGTTAACGTACACGTTTGAACAAGAACTGTTGTCTGATAGTAGTTCTGACTCTAATTTCATTGTATATACATATAAAGTACATTGTGGTTCCTGATGCCCTTATCATTTACATTTCTCAGTGTAATGACAGTTTACAGAAATGTTTAGAGCTAGGCTTGTGCCTAGAAAAGGTCTTAACTGCCAGTGATGTTACTGTGATATTTCCCTCCCCTTCTCCCCCCCACCTAGAAACAGTCCCAGTTTTAAATGTACCGTGTATACAAAAAATAAAAAATGGGATAGGTTGGTGAGCGCAGAGTATTGATCTGTATTCTGAAATTACATAACGACAATACGAGCGCACTTTAGGGATACTTGAAACATTTAAACTAAATTATCATATATGAGTACATTATGCTAACTACTTAACACATACACTGTGACTATCAATACCATATTTAATTAAGCCGTACATCACTGATTAATATAAAACATATTTAACAGATTATTATCCGGAAATAAACATATCGTAACATTAACACATATTTTGCTTGCCCATTTAAAGTTATAACAGCAGCTCGAATACAGTCGCTCACAGCGCCACTTAGCTTCCGGGCCACCCTCCTGAACTTCCGGGTTAGCGTCTAAGCACCTGGTAACCGTGAGTACACACAAATGCACAAAACTACCAAACAGGTTAACATACGCACAAACTCAATTAGACACAGTGGGTAGTAATCACACTCTAACAAAATAACTCACAAACCATGAGGCACGTACGCGGTCACAAAACCCTAATTTCATTACCCAAACACACAGCAATTCGCCTAGAAACCTAATACGGCTGCTCATACTCTGCATTCTGCATTCTAATAAATAAAAATTTATTTGGCTAATATCAACGTTATAATCCCCATAGTTTAGGTTTTAATGTAGTTAGTACTTTTGACCATAAATGGCAGTGTTGGTGCGCCTATGCGTATGGGGATTATAACGTTGATATTAGCCGAATGAAATTTTTATTTACTAAAATGCAGATTGTAAGCATCCTAAATGCCTAAATGTTTTTTTTCAAACATTAGTGGAGGATAAGTACACATTTCATTAGAACATGTGTATATATATATATATATATATATATATATATATATATATATATATACATTAACATGTCTTTGATAGTGAAGAAACGTGACATTTAGAGATGTAAAATTCCATAAACATGCTATATATGGTTTTTCTATATATATATCTTTATATTTATATATTTAGCATTACTTTTAAAAATGATTATGTGTTAATACAAATAAAACTCACATACACCAGACTTTCAATCATTCATCATCTATCCTAGGTCCAAAAGGGGAGGTAGAGTCAAGACCAAAAATCCCTTCTAAACTAAACCAATATTATTCTATCTATAATGTTTCCAAGGGGTCCAGATCTTCAAATATTTTGCATAGTGAGAATGCTCTCGAAAAAAAATATGCTTTTATTCTTTATTGGTAATCTATTTGTTGTAATATCTCTGTCCATATTAGACCACCACAAGATTTCCATCTACGTGCTATACAAATTTTAACTGCTAAAAATAAGTGCATTATTAAGCAGTTCTAGATAAGATTTCACAGTAGATGAATGTTAAAAATAAACATCCGAGGAGATAGTACAAATCTACTCCCTAATAAGGATATTAAGATATTTTGTAAAGTCTTGATGGTATTATTTAATTCAGGACATCCCCACAATTCTTACTTTAGAGAATGACCCCCTGTTGGAACATTTCCTAGTGATCACTATAGCAATAGGGAACTGCCCTCCTCTGCCATGGACTTTTTGGTTCTGTCCAGCCAAATTTGTTCACCTAAGGCATCGGGGTACCCAATAAACAGAGACACTAGACAAGATGAAAGTTCAAAGCGTGCCAATTTATTACAACAAAGCAAGGGTTTATATATGCTTGCAAATAGAAATTGAGACTTTCAGAGGTGTGCATAATTAGGCAATAAGGGTGTGCATAAGTAGGCAATAAGGGTGTGCATAATTAAATAATAAGGGGTGTACATAATTAATCAAACAGGTTAAGATGTTTTGTACAATCATATTGCAAACTGCATGTTCTTTTCTTATCTACAAAGCTTACATAATGCTAAACTGGTCAGAACTAACTTTAGCTAGGGACAAGATGATCTTGTTGATGAACACTGTGGCAAGATATCTTTAATGACTCAAGTGTCCTTGAGGGGCATTGCAGCAAATAATTTTTTACTTTATAAAACTGTTTTATGTAATAAGTGATAGCAGCCATTCTTATGTGTAAAGACCACATTTATTGATATTTGTTAGACTCTTTGTTAGTTTATTTAACCCCTTAAAGACCAAACTTCTGGATTAAAAGGGAATCATGACATGTCACACATGTCATGTGTCCTTAAGGGGTTAAATCGATGGCATTGCAGGGAACACTAACTTTCCTTGTAATTGGTATGAAACATACTTGGACAACAATGCTTTAAATATACTTATTTGCCAGGTTCTGCTGAAAGATGATTTTTTTTAATGAAGTAATCATTAAAGGGACACTATAGCCACCCAGACCACTCCAGCTCAATGAAGTGGTCTGGGTGCCAGGTCCCTCAGGTTTTTACCCTTACATGTAAACATAGTCTCAGAGAAACTGCTCTGTTTACAGAGCAGGGTTAATCCAACCTTGAGTGGCTGTCTTCCTGACAGCCGCTAGAGACGCTTCTGCAACGCTGGATGTGAAATTTGCATCCAGCGTGCAGAACATCCATAGGAAAGCATTGAGAAATGCTTTCCTATAGACTGTTAGAATGCGCGTGCGGCTCTTGCCACGCATGTGCATTCCGCTCCACTCCACTCGGGAGTTGACGTCAGCGGGGGAGGAGAGGCACTGGATTAAGGTAAATTGCTGAAGGGGTTCTAACCCCTTCAGCCCCAAGGGAGCCCTGAGGGTGAGGGTCCCCCAAGGATGATAGTGTCAGGAAAATGGGTTTGTTTTCCTGACACTATAGTGATCCTTTAAAGGACCACTATAGTGCCAGGAAGAGCTGCGCACGCATTCAGCCGGTCACATAGGAAAGCATTTACAATGCTTTCCTATGGACGCTGGCGTGCTCTCACTGTGAAAATCACAGAGAGAAGCACGCAAGCGCCTCTAGTGGCTGTCATTGAGACAGCCACTAGAGGAATAGGGGGAAGGCTTAACCCATTAATAAACATAGCAGTTTCTCTGAAACTGCTATGTTTATAAAAAAATGGGTTAGCCCTAGCTGGACCTGGCACCCAGACAACTTCATTAAGCTGAAGTGGTCTGGGTGCCTAGCGTGGTCCTTTAAGATAATTTTGGAGTAAACTCTAAAATGTAACAGTAATTTAACTTGACAAATTATTTTCATTGTAAAACATGATATAAATATTTAACTGATCATGCACAAAAATAAATACAATTTCTGTCACTACCCTGGTAAATATTCTTTACAATTCAGAATAGGAAACAGTATTAGGAAATTAAAGGTGAAACCTAAAAATTAGATGTAAGATGACAGTGTCAAAACATGACATTTTGCAATTTAACAAGAATCATCTAGATTTTCAACCTTTCCAGTAGACATATCTATTTATCATAAAATGTAGCTTTATGGTCCAAGTCAGCAGTGCGCTAATTAACCTAGAATGTCTAAACCATGGGTAGTAACCTCAGGCACTCCAGATGTTCTTTAAGTCTATAGCAGACAAAACCGGTCAGACACTGAGCTTCCTAATTTCGACATAGGACTACACTAGGGACGAACAACACCTTCTGCCAGGAATCTGGGCCTGAGGCAGGGTGGTGAGGAACCTCTGGGACATTACCCTCGCCATTTAGGTTTGTCTTTGGAACCTTTTTAAGTGCCTATTCAGCCACTTTGGTGGCTATGTGTTTGTGCATGTTTTGAGTATTCCATCTACCACATCCATTGTAAATAGTTTTACACTATGTTTGTTACTTACATTTACAAGTAATTAAAGTTTTTAAAGATTTATAAATTAATTCTACTCACATCTGTTATATAATTGGATTGATATCTCAGTGAATATTGCTTATGCATGTAAGCTCAATGTGTTTCCTCTAGTGATGTCGCGAACCCGAAATTTTCGGTTCGCGAACAGCGAACGCGAACTTCCGCAAATGTTCGCGAACCGGCGAACCGCCCGAAACGCCATTGACTTCAATGGGGAGGCGAATTTTAAAACACACAGGGACTCTTTCTGGCCACAATAGGGATGGAAAAGTTGTTTCAAGGGGACTAACACCTGGACTGTGGCATGCCGGAGGGGGATCCATGGCAAAACTCCCATGGAAAATTACACAGTTGATACAGAGTCTGGTTTTAATCCATAAAGGGCAGAAATCACCTAACATTCCTAAATCACAATCAATATGGATTGACACCTGACATATGACATATTGACACCTTGACATATGGATTGACACCTGTCCTCAGAGCCCCTGATGCACACGGACACAGAGCAGAATAGAGACTGCTCCCCCTACATAGGGTCACTTGGCAGATATGGATTGACACCTGTCCTAAGGATCCCTGATACACACTGACACAGAGCAGAATAGGGACTGTTCCCCCTACATCGGGTCACTTGGCAGATATGGATTGACACCTGTCCTAAGGTTCCCTGGTACACACTGACACAGAGCAGAATAGGGACTGGTCCCCTACATCGGGTCACTTGGCAGATATGGATTGACACCTTGTTACAAACTGCTATTTGTAACGGGCCCTTTAAATGGCAAATTGCCATGGGTTGTGGAGAAGCCTATTTGCCAGCCTCCTCCCGCATGACTATGGCCCCTGGGAGATTGTGAAAATGTATGCACTTTTATTTGGTGTGTATGGCCCTTTAAGACTGTCGGTGGGCATATTGGGGCTTATGGACTCTTTATGTGACTGGTGCTGGCCCTTTAAACACCTTTTTTGGGACATCAGGAAGATTGGGACACTGCCCCTTTAAGGCCGTGTCCCCAGACTTGTTGGGGACACGGCCCCTTTAAGACGGTGTCCCCTGTGTCCCCAGACCTGGTGCAAACCCTTTGTGCCTGCCTTGCTATTTCCCACTTGGTTCAGTAAATGGGAAATTATTTCAGCTGCAGAGACTAAGTCCCATTCGGCGATGGGACTTAGTCTTTTTTTTTTTCAGCCTTATTTCAGCTGCAGAGACTAAGTCCCATTCGCGATGGGACTTAGTCGTTTTTTCAACCTGAAATAGACCGACCTCACAGCCCAAATCTATGGAACTGTTTTGGGCAGGAAAATGTGCTTGCGGTCGGTCATAAAGGGACCTCCAGCTAACTTTTTAACCCCTGGATGGATTTGGCTGATTTTTGGTTATGTTTATGTTTTAAGTGTGCTGATTCCAAATATGTAATTATGAAGATGGGATGTGTAGTTTTAAAGTTACAGGGTATGGCTAAAAACTGTATTTTTACTGCCTGTGTTTAATTATGTTAATCTCTTCCCAAACGTCATTTCGCTCAAAGTGGAGAGAATGTTAAAAAAAAATATTTTTGTTCTGAGTGTGAGAAATGCTTTTCAGCCGCTTCTAATCTTAAGCATCATTTGAGGAGCCATACAGG
>OW240920.1:48827728-48872358 GCA_933207985.1 Pelobates cultripes | reverse complement strand
CGTATCCACTGTTAGCGTAACACACCCGCTTTAAGGACACTGACTGCTATTCAATCTATAACAGTAAAAAAAGTTTTTTGTTTTTAAATCCAAGCTATTGTGACACAGTATCTAATTAGTGGCACTTGTCAGCGTATCCACTGTTAGCGTAACACACCCGCTTTAAGGACACTGACTGCTATTCAATCTATAACAGTGAAAAAAGATTATTTTTTTTTTAAATCCAAACTATTGTGACACCAGATCTAATTAGTGGCACTTGTCAGCGTATCCACTGTTAGCGTAACACACCCGCTTTAAGGACACTGACTGCTATTCAATCTATAACAGTAAAAAAGTTTTTTGTTTTTAAATCCAAACTATTGTGACACCAGATCTAATTAGTGGCACTTGTCAGCGTATCCACTGTTAGCGTAACACACCCGCTTTAAGGACACTGACTGCTATTCAATCTATAAAAGTAAAAAAAGTTTTTTGTTTTTAAATCCAAGCTATTGTGACACAGGATCTAATTAGTGGCACTTGTCAGCGTATCCACTGTTAGCTTAACACACCCGCTTTAAGGACACTGACTGCTATTCAATCTATAACAGTAAAAAAAGTTTTTTGTTTTTAAATCCAAGCCATTGTGACACAGGATCTAATTAGTGGCACTTGTCAGCGTATCCACTGTTAGCGTAACACACCCGCTTTAAGGACACTGACTGCTATTCAATCTATAACAGTGAAAAAAGTGTTTTGTTTTTAAATCCAAGTTTTGTGTCACCAGATCTAAGTGGTGGCACTGGTCACCGTATCCACTGTTAGCGTAACACACCTGCTTGAAGATAACTAACTGCTATTCAATCTATAACAGTGAAAAAAGTTTTTTGTTTTTAAATCCAAGCTATTGTGACACCAGATGTAATTGGTGGCACTGACTGGGGAAATGGGCACAGTATGCACTGTGAGCCTGACACAGTAGCTGGCAGCAGTGGCAGACAACTGACTGCTATTCAATCTATAACAGTGAAAAAAGTTTTTTGTTTTTAAATCCAAGCTATTGTGACACCAGATGTAATTGGTGGCACTGACTGGGAAATGGGCACAGTATGCACTGTGAGCCTGACACAGAAGCTGGCAGCAGTGGCAGACAACTGACTGCTATTCAATCTATAACAGTGAAAAAAGTTTTTTGTTTTTAAATCCAAGCTATTGTGACACCAGATGTAATTGGTGGCACTGACTGGGGAAATGGGCACTGTGAGCCTGACACAGAAGCTGGCAGCAGTGGCAGACAACTAAGTGCATTTACATTACATAGAAAAAAAAAATCAAAAAAAAGCATACCCTTATCCCTAACCTAGCTATGCTTTTCCCTATCTTATGAACAGCAGCTACACTTTCCCTCCTCTTACTAAGCATGCAGCTTGAGAATGAATCTAAAATGGATGCTGTCCAGTAGGTGGGAGGGTCTGCTAGGGAGGCTGTGCTGCTAATTGGCTGGAATGTGTCTGCTGACTGTGAGGTACAGGGTCAAAGTTTACTCAATGATGACGAATAGGGGGCGGGTCGAACCGCGCATATGTTCGCCCGCCGTGGCGAACGCGAACATGCTATGTTCGCCAGGAACCGTTCGCCGGCGAACCGTTCGGTACATCACTAGTTTCCTCACTATAAAAACCAATAGAGAATTATTGATTTTATTGCATGCTAAATCACCACACAGTTTGTGTTTTATTTGTTTTTAATATGGTGTTTTGTGAGTTTAACTGGTGTGTTGGTGGTATTAGAAGTGGTGTCTATTATATTGTTTGTCCTAATACCAATTGGTGGCTATGCATAATGTAGCAAGCTATTACTAAGGGACCCTACACAAATGTTTGCTGGAATTAAAACATGCTCATTAGAGCATTGCATGGCATTGTGGGAGTGTTGTGAAAATGCAGCTAAGATAATTAAATAAACAGGAAATTGAAGAGTTTTATACATTTTATTCTAAAATTGCTAAAGTTTTTTTTTTCCTGCAGGCTTTTTGTTTAGCCTCCAATTTGCAACTTTACAATCCTCCACATTTCTCCTCAAGTTCTGCTTTAGTGAATATCACTAAACATTTTAGATCTACTTATTTTAGGTTTTCTAATATACCTTTTAGCATGTTAATTATATTAACCATTACATGTGAGAATACATTAATAGTAGTCCTATCTCTAGGTGAATACAAACTCTAATTTTAGCAAACATTAATGCTCATATTGAACATTACAAGGGCTTATACATTTGCTTTACTTTTCCACTGTACTTAGATTATTTCTAGCTCAAATCCCTTACTTTTCCTTCCTTTTTCTTTCCTTAGAGATCTGATTGATCAGCCAAACAATTATATATTTGTATAACACCTGTTATTTTGACTAGTCTGAGGAAGTCATTGAATGCCTCCATGTTTGCCAGAGCTACGTTTTATTTTCTCTATAAGAAGCTTGTGACTGGAATGCATGAGGCCCTTGTCATGGTGTCAGGAGTGGGCTTGGAAGTAAGCACTGGAAGCTTCCCCCCACACAGGATTCCAAATTAGTAAAACTTCTTCTTTTGCAGGTTTTAGTGCAAATGGATAGAGGAACTTACACATAGTGTCAAATAGGGCATATTACACAGAGACGGTCCTACATCTCAAAATTGTGTAGTATCCCTTTAATGATGGTGCATCGCTAAAAGTAATTTAATGTAATGCATGTTCACTGCTTGAATAACATTTAAGTAATTTTAAAAACAATTAAAAACAGAAGTCTGAAATATAAGTTATAATGGATTGTAATGCCAACATTTTCTGATACACATTAACATTTCCTGATGCACATTTATGAATATTTTAAATAAAATTAAATTATCCTTTTCATGAACATTACATTTTAGGAATAAAGATGGTATATGCGAGCCAGGTTAATACACTTCTGCAGTTTAAATGCAAAAAACAGTAACACATTTGTCTAGAACTAGGTAATTATTTAAAAAAATATGTATATATATTTTATAGGATAATTTAAGAAATAGTCAAAGCTTTAAATGCTAGGTCCCACTGGGACAATGAACTATGTATAGTTTATATCAATGTACATTAAAAAGGTACAGCTTTCTCTTCTATTAAACCCCAAAATATGAATAAAAATAGTTTAAGTAGCACAGGAAGGTCAACACATTTCATCCCTAATGGTTCGTTTATCAAGTTTTTAAAAATAACAGTAGAAAATAGAATACTTGTGAAAACAAGTGGTTGTCTAAACCTGGTTCTGAATGAATTAATTGTTCTGAATATAATTTAAATATTTGGAAAATATTTATATTAAATTATATAAGCTTTCTCTCTGCATTATGTTTAATCCCTATTATTATTGTTGTCAACTCCTTCCCTACATTAGGGAGGCTTTATGCCTTTACGGCGACATATCTTGCCACAGCAAATCGGGACCTCACTGCAGCGTGGATACTCATTTTTTTTGCTGGATCTGATCGGAATGACTACTTGACTCATTTACAACCTGTAAATATTAGTGGTTTAGGGAGCAGAGCTAAGCACCAAATGGAATGGCAGCATATACGATCTGAGCTCCGAACAGATGGACCAAATACAGCTGAATTGCCAGAGTTAAAAGTGACTCTAAATGCCTGTGCTCACAAGAAACGATGTCCCACCATAAAGTGAAGCGTCATGCGGATAAATCCTCCTTCTATGGGCTAGAACTCAGACTAAACTGAAACTTAACCAAAAAGGCCTACAAGATGGCGACCATGGACAGTACCTGTGCAAGCAGAAAAACTGATAATGAAGTACCAATCTTCAATACAAGAAAATACCTGAAAAAAAGATATACAAGACATTGGAAAAAGGACCTCTGCTCTTGAATCCAAGATGAAATAATTCATTGATGCACACAACTGTTTAGCAGACAAAGTGCAACATTAGGAATCCCAGCTCTCTACCAGCGAGACTGAGATCATAGATTTAGAGAATCATTCCTGCAGATACAACCTCCGACTGATTGGAGTCCCGAAGTGATCACACTACTGATTTTACTACCATTTGCATGCAGACTATTTAGGGCTTTGAGTCCGAACACGCCGACAGACATATTCCTATTAGATCGAATTGACAGAGTGGCCAAAGCCAAGACAGTCCCAGCATCAGCACCCAGAGATGAGCTCCTCAGGTCACATTGCCACCATGGGAAAGAGATAATCCCGTGGGCAAGGAGATCTGACTTACCCAGCGAATATCAAGGCATTCAAGTTTTCGCGGATATATCTTCCTCCACTTTAGCTTTGAGGTAAAGCTTTTCTCTATTGACCTCTGAGGAAAAAAACGATCCTCCATAGATGGGGCTTGCACACTCATTTACTGGTAAACCGCAATGGCCAAACTACCATTATCTACAATGTGTTAGATGGTGTTAAGATGCTACACAGGTGGGACTTAAGGGTCACATTGCACCCTCCGGATGGTGACTCTCTTAAGTATGACACTTCTAGATTTTATTTAGCTCTTTCTGAGTAGTTTTGATTGACTGTGATGCACAGTAGATACTTGATTAAGTAACTTTGTGATATACCTCCTGTACCGTAAAGACCCTATTTTTGCAACCTGTCTTTTCTCTGCTGGAAGGTTTTCTTTTATTCCCAACCATTTTGTATGATTGGGTTGTTACCTGTACATTTCCTGGTATCATAACAGGTAGTAAAGTGTTTCCAGTATGTATATATGTATATATAACTGTTTTGTCTGCACTTTTTTATATATTGCTTGATTGAGCATACTTGTATTTCACACATTACCTGGATGTGGGGTGCCCCCTTGTCTCTTTTGAGAAGTTTTTACTATGTCTATATATTTTAGTTTGATTTTCTCACGTGAGAAGTGGCAAGATGGCGACCAGACACCAGGAGGACCCCCCATCTCAACTTTGGGCAGAGGTGGGTGGCTATGGAGTCACTAATCATTTGTATTTTCTATTTAAATGGGTGAGTGCTCTTTATGGGGGAGGGACATGATGCACTGACAAAGAGATTACCCAAAAATGTATGTTTTATATATGTACTTTAAATAAATGGTAGTAGCACTCTGGTGCATAAAGCAGCTGATTGCTCAGCCCCTATTTCTTTTCTTAATTTACTGATATGACTTACATCTGGATGGCTCCCTAGCTGAGTTGAGAGCTCCTGAAGTACTTCCTCAGAAATGGAAACTGATGAAATACTAGTGAGCAACAGACATCGAACAAAGCACATGGAACTATGGTTACTGCAGAGACCGCTGGAACAATTAATTTTTCCAATTACAGAAAATTAGCTGAGGAAACTGGCATATATCAGACACTAACATTTTATAGACATCATGTTTGTAAATTCTAAGGCACTATCATATGTGCAACTTTTTTCTGTCTTTCTTCGGAGAGGACTTTCACAACTTTTTAAAACATTTTATTCACACTTTTAAAATGGATTTAAAACTCTTGGGTACTGGAAAATACTTTATCTCACTCACATTCTTACCCATATTAGCTCTACCTCTATTTATCAATAGAGTAGGCATGTTTATTTGTGCAATTTTTATGTTTGATATATGCAAGTGAAATATTATGCCTGTTTAATGTCTTAAGTTAGTGGGCTTTAAAATTATTTGTTATTTCGCCTGCACTAGGCTTCACTTAACAGAAACCTCCAATAGCTCTATATAACTAAATCATTAAACATGTTGTATTGCCCCTTCTCTCATAAAATCCCGTCACCTACACCTTTCTTCAACACACAGGCTGTAGGCATGCTTTATTGTGCAATTTCTTCCAAATCAATTCCATACGAGACTCCAGTCACTTCTCGACCATTCTAATGTATTCTCATTTTTTGAAATCCACCGGACTGGCTCATATGCCCAAGTTTGTGTGTAATGGCAAGTTATCTAGTTGGTTGACCCATTAAGATTGGAGTCTTTAAGACTATTCATGAACCTTAGAAATCATAAAACATACATAATTTTGCACCTATGCCGCAATTAAAGAACCGTCAAGGGGATCATAGAAGTTGAAGCATAGGCGACAAATTATATATGTTTTACAGTTTCTAAGATTAACACTGTTTGTTACTCGGATTTCGATTAATATCCACATATTCAAGTGCTTGTTTGGTACACCTGTATGGAGTATTCACAGATGTTCAGAGATGTGTGAACAATACAGTAACATCCTCTTGTCACCATGGGCACTCACAAGCGGAACTCAGTACACCAGAGGGTGTCCTGATGTTGTGATGTTCTTTTTGACCTTATATATTTAACCTTGCAACTTTCCAAAGCCCCATAACACCTGTACATGGGGCTTACATTTGTACTCATGAGACATTACTGGACACAAATATGTGTATACAATTGCAGTAAATGCTAACAGTATTATGACATTCACTGTTAAAATGCCATGCAGAACTTGGAAAACAACCAAATTTCTTACATTTTTTAAATTGTTATAATTTTTTTTTAATTTGTATTTTATTAAAGATTTTGCATCAAAAAATACAACTGTTACAGGGTATGTCAGTGAGGCAAACATTGTGCTTTTGCCTCTTCTATGGGTCGTATAATGTAGGATTCTGCGGCTGTTATATATAACATCACACAGTCTACTTCTGATGGGTCTTGTTGTAGTCTGGTGTGTGTCCTCGTCTCCTTTCGATTATGACGTGTTGTCTAGCCTGTGTGGTCTTGTGTGGTCCATTCTCTGTGTGTGCCAGTATGCTTATGCTGTCATTGGTGGACGTCAGGACTATGTGGTTCTGCATCTGATGGTGTGTCTGGGGGGGCCAAGTGTCATTAGTTTGCCGTCTTGTGTGTCACACTGTGAGGCTAAATGTGTCATTGGTCAGCTAAGTCTTGTGTAGTCTGTAAGGCGTGTAGCCTGAACTTGGGGTTAGTTAGGTCGTGGGTGAGTCCGAATTACAGGGATGCTGTGCCCGCAGGTTCTTCGTTGAACTCTGTTTGCTTGCTCAATGTCAGGTCCCAGTGTTCTGTGGTTCCCCGCCCAGTATGTTCTTGGAGTTCCAGAATGCTGTGGGGTCTACCACAGATGACAGGGTAAGTGTCTCACTTCCCCTTTGGATGTTCAGCGATCCATCTTCTCCCCATTGATATTGGACCTCAGCCTCTCTCAGTTTCTTGGCCACACGTGCCAGCTGTCTCCTCGACACCAGCACCCCGAAGGGAAGGTCCCCATATATCGACACGCTGCAGCCCTCCAATCTGAATGTCTTGAGCTCTCTGGATCTGTTGATATCTCTGGCGCTGCCACCGCTTTGCGTACTCTGAACGCTGAGATTACCATACCCTTGGTCTCTTTACTTTTTAGGCCCATTGAGGCTACCAATCTCTGGGTGAAGTGTAATAGGGCTTCTTCACTCACTGTTTCTGGGATAACTCGCATGCGTACATTCTTGTGCCTGTGGCGGGATTCCAGTGCGGTCACAGACCGGGTGAGTTTCTGCACCTGTGTGGCCAGGTCGTCTATTTGGTTGTGAGTGTCCTGTATCTGGTTTTCCCGGGACTGCTCTTCTCTATTTCAGAGATCCTCTTGTGAAGGTCCCCTATATCTGCTTGGGCCTCTTTTCAGGTCTGATTTCCAGACTTGCCTTATGTGCTGCAGGAGGTGTTTAATGTCCTCTTTAGTTACTGGGGAGGAGTCCTTGTCGGAGTCCGTTTCTGGATAATCTTCTCCTAGTTCAGGTGAGGTGGATATGTCTCTCTCCTCATGGGATGCTCCCGAGGCCGCCTATCAGCCCGGGCCGCGGGTGCCATTTTGGCAGGAGCCGCGATCACGGCTGCAGGCCTCTCAAAGGAGAAAAACCAAAACAAAGAGTAAGCGCTAAAAAAACACAATAAAGCAGCAACCCTATAAGGGATTCCCTCAAAAACCCTTAGACGTAACACAAAACAGAATAAAATAAAAGTAGGGGCTGTGCTGAATAAAACTCTGTGTAAAACAAATAGTCCAGATAAAATAAATGGATAAAAGAGAAAGTCTTATCTCAAGGCGTCTGTTGTGATATATAGTGATGATGTTTGGTCCAGAAAAAGCACATTTACAATGCTTTCCTATGGACGCTTGTGTGTTCTCACTGTGATTTTCAAAACTTAAATATGGTCAGTCGGAAATTGTCTTACATATAACAAAGTACGCTCGTATTGTCATTATATACTTTCAGGATTCAGTTCAATACTTTCTCGATTACCAACCTGTCACATTAATTTCTCTTGTATACATGGTATGTTAAAACTTGTGCGGTTTCTAGGCATGAGGTGGAGGGAGGGAAATATTACATTCATAACCTTGCCATTTAAGATAAAATATATACTAGGCATAAACCTAACTCTAAATATTTATATACTGTCGACATAGGTGTTCATCTCAGTATAAAGGGTAGTAGGTAAATCCCGGTAAAGAGTCTTCACATATTTTGTAAAATCCAGTCAGAACTACTATCAGTCTTCAGTATTTGTTCAAATGGGTACGCTAGCATCTACCCGAAAATGAGATCTGTACCACAAATATACAAACCCGTAAGTTACTTTCCGTATTACAGTTGTTTCTGGCATCAACATAACACAGCCACTAGAGTAAGCTACACACAAATCAAATGTTAGGTACGATTATCCATATTACCGTAGGAATACCATTAAATAGATGAGCCTACATATTAATGCACGTAAGCCAACACAGACCTACAATCACAAGCATACTTAGCTCTATAAGCAACTACATATTACATGTAATCAGGTTATACAATAACTGGAGTTGACAATTACCAATTAACATCAAACATTTGCACACAGCTCAAATAATTTCATAAGTACAAAAAAAACACAAAAAAACTACATACCATAGGCATTATGTAATAAAATCACACCTAATCATAAGTTTCATTTCAATCTCTCAATCTGTTATGTACAGAAGTAACCCAGTAGTTACAACCCTTAACAGGAGAATCAATATACTCAGGTATGTATCACTTTTAACCAATATTAATCTCTTATATACTTATGGTGAAGTTACCAACCACAGTTTGGTTATCAATAAATGGTACATACTTTTAAAGTCAGACATCACATCAAGTCATAAGACCCCTTCATAAAGTTAACAGGTATGCAATATCCTTCGTACCTTTTACACCACGCATCATTAACTGGCAGCTAGGATACTGGAATGGCCCCGTATACAGGTTAAAAAATACTTTTGAAGTTCCACGCGACCAACACCCAACCTTACATGGAGGTATTTTTGCCCATCGGTCGCAACACTCTGCTAAGAGGTGTAGAAAAGGCGTCCTTATCCTTTTTCCTTTTTTATAAAGTTCCCCAGAGGTCTACACCCTGCCTCCATTTTAATGGCACAGGGCCAAATCATAGAGAGCACTTGTATCAGCCACTTGGCAATTACCAGGGCCTCACCATCTCATACGTAGCTAAGCTCTTCGCCAACCTGGCACTTAAAGAGACGCCAGTTAATGCAAGTCACATGTATCAGACCAAGGAGAGGACTTCTCCCTACCCAGCTAGACCAACCACTCCAACTACTACATCAGCCGAAAAAGACCCTACAAGCCCCGTTCTTTGAGATCATGGACGATCCCAAAGATTGCTGCAGAGTTGAGGCGTAGGGGGATGCCATATCCTGCCACCACCAGAAAGGCAGAACTGTATAGAAATATGCTGACAAATTCAGATAAGCCACAGCCAGGGATCAGTACACAAGAAAATATTAGTGACAACCTCACAGGAATACAGGCCACAATGTCATCCATTCTGTCATCTATCAATAATTTAAACCAAAGAATGGAGAAGTTGGAATCTCCGGCACCAGCAACCATGGTTTCCCCAGATATCCTTCCTACACAAACTCTCTCTCAGAGTAATGTTACAGGTACACAGACTTCACAGGTTCCCTCTACACATATTATCTCACCAGTATATATGGTCCCACCCAACATCAAGAAAGACATATTGGAGGGCAGGGACATAAATCTCATGTCATTATTGATAGCGTCACAAGACATAGTGGAAAACAAAATGTACAACTACGGTGACCTATCAGTGGTACTCAAAGCAAAAGATCCCAGATTAAGTAAAATGTTCTCCACATCAGACTTTGTACTAGCGATTGATTTGTTTAGAGACGTGATATGTTTAAATTTTCCCCAACTTAGAGAGGAACTGGACTTGTACATGCACAAATTGATACATCTGGGACACAAGTATGGTGGTTTTACGTTTTACGACTACCATAAATCTTTTTCACCCAAGGCAATATGATATTGTACAATTCAATATCAGAATAAACTGGAGTCACATGGACACAGTTGTTTTGTTGCCACTTTGCCGGGCTAGTACCACCAGCTTGTACAATTTGCTCCTTGAACTCCCACTCTACCAATTTGTGCTCCAACAAGCCCAGTTTACCCACTACTAGCTATGCAACTACTAGCTATGCCACCCCCAGCAAGAGCGAACATAAAGGACTAAAAGATAAGCTTGGGAGACCGATAGTGTTTCTGGGCAAGGCACAGATGTGCAATAATTTCAGCGCCTGCAGGTTGTTGCATGTCTGTTCCATATGTTTCCAAGCTCACATCAAGACAATGTGCCCAAACAGCCTTTTTCCTAGGAAATGACTAACTGAAGTACAGGATGACACGTTAGCATTTTACCTTAACTCTCACCCTTCACAGGATTTAGTACATTTCTACTTACAGGTTTCACATGGGGTTAATCACAATGCCAGCAGGTACACTAGAATGAAACAACCTGCAATCAGTCACAATGGACCCAACAACAGCAGATAATCTTTTACTGTCAGAGGTAAAAAAAAATGGTTTAATGCTCGGGCCATTTCAACAACCACCATTCACATGTTGAAGAACCAAATCCTTGGGCGTTGTCACGAGAAAACAAAATATAACAATATAAAAACGCGTGATAATTGATCTTTCAGCTCCACATTCCATTAATGTTCCAAGTCTAAATTCACTGATACCCTCTGAGGAATATTCATTGCAGTATACCAGGGTAGACAATGCCACACAGGCAATCTTGAAGGCTGGTTAAGCAGATTGGCTCAGCAAAAGCGATATCTCCAATGCTTTTAAGCTACTTCGGATAAATCTGTCACATTTGATTTGCACATAATAAGATGGAGGGGTCTTTATTATTTTGTTAACCTCTTAACTTTCGGGGCTAAAAGTAGCCTCAAGTTATTCGATCTGTTCGCAGAAACGCTGTGCTGGCTTCTGCTAAACATCAGCTGTTGTCCAGTTGTAATTCATTGCTTGGATGATTTTCTGACAGTAGAAAACCTCAAGACCACTCCTCAAAATATAATCAAAACTCTAGTGCCAGTAGCTACTGAAAAAACCACCCACCAAACTGATGTTTTTAGGGATATGCCTAGACTCAACCACGATGCAAGCTAGTCTCCCAATGAGAAGGTTCAGAGAATCAAGGCAGAGATCGAAATATTCCTCATTAGAGGAACCAGTTCTCAGAAAGACCTCCAATATCTCCTGGGTTCTTTGAACTTTGCCATGAAAATAATCCCACAAGGTTGCGAGTTTATTTCACTACTTAGTCTGTTACCAAATGACGACAGCATAGTCACACTGGATGTGCAGGGTAGAGCAAATTGGACCAGGTGGTGTCAATTCTTGACTGACTGGAATGAGAAAAATATATTCATCCCGCCTTAATCAGATGACTTCCCGGTGTTATGGACAGATGCTGCAGCCCACTCAGTATTTTCAGCAATCTTAGGTGACAGGTGGTTCAGAGATACATGGCCTATAAAGACGTTAACTTTGCCATCTTTTAATATAACCTCCAGACTGTTCAAAATGTATCCCATAGTGGCAGCGACTCGAGTATGGGGCTCCCTCTGGAGGGGTAAATCAGTAAAATGCTATACAGACAATATAGCAGCCTGCGAAATAATCAATAAGTGTAGGTCTTCTTCATTGACAATCATGAGTCTTGTCAGGAGACTCACGTGGTTGGCAGCTACACAACGCTTTTACCTGATTTGTGTACACGTACCGGGCAATCACAGCAGCTGACACCCTCCCTCATTCCAACTTGCAGGTTTTCTTTCAAGTTCATCCCACAGCCGAGAGACCTCATCCTGGACTACCAATACTCATGGCGCATGGGAGAATGCTAGCACAAACTGCTCTGTCTGATAACACCAGACACTCATACAATCATACCGTACGTACCAGTACACATAATCAAAATTTTGGGATGGTGAAAGTCATCCGCATACAATCGATGCATACCCCAACCTGAAAAAGAACTTAGACAAGCATTTAAAGAGTTAGCTAAATAAGTTAAGTGTTCATGTTTGATGTTACGAATATATATGTATTAAAGTTTGCAATTGTTAAAATCTCTTTTTACCATCTTTATTTACAGGCCTGCCCGAACGTTGGTTTTGGAATACCACAACCGACTTTAGTAAATATTTTAAATCCCTGGCTGATACATTGTCTCTGCCCCTCTCCTCACCTTACTCGATGTGAGAGAGAGAGAGGCAGAGAGATTGTTGCTGGTGGTCCCTGTAGGAGAAAGAGTTATAAAAATTCAGTAAAATTAAAAAATACAAAATACAAAAGTAACCATTTCAGTGCTGATCACAGCATTAACACTGATCAGTAGACATGTGCAATTTGTTTCGGTCCGAATGTGAATTCGGAAGAATTTCGGGCAATTCGGACATTAAGGTACTTCCGAATGTCTGAATAGATGAATTGCCGAAGTTCGAAATTACCGAATTTCCGAAGTGCTGAAGTTCCAAAGCACAGTATTGCCTAAGTACTAATATACTTACCCAGTGGAAGAATGAAGAATGTTACACTGTATACAATTTTAAATAAAAAGTATACAAACATAGCCAGGATTCTAAATAAAAATCTAACCCCCCAGGTAACTAGGGGTCCCCAAACCCCTAGTCACCCCACTCCCCCCAAAAAACTAACCCCTACCTACCCCCCTCACCCTAAAAATAATGACGGGGTGCCATTAACTAAGTACCTGTAAAAAAATGTAAAATAAAAATTCACATTTGATGTTTTCTTTCTTCTAAAATCTTCTTTTTTCAGCCCCAAAAAAGGCCAAATAAAAAATCCATAATAACTGACGCACTTAAAAAAAGATAAGTTCTTGGAATTTTCCCACGCAGTGTAATTTGACTCATAACTCTCTGATTGGTTACTTAATCCACCAATCAGAGAGTTATGAGTCAAATTACACAGCATGGGAAAATTCCAAAGAACTTTCCCACACTGTGTCAAATGACACAGAGCACTCTGATTGGTGGATTTCAAGCCAACCAATCAGAGTGCTGTGACAGGTAAATGTATAGACTTACCTGTCAGTCTCTTCATTTACCTGTCAGAGCACTCTGATTGGATGGCTTAAACCCACCAATCAGAGTGCTCTGAGCCTAATTGCAGGGCGGGGCTAGGCTTTATAAGCCTTCCCCCGCCCTGCCGACCTCAGTCTGCGTGGAGCCCTCCATGGGTGAAGAAGGATTATTATTGTTTGCGCTTTTTTTTTTTTTTAAGTGCGTCGGTTATTACGGATTTTTTATTTGTCCTTTTTTGGGGCTGAAAAATGAAGATTTTAGAAGAAAGAAACATCGAATGGTACGTTTTATTAAAAAGATTTTTACAGGTACTTAGTTAATGATCCCCCCTCATTATTTTTAGGGTGAAGGGAGTAGGCAGGAGGTATTTTTTTTTTGGGGGGGTGACTAGGGGTTTGGGGTCCCCTAGTCACCTGCTCAGGGGTGGGAAGACCACCATTATTTTACATTAGGCCCCCCTCCTAATTGGCGTTTAGGGTCCCCACCCACCGCTCAGGGGTGGGGGCCAGGAAGGAGGACATTAGGTCCCCCCTTATTAGTGTTTAGGGCCCCCACCCACCGCTCTGGGGCGGGGGCTGGGGGGAGGACATTAGGTCCCCCCAAATAGGCCCCCCCATTATTTTACTTCAGGACCCCCACCCACCGCTCAGGGGTGGGGGATAGGGGGGAGGACATACGGTCCCCCCAAATTGGTGTTTAGGGTCCCCACCCACTGCTCAGGGATGGGGGCCAGTGGGTTGGACATTAGGTCTCCCCCTTATTATAATTTAGGGCACCCACCGCTCAGGGGTGGGGTCAGGGGGAGGACATTAGGTCCCCCCCTAATTGATATTTAGGGCCCCCACCCACCACTCAGGGGTGGGGGCCAAGGGGTAGGACATTAGATCCCCCTTATTATAAATAACAATACAGGACTCTTTCGAGGCCCTGTAATTGGAATGAGTACACTTTAAATCCTTTAACGAGGATCTATTGTATGGCAGGTCTGGTGCAGAGCAACTGATCAGTGCGTGCTGCAGCTGAAACTCCACTATCGCCTGCTACTGCTCGCACAGTCTCTCCAGCATGTGCAAGGTGGAGTTCCACCTTGTGGGCATGTCACACATGAGGCGGTAAGTGGGAAGGCCAAAGTTACGCTGCAACGCAGACAGGCGAGCAGCAGCAGGGTGAGAATGCCGAAAGCGAGCACAGATGGCCCGCACTTTCTGCAGCAGCTCAGATACATCTGGGTAGTTTTTCAGGAATTTCTGCACCAGCAAATTGAGCACATGTGCCAGGCAAAGGATGTGCATCAAACCAGCTAGGCCCAGAGCTGCTACGAGATTTCGCCCATTATCGCACACCACCAGGCTGGGCTTGAGGCTCAGTGGCAACAACCACTCATCGGTCTGTTGTTCCATGCCCATCCACAGCTCCTGTGGGTTTTTTCCCCCAAACATATGAGTTTTAAAACAGCCTGCTGTCGTTTCCCCCTGGCTGTGCTGAAGTTGGTGGTGAAGGTGTTACGCTGACCAGATGAGGAGGTGGTAGAGGAGGAACAAGCGAAGTAGGAGGAGGGGGCAACAGGAGGCAAAGAGAAATGCCCTGCAATCCTTGGTGGCAGAAGGACATGCCCCAAACTGCTATCCGCCTCAGGCCCAAACTAACAGATGGTTTATGTCAGGCAACAATGTAACCGCTAATAGTCAACAATTAAGTTCACTGACAGTAAGGCAGTGCCGGTGTCCTAAAGAGAAAACATTTCTAGTGGTCACACAACAGTGTGACAGGTGTAATTAATACAGTTACTTCACTGTCTCAAAAAAGTGTGATTTTTTTTAAACCAACAATGTAAGAGTAGTATTTAAGGGTTTTATTGGACTGGAAGAAATGCACCGCAGGCCGCAAATGTACTATTTAACACCAAAAAATTTAGAATTTTTCAAACTGCGATGTAACCACAGTATTTGACAGTTCTATTTGACTCTCAGATATGAAGTGAACGCCCCAAATTTACTTTTTGGCACCAAAAAAATTTGTATTTGTCAAACTGCAATGTCACAGCAGTATTTAAAAATGCCTAGATGTTGCCCACTGAGCTACCAGAGCAGGATTACAGTAATGTGCCTGGCACACATGCAGTTGCAAGTGCACTTGCAAAAAAAAGGGGCCAGGCACCCCACCTAACAAACCGACTGAATGCTTGTTTCTCTGTGGCACTGGGCTCAGGGCAGGGTACAAAAATGTAGTATAGCACCCACAAAAATAATTACTGTAGTTTGAATAATCGCTGTAGTTTGCCTATTCAACGCCAGAATTCTTTCCTAATCTGTCCCTCACAGCTGCAGCATCCTCTCCCTACACTAATAAGAGCTCATGTGACTCCAGCTTATATAGAGGCTGGGTCACATGCTGCACTGGCCAATCACAGCCATGCCATTAGTAGGCATGGCTGTGATGGCTTCTAAGGGCACACAAGTCAAACGCTTGTTGATTGGCTGCCCTGCAGCTTTTCAAAACGCGCCATTAAATCAAACTCGAACCTGAACTGTTACTGAAATGTCTGTGTTCGGGTTCAGGGTCCAAAAATCGTAATGTTCGGTATGAACCCGAACTTTCACTCATCTCTAATTATAAGTAGGCAATGTAGGTCAACCATGTCAGTATCCACATTCAAAGATAAACATATTGTAAATAGTACAGATTATGCCAAACAGTAGAATTAAATCATTAAAGACTGTTGTGCAATATAAGTAGGAGTTATGAAATACAGAATACTGATGAGAAAGTGGTAACCAGAGGCACATGATCCATTGTGGCAACAGTCACATAATAAGCAGGATAGTAGAAGATATTCAGTTATCCTTATGAGAACAAATAACCGCATACTTACTCTGACTTTATATTCAAATAATGATGAAGTACTTGTGGCAGAGCCTATGGTGATAAGAAGATAATTCTGCAGCTTGTTTTATCTGTAAAAATATCAACACCAAGCCAAGCATATAATCCACAAGTATTACATCAATGCAATGTTAGGAGTGACCATCACGTACACAGATCTAGGTACAGAGACCATGTAAAACATATCAGACAAATGTTTGTCATCAACAAGCTACAATATACCGTGTTTCTCCAAAAATAAGACCGGGTCTTAATTTTAGTCACAAAAAACACACTAGGGCTTATTTTCAGGGTAGGGCTTATTTATTTACGGTACCGGTATGTACATTGAACAACATTAATCCACCCCCTCTAATTAATCCACCACCCCTTTAATTAATCCACCCCCTCTAATTAATCCACCCCCCCTCTAATTAATCCACCCCCCTTTAATTAATCCACCCACCTTTAATAAATCCACCCCTCTAATTAATCCACCCCCTCTAATTAATCCACCCCCTTTAATTAATCCACCACCTCTTTAATAAATCCACTGCCCCTTTAATTAATCCACCCCCCTCTAATTAATCCACCCTCTCTAATTATTCCACCCCCTCTAATTAATCCACCGCCCCTTTAATTAATCCACCCCCTCTTTAATAAATCCACCCCCCTTTAATAAATCCACCCCCTTTAATTAATCCACCCCCTCTAATTAATCCACCCCCTTTAATTAATCCAGCCCACCCTTTAATTAATCCACCCCTTTAATTAATCCACCCCCTCATCCACCCCCTTTAATTCCAATTTCCACTAATCCAACTTCCTCTAATTAATACCCCCATTAATCCACCCACCTTAATAAATCCCACCCTCTAATTAATCCACCCCTCTAATTAAATCCCCCCTTTACTAATCCACCACCCTTTAATAAATCCACCTCTTAATTAATCCAAATTTCTAATTAATCCACCCTCTAATTAATCCACCCCCTTAATTAATTCCACCACCCCCTCTAATTAATCCAATTGCCTTTAATTAATCCACCCCTTTTAATAAATCCACCCTCTAATTAATCCACCCCCTTTAATTAATCCACCCCCTCTAATTAATCCACCCCCTCTAATTAATCTACCCCCTTTAATTAATCCACCCCCTAATTAATCCCCCCTTTAATAAATCCACCCCCCCCTTAATTAATCCATCCCCCCTTTAATAAATCCACCCCCTCTAATTAATCCACCCCCTTTAATTAATCCACCCCCCTCAAATTAATCCACCCCCCTTTAATTAATCCAGCCCACCCTTTAATTAATTCAGCCAACCCTTTAATTAATTCACCCCCTCTTTATTTAATTCATCCCCCTCCCCCTTTAATTAATTTAGTCCCAGACATAAAATATCTACTCATATTTCAAAGATTCCTTGCCCGCCAAGTCCGACCACTGGGTGCCTCACCGCCCGGAAATGGATCCTTCCGCTGAAGATCCGTGAAGGCAGACTGACGGCGCTGCGAAAGGTCGTCATCACGTTGCGCGATGCCGCAGCCCGCAACGCTCCTCCCCCTCCTCCTCATACGGTAGAAGAAGGAAGTCTCGCCGGGCCGCAAAGGTTCATTGCCTAGGTCTTATTTTTGGGGTAGGGCTTATATTGCAGCCCACCCCGATAATCCGGCTAGGGCTTATTTTCGGGGTAGGGTGTATTTTCGGGGAAACAGTGTATTATGCAGGACGACTCAACAGATGAAGGCCACACATTGGTTGAAAATTCCAGATATAAGGACACCTAGAAGAATGCTCATGAATAACAGAACAGAGGTCTGTAATGGAACTTCATGTTCAGAGATTTTCTTTACTGTTCTGGTAGCAGGTGAATTTTTCCTGAAATAGTAAACCTGGTAGAATGGTCTGGAGACTGAAAAAGACCTTCCAAAGTCAAAAATACTTGCAATACCTGGCATCAAAGTTACATGGATCATATAAGCCTAAAAGAATACCTTTTATTGTAGAAAGGAAATTATAATGTTCCCCTTTACAACAGGGGAATATGTGGGAAAGTCTGATCCTTAACCCAAAGCATGCTACCCCTGAACTACATGAAAGGGACTGCCAAACTCCAGGCCCCCCAAGGGATGAAATAGCACAACACTGAATTTAACAAATAGCACACATTCTCCAACTTAAAAGGTTATGCTTTAAGGACATTTACTCAGTTCTAAAGAATATTTTAAACCAATTCCAGAGCATTGGGCTAAAATCTGAATAAAAATTATAAAACCAGACTAGGAGTATTTTACAGAATAGAAGCTTGCAGAAAATAAAATGATTGCTAAAGTTATGACCAGGTGAAAGAAAAAGCCAATATCAACAGCTTTTAAAATCAATTTTGAAACTTTGAATCAGTTAAAATTAGATTTGAGAAAGATAAACATGCCAGTGAAAACAGTCAGGTAATTGCATCAGAGCTACCTACTTATGGGAGCAATAAATAGCCCCATCTGTGCATCTGCAATCAACATATATATTAAAGGACCACTATAGTGCCAGGAAAACATACTCGTTTTCCAGGAACTATAGTGTCCTGAGGGTGCCCCCACCCTTAGGTTCCCCATCCCGCCGGGCTTCAGGGTGAGGAAGGGGTTAAACTTACCTCTTTCTACAGCGCTGGGCGGGGGACTCTCCTCCTCCTCGGCTGAATGCGCATGCGTGGCAAGAGCCGCACGCGCATTCAGCCAGTCTCATAGGAAAGCATTCACAATGCTTTCCTATGGTATGGACGCTGGCATCTTCTCACTGTGACTTTCACAGTGAGAAGCGCGGAAGCGCCTCTAGCGGCTGTCAATGAGACAGCCACTAGAGGCTGGATTAACCCTAATATAACATAGCAGTTTCTCTATGTTTATAGAAAAAAGGGTTAACCCTAGCTGGACCTGGCACCCAGACCACTTCATTAAGCTGAAGTGGTCTGGGTGCCTGTAGTGGTCCTTTAAAGGGACACTATAGTCACCTGAACAACGTCAGCTTAATGAGGTTGTTCAGGTGAGTGCTACAGCTCCCTGCAGCCTTTTTCTTGTTGTCATGGTACCTGTAATTTCCACCTCTGAGGAGGTTAGGCATCAGGACATGGTCTCTCACAAAGGGGCTTGTATCTCCAAGCAATTTCGTCCGTTTTCACGCTGGCCGCGTTAGCTCCTCCCCCTTTTATGACGCGACGGCCAATAGTCGACGTCATGACGTCATTAACGGCGCGGACCGCCAGAAACCGCAATTCCAGACCTTTTGGTGCGTGGTCATCAATTAAGGTGACAAGGTATTTAAAGGAATCCTGTGCTACAACTCATTGCCCTGTCGTGGTTCTAGCTTGCTAGTCACTCAGTGCGTTCCTTTCCTTGTGATATTCAGTTTTGACTCGGCTTTTCATCTTGCTTCTCTCTCCTCTCCTTAGACCCGGCTTGTCTCTTGCTTACCTGTCCTCCGGCTCCCTCGACCTCGGCTTGTCTTTTGACCATTCTTGTCTTCTCTATACATTAGTCCGGCCATTCTAAGGTTCGGTATACGTACCTCGTTCTGTCTGCACTCTGCGTATCGGATCCCTGTCACGATCCTGACATTACGACAGGGCCATATGGATCCTGCAGGTGTTAGCTCTCAGATTGGTTCCCCTGACTCCAGATTTGAGACCATGGACCATAGAATGGACCAAATGGCTCTAGCTTTGCAATCTTTATTAGCATGTCCCAGTACCCAGTCAGAGGAGATGCGTTCCACCGCTAGCAATCCTGTAAGTACAGGTTTGGAAGTAGCCACAGTGGGAAGTAGCCACTCACTTCCCCGTTACGATATGGGGGATCGCCTGATACATGTCGAGGTTTTCTAAACCAGATAAGCATACATTTTGAACTTCAACCCCGGGCATACCCTACTGACAGGGCTAAGGTAGGGTTTATTATAACACTACTAATAGACAAAGCAATTAGATGAGCTAACCATATCTTCAAGGCATTATCTAACCTGCTTGATTTAAAACCTTTTGACACCAATACAAATTCTGTCATCAAAGCAGCAATATACATAGCTTTCTATGGATTCCTAAGACCTAGAGAGTTTACTACAACCAACATAACACAATCTGCTCCTATTCTCCTCTATTCTTACTTAACAAAACACATGGATCATTACATCCTAACGCTACCTCACTCCAAAACCAGCCAGCACATACCAGTAAACATTCCATACTACCCCACGCACAACAAGTGGTGCCCCGTCAAGGTTCTGGATGCATACCTACAGCATCATATTTTAATACCATCACAACCATTACTACTATTACAAAGTTCGGTACTCACCACTACAACCTTCATGACCTACGTCAGGTCTTTGCTCACTCAACTGGGCCTCAAAGCAGCCAACTACTCAGGGCACTCCTTCCGCATAGGAGCAGCGTCTACAGCTTCCAGTGTCAACATTCTAGTTCATGTTATAAAAACACTGGGGCGCTGGTAGTCACGATACATACCGAACCCAGTACAAGAATTAAGGGATGCTTTCAAAAACATGTCTGGTTGATATATGTATCTGTATTGGTTATCTGTAATAAATGTGATTACTTAATTTTTGCCCTCTTCTTTCTCAGGCCTACCTCATCGTCGGTTCCGGCACACCACAACCGACTTGCCCTTTTTACTATCCTACATTTAATTATGGTATTTTACTCTGTACTATCATGAGCACCTAACACAAATAGATAGATATATATAGAATGTCATTCTAAGTGTATTTTGTTACCTATATATGTATTAATAACAAAATACAGTTCGAATGAGATTACATTTGTATATATAATTTATTTAAATTTAAAAAAAATTTGTATTTATTTATTTTATTATTTTATTGATTTACTATTGTAATTATATGTGTATATATAAATATAATATATATAGATGTATTATATATATAAGATATATATATATATATATATATATATATCTTATATATATGTAACGTCATTCTAAGTGTATTTCAATACTAATATATATACTTATATTAACATTAAAATACATTACGTATGAAGTTACATATATATAAGATGTATATATATATATATATATTATATTTATAATATATATATATATATATTTTATATTTATATATAAATACATTTATTTTATTTTAAAACATGTTTAATTATTTTATTTTTTACTTTCCCACCAGCAGGGGTACTGTCTGACATTTCAGACAGTCCCCCTGCTGGCAGATCCACAGCCAACTATAGGGGGCCATGTGAGCACTCTTTGAGAGTGATCACATGGCCTCCGGAGGCCTCATTTGCCGGGGGAGGGCTGCCTGGGCTGTCAAGCAGCCCTTCTGAAGAAGATCGCAGCGGAGGTGAGTACCGCAGAAATATGTATTCATATTTCCAAGACAACACCAGTTTTCTGTCTTCTTACCCAATCAAGACCATACTTAAAGGTATACACAAAGCCAGTGGTCCTACTCTACATCAAAGGTTACCCATTGATAAAGAGCTGTACAAGGCCATATCGGACTTGCTAGATGCAACCCCATTTGAACCTATCACCAATGGTCGTTTATGCTACAATCTACAAAAAGAAAAGCCTGTGCTCACTACCATCACTCCTGGGCAGCAGCAACGACCACAGTAAACATCAGCTCCAATACATAAAGTAAACACCAAAGAAAAAAGTTACCTGCACTCTCTCCTTAATCCCTTTGTATATTTGAACAAATGGAGGTCATTTAGTTACTCCAATGGTCACTGGAGGTAATGCCCGCCTGCCAACGTCAAGGTAGACCCCCCCTAGATGGGTCCTACTCTGACCTTTCACCTTGCCTCCTTGAGCTTCTGGCAAAGATATTTCTAACAGAAAGACGTTTGTTTAAATATACATAGGGATTAAGGAGAATGCTACAATCTACCTGGCCCTTTTTGGGTTCCTTAGATAACGCAAATTTACCATCCATAGCAAAAATCACTCCTATGAATGCCTCAAATGCTCCGACTTGGTTAGACATCACGATCATTATGTACTGTCACTACCCGGTATTAAGACTAGTCAGCTGGGACAACTGATTCAGATCACATATTACCCTACTCAAAACAGATTGTGTCCAGTGAAGGTTTTGGAGGCTTATCTCCTCACCCTACCTACACCATCAGACACACCTTTGCTGGCACTTCACAGGGCAGTTCTAACTACATTAAAGTTCATGTTGTACGTACGATTGTTACTAACAAGGCTGGGTTTACATCATAATAGATATTCCGGATACTCGTTCAGGATAGGGGTGGCATCTATGGTCTCCAGTCAGGACATACCCGTCCATGTTATTAAATCACTTGGTCGATGGAAGTCATCCGCCTTCTCAGTATACATACCGCAAACCTATACAGGAGATGCCGAGGGCTTTTGAAAAAATGTCATCTTAAGGTATTTCTTTGTATTATGTTCATTGTATTAAAATTTTATTTGGCAAGATACTTTTTCCTTTTTGCCACTTTATTTACTGGTCTACTGCATTCGTTGGTTCCGGCACACTTCAATCGACTTTGTCCTCTAACATGTTGCGTCACTACTGCCGCTGGGGAGAGAGACCGGTTGTCTCCTCTCCCTGCAAGAAAAACTCCCCTGTGGATCTGGGATGGCTGCCCAGCATCTTGGTTTGGGCCGGTAGAGAGACCTCGGTCCCATCTACACCTGTCATCTGGGGGTCTTCCCAGGACCTCTCTAGCTGAAGGGGTGTAGGTCTGGGTCTGTCACCCAGCTCTGCCTGGAGGGTAGATGGGGGCTGAATCGAGCAAAGCAGGCGTTGGTAGGCCTGCTCCAGCTCCCACTCCATGGTTACCAGGTGGATCATATCTGGTTTCACCTCATCGTCGTCAGCCCAAACATGCATGCCCATCCTGAAGTCAAGGATGTCCCAAAATATAAACTCCTCCGTGCTGCCGAACTCATGGCCCTCCTCCATGGCATCCAATAGTAGACCGGGGCCATCGTACCCATCCCCCTCGGGCCTGTCAAGCTCATCCATCCCGGGGGTATGCTGCACCATATATCACCATAGGACCTGTTAGGCATCCTCCAGCCAAATCTCCTTCAATACTAGTTTCTTGAGCTCCGTTACCCACTCGTCCAGGGGCTGCTCTCCTAGGAAACGCATTTGTAGAGCCACTTGCCTCTGTTGCCGCTGCTCTTCACTGGGGAGCCTCTTGCCCCGCTGACGCTGTACATCCTCCAGGGCTTTGTCCCAAAGTTCCTTTCTGGTGGCCTCTTGGTAGTCCATCATGGCCTCTTCTGATATATGCCCATAGTGGAGGGTCAAGAGCTCATGCAACCTCCAATGAAACTGCTCCTTCACTTTGACCATTTTCCGGGGACCAGCTGGTTCCATATCGCTGTAGATAGGAACGCTGCACGGTAGCTAGCTCTATCCCTCCATTATAAATCCATAACGTTACTGGTGTCTCCGAGCTGCTTCTCCTCGCACTAGGATGCCATCCCACCGCTGATCACCTGGCACCCCGACTAGGTACCTCCATTGATGGATGCTCCTAGTGCTTCCCAAGGGCTCCAAGCACTCCACTTGACACGATAAGCACTGCAGACCCCACGAACCGCTGCAGCTTGGTTGGGGTCTCGCCGTCTCCTACCCACCCTGGACCTACAACAAGGCTCCAGGTTCCAGTGGGTGAACCTCTCTTTCCCCAGAGAGTGAAGCAGGAACAGGAACAAGCTCTTAGAAGAGCTTGGTGATTATAGCAAGGGAATATGAAGAGCATAGCAATCCATTATAGCAGATTCCCCACCCCATTAAGAGACAGGACTCTAAATTGAGGGTGAAGTAGAACTGGTTTAATGTGCTCAAAGGCATTTCTTATATACAGTTTCCCCCACAAGGTTACCACCCACGTGGACCTTGTGGAGCACTGAACAACAGCCAATCAACGCAATATTGTACAGTTAGACACTCCCAGCTAATGTACCCAAACCCTCCCCTCTGCCTGTGATACAATTACCAAACACAATGGACTAACTCAATTACCACAGGCAGAAAATATCCAGTTTTTCCCAAAGTCCAGAAACACCCCAAAACAACAACATATCCCCACAAATCCTACATCCCTGGATAGCCCTGATCTGGGCGAACAACATATCCATAAATCACAGTGATCAGAGCAGGGGTTCATGGAAGTCACATTTGACCGACCACAAGCATGGCTTTCATGCCCAAAATAGTTCCACAGATTTAGGTTGTGTAGCTGGTCTATCTTCTCCTAATTGGCTTAAGTGGCTGTGGTAACTTTATTATCTCCAGGTACAGGAAATATCTCTAAGTACAAATACTACATAAAAATACATAACTCATATAATACAATGTTTAACCTATATGTCCAACATATCCCCAGATAGCTGGATCTGAGCGCTCAATATGTTTAAAGTGCCCTATAGTGCAAGGAAAGGTGAGGTCAGGAAATAGCAAGGGCTGATGGGAGATTGAGGACGGATAAAGCAGCCAATTTAAACTGGTCTGGCAGTTTCCCTGGGACAACGCCCTACTGGAGAAACAATAGGACAGGAAAAAGGGGGAGGGGAAGAGACACATTTTCACATGGATTTAAAGGGGCAGAAAAAGTGTTTTAAAATCCAATAAGCCCAAATAAACGGCAATACACTCACAGGGCAAGAGGCTGGCAAGCAGGCCTCTCCAAAAGCCAGTGGCGGAGCATAGTTAGTAACACTCCTCACCCCCTCCCCTTGTTTGATCTCCTCACACACCCCCTTGTTTGTTCTCCTCACCCCTCCCCCCCTTTGTTTGTTCTCCTCACCCCTTGTTTGTTCTTCTCACCTCCCCCTGTTTGTTCTCCTCACCTCCCCTTCCCTGAAGCGTGGCCGAGCTCTTCTACGGTCAGTGGTACAGCGGTTTATGTTTCCTGTACATGGCCGGACTGATAGGAAGTGCACATTGAGTGAGGAGGTGAGGAGAGAAGCAGCGCTGCAGCTGCTTGAGGCTCTCTAAAGAGCGCTCAGGCGGCTGCAGCATTAGAAGGGCCGGCGATGGGGGCGCAGTGTGCCTAGCTCGCCTTATAGGAAGCGCCGGCCCTGCTCACTCGAGTATAAGCTGAGGGGGGCTTTTTCAGCATAAAAAAATGTGCTGAAAAAGTTGGTTTATACACGAGTATATACGGTAAGTAAAATATTGAACACCTAAAAAAATTCACAGACAGCAAAAAAGTGCTGCTGTGCAAGAGCCAGTAATTTATAGTGATCACTGTCAAGATAGGGGTTAATGGCTCTGAAAAAAGCCTTTGGGCCTCACAATTTTACAAATCCCTACCTAAAACGACCTAAATCTCTCTACCTAAAGAAAGATCTCTCTCTCTCACTTAAACACAAGTGAAGAGAGGGAGGGAGATTCACACTAATCAGAGTCAATATTTACTAATATTGACCTGACCAGACAAATGAGGATCATAGAAATAATAAATATTATTATAGGGGCAAGCTCTGATTGGATGACCTTAGCCTGCCTCTATGATGGAAAGGCAGTGCCAAATTCGAAGCCACATGGCTGGAGGCGAGAGTAATATTTATTGATTTTATTTATTTTATTCATTTACATCTTCACTGAGTGCCCCCGCCCCCTGTAGGCACTTATTCATTTTTTTATTGATTTTATTTATTTTATTCATTTACATCCTCACTGAGTGCCCCCGACCCCTGTAGGCACTCAGCACACAGGCAGAGCATCAGAAGTTTGCCGGATGGCTTCCGATGCTGCTACACTGCCGGTCGCCATGTGGGGCAACTCAGAAGTGATCACTCGGCGGCCCAGCAGTCAGGAGAGGTATTGCAGGATGCCTCAACATCGAGGCATTGCATTAATACCCTTAGAGTGGCTAGAAGTGATCACGTTCGCTTCCAGCACTCATATTTGTACTTAAGGACCGTTTTTTGTCAGACGTACCTAGTACATCTGCGGTCCTTAAGGGGTTAATATTATTAAAGGAAAATTGGTGCCATAAAGGTCCTTTATTGACTGTCTCCCAGTTAATTTTCTCTTATAATAATCGTACTGTGCTTACAGTGTTCATCATTAATCTTAACGGTTTCTGTATGTGACAGATAAAGGAACTAATCAGAACACTGTCTGATAAATGAATATCTTTAAAAAGAAAGTTTATTTTGGGGCAAAAGGTTGTGCTACATTTTGTTTATGTAAGCCATATTTCCTAAGAAGCTATACAATTATACATTAATAGATATAGACTGATCAATTAGCCATACTTGTTTATCTTGTTTTATAACCCATGTCCATCCTATCTGAACATACAGCAGATCAAGTTTCAGAGTGGCGATCACATAGAAAAGATTGATCCTTTTAAAGAACTTCACTCAAACTCCAAAGGGTAAGTGTCATCTTGATTGAATTATTACAGTATTTTAACATGGAGGTTCCACCAGATGCCTTTCCCAGATAATTGTGTATAAAATGATTATATATTATAGGTTGTAAGCCTCTTTGAGGAAAGCTTTCTTCACATCTTTCCTCTGTCATTGTTTTTGCATGTCAATTACTTCTTGTCAGATATTCCCATTCTATAGTTGTAGAGGGCAGCAGAATATGTTGTCACGATATAGATGATAATAAGAACATGATATATTACTCGATTTATAGCAAAGTAGTGAACAGGCACCCATATGCACACCTATATGTTTTTTGTTCTTTTTAATGCTTTCATTATATCAGGTTGGGAACAGCCTGTTGGGTGTGCATTTAATCCTTATAATCTGCCTGTAAAATAATGAAAAACACATAGAAAGAATTAGATGTACTTATCAAGAGATTGCTTCCTCTTCTTCTCACGTGGCTTATACACACCTTATGGTATATGATTAAAGCTCAGTGAATGATGAAATATGTATCTATGACTTAAAATTTTTTTAGAAACATACAAACAATACATTTCTTGCAATCACAGTAGATAAGACAATTTTTTTGGGAGATTTTTTTAAATTCGTTTAGTGATTACTTTCTAACCAACGTTGCTCTGTCGAAATATTGGGTAAACACCCAAGTGGAAAGAGATGCATTACTATGTATCCCAGGGCTCGACAAATCCCATGTGCCAGGTCGCCATGGCGACTAAGAATTTTGCCCTGTCACCTGGGATTGGTCAGCCCTTTTCCTCCTCCTGTCTAAATCCCATTAAAGCTCTCGGTCCGCCCGTTCATTGGGAGAAAGTGTAGGAAACTTTAATCTTTTCTGGCTCTCAGGCCATGCAGAGAAACCACAAGCTGGCAGGACACCTGGTAAAATTGGCACTGTTTCCTGCCCGCCCCAATCTGCAGAGAACACCTCCAGCCCACACTCATTCTGCATAACATGCCTTTGGCCCACCCCCATTTGCAGAGCATGTCTCCGGCCTGCCCCCATTCTGCAGAGCATGCTTCCGGCCCGCCCCCATTCTGCAGAGCATGCCTCTGGCCTGCCCCCATTCTGCAGTGCACACCTCTGGCTCGCTCCCATTCTGCAGAGCACGCCTCTGGACTGCCCCCATTCTGCAGAGCCGGCTATCCGCCCCTTTCCCTGCGCAGCCTCAGTGCAAGCAAAAATTAATCACAGTTCACTTCCTCCTGGCGATCAGAGATACAAGAGGAGGAGGGGCAGTCTGAACAGAGCGGCACCCCACTCTCATCAGCAGCAGCTCTGAAAAGTCAGTGTCTACATTGAAAAGCCTGCAGGGACAAGGTACAGACACCAGAGCCACTACACTAGGCTGTAGTGATTTTGTAACTATAGTGTTCCTTTAAGAATTGTATTTCGGAATTTGAAAAAAAACTAGCTCCTGACTTTTTTAACTGGTTCTTAGATTTAAAGCAAATTTGCCAAGCCTTGATATATCCAGAATCAGACTTGTACGTATTCAAGTACTATACCACTTTTTGACTACTGCCTATTAGTTGCTACATTTTTAAATCTAAAAGATTTAAATATTCTTGGTGATTACTTTTTAGAAACTTTGTTGATAATTTGCTCCTGGAGTCACATTGGTTTTCTATGTTTATATGTTAGTTACGTTCTTGATCCTTAAGAAGATCTCAGTAGGTTTCTTGTATAATTAAAAACAATCTTGAATGCCCATTCTAATACTTGTAATATCCATTGGTCTCTTTTCACCACAAAACGTATGTTTCCATATTATGTTTTTTGTATTCCACTCATTAAATACACTTTACTGATAACCGAGACAAATACTTTCTGTCAGTCATTCTAATTGCTTTGCGCAAAAAAAGACATGTAGGTCATTTCTTACGGTAACTGGGAGTACTGTTCGATTGATTTTGATAACTTGTGTCGCATTCACACATTTCAATTATTTTCATTAGATAAAGCCTGAATAGAAATGTTATCACATAATTATTAAATTACTCTCACAGCAATGATTTATCTTGTACGTACGTTTAATTAAATTTTCTTATGTCTGTTTATTTAAGTAATGAGTAGCAAGATTTTCCCATGATTCATTTTATATTGCTTTAAACAATTAGATGTAAAGACCATTATTCATGGACAAAGTGTCGTTTTTAAAAAATAAATAAAAATATTATGAGAGTGAGAATTGTTGGGAATTCAAAGATAATTCAAAATGAATTTCAAATTTAAAGCCAAAATAAATTAACTAAAAGTTAACTTTATTTTAAGTTGACTTTACATTCTAGCTATTTTGGCCTTAATATTAAATTTACTTTAAAGGTACACTCCAGGCATCCAGACCACTTCTGCTCATTCGAGTGGTCTGGGTGCCAACTCCCATCACCCTTAACTCAGCGAGTGTAATTATTGAAGTTTTTATAAATTGCAATAATTACCTTGCAGGGTTAAGTCCTTCATCTAGTGGCTGTCTATCAGACAGCCACTAGAGGGAAAATACACATACCAAAAAACAGGTATCTACAATGCAGAAATATAAAGAGAAAAACATAGGGCTATATAGCCAATGTAAGGTATACATTTGAGATCTATAAAAATGCACTCACAAGCCCAAATTGATTATAGGCATATCAATATTAGGGATGCACCGAAATTTTCCACCGAAAATGGGCTTATCCCTTTTCGTCCGAAAACGGGTCAAATTTGCCGGATTTTCTTTTTATATATAACACTGTGGAACGGGGGTGGAGGGGAGAACACTATGGGACAGGGGAGGGGGGGAAAGAACACTATGGGACAGGGGAGGAAAGAACACTATGGGACAGGTGATGCAGGGGAAAGAACACTATGGGACAGGTGATGGAGGGGAAAGAACACTATGGGACAGGTGAGGGGGGAAAACAATATGGGACAGGTGAGGGGGGGAAAGAACAATATGGGACAGGGGAGTGGGGGAGAACAATATGGGACGGGGAGAGGGGGAAGAACAATATGGGACAGGGGAGGGGTGAAAGAACAATATGGGACAGGGGAGGGGGGAAGAACACTATGAGACTGGGGAGGTTGAAGAAAAGAACACTATGGGACTGGGGAGGAGGGGGGGAAGAACACTAAAAAAGAGGGAGTGGAGAGGAACACTAAGCGGAGGGGGGACCACTAAAAGAGAAGGGAGAAGGGATGTTTTTGATATTAGATTAAATTCATTAAAAATTATAATAATAATAAGATTATAGGAAAAAAACTTTTTTAAATCATTTGGGGGAAAAAGTCATTTTTGGTTTTCGACCAAGGGCATCCTGAATTTTCGGTTTTGGCCCAGAATTTTCATTTCGGTGCATGCCTAATTGAAGGGTATCTTCGTATCGATATCACAGCATATAGGAGAAAAATAAAAAGATAATGGTGCAGAGTTTCTATAACAGGGTAAACCTTTTAATAAACTTTGCACTTACAAGATAAAAGCAAAGATAGGCACATCTCAAGGAAATTGCTCGATGTAAGAAGGCAGGAACTCCCACTGTTGGAATATAGGGTCTACTAAAATCCTTGTCAAAGCGCTAGAATGAAATACAATAAAAATTAAACAAAAGAAACTCTAATAGCATGTAACAAGAAAGCCCTACGTGTTTTGTTCAAATTATGAACTTCTTCAGGGCAAATAAGGTGTCAGTACATCTCCTTATGGTAGTCTGATCCATAGGGGTCTGGGAACGTTTTAAATACATTCAAAAGTTCCCACGGGTTGCCATCAGCCTAATCGCATGGAGTTATCACAGCTGTAACTCATTGTTCTGAGACTTGCATTCCAAGTGTGGGGTTCCGTCTATAATCTGATGATGTCATCTTTTGCCGGTATGCATTCCATGCTCGTAAATTCGTTCCATTCACATTACGGATACAAGAGTCCATTTAGTCCATAATAAATCAATACGAAAATATATCACAGAAGAAACAAATGATTAACAAACAGCAATATTAAGTTAATGCATACATAATTAAAAAGTAAAAATGGGTAACATTAAGCATTGTGAATACATATTAAAATTGACTGTTATATCAAACTAAATGACTGAGAGAGAGAGAATAGGAATATTAAAGAGAAAAATGGGAAAAAAATGTAAAAAATATAAAGAATAAAAATACCACTAGAGGGACTTCCGGGTTCTTAAAACACGAAAAGCTATGCATGAGGACCTCCAGTGTCGCCGGAATCCCCATAGGAAAGCATTGAATAACGCTTTCCTATGGGGAGGTCTAAAGCGCGAGCACGGCCATTGCCACGCATGCGCACTAGGTCTCTCCTGCCGGGTGACGTCGTCGGGGGAGGAGCGTGGGCAGAGCCTGAAAAAATTAAAATCTAATTATATTGATTATCTGCGGATAAATAGAATGATCTGGCTTATCTACTACTTGCTAAAGGACAGTGCGGTGCAAACAGAGATACCTTTTGTGCTGCCATTCCTGAAGAAAAGCTTGATTTGGCTCTGTGGTCTACAAGAATGAATGGTGTGGGGGGACGGGCACTCTTCTGCTCCCACAGAAAGCTGAAGGCTCGTGTCTGTGATCTCACACCCTCCCCCAGGCCAGTAGGGGTCATCCTGGTCCCAGGAGATTGTCTTCATGATCAGCGGCACTTACACCAACAAGGGCTCTTCATGCCCAAAATGGTGATAGGCGAACCTGCAATGGCGGCACTGCCACAGGCCAGCATGTAACAGCTACAATCTCACAGCTTTCTTGAGAAGAACGATGGAAAGGCAGAGGAGCTCATCAACGCAGCTTCGCCACTACTCACAGACCGATGTAATCGTGGAGGACCCCACCGGACGCCCGGCTCCTGCTGTGCGGTATGGTTTGGACTCCCTACCCAATCACTCACTTCGTGCCTCTGCCCCTGCCAGCCTGCACAGTACTCCTGCTTCCCAACTTAAACCAGCAAAGATCGGGAACAAGCAAGGGATCACACGTCTGGTGTGGTGCATTCACCCATCTTCTCCACTCTCTCAGCACAAATCATGCAGGACTCACTCCTGTCATGTCACAAACCTTAAAGATTGGGTGTTGAGTGAGCCTAAGCAGTCTGGGGGACTCTCTTATGTCGTAGGCTGCACTCAGTGGAGATGGCTCCTGCTACTATCAGTCTTAACTATGTTAACTGTTTTACTCTTTCTATAGTCTTAGCAGTTGATCCTATATGCAGTGCTTAAGCTCTACTCATTACTCTTTATCTTGTCTATACAGCTCTGCATTAGGTACCTCTTGTTATAATTTATGAAAACATGCTGTTTACAACATACCTCTAATTACAATCTATAAATGTATGTACCGTTATTCTTGCTATAAACATGCGCTTAAAAAAAAATTACATTTTTTAAAAAATGTATGTGCAATTTTTGTTTTTTTGCAGCATAACAGTAAATACAAAAGAATAAAAAACAATAAACTACAAATGTAACTTGAACAAAAAACATTACTAAATGGAGTCAGGATAACTCCTCACAAATATGTGGGGGGTCCCTCCTCCATAACCGAGAACCACTAAACGAATTAAGTATCCATAAATATGGTAAAAGCCTTTGGTATAGATGAAAAATAAAGTGGGATGGGAAGACCGCTCACTTAAAGTGTGCGGACTCCCACTCAACCAAAAGAAGTACATTTAAAAGTAAAAGTTCGTATAAGTGGTATAAACCTTTATTAAAGCCGAATATTAGGATGTGAAAATATAAAGAGCCTAACTAGAACAGTAGGTTCTATGTGAAAAAACAAAACCCAAACAAATGTGACATTGTGAATAAACAGAGTGATAATACGCCTTTAAAATTCTGGGTAGAGTAGTCTCAAAGGCCACTTCAAGTAGTAAGAGGATTTTAATAGCTATTATAAGTATTCTCATGTTGGTGGGTTTTACACAATATGGCCATATGGTGGAATTGAATCCCCGTATTTGTTGGCTTAGATAGAGGAGCTTTTAACAATCCTTGTAAAATTTACAACTGTATTTTTGTGTATGCTTTTTCTTAATCTGTATTTTGGAAACACAGCATTTTTTTCCAGGAAGGCAACATCCAGTGGAAATTACCACATTGCAAACTGCAATGACAATTTGAATACCAGCTAAAGCCAATTCCAGTTGGAATTCTGTCAACCCAAGTGAACCTGCAGCAACCTCTCAAATGCATTCCATATACAGATTAAAATCACTGCTTTCACAACTGTACCTTTTGCAAAGTATAGGATTTTGAAAATTCATAAAGCTTAACTAAAATGGGCAACGGAATGCATCCAGCAAGATACAAGCAGCGCTAGCACTCTGAGGGCAAATAGTAAAAAACTAGGTGCTTGCTAGTCACCCGCCATATTAAAAAGTAAAAAAAAAAAAAAAAAAAACATATGGGGCTTGATAAGACACTTGTATTACTAGTAGGGAGACTTTAAACCTTCCCATGCCCCCACCAGCCCTCAGAACACACCACATTAATTATTTGAATATCATCCACCTAATGCAAATGAATGGGGAGACTATGTTCTTCCCCTCTGTTATTTAACAGGCCTAATCCCTATTGGATGAGACATTTCTAGCAACTGGGTAGCAATGGCTGCCTAGTTTGCAGTGTATACATTTAGTAGATACACTCCTGCCTGCAACATGGCAGATAAGGGCATGGAAAGGTTTAGACTAGTATGGGGGACTAAGAAATTCTAAGTCAAATCACTGGAAAACCAGTGATTTGAACATATACTGGAATTATGATGTAGAATAGTAAATATTGATTGATAATACCATGATATATACAACAAAACCTCTTATCCAGATTAAAAGATCATCCCAGTGTAAAAAAGAAGTGTGAAAACAGCCTGTTAGGCAAAACCTCCCTTGTACTAATCCGTGACTGCAATATACTAAAGACTACTGACTTTATACTTGTTTGGTCAAAGTCTAATTATAGTATAAAATATATGTCAAATAAGTCACGGAAAAAAGTACCTAATTCCAAGCATACTGCCTGTTAACATCAGAATTGTCAAATAAACTTTGTAACGATATTATATCAATTTCTAAATTAGAGAGTGTCTAGATATCCATATGTAACTAAATAGCTTGTTTGGAGCCCTGTGCTCACTAAAATTGCTATACTAGCAATAACTAAATAGTTGAACTGAAAGGATAACTCTCAAACTAATATGATGAAAACAGATGAAAAGACTGTTATGGTAACTGTTATCTATAGTCTAATTCACATGGTACTAAATAAAAGAATGGAATTAGGACAGAGAAAGGAGGTTAGAAAAATATGAAAGTGCTAATGTGCAGAACCATACTTAGGATGTTGGTTACCTGCACATAGTGAAAGTGCCCTGTGAAAGAGTGAATAAAGTAGAAAACGGAAAACCCGACACGCGTTTCGGTGCTTGCGTGCACCTTCGTCAGGGGCCAGACTTGGAATGACTATATCAAGTCTGGTTTATATACCAATTAATTCATCCAGCTACATTCGTGATAAACCAATAGCAAGCGAATAGTATTGCCGTTATATTCGCGCCAAAATTCTCAGTATTCAATTATGTAAATGAGGCTGTTCAAATGCCCCAATCAAATTCCTAGTAGAGTGGAACAAACTATTTTACCAAAGAGTTAACTCCTTATTGTCCATGATATAGCGTTTGGGTCAGGTTGGATGTTGTATGTCTAACTATGTACAATGTAGCAAGATGACTTAATCTACACAAATTTAGTTGGATGTTAAGTGTCTACGGAACAAACCCGAATCCCGCGATAGGTACATATGTTCATGAAACAAAAACTGCTAACTAAAATAAATTAGAAAACAGAAAAGAGGGAGTCAGCCTATCAGACAGAAGCTCTAAAACTGGAAAGATATAGGAATCCACCAAAAACCTATAAGAGAGTATAGAAAAAAGGCTGGCTACTATACAAGATAGTAATCATAAATCCAGGAGCTTACTTAGTATAATATATAAAAAGAGGGAGAACAAATTAAATAAATTGTATCTGTCAAAGAGTTAACTGAGTTGGTGAATATAACAAAAAAAAATGTATCTATCAGAAGGATACAATAGCTAAATGGTTAAATCGCTCACAAAGTGTCCGTTGACTGCTTACAGTCAAATGATATACAAAATGAAAAAAGCTCGGTACAACAGAGCTAGTGCAAATAAGCAGTATAGATATATCGCTAAAAACAACTGTAGATATTAAAATATTATTTATTGAAGATTAAAAATCGATATAAAATGATATAAAATGAATAGCATGTCCACAATCTAAATGCCAGTCAATTTCGGGTAAAATTTGCAAGACCACCTTAGTATAAAGTATGGATGGATCCGGATGATGTGTGTGATCCTCTTGCCCAGATCCTGATCGCCTGTGAGGACGGCGTGCGTTCCACAGTGCGTTCCGCCTCGAGCCTCACTTCGGGGGAACAGCACTGTTCTTGCGGCGGTGTTGGTTATGCGCCTAGGATCCGGGATAGGTGAGTTCTTCTGCAGAGATACCCTGGCTGGATAGAGTTCGTGTAGATGTGCCTTCTTGCTGTTCTAGCTGTCTAACGCGTTTCGTAGAGGATAGCTCTACTTCATCAGAGACTTCATCCGTCTCTGATGAAGTAGAGCTATCCTCTACGAAACGCGTTAGACAGCTAGAACAGCAAGAAGGCACATCCACACGAACTCTATCCAGCCAGGGTATCTCTGCAGAAGAACTCACCTATCCCGGATCCTAGGCGCATAACCAACACCGCCGCAAGAACAGTGCTGTTCCCCCGAAGTGAGGCTCGAGGCGGAACGCACTGTGGAACGCACGCCGTCCTCACAGGCGATCAGGATCTGGGCAAGAGGATCACACACATCATCCGGATCCATCCATACTTTATACTAAGGTGGTCTTGCAAATTTTACCCGAAATTGACTGGCATTTAGATTGTGGACATGCTATTCATTTTATATCATTTTATATCGATTTTTAATCTTCAATAAATAATATTTTAATATCTACAGTTGTTTTTAGCGATATATCTATATTGCTTATTTGCACTAGCTCTGTTGTACCGAGCTTTTTTCATTTTGTATATCATTTGACTGTAAGCAGTCAACGGACACTTTGTGAGCGATTTAACCATTTAGCTATTGTATCCTTCTGATAGATACATTTTTTTTTGTTATATTCACCAACTCAGTTAACTCTTTGACAGATACAATTTATTTAATTTGTTCTCCCTCTTTTTATATATTATACTAAGTAAGCTCCTGGATTTATGATTACATATGTTCATGAAGCCGCGGTTAGCGCATACAAAGTAAACGTTAAATAATTACACATAATTACACAGGTTATTTAACATTTACTTTGTATGCGCTAACCGCGGCTTCATAAACATATGTACCTACCACGGGATTCAGGTTTGTTCCGTAGACACTTAACATCCAACTAAATTTGTGCAGATTAAGTCATCTTGCTACATTGTACATAGTTAGACATACACCATCCAACCTGACCCAAACGCTATGTCATGGACAATAAGGAGTTAACTCTTTGGTAAAATAGTTTGTTCCACTCTACTAGGAATTTGATTGGGGCATTTGAACAGCCTCATTTACATAATTGAATACTGAGAATTTTGGCGCGAATATAACGGCAATACTATTCGCTTGCTATTGGTTTATCACGAATGTAGCTGGATGAATTAATTGGTATATAAACCAGACTTGATATAGTCATTCCAAGTCTGGCCCCTGACGAAGGTGCACGCAAGCACCGAAACGCGCGTCGGGTTTTCCGTTTTCTACTTTATTCACTCTTTCACAGGGCACTTTCACTATGTGCAGGTAACCAACATCCTAAGTATGGTTCTGCACATTAGCACTTTCATATTTTTCTAACCTCCTTTCTCTGTCCTAATTCCATTCTTTTATTTAGTACCATGTGAATTAGACTATAGATAACAGTTACCATAACCATGGGTGTCCGCAGGAATTTTTCCAGTGGGGGGCATAATTGTAATGACATCCATGCTTGGTACCTTTTTGACAGTGTCATGAAAGGGAAGGGGCACAGCCATTATCACATAAAGCCAGGGTGAATAGCGTTTTCACAACTATGGTGTCAGGAATATATGTTTGTATTCCTGACACTATAGTGTTCCTTTAAGCAAATTAAAGGACATATCTGGTCACCTAAATGAAAATGCTATGATGCCAGGAAGCCCCTGGGTGCTCTCTTTCCTTTAAAGGGTTAAATCTCTCTCAAATGATTTAACCCCAAAGGCTTCCTCCAGCTCCAGGTCGCTCAGTGGTATTTGGCTTCTGAAACAGAGTGTCAGGAAGTGCAGATTGACGTCAGGCGTGGGTGCCGCTGATTGGCTAGAGTGGACAGTTGACGCTCTAAGCCAATCGCTAGTTCCCAGTTCATAAAATATTTTTACTTTTTTATGAATGGGGAGCTACTGATTGGCTTAGAGTGCCAGCTGACCGCTCTAGCCAATCAGCAACACCCCTACCCAACGGCACTCTGTGCTTCCTGACACTCAGTAAATAAAAGTGAACACATTAATACTGATATTTTTTTACCTTTGGAGATGAGAAGGTCCAGCGTTTCCCTGCTTGGCACAGGTACCAAAGCCTTATGATGTGGTGTCCAGAATAAAGTGGAGGGTTCACTTCGTTTGTCCTTCCTGCTCCAATCTCCTTCATTTGACAGTCTTTTTTTTTCTTCTGACACTGTTTTCTATCCTTGGCCCCTTCTGCTCCTTTCTGCTTATTTTGCGCCCTTCTGCTCATTTCTGATTCTGATCCCTTTCTGCTCCTTGCATACCCATTATGCTCCCTTTTCTACTTTATCTTTGTGCTCCTTGCTGTCCCTTTCTGCTCCTTCTCCTACTTTACCTTTGTGCTCCTTCTGATTCTTTCTGCTCCTTTACCTTTGTGCTCGTTGCAGGCCCTTTCTGCTCCTTCTCCTATTTTTCCTTTGTGCTCCTTCTGCCCCTTCCAGCTCATTTCTGCCCCTTTCTGCTCCTTCTACTTTACCTTTGTGCTGCTTTACTTTCCAGCTCCTTGCTGACCCTTCCTGTTCATTTCTGTTCCTTTGTGCTCCTTCTCCTTCTTTACCTTTTGTGCTCCTTGCTGTCCCTTCCTGCTCCTTGCTGCCCCTTTCTGCTCCTTGATGTCCCTTCCTGCTCATTTCTGTTCCTTCTCCTTTTCTTACTTTACCTTCCTTGCTCCTTGCTGACTCTTCATGTAGGCTGTCTCCCCCATCCCTCACTTCCATAGGCGTGTGCACGGGGTGTGTCGGGTGTGCATGGGCACACCCTAATCCCCGCGGCACGCCAATGGATTGAGACCAGCAGGGGAGATTTCTGAATCTTCCCGGTCGGCTCATGCAGAGCTGACGCTATCCGAGCGGCGGCTCTGGTCTAAGCCTCCATGGGCCGGTGGGGAGATCAAAGTTCTACCTCACCGGTCCACAGCAGCATGGAGGGAGGCAGCAGAGAACCCAGGCTAGAGTTCACTCTCCACTGAACCACCAGGGAAGGCAGCAGGACTGGGATATTAACTAATCTGCCCCCACCTCCACCCAAACATACAGCACACACACAGCACCTACACACAGCACACACAGCCCACACATACATCACCCTCGCACACACAGCACCCATACACACCCAGCACACTAACAGCACCCTCACAAACACACAAAACCCACACACAATACCCGCACAGCACCCAGACACAAACAGCACACTCACATACAAACAGCACCCTGACAAACACACAACACACACAGCACACTAACAGGACCCGAACAAACACGCACACAAACACCCTCTCACACACACACACAGAGCACACTACCAGTTCCCTCACACACAGCACACTAACAGCACTCTCACAAACACACACAAAAACACCCTCACCCACATAGCACACTACCAGCATCCTCACACAGCAGTGTGTGTATATATATACATATACATATATATATATATATATATACACACACACACATATATATATATATATATATATACACACATACACACACACGCCTATGCTCACTCCCCTAATCTATAGGCTGCTGCCCCCCCAAACCTATAGGCTATCTCAAACCCTCCCCCATCCCTCACTCCCCTAATCTATAGGCTGCTGCCCCCCAAATCTATAGGCTGCTGCCTCCCCAAATCTATAGACTGCTGTCAACCCCCCAAATCTATAGGCTGCTGCCCCCCCAAATCTATAGGCTGCTGCCCCCCTAAATCTATAGGCTGTTGCCCCCAGCCTCACTCCCAATCTATAGCTGCTGCCCCCAAATCTATAGGCTATCTCAAACCCCTCCCCATCCCTCACTCCCCTAATCTATAGGCTGCTGCCCCTAGATCTATAGGCTGCCCCTAAATCTATAGACTGGTGTCCCAACCCCAAATCTATAGGCTGCTGGCTGCCCCCAATCTATAGGCTGCTGCCCCCCCAGCCTCACTCCCCTAATCTATAGGCTGCTGCCCCCCCCAAAAAAAAAATCTATAGGCTATCTCAAACCCTCCTCCCTCCCCCCACTTACCTGATCTGTAGGCTGTCTCTGGCTGCATGTGTTGTTCCCCTGCGGTTTCAATCAGCAGAGAGAAGCAGGGATAAGATGCAGCTTCCTATCCCTGTCTCTCTCTATACACAGCGCCACTTACTGGCCGGCGCCGGTATTGCAGTTCATTTTCAATCACACAAAATAGCAGAACAAGCTGAAAAATCCAGGGGGGGGGGGGCAAGTGCAAGTGACCATAACAGTCTTTTCATCTGTTTTCATCATATTAGTTTGAGAGTTATCCTTTCAGTTCAACTATTTAGTTATTGCTAGTATAGCAATTTTAGTGAGCACAGGGCTCCAAACAAGCTATTTAGTTACATATGGATATCTAGACACTCTCTAATTTAGAAATTGATATAATATCGTTACAAAGTTTATTTGACAATTCTGATGTTAACAGGCAGTATGCTTGGAACTAGGTACTTTTTTCCGTGACTTATTTGACATATATTTTATACTACAATTAGACTTTGACCAAACAAGTATAAAGTCAGTAGTCTATAGTATATTGCAGTCACGGATTAGTACAAGGGAGGTTTTGCCTAACAGGCTGTTTTCACACTTCTTTTCACACTGGGATAATCTTTTAATCTGGATAAGAGGTTTTGTTGTATATATCATGGTATTATCAATCAATATTTACTATTCTACATCATAATTCCAGTATATGTTCAAATCACTGGTTTTCCAGTGATTTGACTTAGAATTTCTTTGTCCATTTAGGGTTTAAGCCCCAGGACACCCCTGGAGTATCCACTTTTGGAATCCACTGGAGGTCTGTCCCTTGAGGATTAAACCAGTACTGGTGGATCCCATAAACATATTTTTGTAGTATGGGGGACTTACTGACTCCCTAGGATTATTTAATTATTTAATGTGGCTTGTAATCGCTTACCAGGTGCCATGTAATTAATTTCAAACACCTGGGCCCGGATCTGAAGCAGTCAGTCTAACTTTCAGTCTTCCAGTGATGTTTAATCCAGCTGACATCAAGACCCATTAGTTGCCTGAATTATAAAAATATATACATTACTGAATAGTACGAATAATGTCTGAGCTTTGCAGTCTGTAAGGCCAGGTATGCCATTTAGTACAGGGCTATTTGAACTTTAGTGAATAAGTCTGGCTTTCTCTATGAGAAACATCACTGGTCATAGCTCATAAGACACAGTGATACAAAATATCACTACTGTTTTCAAATAGCTTTTTCCAAAGTGCTAAAAACAGCATTTAGTGGTTGTACTTAAAATCAATCATGACTGTCCTGTGTCAGAATTGAACAGGGAATGGTGAAAACATGAATGAACACATAACTTGCATATCACTGGAAATGAATGAACTGATAGGCCAAGAATATCATCTACTTCCCTCTTCCCTTCCCCTGTACAGTCACAAAACAAATGAAAAAACAAACTGAACAAATTGATTTGACCTTGTTATCAGGTCTTTTAATCTGTGCGCCATTCTATTATTACTTAATTTGATAAATCAATGAATCAAAAAGAATTTGGACAAATCATGATGTGTCCCAGAATGAAAGAGAATGACAACATGAAGCAAAGAGTACATTTAAAATGATTTTGGTACATTAATACACAAACCAAACAACTAAGTGCTGGTTTACTTGTATTACATAAACCTGTGCACCTGGTGGCAGTAAAGAATGTAGTTCAGATTAGTAACTCTATTTCTTGTTTATTATTTTCTTTACAAAGAGCAGTAAAGTAAATGTAGTTGAAAATATTCTCAAAGTAGTCTTGTAAAATAAGAAGTGTAAAATAATTTTCTCTATATTTAAATCAGAATTTGAAAAATTTTGAGATTAAGTAAAACTAAAGGAATACTCTAAGCAGTACAAATACTTAAAGAGGTACTGTCTTGCCGAAATTATCTTTCTCCTATTGATTCCTCTTCTCTTTTTCTCTCAGAATCTGTTCTTCTTTTCTTCCTTTCTGTTCTAGTTTTATTTAAAACATAAGCTAGGGGATTACTTTGTCTTATGTATTTTTCCTACGCTTGACCATCTGTGACCCAAGATAAAGTCCGCTCCATTTCCTGTGGTCAATGAAAATTTCCCACAATACTCATCCTTTCCTCCGTGTTCTTGTGTTGCTTCATTCAACGTTCAAATGTCCCATTATATAAAAAGGACACTTGTAAAACAACAGAATTTCTTCCTAATAGAAAGAGTACAGTTTGCCCATTCATGTTAGGATGAAATTTGTGAATTTTGTCTACATTTTGCATGAATGAAATTCTGATCCAATCAGTGCCACGGCTGCACATTGCAGCCACTTAGTACACAGCTCCCTAATTCCCATATTATAAAAGAGCTATCTACTAAAAGGCTAAAGTAAAAAATTACTAAGTATTAGTAAATAAGGATTCTGCTCTTACACGCTATACTATGCAGTGGAGAATAATTGCTTACCCTGTAACCGCGGCTGGTTCCCTTATTAACCACTATAACGTCTTAAAGCATAGAACTTAGTAGGGCTAACTAGTGATGTCCCGAACGGTTCGCTGGCGAATAGTTCCTGGCAAACATAGCGTGTTCGCGTTCGCCACAGACGGCGAACATATGCGATGTTCGGTCCGCCCCCTATTAATTTACTAATACTAAGTAAAAAATTACTTAGTATTAGTAAATTGTGCCCCTACTCGCAATACCGCGAGTAGGGGCATGTATATTAAACAGTGAGCAGCTTGTGGCTACTCACTGTTAAAAAAAAAAAGGGTTTCAAGCCATCCAATCACAGTGCTCTGTGTCATTTTACACAGCGTGGGAAAGTTCTTTTGAATTTTCCCACCCTGTGTAAAATGACAAAGAGCACTCTGATTGGCTTAAACCCACCAATCAGAGTGTTCTTAGCCTAATTGCAGGGCGTGGCAAGGCTTTATAAGCCTTCCCCCGCCCTGCAGAGCTCAGTCTGCGCGGAGCCCTCCATGGGTGAAGATGGATTATTTTTTTGCGCTCGGGTTTTTCTTTTTCGTCAGGTTTTTTTTTTGCGCTCGGGATTTTTATTTTATTTTCAATTCGACGGTTATGATGGTTTTTTATTTGGCCTTTTTTGGGGCTGAAAAATTAAGATTTGAGAAAAAAGAAGACGTCGAATGGTAAGTTTACTTTTATTTTACAGGTTAGTTATTTTATTCCCCCCTCACTATTTTTTAGGGTGAGGGGGGTAGGTAGGGACTTTTTATTTGGGGGGGTGGGTGACTAGGGGCTTGGGGACCCCTAGTCACCTTGGGGGGGGGAAATTTACTTAGGGCCCCCACCCGCAGCCCAGGGGTGGGGGCCGGGGGGGGAGGACAGTAGGTCCCCCCCCCTCATTATCTTTATGGCCCCCACCAGCCGCCCAGGGGTGGGGGCCGGAGGGGGGGTGGACAGTAGGTCCCCTCCCATTATCAATATGGCCCCCACCCACCGCGCAGGGGTGGGGGCCGGGGGGGGCAGTAGGTCCCCCCTCATTATCAATATGGCCCCCACCCGCCGCGCAGGGGTGGGGGCCGGGGGGGCAGTAGGTCCCCCCTCATTATCAATATGGCCCCCACCCGCCGTGCAGGGGTGGGGGCTGGGGGGGGCAGTAGGTCCCCCCCTTATTGTTTATTTTAGGGCCCCCACCCACCGCCAGAAATGGGGGACAATAGGTCCCTCCTTATTGTTCATTTCCAGGGCTCCCACCCACCGCCAGGGCCAGGGCGTGGTAAATAGTCCCCCCTTATTGTTGGCTAGGGGCCCCACCCACCAGCCAGGGGACAAATAGGTCAAATTCCTTATTGTTCATTTTAGGCTCCCCACCCACCGCTCAGGGGTGGGGGCCGGGGGGGACAATAGGTCCCCCCTTATTGTTATTAGGGCCCCCACCCACCGCTCAGGGGTGGGGGGGACAGTAGGTCCCCCCCTCATTAACTTTATGGCCCCCAACCGCCGCCCAGGGGTGGGGGCCGGGGGGGAGGAGAGTAGGTCTCCTCCCCCCCCCCTTCAACCAGAAAGAGTCCCTGTGGGTTTTAAAATTCACCTGCCTATTGAAGTCTATGGCGGTTCGCCGGGTTCGTGAACATTTGCGGAAAAATCATTGTCAGTTTCAACACCTTCACCCCTTGCTTGAGTGCTGGCAAGCTGTTTCAAGGTATCCGGGAGGTCTCCTTCTTCTTTGCGTTTGATGCTTACCACATCCATTTCAAGGGGACAATTGACTTTGCATTTTCTCAAAGCACGTTTCTAGATCAGAAAGACACTGAATCTGTCTGGAACAAGTAGATCCCAGCGCTTGAGCAGACAGGAATGTTTGACAGTGGGAAAAATAAAGGTAGGCGTGGCAAGTGAGGCGTTTGGAATGTGGGTGCTGAGAGAAAATCTAAGCGCTCATGACTCAAACGGTAGACCCAAAACCCTTCTATTTGTCACAAGGAAATTGGCGACACTAAAGTAAGAATTCAAGGTGAATTTCAAATTTGCGGTCAAATTAGCCAAACTGGAAATGTTTTCTACAAATGCCGCTTAAATGCCGACAGAATTGCAGCTAGAACCTCTTAATATTGGTCATCTAAAAGTCATGGGAGCGCCCGAACAGGGACTTGAACCCTGGACCCTCAGATTAAAAGTCTGATGCTCTACCGACTGAGCTATCCGGGCTCTTGGAATGTCACTCTGCTGGTGCGACGTGTGTACTTGTTAACATGGTCCAATTGAAAAGCTACTTTCGGCTGATTGAAAACGTAGCACTGCCTGTCAACCAGAAAACTACTGTGCGCTGCACTGCTCACCTGCTTGTAAATTGAATCTCTTCTGCCAGCTTACACACAAATTGCCGCAAATCATTGTCAGTTTCAACACCTTCACCCCTTGCTTGAGTGCTGGCAAGCTGTTTCAAGGTATCCGGGAGGTCTCCTTCTTCTTTGCGTTTGATGCTTACCACATCCATTTCAAGGGGACAATTTACTTTGCATTTTCTCAAAGCACGTTTCTAGATCAGAAAGACACTGAATCTGTCTGGAACAAGTAGATCCCAGCGCTTGAGCAGACAGGAATGTTTGACAGTGGGAAAAATAAAGGTAGGCGTGGCAAGTGAGGCGTTTGGAATGTGGGTGCTGAGAGAAAATCTAAGCGCTCATGACTCAAACGGTAGACCCAAAACCCTTCTATTTGTCACAAGGAAGTTGGCGACGTTGAAAATGGACTTCAACACTAAAGTAAGAATTCAAGGTGAATTTCAAATTTGCGGTCAAATTAGCCAAACTGGAAATGTTTTCTACAAATGTTCTCTAAGTAACCTATGTTTTCCATTCATCTGCTCT
>OW240920.1:48772480-48827628 GCA_933207985.1 Pelobates cultripes | reverse complement strand
AAAACAAAAAACTTTTTTCACTGTTATAGATTGAATAGCAGTTAGTTATCTTCAAGCGGGTGTCAGGCCTACAGCCTGTGCTCTGCACAACTGTGCCAGTGCACATTGCCACTCATATCTGGTCTCACAGTAGCTTGCACGCATAGTACCACTAATCCCAACAAAAATGACAGGCAGAGGCAGGCCACCCCGCAGGGGCCATCGTGGTCGTGGTGCTGTGATTCCCTTTGGCCCTAGAATAATGCCCAGTTTTCAGAGGCCACGTACCCTGAACTTGAAAAGTTCTGAGGACATAGTTGACTGGCTAACACAGGACACCCAATCTTCTACAGCCTCCGCTCAGAACCTTGACGCACCATCCTCCTCCAGCTTAGCTTCAGGCACCTCTCAAGATACCACTCACCCGCCTGCCGCCACCACCAAATCTAGCACCACAGCCGCTTCAGTTGGTATGTCAGAGGAGTTATTCACACATCCGTTTGAAGAAATGAGTGATGCGCAACCATTATTGCCAGAGGATGTAGATAACAGGGATATGTCTCAGGCAGGCAGCATTACACACATGGACGTACGGTGTGATGATGATGATGATGTTGTACCCGCTGCTGCTTCCTTTGCTGAGTTGTCAGATACAAGTGAAGCGGTTGATGATGACGATGCATCCATGGATGTCACGTGTGTGCCCGCTCAGCAAGAAGAAGAACAGGGCGAAGTTCAGATGGGGAGACAGGGAGGAGGAGGAGGAGGAGACGAGTTGGAAGCAGGGGGAGGTCGTCGCAAGGAGCTAGTGGCACAGTCAGACAGCATGCATTGGCACCCGGGGTCAGCCCGACAGCACTCCAATCAACGCATGCTGTGTCCACCACCAGAATGCCGTCATTGCAGAGCTCAGCAGTGTGGAATTTGTTTTGTGTGTCTGCCTCTGACAACAGCGATGCCATTTGCAACCTGTGCCAAAAGAAACTGAGTCGTGGGAAGTCCAACACCCACCTAGGTACAACTGCTTAGGCACATGATCTCACATCACAAACGCCTATGGGATCAACACATGAGTACAAGCAGCTCGCGGACTCTAAGCCGCCAGCCTCCTCCTGGTCCAGCATCTTCAGCCACGTCAACCACTGCTGTCCTCCTTGTCCCCTCTCAACCATCCGCCACTCCGCCTCCCGCCTTGAGCAGTTCACGCTCATCTTCCTACAGTCATGTGTCTGTCAAGGACATGTTTGGCGTAAGAAGACAATGTCAGAAGAAGTCACCCCCCCTTGCCCAGCGTCTGACACGCTGGCTTGTCGAACTATTAGCCGCCAGCTTTTACCATACAAGCTGGTGGAGTCTGGAAACATTCAAAAATTTGTAGCTATTGGGACACGCCCAGTGGAAGGTACCGGCCGAGAGTACTTTTTACGCCCAAGGCAATCCCCAACCTGTACTCAATTGTGCAAAAGGAAGTAATAGCATCTCTGGCACACAGTGTTGGGGCAAGAGTCCATTTGACCACTGATACCTGGTCTGCAAAGCATGGTCAGGGCAGGTATATCACCTACACTGCTCATTGGGTAAACCTGCTGACTGCTGCCAAGCATGGGATGCATGGCTCTGCAGAGGAGTTGGTGACACCGCCACGACTTGCAGGCAGTCCTGCTGCCACCTCCTCTACTCCTCCTGCTCCATCCTCTTCCATAACCTCCTCGGCTGAGTCCTCTTCTGCTGCTGCGTCTTGCTCCACATCAACGGCACCCCCCCAGCTCCCAAGGTACTATTCCACATCCCGGATACGGCAGTGTCACGCCGTCTTGGGTTTGACTTGCTTGAAAGCAGAGAGTCACACCGGACAAGCACTCCTGTCCGCCCTGAGCGCACAGGTGGAAAAGTGGCTGACTCCGCAGCGACTGGATATCGGCAAAGTGGTTTGTGACAACGGAACAAATTTGTTAGCGGCATTGAAGTTGGGCAAGTTGTCACATGTGCCGTGCATGGCACATGTGTGTAATCTGATCGTACAACGCTTTGTGCGTAAGTACACAGGCTTACAGGGCGTCCTGAAGCAGGCCAGGAAGGTGTGTGGCCATTTCAGGCGTTCCTACACGGCCATGGCTCACTTTGCCGATATCAAGCGGCGAAACAACATGCCAGTGAGGCGCTTGATTTGCGACAGCCCGACACGTTGGAATTCAACACTCCTAATGTTCGACCGCCTGCTCCAACAAGAAAAAGCCGTTAATGAATATTTGTATGACGGGGGTGCTAGGACAGCCTCTGGGGAGCTGGGAATTTTTTTGCCACGTTACTGGACGCTCATGCGCAATGCCTGTAGGCTCATGCGTCCTTTTGAGGAGGTGACAAATTTAGTCAGTCGCACCGAAGGCACCATCCAGCGACATCCCTTACCATTGTTTTCTTCCTGGGCGTGCCCTCACGAGAGTGCTGGATCAGGCGTAGATGGCGTGAAGGAAGAGGAAAGGGGTGTAGTGCACCCCATCACCTCCAGAAACAGCCTTATCAGCATGTCCTTTGCTGGACCTGCGGCTTAATGCTGGAAGGATTGTGAGGAAGAGGAGTCAGAGGGAGAATGTGGCTTTGAGGGAGGGAGGAAGAGAGGGAGGGCAAGACCAACCCACAACAGGCATCCCAGGGTGCTTTCGTTGTCACCTATCTGAGTACCTGTATGGTGTTATGCGTGGCTGGGTGGGAAGAAAAATGCAACTTCATTAGACATCCCAGTGAGGAGGGGGAAGGGGAAATGAGTAGCTCGGCATCCAACCTTGTGCAAATGGGGTCTTTCATGCTGTCGTGCCTGTTGAGGGACCCTCGTATAAAAAGGCTGAAGGAGAACGACCTGTACTGGGTGTCCACGCTACTAGACCCCGGTATAAGCAGAAAGTGGCGGAAATGTTACCGAATTACAACAAGTATGAAAGGATGCAGCATTTGCAAAATAAATTGAAAAGTATGCTTTACACAGCGTATAAGGGTGATGTCACAGCACAACGGGAATCTAACAGGGGGAGAGGTGGAAGTCATCCTCCTCCTCCCATGACCGCGCCGGCAAGGACAGGACGCTTTAGAGACGTGTTGTTGATGGAGGACATGCGGACCTTTTTAAGTCCTACGCATCGCCACAGCCCTTCGGGATCCACCCTCAGAGAGCGACTCGACCGACGGGTAGCAGACTACCTCGCCTTAACTGCAGATATCGACACTCTGAGGAGCGATGAACCCCTTGACTACTGGGTGTGCAGGCTTGACCTGTAGCCTGAGCTATCCCAATTTGCGATAGAACTTCTGGCCTGCCCCGCTTCAAGTGTCCTGTCAGAAAGGACCTTCAGTGCAGCAGGAGGTATTGTCACTGAGAAGAGAAGTCGCCTAGGTCAAAAAAGTCTAGATTACCTCACCTTTATTAAGATGAATGAGGATGGATCGAAGGACGAGCTTACTGATTTTTAGATTAAAAAAGGCCTGATGAGATAGGCTGCCTTGGGCTAAAATGGTCCCTGCGGCTGCTGTATTTTAGCTCTGAATGCGGTTGACTTGCGTGACTTATCATGCACCAACTGGGGTTCAAGCATATGTTTTAGAGGCACTTTCTGCCTGTGAAACAAACATCAATTATAGATTGAATAGCAGTTAGTTATCTTCAAGCAGGTGTGTCAGCCTACAGCGTGTGCTTACTCTGCCAGTGCAGCTGCCACCTCCTCTACTCCTCTACTCCATCCTCTTCCATAACCTCCTCGTGAAGATGCTGCTTCTGCTGTAATGCTTGCTCCACATCAACGGATAGGGGACGTAACAGTGATTAAACTGATAAAAATAGTACTAAACACACCACTCCTATCTGGTGGCACATTAGATTGCACACGCAGTGCCCCAAATTTGTTGTGATCTGTGAGTAAGGTAAACGGTTGTCCATACAAATAGGTTGCAGCTTTTTGAGGGCCCACACCACCGCCATGCACTCCTTTTCAATGGCAGTGAATATACTTTGCTGTGCAAAAGTTTACGGCTTAGATAAGCCCCGGGTTGCTCGCCACCATCTGCTCCGACTTGGCTCAGTACTGCTCCCAATCCAAGCATAGAAGCGTCTGTATGGACGAGAAAGTGTTTAGTTGGATCAGAACCCAGAAAGTACGGGTATTGTTGATTTAATGCTTGGCGTCTTGAGCTGTTGGAAGGCCTGTTCACACTCTGGGGCCCATACTACTATCTTGGGAGGTTTTACCTGCGTTCCTATATGGCACTTACTTACTGGGCTTTAGGTCAGTCGGACTCCTAATCCGGTCTATTCACGGCTCTATGTGGGTCAGGTGTTGGGCCAGGAGCAGCTAAAAATGTCTATACCATCCAAGTAGGTGTGGTATCCAGTGTGTATCAGGGAACCTTAGGACGAGGTGTCAATCCATATATGCCAAGAAGTGACCCTATGTAGGGGGCAGTCTCTATTCTGCTCTGCAATGTCAGTGTGTATCAGGGAACCTTAGGACAGGTGTCAATCCATATCTGCCAAGTGACCCGATGTAGGAGGAAGTCCCTATTCTGATCTGTGTCAGTGTGTATCAGGGATCCCTAGGACAGGTGTCAATCCATATCTGCCAAGTGACCCTATGTAAAAAAGGCCTGATGAGGTGAGCTGCCTTGGGCTAAAAATGGTCCACACGCTGCTGTATTATAACTCTGAATGCCGGTTGACTTGCGTGACTTATCCACCACCAACTAGGGTTCAAGCCGCCAGTGTGTACTTTATAAATGCCTTTATAAAGCAGTGTGTACTTTATAAATGGCTCCACCTGCCACCCGTACAGCAATGCAATTTGCAGTAAGAGGACCGACCAAGCCTCTTCTTCCATCTCCCTGTTACAAAAATCAATGCTGTGTACACGTCCACTGATAGGAGACGCGGAAGGTATTAAACTGAACAGTCTCTATTCTGCTCTTGCATTTCTATTTCTTCATAGAAAACGAAAAAATTCTGAGAAGACGTTGGCAGGGCTATTCACTTGTGTGATCTGTCATGAATTGTCATTTGAATGTTATTTTGAACTGTGGGGCACAAGAACTTGAATCTGACAAAATGGCTGCCATATACACGTCCACTGATAGGAGACGCAGAAGGTATTAAACTGATCAGAACAATACTAAACACACCACTCCTTTTTTTTGGTGAGGCTTTACAGGACAGAGTGCTTCTCCACGGGACATGTTAACTCACGGGCAGCTGGCTCATCAAGGAACCAGAGCAGCTTTCCATGTACAGGTAAGACACGTGCAGCCGGTAAGGGTTCAGGCTCTTCTTCCTGGAGGATACACTGCAAGCCTGTTGAACGAGGTGACCTTGCTCGGGTCCCAGGTGTAAGGTTCCTAAAATGGCTGCCATATACACGTCCACTGATAGGAGACGCGGAAGGTATTAAACTGATCAGAACAATACTAAACACACCACAAATAAGGTTTCTCTCCTGCATGGCTCCTCAAATGATGCTTAAGATTAGAAGCGGCTGAAAAGCATTTCTCACACTCCGAACAAAAATATATTTTTTTAACATTCTCTCCACTTTGAACGAAATGACGTTTGGGAAGAGATTAACATAATTAAACACAGGCAGTAAAAATACAGTTTTTAGCCATACACTGTAACTTTAAAACTACACATCCCATCTTCATAATTACATATTTGGAATCAGCACACTTAAAACATAAACATAACCAAAAATCAGCCAAATACATCCAGGGGTTAAAAAGTTAGCTGGAGGTCCCTTTATGACCGACCGCAAGCACATTTTCCTGCCCAAAACAGTTTCATAGATTTGGGCTGTGAGGTCGGTCTATTTCAGGCTGAAAAAATGACTAAGTCCCATCGCCGAATGGGACTTAGTCTCTGCAGCTGTAAAACCAGTAGGGGAGAAGGTAGAGCTCAGCGGTGTTCGCGGAAATGTGTAGCCGATTTTAGTTCCATGAATTTGGCTACACATACCGCTGACCTCGTCGAATGATCAAAGATGGCCGCCGCCACGTGTTCGGCAAACGAACAAAGACCTCCCAGCATTGTCAATTAAGCTGCGGTTAACCGCAGCTTCTGGGAGGTAAATTGCCTGCACACTTCCACTTCTGGGTGGTCTGCCTGTGTGGTACTTGGTTCAGTAAGCCCCATTTACTGAACCAAGTGGGAAATAGCCAGGCAGGCAGGTCTGGGGACACAGGGGACACCGTCTTAAAGGGGCCGTGTCCCCAACAAGTCTGGGGACACGGCCTTAAAGGGGCAGTGTCCCAATCTTCCTGATGTCCCAAAAAAGGTGTTTAAGGGGCCAGCACCAGTCACATAAAGAGTCCATAAGCCCCAATATGCCCACCGACAGTCTTAAAGGGCCATACATACCAAATAAAAGTGCATACATTTTCACAATCTCCCAGGGGCCATAGTCATGCGGGAGGAGGCTGGCAAATAGGCTTCTCCACAACCCAGGGAAGCAGGGCAATTTGCCATTTAAAGGGCCCGTTACAAATAGTTTGTAACAAGGTGTCAATCCATATCTGCCAAGTGACCCTATGTAGGGGTAACAGTCCCTATTCTGCTCTGTCAGTGTGTATCATGGTCTCTGAGGACGGGTGTCAATCCATATCTGCCAAGTGACCCTATGTAGGAGGAACAGTCTCTATTCTGCTCTGTGTCAGTGTGTATCATGATCTCTGAGGACAGGTGTCAATCCATATCTGCCAAGTGACCCTATGTAGGAGGAACAGTCTCTATTCTGCTCTGTGTCGGTGTGTATCAGGGGCTCTGAGGACAGGTGTCAATCCATATCTGCCAAGTGACCCTATGTAGGGGGAACAGTCCCTATTCTGCTCTGTGTCGGTGTGTATCAGGGATCCTGAGGACAGGTGTCAATCCATATCTGCCAAGTGACCCTATGTAGGGGGACCAGTCTCTATTCTGCTCTGTGTCCGTGTGCATCAGGGGCTCTGAGGACAGGTGTCAATCCATATGTCAAGGTGTCAATGTGTCATATGTCAGGTGTCAATCCATATTGATTGTGATTTAGGAATGTTGGGTGATTTCTGCCCTTTATGGATTAAAACCAGACTCTGTATCAACTGTGTAATTTTCCATGGGAGTTTTGCCATGGATCCCCCTCCGGCATGCCACAGTCCAGGTGTTAGTCCCCTTGAAACAACTTTTCCATCCCTATTGTGGCCAGAAAGAGTCCCTGTGTGTTTTAAAATTCGCCTGCCCATTGAAGTCAATGGCGGTTCGCCCGGTTCGCGAACATTTGCGGAGGTTCGCGTTCGACGTTCGCAAACCGAAAATTTCGGGTTCGTGACATCACTACTCCTAAACCCCTACCACAAACCATATGCCCTACCATAGTACCTATGCCATACTTCAGCCCCTAACCCCTGTACCCCAGCTCCTATGCCCCACTACAGCCCAGAACCACGCAATATCAATACTACAGCTCCTATCTCCTTACTGCAGCCCATATACCCTGCCCATATACCCCTATGCCTTACTACAGCTCCTATGCCCTGCTACATACCCTAACTCACCTGTCACAGCCCCATGCCCTTCTACAGCTCCTAACCACCCAATACCAGCCCCTCTACTCTTAACTCCTTACTGCAGCCCCTATCCCCCATCCCCCCTACTGCAGCTGTTTTAACCTTACCGCAGCCCTTAACCCCAATTGTAGCCCATATGCCCTACTACAACCCCTACAACAGGCCCTAACCCTCCCCCTACTACAGTCCTTATGCCCCACTATTGCCCCTAAACACCAACTAGCCACAATTGCAGCCCCTATGCACTATTACAGCACCTAACCTCCCTGTGCTCCACGACAGCCCTTAATTACCTATCCTACAGATCCTAACACCTTACTACATTCCTTAACCCCCTTACTACAGCCTTTTTTAACCAAACAGCAGCCCTATTCTGAATACCAGTCAAACGCTACCTCCTTTTACAGAGGAATGTGTGTAAAAGAGTGGTCTAAACAAATAAAGGTGATTTACAGGCAGCTCAATACACTTATGTGGAAATATCCCCTATTCCACAGGATAAAATTATAGTTATAAGTGCGGTTTAGGTAGCAGAAAGACCTATACCAATAAGTGGAGCGCTCCAACACATATATGGCTTACCAAATTATATTGCACTCAATGGTAAAGTATAAGGTACATGTAAAGGAAAAAATACAAGAAAGGACAATATAGTGCAGACAGTATTTCCAATAATAATTTAACCTTAATAGTAAAATTGGATGAATAGAACACTCACATTTCAAGGAGCCTGTATATAAAAAACACTGGCTCCGTATTGTGGCTTGTGTGCTTATTAGGGTAGCACCGCCCGTCTCCTTCAGATGATACTCAAAGACAAAAACAGAAAATACGAACCAATGTGTAGATATTTCTTCTGGTAACACAATGAGGTATAAGTAGATGGTGTGCTCACCTGGTCCTGAGCCTGTGGGTCCCGGCTCTAGGTGTATAAATATTGTACCCGTTTTAGTGGGGATGGCACTACCCCTGGAAGATTCTCTTTGAGGCCCCAAAAGGACTTAGGCAAGGATCTTAAATAAAATGGTAAATTTATTCAAGTATAAAAAACAAATAAAAATCAAATAAAAACAATAAGTATAAAAGTCCTTGGTAAAAAAAAGTCCTTTGGAAATAGCCAATACGCGTTTCACTCCTTTGTGGAGCTTCCTCAGTCAGCTGTGGTGTTAGTCCTCTGGATCTTCCATTTTAAATGTTTTTTGTGGACCTCCCCTTTAATGAGTACAATCCTTGTTGGCCAATCACAATGAAGTTTACATTTCCTATATGCAGTAAATTGTGTATGTATCCCTTTAATTGGTTAGGACTTCTGGCACCTATATTACCTCTAAATTTCATTGGTGGCCTGTGGTGGTTGGCGGAAGTGATCCGCATGAGTCCGGGCGTTTGGCGGAAGTGACGTCACAGACCCATGTGATCGCCACTTTGCCGCCGCCCGGAAGTTCCCCGGCGTCTTAGTCACGTGATACGTCCTACTCACGTGTGTACTGAGGGGAGGGATGTATGGAACTGGTCCATGGACACGTCGGCACGCCCCGCCCATCAGGCGTGACGAGGTGGTTGCGGACTCCTCCCTCTGTTGAATGCCGTGTGTGTAGATCACACACGGAACCCGGACTCAAAAGGGATTACTGAAAGTCAATACATATACACCATAATGGCAGAATACATAAAAAATAAACTATTGATAAACAGAAAATTTGTTGTTATTATACCATAAATGATATCCTTCACTATATCAAACCAGAGTGATGCTTATTATTAAAAGTGCAGTGTGCTTATAAGTGACAAATCCATAATATATGCATTCTTATTGTGATAATTATATGCATTTGTATAATTTGAATGGTATTCACAAGAGAATCAAAAAAGAACAAGATTGGTTTTTAAATAAATAAAAATATAATAAAAATGGCTCCATTAAATACAGATTGTGATTAATATATAATATTTGGGGGATGAGAATTATATACATATTGTGTAGATAATTAGTATGAATATTCACATATGAATAATCGTGGAATTCATAAATGTAAATTTCAAATAAAGTGACAAAGCTCGAAGTCTATATTCAGACCCTGGGGTTTTAAAGTCCCAAGGTTGAATATCCACTTCATCTCACTTTGTCCTAATAATTTTAGGAAATCCCCTCCTTGCCAGTTTCCTTTTACCCTATGTATACCCATAAATTTTAGAAGAGAATAGCAGCCCTATTCTCCCAATTGCAGCCCATATCCCCATATGCCTGGATTCCACCCACTACAGATCCAAACCACCCACTCCAGACTGTATTTTCCCTACTACAGTCCCTTATGCCATACTACAGCCCTTATAATCAAACAACAGCCCCTATTGGTCCCCAGTGGGGGCCATACCACAGCTGCTATGGCCTACTACAGCCCCTTTACACCCAATACCCCCCAATACATTATCTATTTCCTAATCCAATCCATTACTCCCTACTACAGCCCCTATCACCCCACTACAGCTCACTACCAGTACCCATCTTGAGATTAGGTCCTGAATCTGCCCCTGGCACTGATAAGCTAGCTAAGCACAAATATTCGAGACAAAGATGGCACTGATTATCTATTTTGGGACAAAGATGGTGCTGGGAAGCTCTGTGGGAACAAAGATGGCACTGAGGAGTTGGGCACAAAGATGATACCTATAAGCTTTTTGTTGGCAAATCTGGCTCTGTAGGAAGTGGGTGACATATTATCTGGTGAAGTTGGGGGGGCAAAGAGGTGGAGTGGTTTTCATAGAAAATGGATGTGGCTAGAAGTGTTATGTTTGTGAAGGGGAGGGGTTAACAATATCGCCACACACACACACACACACACCCACAGGCTGGGGGGCACCAAACATATTTTTGCACCTAGGTGTCAGTGACCCTGAATCGGTCCTGACTGCCAAGTCTACAATGAGTGTATGTGCCTGTTACCACCACAGATGCAGTTGGGAGATGCGGGCAGGGCATTGCTTTTACCTTCTGAAGGATGGTCACTACTTTTTCTGAGGGAAAAAAAATGGACACTGGGCAAGTGAAAACTTTGATAAATATTTTTGACAACATAATTAAATAAAAAAATTAGTTAAGTTTTCTCTTTTTTTTAAATTCAGATATATAAGGTCGTTTTGGCATCACAGAAGTCGGAATTGGCATTGCAAAAAGGGCTGCTATTGTGGAGGTCTAGACCAGGCAATATTGTAGCCATTTTTTTTAGATGTCAGCACAGTCATAGCATCAGGTTTTCTACTGTTCTGGCTGTCTGTCCTAAATACATTTTGTAACTGAAATTATGACAAAATGAACAGCAACATGAACTAAATTCTGTCCCAAAAAATAAAAAAAAATTGTCAAAGTGCTTAAAAAAAAAAACACAGGCAAACACACATATATTAATAAAAGAAAATAGGAGTAAAACCACTATTTCATATGCACAATACCCTGTGTCTAAAATTGAAGAAAAAAGTATATATTGTATATTTAACAGCATTTTACACAATTTCCAATGGTTGAGAGTATAAATTCTAAAAGAGATGAATAAAAAAGTACATAGTGTAACCAAATAAAATACAATGTAAAGTGAGTAAGTATATGGTTGAACTCAGAAAAATAGAGCTGTGCCAGGTTCTATGTTATCAGCCTCAAGGTGCCAGTACTGGCTTCAGTAGATGTCCGCAGGTAAGGCAAGCAGGTAAGATGTAGTATCCAAAAACAATTTATTAAAGAAAATATAAAATCAGGACATAAAAAAGCAGTGTGTAATAACAAAAGTATACACCACCGCAAGAAGTCCTTATAAAATACAGCATAGAATAAAAAGCATATGCATTTCGACATAAATGTATTGAGGAAGACTTTTATGTCGAATTGTGTATGCTGTATTTTCTATGCTGTATTTTATAAGGACTTCTTGCGGTGGTCTGCTTTTTTTCCCCCTCAAGAAAAGTTGGATAGCACAGTGAAAAATATTACGGATATCTCAATACAACCTACACAACAAGAGATAGAAAGCAATACAGTAACTCACACAAATTTAGCTTTTTTTGGAAGTTCTTAGGGAACTAGTTACGCAACCACCGGTGGGCTATTCGTGATATGATTATACTTATTGTTTATTAGTACTTTGGTTTGCTTTATTTTTATTTTTAGTGTTGTGCCCAGATATCATAGCGATCGGCCGGTCTTTATCAATAGTTGTGGCATCTTATAATTATAGTGGAGGTGTTCCCTCTTTCTGTTGAGGACTCCACTGTGGACTCCTTTTCTTTCCCCCTTTGTTTTTCATTATATATTCTCCTTTCTGTCCTTTTGAGTTCCTTTCTGTATGACAGGATCTTAGGGCATTTTCTATTTTTTGAATCTTTGATTATATAGAGAGGGGTATTTATATGCCATTTTCTATTGCTATCTGCACTAGGACACAGCATTTTTCAGTCATTCACAGTACTATTTATATTGTGAGGATACTATGATACATTGTTTCCACCAATTACCATTACATTTGCTACAAGTGTGGTAACTTTGTCTCAAAGTTCACATTGATTGATTCAATAGTGAATGATTGTGGGTATTATCCAATGTACAATATTATCGTTGTCTTTTTCTTTAGGACTCTATTTAAATCTATTCTGGTTACACCAGCCTGTATATTTATCTATTTATCTAGGGGTAGCTGTAGTGGGAGGATCCCTCTCGTCTTGATACGAGAGGATCTTCCTTATCTTTCTTCTTTTTCTAAATTATATTTGTAGGGTTATGCCCTTTTTGCTACCCTTTTAACCCATTGTTTGTACTTCGTGGTAGGGCTTCTGTTCCCTACCTGGTGGTATATATTTTCTTTGTATAAAAAGTGATATCAATTAGAAATTTTCACATTTGAAAATAAATCTATCGTCTATGGTGTCTAGAATCCAAAAGCTTGAGGAGGAGTAAGAGGCAAGAAATATTCAGTATAAAGATATGAAAGATATGCAAATTAAGTTGGAGAGAAAAATAATACATTTGGAAGAAAAGATCTGCAACCTAGAGGATTGATCAAGGAGATCGAATTTAAGATTTTGAAATATCCCTGAGGAGGTTTCAGATGCGAATTTACAAGAATTTCTGATGGAATGTGGTATGAGTTTGGATGTGTCTTCTGATAAGCACAGCATGCAACTGGAAAGATTCCATAGAATTTTCCATCCTAAAACAGAAAGTAAAGAATTTCCAAGAGATATTATGGTTGTATTCCACTCTTATGAATTTAAGCTACAGATTGTACAAGCATTCAAAAATAAGCCATCTACTAATGATCCTTTCAGACATTTCATATTACACAAGAGCCAAGAGAAGAACATTTATGTTTATTTTCCCTCTTCTGAAACAACACAATTTGAAATTTAAATGGGGTCAACCATCATCTCTATGTGTTCTTTATAACAACACTTGGAAGTCTTTTGAGACACAGGAAAAAGCAAGAGACTGGTTAAAAGAGAACAACTTTGTATAATAATATAAAATCAAAGTGTAAACTTGAATAATGGAGGGTGTGTTGGGAGAGGAGAGAGAGGGAGGGATAGTTTTTTTTTCATACAAGTAATAACTGATATTTCAGGAAAGTCGGAGTGAATGCAAATAAGCTTTGTGTTGAATTAGTTAAAATGCCTGTTTTTGCAATTCTATTGAATAGGATAAGGATTATAAGGCTTGGGGCATATAGAGTAAATAGTAAAAAAAAAAAATAGAAATGCACTATAATAGGATAATGTGTTATTAAGGTTTACGCACAGAGAGCAAATGGGAAAATAGTAATACACTATAAATGGAATATAATATGTGTTAATTAAAATTAGACTTTATGGAGTAATATTACTGAGAACAGATAAGTATTAAGGGTATTATTAGTTAAACACTAATGCAATAGGAGTTGAATGGGTTGTATGTAGTGATGTCCCGAACGGTTCGCCGAATGGTTCGCCAAGAACGGTTCGCCACGGACTCATCATTGAGTAAACTTTTACCCTGTACCTCACAGTCAGCAGACACATTCCAGCCAATCAGCAGCAGACCCTCCCTCCCAGACCTTCATTGTGAAGCTGCATTCTTAGTGAGCTGTCCAGGAGGTGGGATGGTCTGGGAGGGAGGGTCTGCTGCTGATTGGCTGGAATGTGTCTGCTGACTGTGAGGTACAGGGTCAAAGTTTACTCAATGATGAGTCCGTGGTGAACCGTTCGTGGCGAACCGTTCGCGAACCGTTTGGGACATCACTAGTTGTGATATCCACAATTTTCAATTTTATAATGATTTGGCACTGTTTAGACAAGTGGGAGATACACGTATTTGTGTGTAGTTTAAGTTTGCTCATAAGGGAAACAATTGAATTATGGACACATTGTCCATTATGATATATAACACAGTATGGTGATAGTTGATATTAGATATTATATTTGATAATTAGATATTAGATACTTGATAGACACCAAATATCTTTACAGAATAAGAATGGAGGAACCAGGAAAAATAGTTAGAATGGAAATGGCTATGTATTCTTAAGTAGGTTGTATGTTACACGTTTATTTTAGGCACTAAATGCTATGATATGGCAGAACAGGGTAAGAAAATTGAAACCACTTTAGTAATGAATTCATTTTAATATCTATTCACATCGTTACACAATTTAGGTTAAGAGTTATTAGGCTTGGATTTATAGAGGAAATAAATAAGCACTATAAGATGAATGGTCCTCTTCAACCTATTGTCCCCGTAGGTTTTTTGTAATTGTCCTATTTATAGTTAAATCCCCCTCTCATAATATTGTAAAGCGCTACGGAATCTGTTGGCACTATATAAATGGCAAAAATAATAATAATAATAAAACGAGATGGGAAGACCACCCACTTAAAGTTAGCAGACTCCCACTCAACCAAGTAGTAGAAAGAAGTACCTTTAAAAATAAAAGTTCATATATTGGAAGGCGGGGCCTGAAGTTGTGGGAGGGGCTATGTCCCTTTAAAAGGGACTCCCCCTCCTACCTAACTTACCTACTAGTCCAGACGTACTTCTGGACTTTCAGTTTCCCGGAATGGTTGCAGTGCTCAGCTCCTACTGACAGCTTGCCAGCTGCCTCACTTGGCTAAATCTCTCTGCCGCTCAGCCCGCTCGTTTTCCCGTCTAACAGTGAGTTGGCAGACCGGTATCATTGTACAGGTCTGCAGCATAGATTTAGCACAGCCCGCCGAGGTCCATGGCTACACGGCACTCATGGGGGTACAGCAGACCCCCCACGAACCAACATGGAGGTCTGAGTAGCCCAGCACGATCTACACCGGCAGGTTTACCCGGTCACCGGGCGGCAGACCACACAGTGAGTACAGACAGGTACAAAGGTACACCACCTGTATTTCACATTTAAAAGCATTAATTTACTACTCGCCGGGTTCTGGCCCCTCCCTTTCCCCCCTCCCCAGCAACAGATACCATGGAGGGCTCATCGGATCCCTACTCACCCTCCCCCTTTTCTCCCACCCCTTTTCTCCTCCCCCAACAAACCACAGGGGCACGGAGGAATTTCACCAAGCACCCAAAAATACAACTCACAAACTCTTCTATTACAAATTTTGGGTACCTCAAACCTTAGGATGCAGGATAAGTAATCACCGGCACATTACGCCAGATCGCAACTCGTATCACCCCCAGCGTTGGGGCGCCCAATTTTGTCACTAACACACATCTCTGTCATACCCCGCAAAAAATAACTTAAACACATTCCTCCTCCCCCCAACCCCCCACACGAAGGGTCTTACTTACCCGTCAGAAGGGGAATCATTCTCCCGGCCGGAACTCCCTCTACAGGCTCAAGTCTGCTACTACCATAAAGCACGTCCATTTTTTCAGCACTACAATGGCAAAACAGGCTGTAACCTCTAGGGGCAGTACAATCAATCACAGACATTTAAAGGGGAAGTTACATATGTATATATATATATATATATATATATTGTTGAATTATCTGTTGTATACTTATTCAAGGGTGTTTTCCTTTTAATCTGCAGATCTGCATTCATGATGCAAAAAATATATATATAAAAAAAAAAAATCTCAAAGTATTTTTCCACCTTCTAACTGATTCTCATTTCAAGGTTTTCCAAGACTCAAACAAATACACGGTAGGCGCAGTGGCGGATCCAGAAGCTAATCTCGGGAGGGGCACTGGCAGATTATTTTAAGAAACAATCCAGGCACAATAACCACTACAGCTCTCTGTAGTGGTTTTGGTGCCTGGAGTTGCTGTGGCGCCCTCCCAGAGTAAGTAGTCAAACCGTTTAAAAAAACTTTGATAACTTACCAAGATCTGCCGGGATAGGGGTTGTAGTGTGTATGTGTGTGAGGGGTGCAGTGTGTGTGAGGGTCGCAGTATGTGTATGGAGGGGTAGTGCGTGTGTGAGAGGTGTGCAGTGTATGTATGGGGTAGCAATTTGTATATTGGGAGCAGTGTGTTTGTGTGTAAAGGGTGCAGTGTGTATTGGGAGCAGTGTGTTTGTGTGTGAGTGGCGCAGTGTGTTTTTGTGTGAGGGGTGCTATGTGTGTATGGGGGCAGTGAGTGTATTGGGGGCTGTGTGTGTATTGGGGGCTGTGTGTATTGGGGGCTATGTGGGGGCTGTGTGTGTGGGGGCTGTGTGTGTAAGGGGTGTGTGTGTGTAGGGGGCTTTGTGCATAAGGGGCTGTGTATTAAGAGGCTGTGTGCTGGGCTGTGTGTGTGGGGGCTGCAGTGTGTGTGGGGGTTGTGTGTGGGCTGTGTGTGTGTGTGGGGCTGTGTGTGTGTAGGGGCTGTGTGTGTGGGAAGGGCTGGGCTGTGTGTGTAAGAGGGGGCTGTGTGTGTAGGGGGGGCTGTGTGTGTAAGGGGGGGCTGTGTATGTAAGGGGGGGCTATGTGTGTAAGGGGGGACTGTGTGTGTAAGGGGGGCTGTATATTTGTGTGTGGTGCAGTGTGTAGGGGGTTATAGTTTGCGTGAGGGGATAGGGGGCAGATTAAAGATTAAAAAAAATTATTATTAAATAACTAAATAAATAAATATAGATAATGTCCCCCCTCCCTTCTTACTTTTGCCGAGGGAGGGGGAGACACTGCTTTCTCTTCCATTCCCTGGTGGTTCTAGTGGGGGAGTGAACTCTAACCTGCAGCTCAGGCTAGAGTTCACTCTCGCGAGCATGGAGCGTTGCCATGGTAACGCCCCGTGCTCGTGAGAGGAGAACCCGGCGGAGCTGCAGGTAATAGCTCCCCCGGGTTCTCTCTCTCAGTCACTCCCCTGCCGGCCGACCAGCAATCTGCCTGTGGGCCGGGGAGGGAGATCACTGATCTCCCCTCCGGTCCGTGTTGGCAAACAGCAGAGCTGGTGCTTGGATAGCACCAGCCCTGCATGGGCCGGCAGGGGAGAACCTCGGGCAGCTATATTTTCTCGGGGGGGCAATTGCCCTGTTGCCCCCCCCTGGATCCGCCAATGGGTAGGCGGCAGTCTAACTCTCGCCATAAGTACGGGCTCACCTACGCACTACCTTCCTCATCAGTCAGGCATTCAGAAGGTCATAGACAAACACGGTGACATGTTCAGCACTCTGAGTCACCACGAGGCCCATTACAATAATACATAATAACCTTGACAGTGGCACAACGGTCCAACACAGGGATATACAGTTATGTTAGAGATGGTTAATGATATTATGTAGTGCATTAATTGTTGGTGATATTCAGATTGAAGTAAGCTACAAACAGTACTTTTGATAATTAAGAGTTGTTCCTCTGCACTATGGTATGTTGCTAATTATGCCAATATTTTTGTCAATTTTGTCATACAGGTATACTTTCGTGTTCATAGATCCTAGTTACAATGCAAGAAGTGATTTGCTTTTAACTGGTACGGGTAATTTGTATCAAGTTCTCAAGTCCTTATCTTATAGTTAGGATGGCCTTATGCCTATCCCATACATGCTTAAACTACTTTACTGTTTTAACCGCTACCACTTCAGCTGGAAGGCTATTCCATACATCCATTACCTAGACAGACTAGGCTCATTAGATTCTACAGTATATGTGACATACCAGAATAATTCTTACGTCATACAAAGGCATTGGTAGGTGACCTTCGGGTACGCTATCAATATGATTGGGGAGGATTTTCAGCAGCGGCATGTCACTACGAACTCGTATGTACCCAATGCCTTCCATTCTGTCATCCATAATCTGGTATAGGCCTCCCCCTTAGCAGAATCTCAGACTACTGCAAAACACCGAGCATAGATTGTTCATACAGGTACGTGGCTCCCGGTTCTTTAAACACTGATTTAATATAAGATTTCCTTCCATAGAGGTGAGTTGATATGGCCACCTAGCTATTTCTCCCAGGCACTTCATGCCTTAGAGATAGAGGTAACACCCATCCTCCACGAAAGAGGTAACAAAGCCCCACGGGCCAAATACATAGCTAGACGCCTCGCATGTTGCATGGCAAGGGAATCACTCGTCACACCCCCTCCGCAGATCAATGTCTCATCCCTTGTAAGCCCACGTCCAGCAGATCAACCCCTCACACCAACCATAGGTAAAGCCGACCCAGCCACTTGGCAACCAGTAGGGACTCACCGGTCACCAGTCTAACAAATTGTTTCGCCACTTTGCCACTAGTTAAAACATCTGTATAAACCCTCAAGAGGAACTCATAATTCCTACATATATATTTCAGTATGTCCCAAGTTCCAGAAGAAGGAGATGACATTTCTATTCCAAGCACACCAACTAGGACTGCCATCCCTACAAAAAAAAAGGAGACTCTGGCAATCCATCTTCTATTAAAATTGTGTACCATCCCACGAATCACGGCCAAATTATGCAGGGCAACATACCCTTTACAGCTACTGCTCGCAAAGCAGAACTATTCAGGCTAATGCAAGACAATATTAACAAATCAGACACGGGGGAAAGCACAAGTGGCACGAGCAATGCCAACCTGTATACCAGGATCACTTCTATAGTAATATCCATGAGGCAGATGAATGTAGCTGTCCAGTCGTGACACCAGAAACCACTCGCAACAGATATTCTGGGCCCTCCCCATTCCCAGCCCGGTTGTGCTAACACGCCCATCATCTTAGGGCCCTTAAGTTATTACCCCAAACATTCAGTACAGGCAAAACAATGGACATCCTGGAGGGCAAGGACGCTTCTCATTGCCTCCCAGGATGTCACAGAGTACCGCTCATACACCTGGGGCGATATCTCAGTGATCCTTAAGGTCAGAGACACAAGACTGGAAATTATTCATCAGTATAGTTATAACCTTCCTGGTCTTGTGTCAGTACAGACACTACTGCATTCCACATATCTCAGCCCATATTCCTGGCAATTGTGTCCTGTATGTCTACCCTCAGGTCATTGGCCTCGATAGGTATATAGTATAATTAGTCATGGCATGTCAGCACCTCTATTATGTTCCCCGTATAGCCCCTACAATGATCATATGTTATGCTGAAAGTTGCTGTACGATATCAGTAGGACCATATTTTAATTATGGCTACACTGTCATAACCAGTAACTTTCAACTGATGTATAACTTAAAATAAACTACCAACCCCACCTCATTAAATTCCAATCAGACTTACGTTACCTTCCCGTACCATAGGAACTACATTGGACCGCTCTCAACCTCTTATGCATTGTCCTCACACAAAACCATCTATGGGCCTTTGCAACATAATTCAGGTAACCTTAGTGGACAAATACGTCTTATTTGCAACCCCTCGTTTGGGCTCTAAGTTCACATATCAGCTGGATAGGAATGTATGCATAAGTGCAGCTATCTCACAGCTTTCTACCTGTAAATCAACCACGTCTTATAGTATTATACTTCTGCTATATCTGGCACTGTCCACATACGGCCACACAGTTGCTCTCCTCACGACCCTACCTACATGACCTACTCCTGGCCAAAGGCACAGTAGGTAATAATTTCCTCATAACAGACGTTCTCCTTACCTCTCATTGCACTACTTCAGTCTAAGCATATTGCAAATTTACGATGTGCGCAACATGCCACATACACTATGATATGTACTGAAGTTATCATATGGGTTATTTAAGTTTCCCGGGGTCAACCTTACTATCCAGCCGCCATGGGGCTTACATAGTCAATTCCATACTGGACTTTTCCTGCATCACCACTGCGTATTAGACTATATGATATGGTTCTTCCCGCTTTCCTGGCTATTTGACTGCTCTGGCAACCATGGTACAAGTTACCACATTAGACATGCACATGCAAAGCCTATGGTACGGCCTTACCCAGCATCTAGGCTGTTAAGTAATTCCAGCTCACAGGGGCAACCATGACCTTATCATACCTTGGCCAATTTATTCACAACCACACTCTTTATGTGTTACATACGACCCACCAAAAGGCTATCCACTATAGCATAATGGCAGTCCCTTATTTGGGCTATTACATACGGCATAGGAATTACAATTTTGACATAAGTTTACAATTTTGTCTCAACCTACCACAGCATGTCTCTACATGTGGCCCTCACTAGGCCATCACTCTCACGTTACATACGACCCACTGCGAGCAATCCACTACGACTCAATTTCGACCCACAGGTGGGTAATTACATACGACCATGGTCACGTTAGACCACTCAAATGCTCCCTATACGGCCTTTCTCAGCACTTACAATTCCAGTCACAGACACTTACGTGCTCTCCAATATTAGTTCCCACTGGTAAACTAGAAATGTCCCACATACTTCTTATATATTTCAGGTTCTTTAGTGGAAGCACGCTCAGCGGGAACTCACCTAGGCACAATCTATTTAGGTGTCTCTTCCATATATATATATATATATATATATACGTCTTATATAGTATATATATATAGTATCTACATATATAGTCACCCCAATGCATCGGCTTACACAGGGCTTGCTGCAACCTCAGGAGACAGTTGGCTATGAAGTAGGTGGCAGACGAAGTAAGCCAGATTGAAAGGTTCCATAAGAACTCTGCACGCTTCAAGGTATATTCCATCATAGCCACAGCAGCAACATAGGGTCATTCATGGGCAAGCAGACCGGTTCGAGGTCTCTGACAATTTGTAAATTGGCCACGTCGTAAACCAGCCCGGTCTGGTATCCCTTATTATGAATTCATCAGACGACTAACATAGGGGAAGCCTGTCACCAATTTTTATCTGGTATGTTACCACGTACCAGGCACTTACAATACAGCTGCTGACCAGTTATCTAGTCTCTAGTTTCAGGCATTCAGGAGGTCCCTAACAACTGCCTCACCTATGGCCACGATCGCTTCCCAACTCCAAGAATTACCTATGGAATAGTAAAGTGGCTAAGACACAACAGGAATTCACACAGTTGGCCTCAAAGAATACGTACACTGCATGACAGAGCTTACTGCATATATCAAAGGTCATGTCAGACCACCACCTTACAAACTGGTGTAAGAATAAAACGTTGGGGGGCTTTTGCCATTTTTTGCCAGATCAAAACAAATGTCACACAACACCATTAAGTTATATCTCCCGGGCATTCAATACCACATGTTTTCAGTTACAAACACCATGCTCAGACCGCCGTATACTTGACTTTCATGGTTTCCCACGACCAGAGAATTTACCATCATATAGCAACACGATTACAAGCTTTGCCTACGGTATTCTAAACCTGTACACATACAGGATCACTACGTATTAACTTACCATCAACGAAGATCAGCCAGAGGGGTCACGAGGTACTTATTTAGTACAAACCCACCAACAACGCATACCTCAGCCGATACAGAAATGAAGGAATGCATTTGTGTAATGTCACCGTAATATGCTAACTTGTGTTTTCGTAATAAACATCTTTGATTACACTATATGGGTATTCCTTTTTGCCCACTTATTTACAGGCCTACCACAAGCGTTGGTTTCGGCACACCTCTATCAACTTTTGATTATTGTGATAAGTATACTCCATAGCTATTTCATATTATACTGAAATGGCTCCGATCACAAATTGGAAGGTGGGGCCTGAAGTTGTGGGTGGGGCTATGTCCCTTTAAAAGGGACTCCCCCTCCTACGTAACTTACCTACTGGTCCAGATGTACTTCTGGCCCACCCTCCTCTCCCTCCATGCAATACTCTATTCAATACTATTTAAGGTAGGCCCACTTATTTACAGGCCTAACACAAGTGTCAGTTTTGGCACACCTCTGCCGACTTTTGATTATTGTGATAAGTATACTCACTAGCTATTTCATACTATACTGAAATGGCTCCGGCCACAAAAGTGGTATAAACCTTTATTAAAGCCGAATATTAGGATGTTAAAATATAAAGAGCCTAGGTTCTATGTGAAAAAACAAAACCCAAACAAATGTGACATTGTGAATAAACAGAGTAATAATACACCTTTAAAATTCTGGGTAGAGTAGTCTCAAAGGCCACTTCAAGTAGTAAGATGATTTTAGGTTCTATGTGAAAAAACAAAACCCAAACAAATGTGACATTGTGAATAAACAGAGTGATAATACACCTTTAAAATTCTGGGTAGAGTAGTCTCAAAGGCCACTTCAAGTAGTAAGATGATTTTAATAGCTATTATAAGTATTCTCAAGTTTGAGTAATTGAATAGTTCAGTAGATCGATAACTCCTGAGTATCAAGGTACAAATAATTAGTGGCTGTAGTGTATAGAGGTTGTAAAAAATTGAACCAAAACTAAGGAATAAACTGAATATGGTCAGACAGACAAATCAACAATAACAAGTGATATACACTGTATCACGTTTGAATTGATACCTAACTTCCAGTAAAATGGAGTCTGTTAGCCACCGCACACTAATGGACACATAGTTGTCCTAATTAGATAATGTTGCTAAGTGGACTTTATACAGAGTTTACAAAGTATAGGTATTCTTGTCCATCCCTTAATTAGACCACATTAATCAAAGGGTTCACTATAGCGTGGACACGATGTACCTGGCTCTAAACAAAGTATAGAAGAGGATGGTTGAAAAAAAAGGGGGGCTTGTCTAAAAATGGTGCATTTAGGGGCAGTCCCGCCAAAACGGGCTGAAGTGTAAGAATCACTACACACATGTAACTATCCAGCTTGTTGTATATTATAGCTGTTACGTAAACATCAAATGCTTCAAAGAACTAACTGCCAAATCATTAAATTACCGAAGTTATAGGAGTATGTTAAATACCAAAATCCGGTCACACAGTCGCTGGCTGCCACTAACCCGTTAGTGATTCCAAAAATCCCTATCTCCTGATGATGCTTCACTTCCACGTCAAATAAAACAACCTCTTGCGGACTATCTCTCCCAGAACCTAAAATCAAATGTAGAACATCGGCACCAAAAGCGCTCAACGCGCGTTTTGGCTTAAGGATATGTCTTTGTCAAGAGCTAAGTGTCAAGTGCAAAAAATTGGACTAGTGGTCCACATGGACCAATGACATGTATAAACAGGGAGGGGGCCCTACCTTTATTGAACCTAAAGGGAAGCAAAAAAAGAAGGAATAACCAATAGAGGAAGTAATGGCAATAAAATGTGTGTGATGTCTATCCAAATCATACACAAGGACATATATATATATATATATATATATATATATATATATATACAAACAGCAAAAAAAACTGTATAAAGTCCAGCTTAACAATCTGAAAAAATAATAAAGATGTCCACCTGCCTAAACAGTGGGCTAGCATCTACAGAGGTAAAACATCAATGGAGGGGGGGGGGGAGATACAGAAAGGACCCCCCTCATTCCCCACTGCCGAACTCAAAGGTAAAGGCTATCCCTGTAATAACTCGGCACCGTGGGGCAGCCACTGGTCTCACGTCACTTGAAGCTTTATCATGCAAACTCCTCTAATCATATTAGGTTCACGGGCATAGAACACATTCCACAACCCCAAAGGCGATTGGGACCGCAAACTCAAACAGCGTGAATCCTATTGGATCTATAAATTAAAAACCCTCTCTCCACAGGGCTTGAATGAGGGCTTCTCCTTTCCGCTTTCCTATAGCCCATATAATTCTTTGACGGTGGTTCCTTTTGGGACGTTATCCCTATACGCTATTCTTTTTAGAAACTGTAAATAGTTGATGCTTCGATGATAGACAAAGAAAGAGACGAGAAAAGATGGAGCCTTTAATGACTGGTACCTCCATGTGGGGGATAACCCCTGTATAAAGTAGAATAGAAAAAAAAGGAGAAAATTGGAGGTAACAGTACTAAATGGTTAAAAAACCTGTGGAATCATGTTGATGGTATGGAAAATAAAGAAATGTATGGAATAAAACGTCACTTTTAATCTTGTAGCTAAAAACCCTTAAATATAAGGGCTAGATATATATCTATTGAACACACTGACACACAAACACTAAATAAAGAAAATTAAGGTGAATAACATAAAATCAAATTGTGTAAATGGTAATGTCCAGAGATTGTCTTATTGCAGGACTTAACAATATTATTTGCAGTTTAGTGCTGAAAAGTAAGACTGGAATACAATTGTTATATAAATTCTTCAATATAAGTGGACAAAAGTAAGCCACTAAGAACAGGGCTGTAATGGGGTAGTTAAATGGTTACCCACACTATCTAAAGGGTTTGTGTGTAAAACACACGTTGTTCCAAGCAAGGAACAGTGTCTAAACATTTATAACTCTGATGTCGGTCTGCTAGGTTGGCAACAGAATGTGAGGTTTCGGCAGGATAGCTTAAATCACTGATAGTTTAGTGTCCACGTAAACTGCCAGATAATTGATAACATTATCAGCCATAGAATGTGTGCACTGGCTACCGCTATTTATACCTAAGAGCAGTCTGTCACAGCTATGTCTAGAGGTAACTGTGTAGCAGATACAGCTGATAGATTCAAGATGAATAGTATCAAAGAAATTGTAACAATATACACTTGTCAATACAACAGTAGCTAGCTGCTGAGAGTATACATGTCAGACAGCCCGTTTTATATTCAGTATACTGATGTACAGCCTCAGGTTTAGGTGTGGGTAGTGACAGGCTGTAAAGCTGTGAAGCTTTGGGGTGGGGGGACACAAAATTGGTACACTGCAAATGTCCTGAAGGGGAGAGAGAATCCGCAGCTGATTACTACAAAAGTAAGTGTCAGGTAGCCCGTTTAAATCTGCAATATGCTGGTAAATGACATTTGGGTGCTCTGACTAGATCATTAATACCGCATAACGATTGCCCAGTTGAAATATGCAGTATACTGGTGTATAGCCTTGGGGTGCTTAACATAAATCACCAGCACCTCATGTTATACTGAGGACGTAACAGGTTACACAGACATGGTATAGGGAGGGAGAAAATAAGTTGGTGTAATATAAATCTCCCTACTGTGCTTTCGAGGGCACCCCTTACACAAACACTTTCCCTGACTAATAGGTTGCAAAAAGCCACCCCCACACACACACACAGGTAATGTAGCAAAGGGGAGAAAGAATAAGCAAAAGGTAAGTATAAAATAGAGAATGAATTGTAGCCAGTACGGATGTAGAGTCATTTGTACCCCATGTCGATCATCCTGTTACAATGTGTGGTATGTCAGTATAGAGCCTCAGGGTGCTCATTAATGCCAAATGTTGTACTGATAATTAAGATTTTGGTTAACTGATAGATTGTGACAGGCTGCAATGACAGGGTATAGGGAGGGAGAAAACAGGTTGGTATAACAAAAGTGTAGTGAAACTTTCCCTGCTGTGCCTTTGAGGGCACCCCTTATACAAACTCTTTCCCTGACTTGTAGGTTACAGAACACCCATCTCCCACGTTGATGGTATAGCAGAGGGGAAAGAAGGTCAGCAGAGAGTAAGTGTAGAATATGTTATAACCAGTGCAGATGTAAGATACTCGGCAGATCCGAGAGTTAAAGAGTTAGCAATAAAAAGTAGCAATGTTGCAGAGAATGCTGCTGTAAAGCCTAGATAGGTAGGTGGTCATTTGATCAAGCCCTGATCACCCTGACGCTTGTTTCGCTCATAGGCTCATCAGAGGGGAACCAGATGCATAATTTTACAGGTTAATATAGGTGGTACTAAAAGTTAATTGGTAGCAGCTAGATTTAAATGGTCCAATGAGCTGTTAGTCCAGCATCCTGAATTGACGTAACTAATAGCAAAATTTCAAAAGGGTTATTAACCCTTTATGTCAAGGTGCCCGATTATCGGTTAGATATAAAGGGATTTGTTGTTTGGCACACCTCTAATAAAGGGGAGTAAAATAAACATTGAGGGATTTATTAAATGTTTAAAGTTTATATGTCATATGAGAATAATGTACTAGTGTTTAGACAGTTGTTAATGATTTTCAACTCGATATGATGTATAGTGATGGTCCATAACTTAAATCCTGTTGGTCCTCACTTAATTTATTGTATAATGTCTTGATTTCATTGATTAAATTCAATTAATATATTTTTATCCTAAATTTCACAAACATTCTGTTTTTTCTTACAGTTGATGAACATTTCATGATGGTGTATAGGTGGTTTGTATGTCCATCGTGAGCTGAAGGAGATGTCCTTAGATAATAGTTGGATTTCTTATATTGTATTGTTCTACAGTCAATAAATGAATAGAAATCTATGGTTCAATTTGATTTATTTTTGTGGTTGGAGACCCTGGTCTTGTTGTTCTAAATACTGGGACATCTGTTACTTTTTTGTAATACATTTAAAGACCCATTTTATGGGTTGCTCACATCTTGAAAAAATTGTATGCTCAAAAATGGGCCACCCATATGGAATGTCGCAAATCTGGGCTGCGAAAAGCAGGGAGGAGAAAAGGACGAAAAACAACCTCTAGCCATGAATGAAGGGAGTGAAGTTAAATTCTTCATTGAGACCCCTAGGGGTCAGTGTTCGAAAGGTGTGGATCCACCTTGATTCTTGTTTCAGCAGTTTGAGGTTAAAGTTGCCCTTTCTGGAGTTTAGGGCAATTTGTTCAATGGCCTGAAATTTTAAATGTGAGGCATCGCTATTATGGTTTTTTCTAATGTGGTTCGTCACTGGTGTACATATATTGATGTTCGTGACTGTATTTACATGCTGCAATATAAGTCTTCTAAACTGTTGGTATGTCTTTCCCACATACTGAATGCCACAACTGCAGGTGATGACGTAGATTACCTTTGTAGACGTACAGTTGACAAATTGTTTTATACAAAATAGTTGTTTAGTTTGAGTGCACTCCACAGTTTTAGAGGGTTTCACATAGTCCCAGGCTTTACAGTGGCCACATTTGTACGTGCCTTTAGTCGTAGCTAGCCATGTTTTTACTGGTGGTTTTGGTTCTAGATGGCTATGTACCAGGATGACTTTAATAGTTTTGGGCCTTCGGGCTGTAATACTTGGCCATGGTGTTAGATGGCTTGCTAAATTGTTGTCATGTCTTAAAATAGGCCAATGGGCCATACAGATTCTTTTGATAGGGTCCTAAAGTTGGTCAAAAGAGTCTATGCTACGTATAGGTTGTTTTGTCAATTCTGGTTTGGTAGTTCGTAAAGCTGTTGTTCTTTCTATTGCGGACGCCCGCTGGTATGCCTTTTTTAATACTCACACACAGAAGAGGAAATAGCACAGTCAGTAGAAAAGGGGGACAAAACATTTTTTAGATACATAAATGAGAAAAGAAAGTAAAACAAGGATTCGTTAGATTGAAAACAAAAGAAGGAAGGTATGTAGAAGAGGATAAAGGTCTAGCTGACTGCCTCAATTAATATTTTTGTTCTGTATTTACAGATGAAAATGAAGGAAAGGGACTTCAGTTAAGAAAAAGGATAAATTAGTCATTTATTACACGTGAGTTTACAGAGGAAGAGGTTCTATTTCAACTGTCAAAAGTAAAGACAAATAAGTCAATGGGACCTGATGGAATGCTATTAAAAGAGCTTAGTGGTGTACTAGCAAAACCATTAACAGATTTATTTAACCAATCATTGTTAAGAAAAGTATTCCCAGAAGATTGGAAGTTAGCGAATGTTGTGCCCATTTACAAGAAAGGTAATAGGGAGGAGACGCGCAACTATAGGCCAGTAAGCCTTACTTCAGTAGTGGAGAAAGTGATGGAAACCATGTTAAAGGATAAGATTGTTGAACATCTAAAAACACGTGGATTTCAAGATCGGAGACAACATGGGTTTACTTCAGGGAGATCATGCCAAACTAATCTTATTGATTTTTTTGATTGGGTAACTAAAATTATAGATCGGGGTGGTGCAGTAGACATTGCTTACCTAGATTTCAGTATGGCTTTTGACACTTTTGCACATAGAAGGCTTATCAATAAACTGCAATCTTTAAGTTTGGATTCCAATATTGTTGAATGGGTAAGGCAGTGGCTGAGTGACAGGCAACAGAGGGTTGTAGTTAATGGAAAATATTCGAAGTTTGGACTTGTCACCAGTGGGGTACCTCAGGGATCTGTACTTGGACCCATTCTCTTTAATATTTTTATTAGTGATTGTAGATGCGAATATCCATTATGCTCAATATCCTAGCTGTTCATATAAGGGTTAATTTGACCCAAGAATAAATTTGGAATTGTATCTCCAATTCTCGGAAATAAAACTTATCTATTTACGGGAAATGTTATTGGAACATGATTTTGGATATCTACATGACATGACATGACATGATAAGGATTTTGGAATGACCTTGTTAATTGTCCAAGATTTTGGTATTTGTAATCATCTGGGTTTTATCCAATATGCATACATTATGTAACATTGAATTATAACTAAAAACAGCTGTTTATAACTTGTGAAAAACAATGTCATTGTCACGCCCATATGCTCATTTTCCCCCCTCCCATCCTGCTATGAAAATGGGGTATAAATATAACTGACGTATGAATACAATTTGAATTGGTTATTGAACATGTCTCTGCTATTCATTTCCAATTTCCAGAGCTCTGTATGAGTTGGCAAATATCCATCATCCACAAAGGGCCCGGGCTGATTTTATCCCCAACAAACTGGTGTCAGAAGTTTTTGGGTGCAAGTGGACGGAACGGAGATGACAGGTAAGAGGATCTTTAAAGTCCTTCTTTACCTGCTTCTCCCATCCCCCACACATTGCATTTGTAATGGGGTTTTTCACTATTTAAAATTTTAAAGGGGATTTACACAGGATAATGTCTTTGGTAGACATGGTATTTTAAGTCTTAGGTAGACTTCTATTACTCCACGGGTTGGAGTAACGCCTTTGGTAGGCAGTAGTAGTTTTGCGCACATTTCCTCTTTGGTAAGAGGTTCACCTTTGGCCAGGTGTTAAAAAGAATTTCAAGCCTTTGGTAGGCTGTGATGTACCTGTGATGTACATTAACTTATGGGAGACGTCCCTAGATTCCTCTTTGGTAGAGGTTGCCTTTGGTAGGTTGTAAAACAGATTTCCAGTCTTTGGTGGACTGTGGTATTTATTTAACATAGATGTCATTTTTGCAGACTAAATTGGTTTTAAAGAAAAAAGGGGGGTTAAAAGGTATGATGGATGTTTGGCATTACTCCGGCTTGCTAATTTATGTGCTATTTTATGATGTGCAACGCTGATTTTAAGCATAAAGTCTTAATTGAGGGAATGTAAAAAGTACATGTAAAGGTGATGATGAATAAAAAAAAAAAATTAGAGGTTATTTAAGGGGGGCTACAAATTCTAGAACTAACGTGATTTCTCTGCATGTATGTTTGTTTGCATAATGAGCCCTTTATTTTTATACTTGGACAAAAGTACTATAAGCCCACTACACTTTTTCATGAGAGTGGGATATATGATTGTTTATATGATGAGCCCTTTATTTTCATATTGGGACAAAAAGTCACTTCATTCAAAACGTCAAACACCACATTCTTTCTGCCCTGTGTGTTTGTTGCAGAGAATTTATGTTGTAAATTTAGAAGAGAGCAAAATTAATATTTTCAGCGTTCCAACACATGCTTCATTTTTGTGCTGTAAGCTAACTTGTAGTATTCCAGTATGTCACATGTTGTATGTGCTTTAAATTGTATGTATTCTGTAAATTGTTGAATGGGGATGCTGAGATTTTATTGATTGTGACCCAAACTGTGAAGAAGTGGGTTTGAAATTTTGGTCATGGAATGTAGGATCAGAAAACCATGGACAAAGGTTTTAACCTGTGTTGATATGACTTTTGGAAACTCAAATTGACTGGTCAAAATTTTGCCATGCCTTTAACATGGAGTAGTATAAATATTTTGAGTCTTTGAGAGTTCTGACAAATGCAGGTGATACCATGTCTGTGTAATCTGGTCCAAATGTTCTAGAAGCGTATAAGAGAGAAAATCCATTGACAGGGTACATATGTGGCAACTGGTTAATGCAAGTGTTATACAAATGTATAAGTCAAACGCGTTATATGGCCGTACGGGATCCCTTCTGTAAAAAAATAAAAAATAAACCCTTTGGTACCAGAACTCTTAAATAAATCTGATACAAACTAAAATTGGTATACCTTACAATAATATGTTCTGAATACAGCTGTTAGAAGTTTATTCTGTGTAAATGGTGATAGTGAATGTGTGTTTTGGGTACTCATTATAAAGTGTGCAGTTTTAATTGTCATGTATGTTAATGGATATTTTGCTGTGTTATTTTAAATTATATTTGAATAAGTTTGTCTTAGTATTGATACAGATGAAAATGGCATCGTAATAATCTATTAAATAACTGATTTATTATTGAATACTAGTCCAAGAGCAATATGAGTTGCAGTCTTAAGAAAGAAAAAAAAGAGGGAGTCTGTTTTTGTAAATTTTAGCTGATTTCCAAAATTCTGTTGCAATAATGGACTTCCTGCCAAAATTTGACTTTCCTGTCCAGTTGCCAGGTGCTCTGATCTAATCTTAAAGTAGTACTGCTTGCATAGTTTGCAGACATGCATAATGTACAAACATGGGAACCAAATTATGTCTGTCACATAGTGTGACATTTATTAATTTATTTTGGATTGAATTAATTACCTGTCCATGAATATGCTTTTTGTATTGGCATGTCTGCTGGATATCTGCTACATGTTTTCTGTGCTATAAGATGATGTGTGATATTACAATGAGTATGAAGAATATTTAAAGAATATTTGCATGTCATTAACGCAAGCCTTTAGTGTCTTTTTACAACAGATTAAAAAAACGCTGATCAGCCAACAAGAAAGGGGCCCCTGGGAAAGAAAAAGAAAAAATATATCATTTGCTTTTCAAAATCGTGGATCCACGTTTCAGTATTATTAGGGGAGTATTTAGAGTTAACTCTACTTTTAAAGTGCATTGCATTATTTAAGAAAAAGAAAAATTTGTTATCTTTAACATAAACAATTGTTATGTTATATGGTTATATAACAAGAAAAAAAAAATTATGGATGTATAGGATAGGTTTTTTCCAAGATTAAGATTCATCTAGTATGCCTCATTGATTATAGGAAAATGATGAAATGGTATTTTTTAATAAAGATCAGATAATTTCTTTTGAGGCAATTCTAAACTACTGTATTATATTTGTATTGGTATATTGAAAGCATTTTGCTGACCCAGAAGAGAATAAATAATATAATAATTATAAAAGGAACCATACTATGGGAAGAGGTCAACCTATTAAATTGCTAAGGGGTTAAACTCATTTTGATAAGCATATAAAATTTAGTTTTTGTGGTTAGAATTTTTTGATACTCAATTTGAACTCAATTGAAGTATTACAACCATATCCTTGCAGGTATAGGAAACAGCTGCAATATGATTTTAATATTTGCAATATATTAGTGCTTTCAATGTATTCTGACAATGGAAAAGTTCCTAACCGCATGTCTGTATTACACCTATGACCCAGACTGTCAGTATTGCAAACCCTATATGAAGACTCTGCTTTCACTGTTTATGTATACACCCCTAGACGACCGTGCTATACATGCACAATAAATCTTATTAATATTATATCTGTGTGGTACACAAGGAGGTGTACACAAAGAGGGGGTGTGAGTTAGGTCATCTCGACCTTCATATGGAATATGCTTCCTCCTTGTTCACTTTTGGTCAAACTGTTGGTCTGTGACTGGCCCTCTTTGACCCCAACTGAATTTTTTGGGAAGATACATGAGAAAGATACAGCAGGTTGTTTTGATATAAAGAAAGAGGGAAAAGTATGTTGTATCAGTCACAAAAGGATTGTGATCTTAAGCAGGCGAGACAAATAAATTTTGGAGGTGATAGGAGATTGAATCAGAAAAGTTTTAGAAGCAGAGGTAGAGAATTTGATCAAAGGATCTAACTTTTGTAGAGGTGGTAACTTCAGCACTGTTTTAATTATGGATAGCAGGGATTCACCCAAGGTGCTTGTTGTGAACCCGGTTCTCCTGGTCAACCTGGCCCAGCTGGCATTCAAGGACTCCCACCCTGGCAAGTTCCTCAATACCAACCACAACTTTCAAGCTATACCCACACCCAACAACCTCAGCCTAATACACAGATGGTTCATGTTTTTAATACTTTATATATAGTTTTGAATAGATAAAACAGTATTAATGCTGGCTCTTAGAGGATGTACAAGCTGAAGATGGGACCTAGACATTGTTTGCATAGGCTGTGCAATGTGAAATAACTAAAATAAAATAGGATAATAAGTATGCTTAGTCAATTTGTAAAGTGGTATAATAGAGGCATCTGCAATAAAATAAGTGGGTTTCCAAGACCTGACAAGTGAGGGCAACTTTTAATATAACATATGTATACAGTTTGCTGTCCCTTCCTTATCAGAGGCCACTTGCAACACAGCAAGACAACTCTTCTGAAACCTGTATTAAACAAAGCACTTTAGAACAATAGTAATTCATTTTGTGTCTCTAGTTGTTCTGAAATATATATATTGTTTAAGTGGGATAACTGTATGGAGGTTCCAACATGTATTAAAACATGATCACACACCTACAGAACTGGTGGCTTTTTGGACATCAGGATCTATAAAAGGTTTCGGTTTCCAAAGATGTTATCAAGGTCCACAAAACTGACAGACTTCAGCATTTCAATTTTATTAAAGTAATTAATTGAGATTATCAAATCAAGGTTTAAATTTAAGAACAGCATTTTATTAGGAATTATACCAATATGTATATGTTATTGTTTTAGTACTCAACAAGCATTTATATAGAATGAGTGCTTCTCTCATCCATACAAAGGCATTCTAAAGGGAAATTATGTATTAAAATTTTATAAAGGACAAATTCAATGAATTATAAGCAAAACTAAGAGAAGTACATGTTACACTAGTTAAGAGTTTAACTTTAGTTTCTAATTTGAGTTTAGTCTAGATAATTAATTTATTGATGTCATACTGATCCTTGTGTTTGTATGATTATAGAGACCGTACTGGAGTATTTGTGCTGCCTGATATTTGGGACTGCACACCAATCTCTCTGGCTGACCTACCTGCCTACTTACCTTTTTTGCAATTAAATCTGTTTGGTCAAAAAAACCATGCTGGCCGAAGAAACTGAGATGCTTACTTATGAGGGCATAAACTAACTTTGAAAGTCCTGAAGATGCAGTGCTGTCTAATGCCACTATTTCTGTATTACCCTTTCAACAATTGGGGTGTTGCACAGAGTATTGTGGTGAACATCCAGCAAACAGAAGAATTAAGAACTATGTGGAAGCTGACATTGTCTTGTTGTCAGCCATATTGCTACACTTAGCTATGTTATGGTGTCTAAGATTATGGAACAAAGTTTATGGTGTCTAAGATTCTTTATACTCCTTGAAAGACTTATAATATTTTTCTGGACTATGCTGGACTATTGAACTATTTTGTTATTTTTATTTTTGTAGAGTTAGCCGGAGAGAGAGGAAGTGTTAGCTTACTCAGGCATGGATGTACTATGTGTGTCATTGATGTATGTTGAGTGTACCAAGGATGGATTCCCATGTATTAAGTGTGGATATGACTGGGCCATCGAAATAGGGATTTGATTAGGAGGCATAGGACGCAAGGTCATGATTGGGATTATTGCTAGAATTGCAAACTGATTAGAAATGATCTCATGATTTAATATGTAAGTGGGCCTTTTCAAACTAATCAAGAAGTGTTTCCCAATCCCGATACCCGAGCTATTTACTTACAAGTGCAGGTTTTATACGTCACTAATGCTGTTAACGTGAGGGGATGACATGTCTACACAGTCATGGCCCTCACTTAGAGTTTCCCCAGATGTGCTTTTTTCCTCAATTATGAGTTTTTGCCACTGGGTTTTTTGACCTGGCCCAAGTTCACTGGGTGGACTGGTAATCCAAGACCCTGGTGCAAAGAGGGGAAATAGATTTTATTCCCATTTTTGATTATATGTGTTTACGTTGTGAATTATAATAATAATAATATTCCCGTTGTTGGGAATAATACACTTTGCCTGTTTTGATCCAAGGCTCAAGTTACAGATAACATGATGTGCAGTCTGTTTAAAATTGGTTAAAATGTCAGCTGTTTGAAATATTTAACTTGTACACTTAAAAGATGTGTACAACAGATGATTACAGAAGCTGAAAATCGACAGCTCAATCTTCTCTTAAAGGGAAAACCTACGGCACAGAGCAAATGGGGGAAATCGAGGTGAAGAAATAAAGAAAGTCCCGCAGACGTGATTAGCACGTTTGAATATACCTCCTTTGGTTTCTCTGCCGCAGGCCTCCCATGGATATTCCGTAAGGTAGATCATGATATGATCTAAGAGGGGAATTGTAGATGCGAATATCCATTATGCTCAATATCCTAGCTGTTCATATAAGGGTTAATTTGACCCAAGAATAAATTTGGAATTGTATCTCCAATTCTCGGAAATAAAACTTATCTATTTACGGGAAATGTTATTGGAACATGATTTTGGATATCTACATGACATGACATGATAAGGATTCTGGAATGACCTTGTTAATTGTCCAAGATTTTGGTATTTGTAATCATCTGGGTTTTATCCAATATGCATACATTATGTAACATCGAATTATAACAAAAACAGCTGTTTATAACTTGTGAAAAACAATGTCATTGTCACGCCCATATGCTCATTTTCCCCCCTCCCATCCTGCTATGAAAATGGGGTATAAATATAACTGACGTATGAATACAATTTGAATTGGTTATTGAACATGTCTCTGCTATTCATTTCCAATTTCCAGAGCTCTGTATGAGTTGGCAAATATCCATCATCCACAAAGGGCCCGGGCTGATTTTATCCCCAACAGTGATATTGCAGAAGGTCTTGATGGTAAGGTATGTCTTTTTGCTGATGATACTAAGATATGTAACAGGGTTGATGTTCCAGGAGGGATAAGCCAAATGGCAAATGATTTAGGTAAACTAGAAAAATGGTCAGAATTGTGGCAACTGACATTTAATGTGGATAAGTGCAAGATAATGCATCTTGGACGTAAAAACCCAAGGGCAGAGTACAGAATATTTGATAGAGTCCTAACCTCAACATATGAGGAAAGGGATTTAGGGGTGATTATTTCTGATGACTTAAAGGTAGGCAGACAATGTAATAGAGCAGCAGGAAATGCTAGCAGAATGCTTGGTTGTATAGGGAGAGGTATTAGCAGTAGAAAGAGGGAAGTGCTCATGCCATTGTACAGAACACTGGTGAGACCTCACTTGGAGTATTGTACACAGTACTGGAGACCGTATCTTCAGAAGGATATTGATACCTTAGAGAGGGTTCAGAGAAGGGCTACTAAACTGGTTCATGGATTGCGGGATAAAACTTATCAGGAAAGGTTAAAGAGTCTTAACATGTATAGCTTGGAGGAAAGACGAGACAGGGGGGATATGATAGAAACATTTAATTATATAAAGGGAATCAACACAGTTAAGGAGGAGACTATATTTAAAAGAAGAAAAACTACCTCAACAAGAGGACATAGTCTTAAATTAGAGGGACAAAGGTTTAAAAATAATATCAGGAAGTATAACTTTACTGAGAGGGTAGTGGATGCATGGAATAGCCTTCCAGCTGAAGTGGTAGAGGTTAACACAGTAAAGGAGTTTAAGCATGCGTGGGATAGGCATAAGGCTATCCTAACTATAAGATAAGGCTAGGGACTAATGAAAGTACTTAGAAAACTGGGCAGACTAGATGGGCTGAATGGTTCTTATCTGCCGTCACATTCTACGTTTCTATGTTCCTCTTTTAGGGTAGCCCTGGGATTTAAACCGTTTTCGCAATTCTCTTGCTTCTCTATAGAATGACTTGTCATCAGAGCAATTTCTCCTTGCTCTTAAGTATTGGCCGTACGGTATTCCAGCTTTTTGATTGGATGGATGGTGGCTCTCCCAGTGGAGTAACATCTTACATTGAAGAATTTATATAACAATTGTATTCCAGTCTTACTTTTCAGTATTAAACTGCAAACAATATTGTTAAGTCCTGCTATAAGACGATCTCTGGACATTGCAATTTACACAATTTGATTTTATGTTATTCACCTTAATTTTCTTTATTTAGTGTTTGTGTGTCAGTGTGTTCAATATATATATATATATATATATATATATATATATATAGCCCTTATATTTAAGGGTTTTTAGCTACAAGATTAAAAGTGACGTTTTATTCCATACATTTCTTTATTTTCCATACCATCAAAGTGATTCCCCATTTTTTTAACCATTTAGTACTATTACCTCCAATTTTCTCCTTTTTTTCTATTGTAAATAGTTGATAATTTATTCACTTATCACGTGACTGGTGGCTGTTTTGGAGAGTCATCCTAATAATTGACACTTTAAGAATTAGACCACATAGTGCTTTTTTAAACCATAGCTTCCCATAATATCTATTCATCTTCTCCTGATTATTGATAATATTAATTTTCCATCTGTAATGATTTCTACATATATGTATTGACTCTTAGGGTCATCATTTATGTGATTTACAGATTAATATCTGCTCCCCATGCCCCTGCATACTTCACTGGATTACATCTATTTATATTTAATTTATTTCTTGGATGGTCAAAGGAATTAATAGAGTGTAATTTTATTTTAATTTCCCCTATATATGAAATAGGAATGGTATTACAATTTAGACCTTATTATTATGAGGTTGTTTTGAATAATCTACTATACTGTGTAATCCTTTCAAGTCCAAGTGTGGGGATTTATCTCATTAGAGTTTACTGCAGGGAATACATAGAGCACGTTCTAATCTCGCAATTACCCCACGTGGGCTATACACAATGATTGTTACGCAGCACTCCAAACCCCTCCTCCATTTGGGGGGTAAACCAATGGGAGTTTAGGGGTGGGCCCTGGCATTACATTTATCCTGAGGAGCTACCTCCGTTATGATTGATCGGGCTAAACTACGCTCGCCCCTTGGGGAGTGTTTATACTGACAGGTCGACACAGACACTCTATTTATGATTGAGATTAATTACATCTGGGGGAAGTCTTAGCTGTTTCACAGCCCAATATAGAAGGTTACACATATTCCATGTATTAAGGGATTGATCGGTCCAACACTCCCACTGCACACAGCAGATGACATTTTACTCCAATTAAGAACATATATAAGGCCAGCCTAACCAGTCATCACTTATTGCTCCTGACGACGGCATGCTGACAAGCTATTTGTCTGTTTTTATTATTTTTAACTACACTTTGGGAATGTTTTACCCACATACATGAGAGTGCAGCTACATGTAGCTGCACTAGGATTTGTTGTTAGTTAATTTTGTAAGTTTTTAGTGGAGGAAGGGACAGAGCTTCTGGTAGGCATTTGTGGCTGCCCCACGGTGCCGAGGTATTACAGGGATAGCCTTTACCTTTGAGTTCGGCAGTGAGGAGGGTCCTTTCTGTGTCTCCCCCCCTTGACGTTTTACCTCTGTAGATGCCAGCCCACTGTTTAGGCAGGTGGACATCTTTATTATTTTTTCAGCTTGTTTAGCTGGACTTTATACAGCTTTTTTGCTGTTTGTATATATATATATATATATATATATATATATGTCCTTGTGTATGATTTGGATAGACATCATACACATTTTTTTGCCATTACTTCCTCTATTGGTTATTCCTTCTATTTTTGTTTCTCTTTAGGTTCAATAAAGGTAGGGCTCCTCCCTTTTTATACATGTTATTCTCCATCTGGACCACTAGTCCAATTTTCTGTATTTTCAATATTTAGTGGGTTATTCCCACAATTAGGAGAATAATAGTGGGTTCCTTTTTGGAGTTGAGCGGCTAGTCCTTAGGTTTTGGGGACTCGTTGGCTAACCCCTATTGCTTTACGTGTAAGTGTCAAGTGCTGCAAGCCCCACCTGGCTGCCCTATTGTGTCCGGTGTTGACAACATCACTCAGAATGGTAGCCTCTATGTAGATAAAATTCTGAGGCGGTTTGTTGAAAAATTACCGTCATATGTCAGGGACACCAAACAAGCTCTGTCTTTGCTGAACAGTCTCTAGGTACCACCTTTGGCCAACCTGCGTAACTTAGATGTGGAGACCCTCTACTCCTCTATTCCACATCTGAAAGGAATAGAGCATACAAGACACTTTTTAGAACAAAGAGGCGCAAACCATTATGACCATACAGAATTCGTCTTGAGACTGTTACATTTTATCCTTTCACACAACTTTTTTCTGTTCGACAATAAGTTCTACCACCAGGTGAGGGGTACAGCCATGTGCACCCTCCTACGCTAGATGGATACCCTGTCAGACTGTGCCAAGATAGACAAAAATAATATAATATAATAATATTGGCACAGATACATAGATGACATCTTGATTGTCTGGCAGGGTACCGGTGATGAATTTAGTAAGTTTGTCGCCCTTTTGAATAACAACAAACAAAATTTGAAATTCACTGCTGGGGTTCGGAGGCTTAAAGGTTTAATTTCCTGGATCTGACCATTTCCATTTGTGAGGATGGCTTCCTTACCACGACCCTATATAAAAAGCCCTCTGCCTCCAACACTCTCAGATGGGATAGCTGTCACCCAAAGCCATTAAAACAAGGTATACTGGTGGGACAGTATCTCAGGACATTAAATCAAAAGCGAACATACTGAGACAAAAATTTAGCGATATAGGTTATACAAATAGGTAAAAAACAGGAATAAGTGCTATCTATCTATAAATAAGCTGCAATTCACCAACAAGGTGTTCCCCTAACCTTGTGAAAAAACAAAACAGGTATATAAAATAAAAAGGTGAACAGCGCTGACCTTATATAAAAATATATACGTTACATACGTGGTAGATGGTACTTGGCAATGATATGGCTTAAACAAAGCAAAAAAATAATAATAGTGCAATATGTAATAACAGTGAAATAAAAGCAAAAGGAGTATATGATCCAAACTCACACTTTAAAGAGCTATATCAGCTCAGTTTAGAAGGACCTGGACGGAATAATCCCCGTCTGTGGATTTCTTAATGTGAGATCTTCCGGGTAGATTTATAGATATGAAACAGGAAAGAAAAGAAACACTAACAGTGTAAATAGTACATGTAAGTATATAGTAGATAAAGATGATCCTACTTACATATACTAGAGCAATAGACCTGCTCTAGTGTAAACAGCTTCAGGTGGAACAATCCCCACCTAGGGATATAGAGGACCCAAAAGTAGCAGCAGCAAAATGAAATAGGAAGTAGGACTTATAGGGACTGGGTTTACATGGAGTATATATACTTTAATTAATAAAATAAAAAGTGAAAAAACAAATATACATATAATGATAAAATACCAGTCTGAATAAAAGTCAAAGTCTTAAGGTTCTTCCTCACTAGACGCGTTTCGCCATGGCTTTTTCAAAAGTGAATGCTTGCTGCAGGGAGTCCTCGAGGTTATTTGTCTTCTCTGTTTGTGAAAACAGATTCCGGTTGCTTTGTTTAAGCCATATCATTGCCAAGTACCATCTACCATGTATGTAAAGTATATATTTTTATATAAGGTCAGCGCTGTTCACCTTTTTATTTTATATACAAATAGGTGCCTTAAATGAGCCTATAGGAGAGCCTTGAAAAACGACAGGAGAGATCTCCTATCGGATGGACCAAGTACCAAGAAGGCTCGGGACAAGACCAGGAGGATGATAGGCACTTATGGCACAGGCTGGGACGTAGTGTATAATTCCCTTCAAAAATTTTGGCCAAGTTTACTTATAGATAAACACCTGAAAGACATCCTTGGCCCAAAGGCCTCCATCACGGCACGGAGGGGTAAGAACCTTCGGGACCTACTAGTCCCAAGCCATTTCTAAACCGATCCCACGGCTCAAGCGTAACATCCCCACTGGTACATACGGATGTGGCAGATGTGTGGCGTGTAAGTGCTTGTCAAGGGAATCTAAACATGTGACCAACAGAGAAGGAACTCATACTTTAAAATCAATCACTTTTTTAGTTGTAACAGTGCAGGGCTGGTCTACTTATTGACATGTAGCTGCACTCTCATGTATGTGGGTAAAACATTCCCACAGTTTAGGGAACGAATAAAGGAACACGCTAGGTCTCCTAAAAATCGGGAGAAACCCCTATTTCCAGACACCTCAAAGAACATAATGGTGGGACATCTAAGGACATTAGGTTCTGTGACTTGGAACTGGTCAAACATGACCAGAGACGGGGTGATTATGATAGGACTCTACACCAAAGGGAGTGCAGATGGATCCATGAAATGGAACTTTGAGTCCAACAGGTCTAAATGAGGATTTTTCGTTCTCCCCATTTATATAATTAGAGAGCATTGCTCCCTCTGAGTCTGGGTTGACATCTGCTCCAGTTCTGATATGTTTAAACTTTAAAATGTACCTGCATGCAGTTGTATATACTTGTAAATGATCTTGTGATCATTTATCCATGTGTGTGGTAGATGTAGTGTCAGTGTGTTCCCATAGTTAATGAGGAATTCACTATATATTTTGTCTATTATATTACACTGAACAATATGAAGCCCACTCCCCCTAGTCCCTCCCTCTCCCTCTCCTCCCACATATATATTTTTACTAGGGGGATCCCAATATTCTCATGAGCCATGCTTTAATCAGATCTGTATAAATCAATGAACTAATGGTTTATGACTTTAAGAGAGAATAGCTCTTGACTTATAATTTATATTAATGGGATCTGTTTACAGTTCTTGGATACATCTATATTCTGAACAAATATGTCCGTATTTAATCAGAGGTCAATTCTTTGTAATTACGTACTGGGACTATCTCTTTAAGAGAACGTGTTTTTTTTCACTTTTAAGTTAGTCCCCGTGCGATCAGTGTGAAAGATCTGTTTACAGCTCCCTAACATTCAGAATAAGTATGAATACATACGCCATTTAATTTCTGCAACAATGTATTGAGACTGTAACTTTATCATTTTGGCACCCTCTGATTTTGATCTGGCGCTCTGCAGGTTAATTGGGTTGCCAGGGAACTTATTAACATCTTAGTGGGAGTCTGTCTCTAATCCCCTCCCCTAATTCTGATGAGCATTTGGCTTCACCAATCATCAGATTGGATGATGGGGTAGGAGGGAGGGCTTTACGTCCTCATTTAAACACTCATGGGAACACTTGACACTTAGCTCTTGACAAAGGCGTATCCTTACGCCGAAACGCGCATCGAGCGCTTTTGGTGCCGATGTTCTACATTTGATTTTAGGTCCTGGGAGAGTTAGTCTGCAAGAGGTTGTTCTATTTGATGTGAAAGTGGACTTTACGAGGCAGGCTGCCTTGAAGCAGCTATAGGAGATAGGGGCTTTGGGTATCGACCCAGCAGGCTGCCTTACAGTAGCATCAGGAAATAGGGGTTTTTGGAATCACCAACGGGTTAGTGACAGCCAGCGACTGTTTGACCGGATATTGGTATTTAACATACTCCTATAACTTTGGTAATTTAATGATTTGGCAGTTAGTACTTTGAAGCATTTGATGCTTATGTAACAGCTACAATATACAACAAGCTGGATAGTTACTTGTGTGTAGCGATTGTAACACTTTTCAACCATCCACTCCTCTACTTTGTTTGGAGCAGGGTACATTGTTTCCATGCCATAGTGAACCCTTTGACTAATATGGTCTAATTAAGGGATGGAAAAGAATACCTATACTTTGTAAACTGTGTATAAAGTCCACTTAGTAACACTATCTAATTAGGACAACTATGTATCCATTAGTGTGCAGTGGCCAACAGACTCTGTTTTACTCGAAGTTAGTTATCAATTCAAACATGATACAGTGTATATCACTTGTTATTGTTGATTTGTCTGTCTGACCATATTCAGTTAATTCCTTAGTTTTGGTTCAATTTTTTACAACCTCTATACACTACAGCCACTAATTATTTGTACCTTGATACTCTGGATGTATCGATCTACTGAACTATTCAATTACTCAAATTTGAAAATACTTATAATAGCTATTAAAATCCTCTTACTACTTGAAGTGGCATTTGAGACTACTCTACCCAGAATTTTAAAGGTGTATTATCACTCTGTTTATTCACAATGTCACATTTCTATATTTTAACATCCTAATATTCGGCTTTAATAAAGGTTTATACCACTTACACAAACTTTTACTTTTAAAGGTACTTCTTTTGGTTGAGAGGGAGTCTGCACACTTTAAGTGGGCGGTCTTCCCATCCTGCTTTATTTTTTGTCTATACCAAAGTCTTATACCATATTTATGGATACTTAATTAGTTTAGAGGTTCTCAGTGATGGAGGAGGGACCCCCCACATATTTGTGAGGAGTTATCCTGACTTCATTCAGTAGTTTCTATTCAATTTACTTTGGTTGATGCCCTTGAGTTCCTCTGTAACCGATTAGGAGGCACCAGTGCTGACTAGTGTAGCCCTGTGTGGCAAGTATTCTGATAATTCTCTAGTATGTTAAGTCCGGCCATTCTAAGGCCCGCTAAGAGGTTTCCTTTAGTCCTAGGTGTGATATAATTCTGCGTGCTGGTTCAACTAGTATTCCTGACACAACTATAATGAGCAAGCTCATAAAAAAATCTAATTTATTTGACTGTTGGAGTTTGTTCTATGCAACTGACCTAAATTATATAAATAGATCAGTTCCACATAATTCTGCCGCTAGAATTGATATGATCTTAGGGGATAACCAACTAGTAAAGAAGATAAAACCAATTATTATAAGGGACAATACATGGTCAGATCATGATATGGTGATTGTGGACATAAAGGATATGTATCAAAGAGCCCCACCTCCATGGAGATTGCATGATGACTTATTAAAATCAATAGAAAATATAGAGCATATAAATAAAATTTCTAAATACTTTTGTGATGAAAGCCACTTAAATACTGGGCTTTGGAGAGGATTACTTGCCAGCCTTTTACCCTGTGACTATGGCCCCTGCAATAGAACTGGCTAATATACTTCAAACAGGCTCTGTTTGGGCAATTGGGACTATATGGTTCGTTTACCAAACAACCGCATGAAAAGAGACCACCCTGGAGCTTGTTACCACCTATTAAACACTTGGAACATTTCTCACCACAGTGTTCTAATTGTTCATCTGGGTGGCCGCAATTCCTATGAACAACCACGAGGTGGCCGCCATCTTGTTCGCATGGACGCAGGCAGCGGTGTTTGGGCATGAATCTCATGGAACTGAAATTGGATACAGAAACTCCCGAACACCGCTGCACTTCCAGCTGATCCTGCTATACTCTCTTGGAGGAGAGGGTTTCCCAGTGGAATCTGGAGCCTTGTCTAAGGTCCAGGGTGTGCAGAAGATGACTGTGGCGGTTCATGGGGTCTGCAGTGCTTATGGTGTCTGGTGTGGTGCTGATAGTCCTTGGCGATCACTAGGAGCATCCGTCAGCGCAGGGTCCGTCACAACTTTTTTTTAAGAAAACTCATCAGAGGAGATTTCTTTTGAATATCTTTAGAGCACCTTTAAATCAGTAATCAGGGGCTATTGGATTAAAATAGCAAGTCAAGAAAGAAAGAATAATGGATCAAACCTGACAGATTTATATATACAATACTATCAGCTTGCTGTTCAAAATAAGGGTAAATTTTCGATAGATAAAGGAAATCAAATTAAAATATACACAGAAAGAATAAATATAAAGATATCTGAAAAATAGAATCCAATTTAAGAAGATTAAAAAACAAATTCTACTATAGGAATAACAGAGTAGATAAGATGTTAAGTTAACTAATAAATTGAAGAAAACAAAAATAGATAATAAAATGTATAAAATAATAAAATATTGCAAGACATATTTAAAGCCAGAAGAAATTGGTAATGTGTTTAAATTTTTTAATGAAAGTCTCTATAATTTGGAGGATAATGCAACACCTCTACAAATAGATAACTATCTAGACAATTCTAATATCCCGACAATAACATCAGCAAGATCTTGAATCAGCAGGTTGACCAGGTTGAAGTCCAGTACACAATTGAAAAATTAGAATATAATAAAGCTCCGGGCCCAGGTGGCTATACAAATAGGTTCTAAAAGTGTTTCAACAAAGTGTTATTTTGCCTCTGACAGCAACTTTTAATGAACTGGCAGAAACAGGGTCGGCTTCAAATGAGTTATTAAGAGCGAAAATAATCCTCATTTTAAAACAGGACAAAATACATACTGATACATCAAACTACCGTCCAATATCTTAGTTAATATAGATATGAAAATATATGCTTCAATTCTATCAGCAAGACTTAAAAAGATTCTGCCCTCAGTTATACACTCAGACCAGATAGGTTGGGATTCTATACTTTTAAAACTAATACATTGTCTTAACATTCTTGAGACACAAGTAAAAGTTATGTATAGGTGGTACATGGTGCCAGTAAAGCTTTCAAGAATCTCCCCCTCAAATTCCTCAGTTTGCGGGAAATGTATACAACAGGAGAAACCATGTACCATATATGGTGGAGTTGCCCTAGACTGATTAAATTTTGGGATCAAGTATTTAAAACTATAAAGGTTATTATTGGTAGAACGTTGATCATAAAACCAGAAATTGCTCTGCTAAATATTAACTGCTCGTTAGGGGTTAAAAAATATGATACTCTGATAACCCATTTCCTAATGGCAGCAAAAATATTGATTGTTAGACACTGTATTATTGTCTGTCTTAGTGAATATTTGAATGTTAAGAGATGCGGATATATGGCTACCCAATAAGTTTGGGGACCATACCCACGCTGTATGTGATTTGTGTTCACTTTGATGGCCATTGTGGCAAAACTAGCCACTTAAGACTGTATTTCCATTCATGTGATATTGTAGCTTTAAGGCTATCTGAACTGTGCATGTTCCCTTTTCTGTATTTGATGCGGACGAGAGCATTCGTATGCTGGCGGCACGAAAGCCACCAGCATTCCTACAGTAGTTTCACGAACAATGAATTTCAACACTGTTCGTGAAACAAACAAACTACCAAATGGAAGATCACACACAGGAGGTCGTGTGGCTCCCATTACGGATCGCAACATTGTATCTTTCAGTAGTTAATAGATGTTCAGGGTGGCCGCCGTTCAGATACCGACCACGCGGCGGTCGGCCATCTTTGATCCTTTGTTAGCCCAGCGGTATTTTGTCGTCGAGTGCCTGGAACTAAAATCGGCTACTCAATGGCACGAATACCGCTGGACTTCCAGGCCGCTCGGGAGCACCGGTCTTTTGGTATTTTATCTCTGCATGTGTATTCGTGACTTTGGTGAAAAATTGTGTGTTCAAGTGTACTTCGAGCGGTGTTCGGCTAATTGTGCTGGGATCTGAGCGGTACTTTCACGAAGTATGTGCTCAGACCTGAGCTATCTGCCGAACGGTCATTCGGTATAATAGCACGAATAATGTTAAAGTTATATATTTTTATGTAAAAAGCCAGTTCTGCTGCACAGAGGGATAATCCACTTAACTGGATATTCTAGTGGGAGTATCCCTCTCGTACAGCAGTGCATGGTGGGAGAAATGTTCTGGTTGGATTAAAATAGCAAGTCAAAAAAGAAAGAATAATGGATCAAACCTGACAGATTTATATATACAATACTATAATCTTGCTGTTCAAAATAAGGGTAAATTTTCCCCATGTAGTCCCCTACTGTATAACCCCTGTAAAGTCAGTAAGGAAACCCCTTGCATGGGAAACCACATAAATTCTGTGACCTGTGATTAAAACCTCAGTTGACTCCCAGCCTTCATGTTGTCTAGTTCTTGGGAAGGAAGGAGTTATATAACGCTACCGGGATTATTGTATGCCGTACTTGTTTTACCTGGATTATTACATGCTGTTCCTGTCTACCAGCGGAGATATTGTGGATTATACTACCTCTCTGCTACAGCCATATTGTGTTTTTACATATGTTTTGTATTATGTGAGAAATAATTTATTTTTAAAAATTTAAATATATTATTTTGAAAAATAAAAATTAGTTTCAAATTTAAATTAAAAGAGTAGCCTTAATTTTGAAATCCACTTTGAATTCTAACTTTAGTGAATAACTCTGACAGTACCATTAGGTCTGTATCCCTCAATAACTGCAGACAAACAGAGTTATTCACTGAACACTGGATTTTGTCCAATTGAACAATACCCGGTCAAAATAACCAAATTTTGCAGAAATTATTATATAGTATATTAGTAAATAACCTTTATGTGTTTTAGCATTGCTATGCCTGTGTAAGAGTGGGAGATAGCCTGGATCATTGAGTCTAGTGTGAGGCTAAGTCTATCTTAGTCTCTGAAGAAGTGCAGTGAGTCACAAAATGTGACAGTGTTATCGCAGTGGTGTCTCCCCATTATTACTGTGCCCTTAGTAAAGAAGATAAAACCAATTATTATAAGGGACAATACATGGTCAGATCATGATATGGTGATTGTGGACATAAAGGATATGTATCAAAGAGCCCCACCTCCATGGAGATTGCATGATGACTTATTAAAATCAATAGAAAATATAGAGCATATAAATAAAATTTCTAAATACTTTTGTGATGAAAGCCACTTAAATACTGGGCTTTGGAGAGGATTACTTGCCAGCCTTTTACCCTGTGACTATGGCCCCTGCAATAGAACTGGCTAATATACTTCAAACAGGCTCTGTTTGGGCAATTGGGACTATATGGTTCGTTTACCAAACAACCGCATGAAAAGAGACCACCCTGGAGCTTGTTACCACCTATTAAACACTTGGAACATTTCTCACCACAGTGTTCTAATTGTTCATCTGGGTGGCCGCAATTCCTATGAACAACCACGAGGTGGCCGCCATCTTGTTCGCATGGACGCAGGCAGCGGTGTTTGGGCATGAATCTCATGGAACTGAAATTGGATACAGAAACTCCCGAACACCGCTGCACTTCCAGCTGATCCTGCTATACTCTCTTGGAGGAGAGGGTTTCCCAGTGGAATCTGGAGCCTTGTCTAAGGTCCAGGGTGTGCAGAAGATGACTGTGGCGGTTCATGGGGTCTGCAGTGCTTATGGTGTCTGGTGTGGTGCTGATAGTCCTTGGCGATCACTAGGAGCATCCGTCAGCGCAGGGTCCGTCACAACTTTTTTTTAAGAAAACTCATCAGAGGAGATTTCTTTTGAATATCTTTAGAGCACCTTTAAATCAGTAATCAGGGGCTATTGGATTAAAATAGCAAGTCAAGAAAGAAAGAATAATGGATCAAACCTGACAGATTTATATATACAATACTATCAGCTTGCTGTTCAAAATAAGGGTAAATTTTCGATAGATAAAGGAAATCAAATTAAAATATACACAGAAAGAATAAATATAAAGATATCTGAAAAATAGAATCCAATTTAAGAAGATTAAAAAACAAATTCTACTATAGGAATAACAGAGTAGATAAGATGTTAAGTTAACTAATAAATTGAAGAAAACAAAAATAGATAATAAAATGTATAAAATAATAAAATATTGCAAGACATATTTAAAGCCAGAAGAAATTGGTAATGTGTTTAAATTTTTTAATGAAAGTCTCTATAATTTGGAGGATAATGCAACACCTCTACAAATAGATAACTATCTAGACAATTCTAATATCCCGACAATAACATCAGCAAGATCTTGAATCAGCAGGTTGACCAGGTTGAAGTCCAGTACACAATTGAAAAATTAGAATATAATAAAGCTCCGGGCCCAGGTGGCTATACAAATAGGTTCTAAAAGTGTTTCAACAAAGTGTTATTTTGCCTCTGACAGCAACTTTTAATGAACTGGCAGAAACAGGGTCGGCTTCAAATGAGTTATTAAGAGCGAAAATAATCCTCATTTTAAAACAGGACAAAATACATACTGATACATCAAACTACCGTCCAATATCTTAGTTAATATAGATATGAAAATATATGCTTCAATTCTATCAGCAAGACTTAAAAAGATTCTGCCCTCAGTTATACACTCAGACCAGATAGGTTGGGATTCTATACTTTTAAAACTAATACATTGTCTTAACATTCTTGAGACACAAGTAAAAGTTATGTATAGGTGGTACATGGTGCCAGTAAAGCTTTCAAGAATCTCCCCCTCAAATTCCTCAGTTTGCGGGAAATGTATACAACAGGAGAAACCATGTACCATATATGGTGGAGTTGCCCTAGACTGATTAAATTTTGGGATCAAGTATTTAAAACTATAAAGGTTATTATTGGTAGAACGTTGATCATAAAACCAGAAATTGCTCTGCTAAATATTAACTGCTCGTTAGGGGTTAAAAAATATGATACTCTGATAACCCATTTCCTAATGGCAGCAAAAATATTGATTGTTAGACACTGTATTATTGTCTGTCTTAGTGAATATTTGAATGTTAAGAGATGCGGATATATGGCTACCCAATAAGTTTGGGGACCATACCCACGCTGTATGTGATTTGTGTTCACTTTGATGGCCATTGTGGCAAAACTAGCCACTTAAGACTGTATTTCCATTCATGTGATATTGTAGCTTTAAGGCTATCTGAACTGTGCATGTTCCCTTTTCTGTATTTGATGCGGACGAGAGCATTCGTATGCTGGCGGCACGAAAGCCACCAGCATTCCTACAGTAGTTTCACGAACAATGAATTTCAACACTGTTCGTGAAACAAACAAACTACCAAATGGAAGATCACACACAGGAGGTCGTGTGGCTCCCATTACGGATCGCAACATTGTATCTTTCAGTAGTTAATAGATGTTCAGGGTGGCCGCCGTTCAGATACCGACCACGCGGCGGTCGGCCATCTTTGATCCTTTGTTAGCCCAGCGGTATTTTGTCGTCGAGTGCCTGGAACTAAAATCGGCTACTCAATGGCACGAATACCGCTGGACTTCCAGGCCGCTCGGGAGCACCGGTCTTTTGGTATTTTATCTCTGCATGTGTATTCGTGACTTTGGTGAAAAATTGTGTGTTCAAGTGTACTTCGAGCGGTGTTCGGCTAATTGTGCTGGGATCTGAGCGGTACTTTCACGAAGTATGTGCTCAGACCTGAGCTATCTGCCGAACGGTCATTCGGTATAATAGCACGAATAATGTTAAAGTTATATATTTTTATGTAAAAAGCCAGTTCTGCTGCACAGAGGGATAATCCACTTAACTGGATATTCTAGTGGGAGTATCCCTCTCGTACAGCAGTGCATGGTGGGAGAAATGTTCTGGTTGGATTAAAATAGCAAGTCAAAAAAGAAAGAATAATGGATCAAACCTGACAGATTTATATATACAATACTATAATCTTGCTGTTCAAAATAAGGGTAAATTTTCCCCATGTAGTCCCCTACTGTATAACCCCTGTAAAGTCAGTAAGGAAACCCCTTGCATGGGAAACCACATAAATTCTGTGACCTGTGATTAAAACCTCAGTTGACTCCCAGCCTTCATGTTGTCTAGTTCTTGGGAAGGAAGGAGTTATATAACGCTACCGGGATTATTGTATGCCGTACTTGTTTTACCTGGATTATTACATGCTGTTCCTGTCTACCAGCGGAGATATTGTGGATTATACTACCTCTCTGCTACAGCCATATTGTGTTTTTACATATGTTTTGTATTATGTGAGAAATAATTTATTTTTAAAAATTTAAATATATTATTTTGAAAAATAAAAATTAGTTTCAAATTTAAATTAAAAGAGTAGCCTTAATTTTGAAATCCACTTTGAATTCTAACTTTAGTGAATAACTCTGACAGTACCATTAGGTCTGTATCCCTCAATAACTGCAGACAAACAGAGTTATTCACTGAACACTGGATTTTGTCCAATTGAACAATACCCGGTCAAAATAACCAAATTTTGCAGAAATTATTATATAGTATATTAGTAAATAACCTTTATGTGTTTTAGCATTGCTATGCCTGTGTAAGAGTGGGAGATAGCCTGGATCATTGAGTCTAGTGTGAGGCTAAGTCTATCTTAGTCTCTGAAGAAGTGCAGTGAGTCACAAAATGTGACAGTGTTATCGCAGTGGTGTCTCCCCATTATTACTGTGCCCTTAGTAAAGAAGATAAAACCAATTATTATAAGGGACAATACATGGTCAGATCATGATATGGTGATTGTGGACATAAAGGATATGTATCAAAGAGCCCCACCTCCATGGAGATTGCATGATGACTTATTAAAATCAATAGAAAATATAGAGCATATAAATAAAATTTCTAAATACTTTTGTGATGAAAGCCACTTAAATACTGGGCTTTGGAGAGGATTACTTGCCAGCCTTTTACCCTGTGACTATGGCCCCTGCAATAGAACTGGCTAATATACTTCAAACAGGCTCTGTTTGGGCAATTGGGACTATATGGTTCGTTTACCAAACAACCGCATGAAAAGAGACCACCCTGGAGCTTGTTACCACCTATTAAACACTTGGAACATTTCTCACCACAGTGTTCTAATTGTTCATCTGGGTGGCCGCAATTCCTATGAACAACCACGAGGTGGCCGCCATCTTGTTCGCATGGACGCAGGCAGCGGTGTTTGGGCATGAATCTCATGGAACTGAAATTGGATACAGAAACTCCCGAACACCGCTGCACTTCCAGCTGATCCTGCTATACTCTCTTGGAGGAGAGGGTTTCCCAGTGGAATCTGGAGCCTTGTCTAAGGTCCAGGGTGTGCAGAAGATGACTGTGGCGGTTCATGGGGTCTGCAGTGCTTATGGTGTCTGGTGTGGTGCTGATAGTCCTTGGCGATCACTAGGAGCATCCGTCAGCGCAGGGTCCGTCACAACTTTTTTTTAAGAAAACTCATCAGAGGAGATTTCTTTTGAATATCTTTAGAGCACCTTTAAATCAGTAATCAGGGGCTATTGGATTAAAATAGCAAGTCAAGAAAGAAAGAATAATGGATCAAACCTGACAGATTTATATATACAATACTATCAGCTTGCTGTTCAAAATAAGGGTAAATTTTCGATAGATAAAGGAAATCAAATTAAAATATACACAGAAAGAATAAATATAAAGATATCTGAAAAATAGAATCCAATTTAAGAAGATTAAAAAACAAATTCTACTATAGGAATAACAGAGTAGATAAGATGTTAAGTTAACTAATAAATTGAAGAAAACAAAAATAGATAATAAAATGTATAAAATAATAAAATATTGCAAGACATATTTAAAGCCAGAAGAAATTGGTAATGTGTTTAAATTTTTTAATGAAAGTCTCTATAATTTGGAGGATAATGCAACACCTCTACAAATAGATAACTATCTAGACAATTCTAATATCCCGACAATAACATCAGCAAGATCTTGAATCAGCAGGTTGACCAGGTTGAAGTCCAGTACACAATTGAAAAATTAGAATATAATAAAGCTCCGGGCCCAGGTGGCTATACAAATAGGTTCTAAAAGTGTTTCAACAAAGTGTTATTTTGCCTCTGACAGCAACTTTTAATGAACTGGCAGAAACAGGGTCGGCTTCAAATGAGTTATTAAGAGCGAAAATAATCCTCATTTTAAAACAGGACAAAATACATACTGATACATCAAACTACCGTCCAATATCTTAGTTAATATAGATATGAAAATATATGCTTCAATTCTATCAGCAAGACTTAAAAAGATTCTGCCCTCAGTTATACACTCAGACCAGATAGGTTGGGATTCTATACTTTTAAAACTAATACATTGTCTTAACATTCTTGAGACACAAGTAAAAGTTATGTATAGGTGGTACATGGTGCCAGTAAAGCTTTCAAGAATCTCCCCCTCAAATTCCTCAGTTTGCGGGAAATGTATACAACAGGAGAAACCATGTACCATATATGGTGGAGTTGCCCTAGACTGATTAAATTTTGGGATCAAGTATTTAAAACTATAAAGGTTATTATTGGTAGAACGTTGATCATAAAACCAGAAATTGCTCTGCTAAATATTAACTGCTCGTTAGGGGTTAAAAAATATGATACTCTGATAACCCATTTCCTAATGGCAGCAAAAATATTGATTGTTAGACACTGTATTATTGTCTGTCTTAGTGAATATTTGAATGTTAAGAGATGCGGATATATGGCTACCCAATAAGTTTGGGGACCATACCCACGCTGTATGTGATTTGTGTTCACTTTGATGGCCATTGTGGCAAAACTAGCCACTTAAGACTGTATTTCCATTCATGTGATATTGTAGCTTTAAGGCTATCTGAACTGTGCATGTTCCCTTTTCTGTATTTGATGCGGACGAGAGCATTCGTATGCTGGCGGCACGAAAGCCACCAGCATTCCTACAGTAGTTTCACGAACAATGAATTTCAACACTGTTCGTGAAACAAACAAACTACCAAATGGAAGATCACACACAGGAGGTCGTGTGGCTCCCATTACGGATCGCAACATTGTATCTTTCAGTAGTTAATAGATGTTCAGGGTGGCCGCCGTTCAGATACCGACCACGCGGCGGTCGGCCATCTTTGATCCTTTGTTAGCCCAGCGGTATTTTGTCGTCGAGTGCCTGGAACTAAAATCGGCTACTCAATGGCACGAATACCGCTGGACTTCCAGGCCGCTCGGGAGCACCGGTCTTTTGGTATTTTATCTCTGCATGTGTATTCGTGACTTTGGTGAAAAATTGTGTGTTCAAGTGTACTTCGAGCGGTGTTCGGCTAATTGTGCTGGGATCTGAGCGGTACTTTCACGAAGTATGTGCTCAGACCTGAGCTATCTGCCGAACGGTCATTCGGTATAATAGCACGAATAATGTTAAAGTTATATATTTTTATGTAAAAAGCCAGTTCTGCTGCACAGAGGGATAATCCACTTAACTGGATATTCTAGTGGGAGTATCCCTCTCGTACAGCAGTGCATGGTGGGAGAAATGTTCTGGTTGGATTAAAATAGCAAGTCAAAAAAGAAAGAATAATGGATCAAACCTGACAGATTTATATATACAATACTATAATCTTGCTGTTCAAAATAAGGGTAAATTTTCCCCATGTAGTCCCCTACTGTATAACCCCTGTAAAGTCAGTAAGGAAACCCCTTGCATGGGAAACCACATAAATTCTGTGACCTGTGATTAAAACCTCAGTTGACTCCCAGCCTTCATGTTGTCTAGTTCTTGGGAAGGAAGGAGTTATATAACGCTACCGGGATTATTGTATGCCGTACTTGTTTTACCTGGATTATTACATGCTGTTCCTGTCTACCAGCGGAGATATTGTGGATTATACTACCTCTCTGCTACAGCCATATTGTGTTTTTACATATGTTTTGTATTATGTGAGAAATAATTTATTTTTAAAAATTTAAATATATTATTTTGAAAAATAAAAATTAGTTTCAAATTTAAATTAAAAGAGTAGCCTTAATTTTGAAATCCACTTTGAATTCTAACTTTAGTGAATAACTCTGACAGTACCATTAGGTCTGTATCCCTCAATAACTGCAGACAAACAGAGTTATTCACTGAACACTGGATTTTGTCCAATTGAACAATACCCGGTCAAAATAACCAAATTTTGCAGAAATTATGATATAGTATATTAGTAAATAACCTTTATGTGTTTTAGCATTGCTATGCCTGTGTAAGAGTGGGAGATAGCCTGGATCATTGAGTCTAGTGTGAGGCTAAGTCTATCTTAGTCTCTGAAGAAGTGCAGTGAGTCACAAAATGTGACAGTGTTATCGCAGTGGTGTCTCCCCATTATTACTGTGCCCGGCCATAATTTTTAATACGAAGAAATAAAACTTTGTATTTATTTTTTGGGCTGAATTTTATCTACTCTTTCAATCAGAACCTGTAGAAGTCTGATTAGCAGTCATAGGCACTTAAAACAACTTTGAGTGAAAAATAAGAGATTGCAATCTTGTCACTGATGCTTGAGTGAGGCTAGGTTACCCAATAACAGTTTTTTTCTTGCTTTATTTTGATGGAATGTGTATTGTTCAGTAAAAGTAAAAAAATAAAAAAAGTTAATCTTCAAAAGGTACCTCCACATTCCTGCTTCATCCATCTTAGTATGACACTGGTGGTTACAGTTAGTTTCACACTGCTAGCCACTGTCACTTAAGTCCCCTAGGGGACACTCCCCTAGGGGACCAAATGGGGAACCGTGACAAGGACATCGAAATAACCAATCACAGGATACACACTTAGCCATTCCCCTTTTCTTACCCAGGACCCTCTGCTCTGTTCAGGGAGATAATTGTGAAGTAATTTAATTAGCTCCCAGGACAAAGCCTCAGCGCCATTTTAGGTGACAATAACGAAAACACATAAAAATATATAACTGTTAGAATTTACAACATTTTATAGGCATTCAACAGGTCCCCAGATAGCTAGGATCTGAGCGCACCAAAGTACCGAAGAGCGCTCAGATCCTATGCACTCAGTCCAATCGCCGTGGAGCCAAAGAGTTCACAGAGTCAGTTTGCATACGAATGAGCTCCATGGGATTCCTATCTGGGGTACGGTGTATTCCGTTGAAAGCTACCGAATATAGGGTCGTTCGTGCCAATCTACCGAATAAGAAGGAAGGTCGACGGCTTCAGCGATGTTCGTGCCAAATTGTGTCCGTTTTCAGTTTCATGGGTTGGGCGTCAAACACCTCTGTGCATTCGCGTGTTTTAAAATGGCTGCGACCTCGTGTTCGGCATATGAATGGCGGCCACCCAACTACTGTATCAATTAAGAGGTGTCTGCGGTTAACCTCAACGTTCGAATGGGGCCAAGAGGTTAATCAGCAGCACACTCCTCTACTGGGTGGCCGGCCGTTCGGTAGTTTTGTTCGGTCATAAAAAGTGGAATGCCATAGAGTCCACAGGAACGAGGAAAATATGAATTAAATAAACGAACGAGCCATACGGTTAGTTCAGTCCAAGACAGAGGGATTGTCACAGGGCTGCCCCCTTGTGGAACACTCTGGCAGACCCGGTTTGATCATTTAACGGGTCAACTTGGGGATGTCCGGACTGAAGAGCTGGAGTCGATTCCGTCTGCCGTGAGAGCCCATCGGCATTCCCATTGTGTTTACCGGGTCTGTAGGTGATAGTAAAGTTGTAAGGTTGCAGGGCTAGGCTCCACCGTAGCAACCTGCCATTGT
>OW240920.1:48694651-48772380 GCA_933207985.1 Pelobates cultripes | reverse complement strand
TTTAGTTCTGCTCCTGATGCTGTGTGTCGTCCAGTCATTGGGATTGCTGTTGGGATATTGTTGGATTATTTTGCCTGCTGGAAACCTTGCCTTATGGATTTATAATACTTGTTCCTGAGCCTCACTGGGATCTTAAGCGGAGATAACTTGTGGAATACCAGGTCTCCGCTACAGAGTGCGTTGATGGAGCCGTGATGCAAGCTTGTTGCTTTGTGGTTACTGGGTGGGCCTCTTGGAATGGAGCTTGAGGTATAAAGGTGGAAGTCATTCGACCCAGGTCGTTCCCCAAGACGACATCCGCCGGCAGTTTCTGCATCAGGCCCACCTCTACCATTCCCTCCCCAACACTCCAATTCAAATGCACTTTTGCGGTGGGTAATCTGTATATCGCTCCCCCTGCTACTCGCACTGATACGGATCCGTCGGTGTGTGCTGAGCCTGGAACCAAATGAAACACCCGAATCCCGGAGCCCTTGGACCTCTTTCCCTTCCAGGGTTACTAGCTGACGATGGTGTTGCCTGTTGTCTGTGGCTTGTACCGACATCACATCGTGTAGTATCCCCAGGGGCTCTTCTGTCTGATTAAAGAGTATCTCCTGGGTTGCTGGCTCCGCTTGGTAGTGGTGGGCGGCTGCTCTTGGTGCTGGGTTCGGCCGTACTTGGCTCCATGCTTGGCGGCTCCGGTTCTGGGTACACTCTCTCGCCATGTGGCCCCAGTGTTTGCACGTATGGCACTGGATATTCGCTCTGCCATTATATCTGGATGGTGGAGTGTGCCCCCCTTCCAGGGTTGGCCGGAATGGGGGTGCTGTAGGTGCCATAGGGGTAGCTGTATGAGGTTGAGCGGTGGGTCGAGGGTACCCTCGGTTGAGGTTACCGTGATGCCCCCTGGCGTCATAGTGTTGGTCGGCTAGTCATGCAGCTTCTGTTAGGGTGAGGGGTTTTCTATCTCTCACCCATTCCTGTGCCTCTGGGGACAGGCCATTGAAAAATTGTTCCAACAGCAGCAATTGCCGTAACTCCTCCATGGTGGTTGCTTGACTGGCTTGTATCCACCCATGGGATGCTTGGTCCAGATTGTGGGCCCACTCTGCGTGGGAATCTTTCTCTGGTTTGCGCAGCCCTCGAAACTTGCGCCGTTATGCCTCCGGGGTAATGGCGTATCTTTCCAGTATAGCCTGTTTTACCCGGGCATAATCTTTGCTGTCCTCCCTGGGTACAGCCCGAAAGGCTTCTGCGGCCCGACCTGACAGTTTGCCTGCCAGTAACGGTACCCACACTGCCTGCTCCAAATCATGCAAGTCACATAGCCTCTCAAAGTCTTGTAGATACCCATCAATCTCGTCTTTCTGTTCACAAAACATTTTAAAAGCATGAAATGGGATCTTAGGCTTTACCTGGCTCATGACTGAAGCAGTAATAGATTCTGCTCTGGAAGGGGAATCCTGTGGTCTGTGTGCCATCACATACTCCTGCACATCCGCCATCAGTTCTGTCAGTATTTCCAGTGGGCTGGGGTAAAAATTCCATCCTGGTCCTCATTTCCTTTTGGAAGGGGGTCTCTTCCATTGCTGGTGGGGGTGTAACGCTGCGAGCTCTGTCTCCCTCCATCAATTCGGCAATCAGCACAGCTTTTGGCTTATTGCTGGCTATCTTACCCCTGGCTTCCAATAATTCCTTTAACGTCTGCCGTTTAATTGCAGTGTAGTCTGTCTCCATTCACCTCTGTGTTCGTTTTTTTGTTGCATCCGAATTGCCATTCAATTTCCTGTTCGGTAGTTTCAATTACCCGAACACCGCTTTTCGGCTGTAAGGTTGGATCCCATCGCTTGCTACAAATTGTAGCGGTGCTGTAATATTAAATCCCAAGATCTCCGCTGGTACAGAAAGTAATCCAAAGTAAAGCGCTGGAAAAGAAGGCAATATCCCAAATCCCCCAGTAACCGGATAAAACACAGTTCTGGGAGTCAACTGACAAGTTTATTCACAGCTCCAGTATTTATGTGATTCCCCATGCAAGGGGTTTCCTTAGTCACTTTACAGGGGTATTACAGTAGAGGACTACACGGGGAACTGAATATACAGAGCATTTCTCCCACCATGCACTGCTGTTCGTGAGGGTACTCCCACTAGAATATCCTGTTAAGTGGATTATCCCTCCATACACCAGAACCGGATTTTAACATAAAAATGTATAACTTTAACATTATTCGTGGGATTATAATAAATGACCATTCGGTAGATAGCTGGGGTCTGAGCGCACACTTCGTAAAAGTACCGCTCAGATCCCAGCCTAAATAACCGAACACCGCATGAAACATACTTTCATATCAAATTCTCCTAAGAGTACTGAATACCTATTGGGAACCAAACTACCGAAAGACAGGGGCTCCCGAACGGCCTGGAAGTCCAGCGGTGTTCGCGCCATCGAGTAGCCGATTTTAGTTCCAGGCGCTCGACAACCAAACACCGCTGGGCTAACAAAGGATCCAAGATGGCCGACCGCCACGTGGTCAGTAGCCGAAGGACGGCCACCTAAGAAGGCAATTAACTATCGATTGCAACAATATGGGCTCCCGTTGTTCTGGTACCGACCACGCGGCGGCGGCCATCTTGGATTCACTTTTAGCCCAGCGGTGTTTGGTCGCTGGACTTCCAGGCCGTTCGGGAGCGCCGGTCTTTCGGTACTTTTTCTCCACTTATGCATTCGTGACTTTTATGAAGAGTTGATGTTACAATGTATTTCGTGCGGCGTTCGGTTAATTGTGCTGCGATCTGAGCAGTACTTTCACGAAGTATGCGCTCAGACCCCAGCTATCTGCCAATCGGTCATTCGGTACATTGGCACGAATATTATACCAGTTACAGATTTTTATGTGAAAAGCCTGTTCTGCTGTACGGAGGGATAATACACTTAGCAGGATATTCTTGTGGGAGTATCCCTCTCGTACAGCAGTGCATGGTGGGAGAAATGTCCTGTATGTTCAGTTCCCCATGTAGTCCCCTACTGTATAACCCCTGTAAAGTAATTAAGGAGACCCCTTTCATGGGGAATACTGGAGTTTGTGAATAAAAACCTCAGCTGACTCCCAGAACTGTGTTTCGTCCGGTTACTGGGGGATTTGGGATATTGCCTTCATTCAGCGCTTTCCTTGGATTATTTTCTTCTACCAGAGGAGATATTAGGATTTAATATTGCAGCTCCGCTACAAGATGCTCACTGACTCAGTCCAGGAGAATCTGCAAGCGGCTCAGCTGCGCCAGAAGAGGTGGTATGATAGGGGCACCCAAGATAGGATTCTAGAAGTAGGACAGAAGATATTGGCACTGAAACCGTCTAAGAAAGACAAGCTTCAGGCCGCGTGGCAGGGACCTTTCCAGGTAGTGGAGCGTATAAGCGAAACTACCTACATAGTAGGAAAATGTTCAGATGAAAGGATATGGAGATCCTTTCATGTGAACATGCTCACGCCCTACTTTGAGTGGGTGGAAGACGTAGCGGCAGATAGTGAGGCCCTTCCCCTTCCTGACTTATTCGCCTACTCCTCTAGTACGAAAGAACAAGTCAGACTATGCGAAAAATTAAACCCCTTAGAGAAGACCTCTGTGGCAAACCTAGCCACTTTTAGGTTACTGGACTGTATCTACAAAAGGTTGTCTGTAATAGCCACTGGACTGCTATATTTTAATGTCTGCCTGTACTGCTATGTCTTAGAGCATTCGTATGCTAGCAGCCGAAAGCCGCTAGCATTTATGTATTCGTTTCACGAACAGGGACTTTACCGGCTGTTCGTGAAACGAATGAACTACCACCCAGTAGCCCACACACAGAGGGTCGTGTGGCACCCATTAACCGATTGCAACATTGTTGCAATCGGTAGTTAAGTACTTTCCTAGGTTGCCGTCGTTCGGCTACCGACCACTCGGCGGTCGGCCATCTTGGATCCTTTGTCTCACCAGCGGTGTTTGGTCGTCGAGTGCGTGGAGCTGAAATCGGGTACTCAATGGCACAAACACCGCTGGGCTTCCAGGCTGTTCGGGAGCTCCAGTCATTCACTATTCTGGTTCCCCATCAGTGTTCGGTACTTTTAGGCGAACATAATGTTAAAGTATATTTCGTGCGGCGTTCAGTTATTTATGCTGGGATCTGAGCTGTATTCTCACGAAATGTGTGCTCAGACCCCAACTATCTACTGAAAGTCCATTCGTCTAAATAAAGTGAATGATGGTAAAGTTATGTATTTTGATGTAAAATGTCGGTTCTGCTGCACGGAGGGATAATCCACTTAACGGTGTATTCCAGTGGGAGTATCCCTCTCGTCCAGCAGTGCCTGATGGGAGAAAGGTCCAGATTGTTAAGTCCCCCATATAGTCCCCTACTGTATAACCCCTGCAATGTCAGTAGGGAAACCCCTTGCATGGGGACTTGCATAAATACTGTGACTTGTGAATAAAAGCTCAGTTGACTCCCAGAACTGTGTTTCGTCCGGTTACTGGGGGGATTTGGGATATTGCCTTACTTTTCAGCGCTTTACTTTGGATTACCTTCTGTACCAGCGGAGATCGTGGAATTTAATATTGCAGCTCCGCTACAACCTCCGCTGCGATCCACCCAGTTGAGACCCAGGGAGAAACCCCTCTATGGCAACAACCATAACGTATCCCTGAGGCAGTTAGAGAGAATATTCATGAGATGTTAAAGCTGGGAGTTATCAAACCCTCTCAGAGTCCTTGGGCTATGCCGGTACTGTTGGTACCCAAGCGAGACGAAAGATTAACGACAGGACAGTAGCAGATGCATACCTACCTCCATTTGTCTAAGGCTAGACGAGTTACTAGATCGTATGGCTGAGGGGAATTACTTGACTACCCTAGATTTAGGATATTGGCAAATCCCCCTGGAGCCAGCGACCATTCCTAAGTCAGCATTCGTTGCCTCATTTGGGCTATACTAGTTTAAGGTTATGCCCTTTTAGATGAAAAATGCCCCGGCTACCTTTCAGAGGATGGGCTTTAGGCTCCTAGAGGGATTTCAGGATTTCGCATTTGCGTATTTAGATGATATTGCCATCTACAGCCGCACATGGGAAGACCATCTAGAGCACTTATCTAGGGTATTGAAATGAATTCAGGCTAACTCTGAAGCCTGATAAGTGCCATGTTGGTATGGCCGAGGTACAGTATCTTGGCCTTGTGGTAGGTTCGAGCAAACAGCGACCCGAACCTGCCAAGGTAGAAGCTATTGCTAACTGGCCACAACCCTGTACCAAGACCTAGGTACTAGCATTCCTAGGTGCAGCAGGCTACTACTGCAAGTTTGTCCCTGAGTACAGTGCCCTGGCCAAACCTCTCACCGACCTGACCAAATAGTCCCTTCTTAGACAGGTAGCATGGTCCCCAAAGTGTGAGACCGCTTTTCAAAAACTCAAAACGGTGCTGAGCAAGGCACCTGTGTTGGCCACCCCAAACCATACTAAAAGGGTACTTGTCCACATAGATGCCTCCATGTTTGGACTGGGAGCCGTGTTGAGCCAAGTGGGGGACGACTGGATGGAGCACTGGATGAGAGGTCAGCTATGCCACCGTGGAGAAGGAATGCCTGGCTCTAGTGTGGGCATTAAAGAAATTGCAACAACAAAAAAGCTACCTGCCCGCTCTTCTTAATCCCTATGTATATTTAGACAAATGTATATTTAGTTACTCCAATGGCCATTGGAGGGAATGCCCATCTGCCAACGTCAAGGCAGACCCCCCTAAGCAGGCCCTACACTGACCCTTCACCTTACAGTGGTTGTTGCTGCCGCCCAGGAATGATGGGAGTGAGTGCAGGACTCATCTTTTTGAGCAAGGTGAAAGGTCAGTGTAGAACCCGCTTAGGGGGCCTTGATGTTGTCAGACGGCATTCCCTTCAATGGCCATTGGAGTAACTAAATGACCTCCATTTGTCTAAATATACATAGGGATTAAGGAGAGAGCACAGGTAACTTTTTTGGTTTTTACTATATATTGGGGCTGATGTGTACTGTGGTCGTTGCTGCCACCCAGGAGTGATGGGAGTGAGCGCAGGACTTATCGTTTTGCAATTTGTATTAATTAAAGAAATTGCAGCCATGCCTCTACGGTCGTCTCTTTATGTTAATGACCGATCATAACCCCCTCATCTGGTTAAACAGAGTTGCTGGAGACAATCCCCGTTTGTTACGTTGGAGCCTGGCCCTGCAACCAGAATAGCAATGCTGATTGTTTATCACGACAAACGGAGCTGGAACCTTAACTGACTTCCCCGGACATCCCCTAGCCAACCTGACAGGGTCTAGGTGGGTATGCCGACCCATGGAACTAGGGTGATCAATGTGAAGAAAACTACTCTCTACACATTTAGTAATTATGATTTTTCTTTCGTTGGGTAGATACAACTACTGAACACCGACCCCCCTGGCTCATTAACTACAATGAAAACCGCAAATTAAGTGCTCCCTCTGTGTGGTCGCCATTCATATAGCCAAACGTGAAAATAGCAGCCATCTTGTCGCACAAAAAAAGGCAGCAGGACTTGGTCGTCTAGTGTCTGGAACTAAAATTGGACACTCGACTCAATTTCGCGAACGCCTGCTTCTTTTCACGACCAACCAGGAGAGCGCTATTTGGTAGTTTTTTTCCCACGAACTAGGGAAACAAACGCTACCTATGACCTAGGGGAGCCATTCGTGGATTTGTTCCGTTTTTAGACTTTCCGAAAATGAGCTTAATTTTATGGAACTCTTTCTGGGCAGGAGCCTTGTGTGCGGTTGGCCAAATTAAGACTTCCATGGAACTCCTGAACCCCTGAACCGATCTGGGTGATTCTTGAATATGTTGGTCCCCCAGATAAGAGCTATTAGGGGTAGAACTTTTGTGGGGTTTCCATGAGGTTTGGGGTACTTTCTGGGCTTTGTGGAAATGTGTGGGTTTTTTTGTAAGGAGATAATTGAGTTTAGTATAGTGCTTGACTCCATTATCTCCCAGGCCCAGGGGAAGGATTATATTATTCTATGTAGGACTGTCCTGGACCTGAGAGCCAATGTAACTGCAGAATGTATTTTGTCATTGTCCCCTCCCAGGTCCAGTGGGGAATGCCCCTGGAATCTGTCACCGTAAACCCTGTACGTTTTTAACTGCATATAAACCGGCTAGTTGGCCTGAATGTTGTACCCTTCATCTAGTCTAGGCTGATGTTTGGGTATCTGTCTGATTTGCTTGGTGAATATACTTGGATGCTGTACTGTCTGGAGAACATTTGAATCAACATCCGAACGGAGAAAACGGGCGAATGGGTATCTGAAATACCAGCGTTCGTTACAGATGGATTATCCTGTTTTCTGTGAGAGTGTCATGGGCGTGCTTGTAAGGAAACCAAGTATATTTAACCTCATTCGGTAGTTTCCTCCCGAACTGCCAGAGCCTTAGTGATTATAGCCCTCCGTTCTGTAGTTAGGGTAGACGAATCCTATAGCAATTCCAATAGTCTCACCAGATAATTCCCTCAGTGAAACACACGAATCCCGAAACACCAGCCGAAGTCAAGAAGAAGGGTACAAAATGCACTGTCCTTTAATGGGTGCACACAGCTTTTATGCAAGTCCCCATGCAAGGGGACAGCCCTCAGGGAGGGACAAACAATAACCAATCACAAACAGTAAAATATTAACACACACCTTCAATTCTCTCCCCTAGCCCAGGAGATAATTTAGTCTGATAAAATAGTAACTTAATTATCTCCGGGCTGAAAAATCACTTTTTCCCCAACTTTCAGAACACCCCTTTATACTGGGGGTATCCCCATAAATTATGTGTCTCCTGATAGCCCTGATCTGGGTGACCAACATATTCGAATTTCACCCAGATCGGTTCAGGGGTTCGCAAATTCTATGGAAGTCTTGTGTGACCGGCCCACCCTGGGCTGCATGCCCAAAACAGTTCTACGAATTTGGTGGGTTTTGCCAGTCACTTTCGAAAAGCATAAAAATGAATAAAAGTACCGAATGGATCCCTCTGGCTCCTAGCAGCGTTCGTGCCCCTCTGTCGAATGCACCAAAGTACCGAATAGCGCTCTTCTAGCTATTCAGTAAATAGAGTTACAGCGTTCGTCTGTTTGGGACCGGTGTTCGGGAATGTGACGAAGTGCCCTTCGCCGCTTGTGCCTGGAGAGGACTGCTTGCCCGCCTCTTGCCCTGTGACTATGGCCCCTGGGATGTATTGCCCTTTAAAGACATGATTTGGGCATAATGGATTTGTGTTGTGCTGCTGCTGGCCCTTTAAGAACCATCTGGGGACATACTGTGGAGTTACTGGGTGGCCACCATTTCCTGTATCAGAAGCACATGGTGAGAACAATGGATGGCGGCCATTTTAACTCACAGACACTGTTTGGACTTTTCAACACGGTGCCATCTCGCCAGTATTTGATGCACAGAGACATCGTGCGGTGGTTTTGGACTATACAGCAGGGGACACATTATAAAGTGATTGTTTTTCATTTAGCCTGTATATGTTCTGCAGAATCTGCATTAAACTGTATTTTCCAAAGTACTGAACGGATCTGGGTGAATTTTGGATATGTGGTTCACCCAGATCCCCCGGTTCCAAGGATATACTTATGGGGTTATTGCATGTTTTGGGGTCCCTGTGTGTTTTATGAAACTGTATTATTTCTGGCCAGCAGATAATTGAGCTTTGTGTATTGTAGAAACTCAATTGTCTAGCCTGGCCCAGAGGAGGAGTTTTGTGTTGCATAAATTGTGAGTTCTGTGTGCCAGTAAATCAGTCTTGTTCCAGCATTAAGCCTTGGCTCATGTTTGGGGGAAGGGATACCTACACTCTGGGGATTGCTATAATCACTTACTCCCCAGAGGAAGCTCTTGCAATAGCTTGATTTGTTCCTGTTCCTGCTCTCTGGGGAAAGAGAGGTTCACCCACTGGAAGCTGGATCCTGGCCTTGGGTCCAGGGTGGGTGGAAACAGCAGAGACCCCGGCGCAGTTGCATCGCTGGAAGTGGGGTCTGCAGTGCTGATGGTGTCGGTTGGAGTGCTTGGAGTCCTCAGCGAGCACTAGGAGCATCGATTGGCGGAGGTACTCAGTCGGAGTGCCAGTTTTCCGTCACAGGGAAGTCGAGTGTCCGTAAAACAGTTCCATGCACTCGACGACCAGGTCCCGCTGCCTTTGTTCGCATGAACAAAGATGGCCGCGGTTTTCTCTGCAACGTGGCGTTCGACTAACGAACGCTGACCGCACAGACAGAGGTAGCAATTTCACCTAAACCTTTGATGTTTAATGAGCCAGAGGGTGGTCCCTGTTCGGTAGTTTCATCTACCGAATGCAATAGGCAGCAACTAGAGGATAAAAAGGAAATGCAAACTGTAAATCACATAGGGAACAGGGGGGTTTCTTCACAGTGCTCAACTGTATTTGAAATTGTATAAAAGCAGGCCATCTGGCCAGATTAAACGTATTCCAGCTTGTATTCCCAGAACTATGTGTCGTCTGGTTACTGGGAGGGGAAAGGGCTATTCTTTAATCACTGTTCCAGTGTGGAGGATTCAACATGGAAAGTCCTTGTAAGGACTAGAGCTCCCAGGACTGAGTGTCGTCCAGTGCCTGTGGGTGTTTAGAGCGAATTCTCCATTCGGCTCCACGAGGGAGCATTTCCAGGACCCCATTCAAGCCACAGTGACTGTGGGCAAGTGTGCTGAGGTTTGTCCCCTGTTCTAGCTAGGAAGCGTTCCTTGGTGGAGGTACCCAGCCAGAGGTACAGGGAGCTCCATTACATTGGTGGCAGCGGTGGGGTGGCTTCCTAGCCGTGGGAAAAAAGCAGGGCCGGATTAACATAGGGGCTGATGGAGCTGCAGCTCCAGGCCCAGGCCCATGGAATAGGCCCATTTAAAAAAAAAAAAAATTAATTTTTTTTTTTTTTTTTTTTTTACACACACTACTCTCAGGTTTGCCACCTGACTGGTATTTTACCAGTATTTGAGGCTGCCTGGCCATGCCGGTATTGCAGTAATACCAGCAATAGAAGATGCAGGTATTTTTCTCAGTATAAACGGAGATTACTCTGTAATACCAGCAGGGCTGCCATCAGAAATTTTGGGGCCCCTGACACAGCTCAAGGTCTGGGCCCCCCGGTGCCTGCACCCGAGTCCACCCAAAGTGCTGCCCCCCCCAGTCCGCCCACAGGAATGCAGTGTCTGCAGGGCCGGTGCAAGGATTTTTGCCGCCCTAGGCAAAAGTAAAGTTTGCCGCCCCCCCATGTGAAATCACAATGCCCCACCCATATGATCTGCCATGTTAACTAACGCCAGTGCTGCAGTGCCGCCGTGTTTACATTAAAAGGCCTGCAGGGACAGGCTATAGACACCAGAACCACTACATTAAGCTGTAGTGGTTCTGGGGACTATAGTGTCCCTTTAATGTGTAAATTAGAGATTAGTGCACAAATAATATACTAGATTGCCTACTTACAACCAGATGAGGATGATGATGGGCTCTAGCTGCAGTCTGGCTCCACTGGTCTGGTGTAGAACAGGCTCTCTGGAGGCGTTTTGTAACTGTGGTCACAAAAATCAATGTTTTGGGATCAACGGGAAGCAGCTCCATTTTTTTGAGGGCCCTTTACACAGCTCATGTTCCACCAATGAGTTTGTTCACAGAGGGTGGAGTGTGTGTGGGGGGGATGTCCTGATGTTTGTAAGGAATGCATTCTGTGAATCTGTGTTTGTATGTGTAAGGGCTGCAAGGTGAGTTTGTGTATGTATGGGATGCAGTGTGTGCGTCTGTAAGGGATGCACTGAGTGTGTGTAAGGGGTGCATTGTGTGTTGCTGTGTGTAAGGGATGCATTGTTTGTGTATGTGTGTCTGTGTGTAATGCATTGTGTGTTTTTCTGTGTGCAAGGGGTGCATTGTGTGTATGTGTGATGGATGTCAATCTCTCCCCCTTCCCCCGTCGAATTCCTTCTCCCCCTTCCCCCGTCAATTTCCTTCTCCCTCTTTCTCCAATTTCCTTCTTCTCCCCCCTCTCCTTCTTCTCCCCCCTCTCCAATTTCCTTCTTCTCCCCCTCCCTCTACAATTTCCTTCTTCTCCCCCTCCCTCTCCAATTTCCTTCTTCTCCCCTCTCCAATTTCCTTCTTCTCCCCCTCCCTCTACCCTCGCCCCCTCAAATTTCCTTCTACATACTTTTTTTTTCCATCCCCCCAGCCTCCAAACCTGTAGGAGTGCTGAGGGGATTCCCTGGGGTCCAGTGGTGTCACCCGGCAGCTGGTCCTGCAGGCGTGCGCGCGAGGGAGCACTCTCCCTGGCTGATCATCTTCAGGCTCCGGCATCAGTGCGTCATCTTCTGGCTCCGGCATCAGTGCGGTGCGTGAGGGAGCTGAAGAGGAAGCACTCAGCCAGGGAAAATGCTCCCTCGTGCGCCCGCCCGCCGGGTGTCAGCAGGGCCAGCCTCTGGGGGGCCCTGAGGTGACCGGCTGCTGGGCCCCCCAGGAGAAGAGGCTTGCCCAGTGGGTACATACCGGGTCACTTTTAGGAAGTATAGGTGACTGCTTTGCAGCTTATTCAGTTGTAGAGCTACTGAATGAGACAGTTTTCTCAGAAGGATTGCATGTTAAGCAAAATCTCAGCAAATAAATGAGGAAAACTTAAATATTGCAAACAGTGCTACACTAATGTAATTTATGTTTAGTTACTCCTTTATTTCTATCCTCCCTGAACTCTATATCAGAACTCATGGTTCCCACTCACCTCTTCGCACAACCTCCAAAGTGATTATTAAATGGCTGCCAGCACCATAGAAGGAAAAGCTTACACACAGCAATGAGATGGAATTTCAGCCCCTCACACTGACCTCTGTGGTGAGATGTACACTGTGACGAAGTGCCCTTCGCCACTTGTGCCTGGAGAGGACTGCTTGCCCGCCTCTTGCCCTGTGACTATGGCCCCTGGGTTGTATTGCCCTTTAAAGACATGATTTGGGCATAATGGATTTGTGTTGTGCTGCTGCTGGCCCTTTAAGAACCATCTGGGGACATACTGTGGAGTTACTGGGTGGCCACCATTTCCTGTATCAGAAGCACATGGTGAGAACAATGGATGGCGGCCATTTTAACTCACAGACACTGTTTGGACTTTTCAACACGGTGCCATCTCGCCAGTATTTGGTGCACAGAGACATCGTGCAGTGGTTTTGGACTATACAGCAGGGGACACATTATAAAGTGATTGTTTTTCATTTAGCCTTTATATGTTCTGCAGAATCTGCATTAAACTGTATTTTCAAAAGTACTGAACGGATCTGGGTGAATTTTGGATATGTGGTTCACCCAGATCCCCCGGTTCCAAGGATATACTTTTTATGGGGTTATTGCATGTTTTGGGGTCCCTGTGTGTTTTATAAAATTGTAATGTTTCTGGCCAGCAGATGATTGAGCTTTGTGTATTGTAGAAACTCAATTATCTAGCCTGGCCCAGAGGAGGAGTTTTGTGTTGCATAAATTGTGAGTTCTGTGTGCCAGTAAATCAGTCTTGTTCCAGCATTAAGCCTTGGCTCATGTTTGGGGGAAGGGATACCTACACTCTGGGGATTGCTATAATCACTTACTCCCCAGAGGAAGCTCTTGCAATAGCTTGATTTGTTCCTGTTCCTGCTCTCTGGGGAAAGAGAGGTTCACCCACTGGAAGCTGGATCCTGGCCTTGGGTCCAGGGTGGGTGGAAACAGCAGAGACCCCGGCGCAGTTGCATCGCTGGAAGTGGGGTCTGCAATGCTGATGGTGTCGGTTGGAGTGCTTGGAGTCCTCAGCGAGCACTAGGAGCATCGATTGGCGGAGGTACTCAGTCGGAGTGCCAGCGTTCCGTCACATACACATTGCACACAACATTCTAACCACTTGCAGCAGACTTGCAGCAAATTTGCAAAGCAAGTTGATCTGGAGACTTGCAATGCAGACTTTAAGCAAATGTGCAACAAACTTGTGAAGCTTGGCAAGTCAAGCAATAGCATTATCAGACTGGAGCAAGTTAAAGGGAGTCCAAAAGTAATGGGATTATTTAAAAGTTGCACTATTGAAGGCAACAGAAAATTGCATTAGGCTTGTCAGTAAAAGCAAAAAATTCAAGAAACCACTGTGGCCATAATAGTTAAAAACAAAAAGTTAGCATTTAGGAATTATAAAAAAAACCAGAGTGAGGAAGAAAAAATGATCTATAAGATTAGGCAGAAAGAGGCTAAGCAAGTTATAATAGCTTCCAAATCACACACAGAAGAGAAAATAGCACAGTCAGTAAAAAAAGGGGATAAACATTTTTAGATACATAAATGAGAAAAGAAAAGTAAAACAAGGATTAGTTAGATTAAAAACAACAGAAGGAAGGTATGTAGAAGAGGATAAAGGTGTAGCTGACTGCCTCAATGAATATTTTTATTCTGTATTTACAGATGAAAATGAAGGAAAGGTGTAACCACTGGCGGTTCCCTTATTTACCACTATAATGTCTTAAAGCATAGAACTTAGTAGGGCCAACCATACAGATATCTTAGCCATAATTTTATATAGTGTAAGAGATCCTCTATTTAACATCTATAAATAATTGAGAATACAATATAAAATAAGGATTGTCTTGGAAGCAAGATTGTCTTTTTGGATATTTATTATATAAAAATATAAAATCCATTATAGCAGAGTTTATAAGATTAAATTGCATGCTTGCAAATATCATTAATAGGTTAACATAACCTTCTGAACATGTCATCATGTCAGCCTCTCTGTCATTTTCAGATGGAGCAGCGTCTGTCTCCAAGTCTCTCCTCTGTGTCTTAATATTTAAAAGTACACCGTTTTAGGTTACTGTAGTTCAAATACGAAAAAGTAACACTTCTTTTACTTTATTCAATTTAGGACCTCCCTTAATTTGGCAAACATACAAGGCCATAACTAAAGGGTGTATACGTCATGGAAATTTTCCTGACTTAGTTCAAGATGGCATCTTAAAGCCTGAATAGGTTATCTGTTGTTTATACTAAGTCGTAAGTGTACAGTCGTGGGAGATTCCCGGATTTGGGGAAGTTCCATTAACTTGGGGTTACCACAGTATATTGTGTACTGCAAGAGTCGTAGTATAGCCTTGAAGCTTGTTTATGCATTATTGTTATTGTAATTCGTCTGGGACAAAATGGCGCAAACATATTATGCACTGAGGTTATTGCTTAAAGAAACAGTTATGAAAAACAATATGTTCCATTTCTAACACCTTGTCAGTTTGCAATATCTCTTAAAGACAAAGTACACAGTTTAAGAAATACAACATTTCATTCTAAAACTTGTAATATTTGCATTTGCCCGTAACAAAGGGACCTCAGTTGAGAAAAAGGATAAATGAGTCATTTATTACACGTGAGTTTACAGAGGAAGAGGTTCTATTTCAACTGTCAAAAGTAAAGACAAATAAGTCAATGGGACCTGATGGAATACACCCAAAGCTATTAAAAGAGCTTAGTGGTGTACTAGCAAAACCATTAACAGATTTATTTAACCAATCATTGTTAACAGGAGTAGTCCCAGAAGATTGAAAGTTAGCGAATGTTGTGCCCATTTACAAGAAAGGTAATAGGGAGGAGTCGGGCAACTATAGGCCAGTAAGCCTTACTTCAGTAGTAGGGAAAGTGATGGAAACCATGTTAAAGGATAGGATTGATGAACATCTAAAACACATGGATTTCAAGATCAGAGACAACATGGGTTTACTTCAGGGAGATCATGCCAAACTAATCTTATTGATTTTTTTGATTGGGTAACTAAAATTATAGATCAGGGTGGTGTAGTAGACGTTGCTTACCTAGATTTCAGTAAGGCTTTTGACACTGTTGCACATAGAAGGCTTATCAATAAACTGCAATCTTTAAGTTTGGATTCCAATATTATTGAATGGGTAAGGCAGTGGCTGAGTGACAGGCAACAGAGGGTTGTAGTTAATGGAATATATTCGAAGCTTGGACTTGTCACCAGTGGGGTACCTCAGGGATCTGTACTTGGACCCATTCTCTTTAATATTTTTATTAGTGATATTGCAGAAGGTCTTGATGGTAAGGTATGTCTTTTTTGCTGATGATACTAAGATATGTAACAGGGTTGATGTTCCAGGAGGGATAAGCCAAATGGCAAATGATTTAGGTAAACTAGAAAAATGGTCAGAATTGTGGCAACTGACATTTAATGTGGATAAGTGCAAGATAATGCATCTTGGACGTAAAAACCCAAGGGCAGAGTACAGAATATTTGATAGAGTCCTAACCTCAACATATGAGGAAAGGATTTAGGGGTGATTATTTCTGATGACTTAAAGGTAGGCAGACAATGTAATAGAGCAGCAGGAAATGCTAGCAGAATGCTTGGTTGTATAGGGAGAGGTATTAGCAGTAGAAAGAGGGAAGTGCTCATGCCATTGTACAGAACACTGGCGAGACCTCACTTGGAGTATTGTACACAGTACTGGAGACCGTATCTTCAGAAGGATATTGCAGAGAGGGTTCAGAGAAGGGCTACTAAACTGGTTCATGGATTGCGGGATAAAACTTACCAGGAGAGATTAAGGGAATATTAACATGTATAGCTTGGAGGAAAGATGAGACAGGGGGGATATGATAGAAACGTTTAAATATATAAAGGGAATCAACACCGTAAAGGAGAGACTATATTTAAAAGAAGAAAAACTACCACAACAAGAGGACATAGTCTTAAATTAGAGGGACAAAGGTTTAAAAATAATATCAGGAAGTATTACTTTACTGAGAGGGTAGTGGATGCATGGAATAGTCTTCCAGCTGAAGTGGTAGAAGTTAACACAGTAAAGGAGTTTAAGCATGCGTGGGATAGGCATAAGGCTATCCTAACTATAAGATAAGACTAGGGACTAATGAAAGTATTTAGAAAATTGGGCAGACTAGATGGGCCGAATGGTTCTTATCTGCTGTCACATTCTATGTTTCTATGTTTCTAAGTCATTTTCAAACTTGCAGCTCAATGGATTGCTATCTGGGTAATTCATTATACTGAATACTACTAATCAGCACTGGATTAACATATGGGCTAATGGAGCTGCAGCTCCAGGTCCATACCTATGGAATAGGCCCATTGAGTTAAAAAAAATGTTTTTTTTTTAAATTTAAATTTTTTTTTTAAATTTCTCTTCACAAGCACTTAAATATGGGAACTTAGGAGGGATGCAGGGGAACAAAATGGGTGTGAAATAGGCATGTGCATGGGAAAATTTTTCGGTTCGGTTCGGCATTCCAAAATTCGGGACTTCGGCAATTCATCACTTCCACACTTCGGAACTTCGGCAACTTTGGAACTTCGGCACTTCAGCACTTCGACACTTGGGAAATTTGGTAATTTCGGAACTTCGGGACCTCGGCAATTCGGCACTTCGGCAATTTGACACTTCGGAACTTCGGCAACTTCTGCACTTCTACACTTCGGCACTTCGGCACTTCGGAATTTCGGAACTTCTGTTGCAGCCGCTTGGTATATAGCTCCCTAATTCCCACGGTATTAGGGAGTTATCTACCAAAAGGCTGAAAGACCTAAATTGGTCTTTCAGCCAAATTTACTAATACTAAGTAAAAATTACTTAGTAATAGTAAATTGTGCCCCTACTCGCTATACCGCGATTAAGGGCATGTCCATTAAACAGTGAGCAGCCAGTGGCTGCTCACAGTTAAAAAAATAAAATAAAAAAAAGGGTCCCCCCTCCTGAGCCCCGACCCGCGTCGCGCAAGTGGAGGCTTTCAAACTATATTGCCCCCTGCTCCCCACCCCAGAGCGGTGGGTGGGGTCCCTAAAATAATTGCCCCCCGGCCCCCATCCCTGAGCGTCGAAGGAGGCCCTAAAGTAAAATAGTGGGGCCCCCACCCCTGAGCGGTGGGTGGGGGCCCTAAAAACTAATTATGGGGGACCTAATGTCCTCCCCCCTGGCCCCCACCCATAAGCGGTGGGTGGGGGCCCTAAAAACTAATTAGGGGGGACCTAATGAGCAATGGGTGGGGGCCCTAAATTAGAATGAGGGGGGTACCTAATGCCCCCTGGCCCATACCCCTGAGCAGTGGGTGGGGGACCTAAATACTAATTAGGGGGGACATAATGTCCTCCCCCCTGGCCCCCACCACTGAGTGGTGGGTGGGGGCCCTAAATTAGAATAAGGGTGGACCTAATGTCCTCCCCCCCTTCCCCCACCCCTGATCGTTGGGTGGGGACCCTAAATTTGAATGAGGGAGGGACCAATGTCCTCCCCCCTGGCCCCCACCCGCCAAAATAAAAAATTAACCCCCCCTCCCTAGGTGACTAGGTGTCCCCAAACCCCTAGTCACCCCCATCCCAAATAAATGAACCCCTACCTACGTCCCTCACCCTAAAAATAGTGAGGGGGGACCGTTAGCTAAACCTGTTAAAAAATAAAATAAAACTTACCATTTGATGTTTTCTTTCTTCTAAAATCGTATTTTTTCAGCCCCAAAAAAGGCCCCAAAAAATAAAAACCTCTCTTCATTCCAGAGAACGAAGCAGGAACAGGAACAAGCTCTTACAAGAGCTCAGTGAAGCTAAGGGAGCAGGGCCGCCACCAGAAATTTTGGGGCACCTAACTCAGCTCAGGGTCTGGGCCCTCTGGGGCCCGCCTCCAAATACCGCCCACTGGGGCCACCTCCAAATATCGCCCACAGGAATACACACACAGACACAAACACACACACTGATACAAAAAGACAGAGATACATACTAACAGACACACATACTGAAACAGACATACACGCATACAGGCATACATACTGAGACATACACACAGACAGGGCCGCCACCAGAAAATTTGGGGCCCCTAACTCAGCTCAGGGTCTGGGCCCCCTGGGGCCCACCTCCAAATACCTCCCACTGGGTCCGCCTCCAAGTACCGCCCACAGGAATACACACACAGACACAAACACACACACTGATACAAAAAGACAGAGATACATACTAACAGACACACATACTGAAACAGGCATACACGCATACAGGCATACATACTGAGACATACACACAGGCATACATAGTGACAGACAGACACATACTAACATACATACAGACACACATGCATGAGGACATAAAGACACATACATACATACAGACACCGACATACATACATACATACACACACAGACATACTGACAGACATACAGACACTGTCATCCATACACACATACATTCATAATGGCATACAGACATAAACAGACATACATTCATAATGGCATACAGACATACATACTTACATTCAGACTGACATACATGCATATATACAGACATACTGACAGACATACATGCATACAGACATCCATACACACATACACACAGACATACGTTCATAATGATATGCAGGCATACATTCATACTGACATACAGACATACATATACAGGGAGTGCAGAATTATTAGGCAAGTTGTATTTTTGAGGATTAATTTTATTATTGAACAACAACCATGTTCTCAATGAACCCAAAAAAACTCATTAATATCAAAGCTGAATATTTTTGGAAGTAGTTTTTAGTTTGTTTTTAGTTTTAGCTATGTTAGGGGATATCTGTGTGTGCAGGTGACTATTACTGTGCATAATTATTAGGCAACTTAACAAAAAACAAATATATACCCATTTCAATTATTTATTATTACCAGTGAAACCAATATAACATCTCAACATTCACAAATATACATTTCTGACATTCAAAAACAAAACAAAAACAAATCAGTGACCAATATAGCCACCTTTCTTTGCAAGGACACTCAAAAGCCTGCCATCCATGGATTCTGTCAGTGTTTTGATCTGTTCACCATCAACATTGCGTGCAGCAGCAACCACAGCCTCCCAGACACTGTTCAGAGAGGTGTACTGTTTTCCCTCCTTGTAAATCTCACATTTGATGATGGACCACAGGTTCTCAATGGGGTTCAGATCAGGTGAACAAGGAGGCCATGTCATTAGATTTTCTTCTTTTATACCCTTTCTTGCCAGCCACGCTGTGGAGTACTTGGACGCGTGTGATGGAGCATTGTCCTGCATGAAAATCATGTTTTTCTTGAAGGATGCAGACTTCTTCCTGTACCACTGCTTGAAGAAGGTGTCTTCCAGGAACTGGCAGTAGGACTGGGAGTTGAGCTTGACTCCATCCTCAACCCGAAAAGGCCCCACAAGCTCATCTTTGATGATACCAGCCCAAACCAGTACTCCACCTCCACCTTGCTGGCGTCTGAGTCGGACTGGAGCTCTCTGCCCTTTACCAATCCAGCCACGGGCCCATCCATCTGGCCCATCAAGACTCACTCTCATTTCATCAGTCCATAAAACCTTAGAAAAATCAGTCTTGAGATATTTCTTGGCCCAGTCTTGACGTTTCAGCTTGTGTGTCTTGTTCAGTGGTGGTCGTCTTTCAGCCTTTCTTACCTTGGCCATGTCTCTGAGTATTGCACACCTTGTGCTTTTGGGCACTCCAGTGATGTTGCAGCTCTGAAATATGGCCAAACTGGTGGCAAGTGGCATCGTGGCAGCTGCACGCTTGACTTTTCTCAGTTCATGGGCAGTTATTTTGCGCCTTGGTTTTTCCACACGCTTCTTGCGACCCTGTTGACTATTTTGAATGAAACGCTTGATTGTTCGATGATCACGCTTCAGAAGCTTTGCAATTTTAAGAGTGCTGCATCCCTCTGCAAGATATCTCACTATTTTTGACTTTTCTGAGCCTGTCAAGTCCTTCTTTTGACCCATTTTGCCAAAGGAAAGGAAGTTGCCTAATAATTATGCACACCTGATATAGGGTGTTGATGTCATTAGACCACACCCCTTCTCATTACAGAGATGCACATCACCTAATATGCTTAATTGGTAGTAGGCTTTCGAGCCTATACAGCTTGGAGTAAGACAACATGCATAAAGAGGATGATGTGGTCAAAATACTCATTTGCCTAATAATTCTGCACTCCCTGTATAATGACACACAGACATACATATATATATACATAGACATACATACAGACAGACATACATGCATACAGACATACATACATCCATAGACATGCATGCATACATACAGACATACACATACATACATACATACACGCATGCATACAGTCAGACAGACAAACATAGACATACACACAGCCATACATACAGACACACCCAGACATACATACATAGACATACATACATACATACATACATACATAGACATACATACATGCATACAGACAGACATACATACATAGACATACATGCATGCCTATAGACAGACATACAGACATACACATACATACAGACACACACAGACATGCATGCAGACAGACATACAGAGACAGACATACATACACAGACAGACATACATACATAGACATACATGCATGCCTACAGACAGACATACACATACAGACATACATACAGACACACACAGAAATGCATGCAGACAGACAGACAGACATACATACACAGACAGACATACATAGACATACATGCATGTCTACAGACAGACATACATGCATACATACAGACAGACAGACATAGACATACATGCATACAGACAGATAGACAGACATGAATACAGACAGACATGCATACAGACAGACATACATAGACATACATGCATACAGACAGACAGACAGACATGCATACAGACAGACAGACATGCATACAGACAGACATACATAGACATACATGCATACAGACATACAGACACACAGACATGCATACAGACAGACAGAAAGACAGACATGCATACAGACAGACATACATAGACATACATTCATACAGACAGACAGACATGCAGACAGACATACATAGACATACATGCATACAGACATACAGACAGACATACATGCATACAGACAGACATACATAGACATACATGCATACAGACAGACAGACGGACAGACATGCATACAGACAGACAGACAGACATGCATACAGACAGACAGACATACATAGACATACATGCATACAGACAGACAGTCATGCATACAGACATACATAGACATACATGCATACAGACATACAGACAGACAGACAGACAGACATGCATACAGACAGACATACATAGACATACATGCATACAGACATACAGACATGCATACAGACAGACAGAAAGACAGAAAGACAGACATACAGACAGACAGACATGCATACAGACAGACATACATGCATACAGACACACACAGCTCATTTTCCAGCCACCCTCCTGTCTCTTACCTTTTCTTTGCAGGAGGGTGGCTGGGGATGATGGGAGTCGGCGCAGCTCCCTCTTCACCGGCGCGCGTGCTCCTCCCGCGCGGAGTGGGCTGGGAGGAAGTGACCACTTGTGAAAACTATCTTAGCAACCTATTTTTCTACCCTACCCTTACCTTTTGTGTGACATTACCCTACTCCCTCTAGCATGTAAGCTCATTGAGCAGGGCCCTCAATAACTCTGTTCCTGTGTGCCCAACTTGTCTGGTTACAAATACGTGTCTGTTAGTCCACCCATTGTACAGTACTACAGAACTTGTTGGCACTTTATAAATAATAATAATAAAAATAAATGCTCTAATTTTAAGTTTATTAGTATCCATGCTGTTATCCATGCTTATAATTGTATTGGAACTCATTTTGTGATAGTTGCAATGTTGGCACAATGATATTTACTCCGTCGTGGCAGATATCTTTCTTGTACACATTTTCTATTTCTTTTACTGAAATAAAGTAATAAAATCGAGACATAGAAAAAAAAGCATCATGTCTGGAGGAAATCAGGCACCACATATCATCTGTGCAATACTATACAACGATGAAGCATGGTGGCAGAGTCATGCTTTGCAGTGTTTTTCAGTAGCAAGGCCTGGTAGACTGGCCAGGGTTGAGTGAAAACAGAATACAGCAAAATATAGAAATATTCTTAGTGACAAATGTTCCATAGTGCTCAGAACCTTTAGACTGGGTCAACAGGTCACCTTTTAACAGGACAATGACCACAATCACAAAGCTAAGACAATGCAAGAGCAGTTTAGGGACAACTCAATTAATTCCCTTGAGTTGCCCAGCCAGAGAACAGACTGAAACACCATCACACATCTCTGGAGAGAAAATGGTGTCCACTGATGGTCCTTATTCAAGCTGACACAGCAAGGAAGAATCTTCAGAGATTACTGGCAGAAACCAAAATCCAGGTGTGCAAAGCTTATTGAATCATACCAAAAAAAGACTAGAGGCTGTAATTGCTGCCAAGGATGCTTGAACTAAGCACTGAGTTAAGTGTCTGAATACTTATGTCAATGTGATATTTTTTTTCCTGTTTAATTTGCAATAATAAACACAATGATCCATACGCACAAACAAACTTACTGATACATACAAACACACATGAAAAAATGAGAAGTGTAAAATGCGATATACAGATTAACCCCTTAAGGACTGAGTCAAATGTACATGTTGTGATCAAAACAAAACTTAAACAAAATGTGGAATTTGACTATATGTCTGTTCAAACGTAATTCACCTCATATTAAGTGCACCCACACTTATTATATATAATTTTATTCAGGGGAAACAGGGATTTCATTTAACATCAAATATTTAGGTATGAAACATAATATAATATAAATAAAATATAAAAAAATGGGAGAAAATTAGAATTTTTAAAAAAACTTTTAGTTCTACGTGACATTGTAACTGTGATTGTCATAATACTGTTTGGTTTTACTGCAATAAAATACACATATTTGTATTCAGCGATGTCTCATGTGTAAAACAGTACCCCCTAAGTACAGGTTTGATGGTGTTTTGGAAAGTAACAGGGTCAAATATAGCATGTTAAATATTTCAGTTTTTTCATATTGAAATTCGCCAGATTGGTTGCGTTGCCTTTGAGACCATATGGTAGCCCAGGAATAAAAATTCCCCCCATGATGGGGGGGAATGATTGAAAATTACCCCCATGATGGCATACCATTTGCAATAGTAGACAACCCAAGGTATTGCAAATGGGGTATGTCCAGTCTTTTTTAGTAGCCACTTGGTCACAAACACTGGCCAAAGTTAGTGATAATATTTGTTTGTGTGTGAAAAATGCAAAAAACTAATTTGAACATCAGTTTTGGCCAGTGTTTGTGATTAAGGGGCTACTAAAAAAAACTGGTCATATTCCATTTGCAATACCTTGGGTTGTCTACTATTGCAAATGGTATGCCATCATAGGGGTAATTTTCAATCATGGACTACCATACTGTCTCAAAGGCAACTTATATTTGACTCTGTAACTTTTGAAAACAGCATAAAACCTGTACATGAGGGGTACTGTTATACTCAGGAGACTTCGCTGAACACAAATATTAGTGTTTCAAAACAGTAAAATGTATCAGAACAATTATATCGTTAGTGTAAGTGTCATTTGTGTGTACAAAATGCCAAAAATTTCACTTTCACTAACGTTGTAATACATTTTACTGCTTTTACTAATATTTGTGTTCAGCGAAGTCTTCAAGGTTTTATGGTGTATTTGAAAGTTACAGAGTTAAATATAGTGCTAGCAAATTAAATTCCCTGGACTTTTGGCCTGGGTTGTCAGGAAGGTCCCGCAAATTGTAATGAATAAAATGACCTAATTATGTAAAATTATTACATAAATATATACGTAGAATTATTATATATAAATAATTTTTTAAATAATTTTTATTTATATATAGGTATATATAGTGATGTATACATATATACTTATGTATATAGATATATATTATTTCGTTCTACATGTATTTTGAAATCAATATATATATATTATATATTGATGTAAAATACAGTTAGAATGAAATTACACACACACACACACACACACATATATATATATATATATATATATATATATATATAACTAAATATATTAATATTAAAATATACTTAGACAGTGTATGTGTATGTATGTATATATATATATATATATATATATATATACATAATATTTATATATATGATCTAAGTATATATTGTTTTATTTTAAACTGTGTTTTAACTTTATTTTTTATTTTTCAGGCAGCAGGGGGACTACCTGTCATTCCAGGCACTCCCCCTGCTGGCACTGCTGTGGACGGCTATGCCGTCCATATGATCATGAGGTCCTCTCAAGGACCTGATGATCACATGGCACGGGATGGCTGGAATGGCAGCAGGGGGACTCCCTGGGATGCCAGGTGAGTCCCCCAACCGCGATCACTGGTGTGAGATCGCTGGCGACTGGGTAAATACCCTGTATGGCGGGGATGTGCTATGCCGCCTACCGGCTTTTAGAGCCGGGTCCCCAAGGATGGCACACCCGCCGTCCTTAAGGGGTTAATAAAACCATCACATTGCTATAAAATTGTGAAAATGTAAACATGATGATTAAGGTATAAAAGAGAAAAGAGGCAAACAAATTATGAAATTTACATGTAAAAGTGTCAAAAATATGTTATATCCAGTTCAAACAAGGCAAAGACAGAGCAAGCATTCTAAATTGTTTAATTTCTCCTCTATATGCTTTATTTTATGCTGACTGCCAGGTGCAAAGGAGAAAGCTTATAACAATGATTGACAGGTAGCTAAGAGGAAATCACCTAGTTGGATTATAAAGGTGTGGATTTCATTTTAATACATCACAAATACATATCTATTAAATATAATAATACATAACCATAATAAAGAGACATTTCCCATTTAATTGTGTCCTGCATATTCAAATGTTTATTAAGTTAATTCATTTGTATTATAACTGTGAAGATTTTTACATTTGATGTGCTGAGCTAAATTGATATATTTGAGCAAGGAGTATGTAAAATAATAGTTGCTGTTTAACACTGCTGTTATTTAAATTAGACAAGATGACATTAGGCATGTAAATCCTAAACTGGCTGTTAGTGCTAAAATATTGATGTCAGCAGCTGTTTCCATAGAGAAGATGTCTGATTCAGCACAGGTGGGGAAAAAGAGGAATGGCACCTTGTCTGCCAACCACGTTCTATCAATTCAACCCACTTGGTCTGCATCTGTGAATGCCTTCTGTCTTATTGAGGAGATTTAGGCAATTTATACAAAGACACAGAGATAATGCAGTTTTAAAAGTTAAATTAAAACATCAGCCTTGTTGTGTTCTTTTCTGCTTCCTTTGTTTATATAGTTTAAGGTGGCTAATTTGTTGCAGATGAACAGCAAACAACCCATCTTATGATACCTTTTAATTAAAGCAAAGGATACTAAGAGTGAACATTGTAATCATGATTACTTAACTGTGTAGAGCAGAAACAGCTAAATAACATTTATAATCAGGACCTGTATGTGGTTACAATTTAACCTCTTTTTTTTTTTAACAAGTTATTTACCCCAAAGCAAGACTTGACATGTATTGAAACATCTTGATGCATAAGAATTATAATGGGACAGAATTTTCATTTTGCTTGTGGAAATGCATACAAAACTAAAATTATGTGAATTAAAGGACATTTTGTCATTGACATTTATTCCTTTATCCTTTGTAGATATTTGAGACGATACATAGTGTTAGACATTATTAAGTAATACTTCATACAAGTTATAATATTTGCATAGATAAATATAAAACACTTTTTTTAATGTAATACATCACAATAAAAGTTTGTCTAAGAATCTGCAGGTCTGAAATGCATTATGTGTGACCTTTCCTCTCCTGATACACTTAGAGTAGCAAGGTATACAAAATAACAGTATAACATAAATGTTTTGATTTTTCCTGTCCAGAACAAATCTTAATATTTATTAGACTTGGAGATTCATTTCAGTCAGAGCTGAACTTTGTTCGAATTTGGGCTGATCAGATTGTTCTACCAAGTTTCTGAACTCCGAGCTGAAATGTACCTAAATTCCGAACCAGCCAAAGCATGCAATTGCTGAGCATGTCCATTTCATTAAGTGATTTTCAATTCCGTACATGGCACTAAAAAAAGAGATGATTGATAGGAAGAAGAGACGATTGATGGGTAGATTTTTATAAAAATATTATTATGTTATTGGGATGTAGCTTTAAAAGACACTAATGGACATAATGCACGTGAATTTGCATGCATCCTCGCACTGTTAATATGTCCAAACCTAATGTGGTTTGCTGTTCTGTGATTTCTTTTCTACAAGTTCTGTTAGGCCCCACAGTTTTTTTCCTCTGATTGACCTTCTTCTCCTGTATAACTCACTCATGATGAATTGACTTCCCAGTTAAAGATCTCAGCTTTTCTCCATGGACTATCTAATCAGCTTCTGCCTTAACACCTCAACTGAGCTCATGGATACTACACAGTGGGCCCAACTTCACAGTAGGATTTGACAAGAAAATTACTAATTTGTTAGTGTTTAATTTTTTTTGTTGAAGGAACATATTATAACGGAGTCTTGGGAGATTAATCATGGGTAATTTAAGAAACAGTGAGTACAAATAGAAGAAATTTATTTTCAAAATGGCAATGAGAAAATCATCCTGAAACAATTAATCAGGATGGGGCTACTGCCCATACATCCAAGGCCACAATGGACCCCCTGAGACAACTGTTCAGCGAGGGATAATTTCAAGAAATTCCCAGATTAATTGACTGCCATATTCACCCAACTTTTCAGCTCCTGATTACTTCTTGTAGGGATATCTGAAGAAAAAGGTGTGCATGATCAAACCATGTACACTTGAGCAGCTCACGGAGACTATCTGTGCAGACATTCAAGCGTTAGAGCCTCAAACATTTACTAACATTATGAACAATGCAATTGAAAGCCCGCCTTTGTGAAACTCACAGCTCTGGAGCTCATCTAATAGATGTCATCTTCTGTACCTGGTCACACAAATCTCTATTCGTTAAGCATTAATTTTATATCATTGTTATAATTGAAATTGGTACATTATTTAAAAAGTTGTTGACTTCTCAAACTATACTTTGAATTTGAGTCACTCTGTATAATAAAAAAAAAATAAAAATAAAACTAACTGCCACTTGGTTAACTGAGAAAATTCTAACTTGAGTTACGCTATTTTGGAAATGTAAATAAAGTCTGTTTTAACCATTTGATCATACCAACAAAGAATATGGTGTATGGTGTATAGTCTAATAAGGTACATAATCATTAATGCACTGCCTGCAGTGCACATTGGCGGGTAAATAGAATGCATAGTATAGTTTAAAACTTTACAATTTAAGTGTGGTTTATTTTTTTAAATAAGTAATAATAATGTGAGTCTGTCTCTAATGGTGTCAGTTTTTTTTAGAAAAGAGATTGGCATTTCCAACTCATTTTCTGTCTGTACTGTAAATGCTAATCACATTTAAGTGAGTAGTTTTGCAAGCATTTTGGGGAAAATGATTTAATAAGTGATCTTTATTGTGTTATGATAAACATTTCAGAAGAAAGCAAGATGACCATAATTTTTGTAACAAAATCAAAATCTTATGTGACAATTAATAATGAATCTAACATGGTCTACACTTGACATTATATCACGTTACTATAATTATACCAAACAGAAGTCTTTGATGTCAGAAAAAATAAAAATGTCTTTGATGTCAACATGTTTGTCTTGAAGGAAATAAAATGTGAGTCTGCAGGCTAAGAAGGCTAAGTTATGTAAGAGTTTTTCTTTCATATTGCATCTATACTGAAGTTCTGTAAAGTCCTTTGCATAGCTAGTTCACCTGCTATTTATAAAATAAAGGCACATTCGACAAACAACATCGTGCTATAAAAATATTTTTTTGTTTATTGATGATAAACAAAACCTAGACTTGTGGCTATTAATTCTGCAAGAGTTTAGGAAGCCAATTAAAGCCGTTCCATTCAGTAATATTCCTAGTAGATTTGTTTAAAGAGGACTAGGAAGCAATACATTCATTATTTTATCATAGACAGTATAATTTAAAAGTTATAAAAATTAAATGGGAAATATTAATGGCACTTATGGGTGAGGCAACTTGCTTTATGCGAATACTCAAATTGCAATCCTGAGTCATATTAGAAATTGTTCATCAAAATTTGCAATTAAAAGATAAAACTGGATTTTTACCTGTATCTAAGTAATGTTTACATGCCCTGAACAGTTTTTAAAAATAACAGTTGCTTAGTATTAAGCATCATATGGAGAAGTGGGTATTCGGGTAAAGATGGGCTGTGGCAAGAAGTTTGTTGACTTCTTCTCAAATTATTTCTATGAAACAATTTTTAAGCAGAGACAATAACTCAGGAACAAAGATAAAGAATATATGTACTTGTCACTAAGTCTAAAACATTTGTGACTAGCTGTGTTTCCTGGAAATATAAAGTAGTCTAATAAGATGAATATTAACTATATACCCGTAAATTCTGAAATATTCCTATAAGTGAGGGTTTAAAAATAAAGTCAATACCAAATTGCTCCAATATGCATTTTCTCTGAGGTGACTTACTGGATGAAAGATAACTAACCTATCCACAACTAATTGGGATTACATGTAGCATATTAATAGACCTCTCAAATAGAGGATCTTTTGACAATTTGATAAGTTGGGATAGGCATTTTCAATATGGAGTGTCTTTTGTAATATCAGGGATAGTAATTAAGAGTATATTATTTTCGTTTTTTGTTAGTATATTAGAATTAATTTGGTTAGTGTTGTGGATATCTAATGAGCCAGATACAATAAAGCTCAGAAACTTATGGAAACATTTCAAACTGTAAAATAAACAACTCAAATCTAAATTTCGATTTAATTGGAACCTGGAATATATTGAGTATTGGGTATTAAACTATCTTTTGGTAGTCAGAATATAATAAACCATAACTATGAAGATTTGTACTTTCTAATTCATAAACAACTGACTAAGTGGAGCAAAATTGAGATCTCATGGCTGGGGTGTCTGAAAGTAGTGAATGTGTATTCTATTCCAAAACTGTTGTTTTTTTATTTTTTTTTATTTTACATATATAACATCACAGACAAGAACAGTTCAGAATTAGACATATAGACTTTGATTTACAATAGAAGGATATGTGAACTGTTAGGTAAACTTCACACACAGAAACACAAAAATCACAATTTAAAAGAACTGAGCGGATTAGGCGGGCCTAAACTATAATAATTAAGTTGCTTCATAACTTTACTGAATACAGCACCACAGGGAGGAAATAGAGTGATCTTTATATAGAAGGATATTCATAACAGAGAATGCCAAAGTATACAGTTATATCAGATTATCTAGCCAAGATGACCATTTCTCATCAAATTTTAAATGGCTATCATATTGAAAAGATATTCCCCTTTCCATATCATGTTGGTATTTAAGCTGAGTTAGCACTTGGGTCCAGGATGGAGTCTTTTTCTGTAGCCAATGTCTTGATATTTCTATTTTTATGGCCATCATAAATTGGATTATTAGATATCTATTTTGAGTTGAGAATCTTGTTAAGTTAAAATGGAAAAGAGCAACCAGTAAATTATCGTCCAAATCTTCTCCCACTAAGTCTGATAAAACTCTAAATGCTTTATTCCATATAGGTCTTAAAAGCTTGCATCCCCACCAAATATGTTTAGAGCTACCTTCAGCACAGGTACATCTCCAGCAAAGTTTGGAATTATCAGGGTTGATTGTATTTAGAATTTTTGGTAGCCCATGCCATTGATGAAGAATTTTATAATGAAGCTCTTTGATATTTAGACAATGCAACGATTTTTTTAACTTCTTGAATTGATCTATACCACTGCTCTAACTCGATTAAAGACCCACTTTCTTGTTCCCAATTTTTCCATGCTTTTGGTTTAGACTCTTTTTCTTCCTCTCTCAATAATTCATACCAACTAGATATCAATTTACGATTAGTATTATTTTTAAATAGATCATTGAATTTTTTATTTATCCTAGTGTTGTCATAAAGCAAATGGTTGTCCAAATATTTTTTTATTCTTAGATATGTGAATAATTCTCTTGAATTTAGGTCAAGACTTAACTGAAGATGTAAAAAAGACCTTATTTTATTCAATTCTTATAAATCATCTATTTTAGTTGAACCAAATTTGATCCAATTACCTAAATTTAGGTCATTAATATTATATTCCATTGTCTTAATTGGACTATACTTAGAAATTTTATTTAAAATGTGATTTATTTTCTTGTATTTTACCCAAATTTCATAGATATCTTTTATGTATGAACTTTCTATATTGGAGATGAATTTTGCACTTGCCCCAACGTCAATCCATAACATATTAGAAAGATCTTTTGAATTACACAAAAAGGATTCAATTTTATGCCAAGGCTCTTCCAATGAAATTGGGCCCTGCCATCTCCACAGATGGTACAGCCTAGAGGCTTAGTAATATTTGATAAGGTTTGGGACAGCCAGGCCACCCTTATTGGGCTTTTTCATTACGTGTAAGATCGAGATCCTTGACCTCTTATAATCCCATATGTAATTCAGAAATAGTTTATGAAGTTTAGTTATTGTTATAGATAAAGGGATCATTCTAAACAGGTATGACCAATGATGTAGAATATATGATTTGATGGTATTTATTCTCCCAACCAGGAAATTCCTATGTTTCTCCACTCTTTGAGTAATTTATCACTGGTATCTTTTATAAGATTATCCACGTTTTTATCAATCATTTCTTTTAAGTTATAAGAAAAATGAATCCCAAGATATTTAAAACCTTGAGATGACCAAGTGAAGGGATATTTAACTGATAATCTATTAATTGTCATAAAATCTAAATTGATAGGCATAACTTGGGATTTACCAATATTTAATTTATAGTTTGAAACTTTACAATAGTCTTCCAACACCCGAAACAAGGCCCCGAGTGATAAATCCTGATCAGACAATGTTAATATTATATTATCAGCATATAGGCTGATCTTAAATTCAGAGTAGTTCAGAATAACTCCTTTAATTTTATAGTTGTTTCTTATGCTCACTGCGAGCGGTTCAAGAGTCAAAATGTATAAAAGCGGGGCTAAGGGACATCCCTGCCTAATCCCGCTAGAAATAGTAAACCAATCTGCTGAGATACCAGGGCCCACGGTTTTAGCCGTTGGACTTGAATACAAAGCCATTATTGCAGTTTTAATAGAGCCAGCAAATCCAAATTTGTCCAGAGTCTGGCTCATAAAACTCCAGCTGACCCTGTCAAACACCTTCTCAGCATCCAGTGACAGGGCCAGCATAGGAAGTGTTACATGCATTCCACAGTGGAACGCACGCTATCAGCTGCTGCAAGTTTTCATTGAAATTATGTCAGTATATAAGAAGACACCCGACGGATCAAGTTTATACATCCCTGAGGAAGTCCAGAATGGGATGAAACACGTAGGATTTTAAGACTTCAACTTTTACTTGTCCACAGACTTTTTATCTTTTTTATTTTGGATCTGTGATCCTGATTGCTACTGTATTATCTGCTGAAAATCTGGATACCACTGTGATGTGGAGACGTGCTGTTTATCTTTTGATACATTGTAAGTGCAACTTGTAGAATAAATTTGTTAAATCTTTATACAGTTTGCACTATCTCTCTTCTCTCCTTAATTTTTGAGTTACTCAAGAAGACACACCTATAACCAAGATCTCTAAGGCTGTAATATTCCTTGTATTTATACAATTACCCTAATATTGAGGAAGACACGCCTGAATTTACTACTTTCTAGTGAGTTTTCTACAACCCCACACCCTCTGCTTGTGCTTATTGTATTGCATCATATTTGTGTTTTATTCCACCAGATTTACGGTGCTTATGGTAGATTCAACCGACTACTATACAGGTTGTATGTTTTGTTACCACTTCTGGTGATTGTACACACAGTTTTTCCTTTTGTTTTTTTTCTTTGTATTCTTTATATTAATACTCCCCCCTTCTAGTACCATTTTCTGCACTGTTCACTTGTTTTTTTTTCTCTCTCTCTCCCCCCTAGCTCTGTGATCTTTGCATAAGATATTTACGGCCCTCTGCAAGAATGGTGTCTATGTTCTATCAAACCTGTCTTATCTGCACTCATGTAGCTTTAACCCCTGTATCACAACTAAACTTTGAATTATATGTGTCATCTTGCTCAGAAATGCTTCAGACTTTAGAAAGGGAAGTTTTCCCGAACACTTGTCACTAAAAAATTCTGTTAGTCCAATAAAAAATGTATTACAAGATACAAATTGTATCTGTTTTTTACATCTACATCACTGGACTAATACGGATACAATCTCTACTTTATAGAGCTTTAAGCCTTTATCACCATGATACTGAGTGTCTCTAATATTACTTATGGGTGGAGAATTTGGATAACTTCTTGGGTCCAAGAGAGTGGGAATCATTTAACCCTATCCCTAGGACATTTCTGGGCCACAAGTAATTGTTGTAAGGACTCCCAGGCCACGTTCATTTTATTACACTTCAGAAGAGCCAATTGCCAAGGCTCTACCAAGGTATTATTATCTGACGCAAAGCGCATCAAATGGAATAAGACAATGCATTGTGACAAGCAAATTGGAATACTCTTCAGTGAGTAAAGAGTTAAGGTGTTTGTATCACATGTGTGTGGTATATCACATATGTGCACAATATTACACATTTTAGTGTGTTTCAGCACAGATACAGCAGGTAATCCTAGTGTCACAAAAGAATCAATAAATCAGGCAAGGTAAAATGAGCATTTTTTTTCTTTGCTAAAGTCTACCACCATTACTAAATAAGGTTTTTCTTTCTCCAAACAGATAATAAAAAAATAAAAAATAAACTTTTAACAACTGTTTGTTGATAAGCTAGTCTCATACTAGGAACAGTGACAAAATAATCTCTGGCAGTAGCTAATACACCTGCAAGCTAATCCTAGTGTCACACTACTTATTTATTTATCCATCAGTACTTAGACTGCACTCTTATCCAGAGAGCTTTACAATTTATGCAAAAATAATATTGGTGCATACACAAACAGGGGATAAATATTTAGATACACTGTAACTAAAAAAAGAGAAAAGAACACTGCTCGTGAGTTTACAATCTAGAGGAGAATTATACATTAAGACAAAATGTTAAGGGAGAAAAAGCAATTGGGTATTCACAATTGTGCCAATATGAGGAGTACTGTTTAATAATCAGTATATTGTACAAATCAAATATATTGCAAATGGTAAATAGAAGCAATGCTCTGTAGTCACTATGCATTAAATGTGGAGTAAATATAAGACAATGAGTAAATAAAAGTAATTCAATATAGTACGTCAAGTATAGAATAACAAAAAGTTAGGTCAATAATAAGCAAGAAGTCATGAGGGCCCCTTGGTCAAAACTATAAAGAGATGGGAAGATGATAATTGAAGAAAATATTGTTTATTGTGAATTAAATTTACATAGTTGGGTCATATGCCTGAAAGCAATTTGCATTTGTACGGGGGAGTTGCATCAGGGGAATAGGAAGGAGCCTGGATAATGGCCACACTGCTGAGGATGATGGAAAAATGTCAGGGTGGTATGGTCAAATATAAATGGAACCATGATGGTGTGCCTTTAGAAGTTTGTGGAAAGATGAAAGTGAGGTAGCAGATTGCATGTGGTATGGGGATTAGAGGGATATAAGTATAGTCATGAAGGAGTGCATGGCTGTAGGGATTGAGTAAGGAAAATGGAGTTGGGCGAGTGGAGAAGACGTTTTGTAGTGCAGCATGAGTGAGGAGAGGAAAAAAGGAGCAAATTTATGGAGGAATTTGAACATGACAATAAGACATTTGATAAGAGACCTCTGACATACCAGAAGACAGTTGAGTTTTTGAAGATGAAGTCAGGCATCAGCTGTATGGGGCTTGTTAAAGAATATATTAGCAGCAGCATTTTGGATTTGTTTATGCAGAGTAATGGAGTGTTGTGGAAGGCCAAGTACAGGAGAGTTACAATAATCAAGCCTGGTGAAGATGAGGAGAAGCTGATAAAGATTTTTGCAGAAGAGAACTTTAGGAGGGGTGGATTTATAGAATGTTAAATATGTGAAAATGACAGACAGAAGTGTCAATGACCCAGGCTATCTCACAAGGGACAACAAGAATAATACAAATAATATAACTGCTGGTTTATCTCCCTCAGTAGTTGCAGTCAAACTGTTTAGAAGAATCCTTCTTGGAAGTATAGATTGTTTTACTGCTGCTCCTTTTTTCCCTCTGTTGGTCAGTTGTCACGTGATTAGTGAATATAATCAACATTTAGTGGCTGTCCCCTAACCATCCTCTTCTTTTTCCTATTGGTTGGACAGGAGTTCCAGCCCACATTTAGGCAGACTCTTTTGTCTGTCAAGGTAAATAAACAAGCTGATTTGCTCCCATTTCTCCATTCCATTCACCCTTTTTCTGGTACCAGGAATGGCACTTTGAAGTACAATTTGAAGTAGCATGTTCCCGCTTACGTGAGACAGTTTCCATTAAATTCCGGTGTGTGATCGTTCGAAAAGTGAAATGTCGCCCTTTTAGCTTGATCAGCCTGATTTTGGATGAATTACAGTTTGGTCCAAAACTAATCTTCAAGTCTACTTTAAATACCTTGCCGATGGCCAACAAATTAAGTAAATTTTGCTGTTCCTGAAAGTGCAATTTGCTGAAATTTTGAATTAATATTTAAAAATAGCATTATTCAAACTTGCTGTACCATCATACCATATTTGATTTATTTACGTTTTTGAACATATATGTGCTCTGTTAAGCTTTATTTGCTTTATCTTGGCCATAGTGGTGCGCACAAAAGGATTTTTTTTTAACATCTAATAAAACTATAAGATTCATGCACGTAGCTCCTAACATTTGAAATAGACAAAGAGGGACACTAATTTTAGCAGTGGGCATGTGGCCAAGGACTGGGCTGTTATGAAAAATTGTAGATGACCTACTAAGGTATCATATTGACACAGACTGATTTCTGAACACATTTATTGTAGCTTACAGACACATTACTGTGAGTATTATTGCTGTGAAGCTCTATTAAACACTCAGACACACCAACAATATGGAGCTCCTAGGGACATTAAAATGGAAAAGAGGGACAGGGAGATATGGTTCCACAATATTGACTTTTCTTCCTAAATAGGTACAACTGGGAGGTATGCATGCATATAACAAAAGTTATTGTGATTGCTCAATAGAAGGTTCATACATTTTAGCTTCACTTGAAAACTCCATCTGCATTAAGTGTTTCTCAACTCCAAAGCAAAATCTTTGTTGTGCAAATTAAACTCAAAATTGAATGTGAATCATTAAAAGTTAAATAGTTCCACAGATATCCAAAACAGCAAAATAAATATGTGAAATGTGTACTTAGAGGTGAAATGTGTACTTTCTTGAAGTTATTTAATCAGGTTCCTGGTCATTTCTTATTCAGTACTCATATTGAAAAAAGACTGAATTGCACCATCTAGTGGTAAGAAGTACACACTCTTAAAACATATATTAATTTGCAGCTGTGAATAAGAACTTTAGAGATCACGTCTAGTCCCTTGTGTTAGTATGGATAATTGTTATTGAACTTCACAATAAATATTGCTGTGCTTGAAGCTATAGAGAAATAAAGAAGCATTTGAAAGGATAAAACTATGCAAGAGAATATGTGTTCTCTTATTGAAACCTTCCTCAAAAATATATTTTCCCTTGATACAAAGCAGCCCTTTTAAAAGATGCATTGATCCTGTGGGAAACATTTATTTTAAAATACATTTCCTTTTAAGAAATGCTATTTCTTGGGAATATTCCATCTCACCTGCATACATTCAGATGTATCTTAAATAAAAGTGAATTTCAAATAAATAAGTTGATTACTATCAAATCAAATTAATCCAATAGGGACAAAAGATTCCCTGGTAATTCATTTTTTAAGATTTATTATCTTTTATGTATGAGTAATGTATATCACTAATTAATGAATTGATATATGTATATAACCATATTTTACTTATTGTGTAAAGGCTAAACATGTCTATGTTAGACGTTGACTCATTGTTAGAAGAAATATTGTTACAGTATAAGAAAAAAAAGTGGGGCATTGTTTGGAAAAACACTGGTGTGAAGGATTATTCATGCATTTATCAATATAAAAAAAACAGGTATATCTCTTTAAGTTCTCATTCAATATACATGTAAGAGAAAAAAACATATAGTGTAATAAAGTTATGGTAAGAAAAAAATACTAATATAGGGAATCATATTCCTTCTCACACATTTGAGAGCTTATGTAGCCATGTACCAATGGGAACATTTGAATACTGCTCCAAATATCCATATATAATGAGGGAAAAAAGTATTTGATCCCGTACTGATTTTGAACGCTTGCCCATTGACAAATAAATGATCAGTCTATAATTTTAATGGTAGGTGTATTTTAACAGTGAGAGACAGAATAACAAGACATTTTTTTTTTTTTAAAAAACACACACACAAAAAAAGAAATGTAAACAAAGTTAGAAATTGATTTGCATGTCAATGAGTGAAATAAGTATTTGACCCCTTCGACTTAGCAATTGGTGGCAAAACCCTTGTTGGAAATCACAGAGGTCTGATGTTTCTTATAGTTGGCCACCAGGTTTGCACTAATCTTAGGAGGGATTTTGTCCCACTCATCTTTGCAGATCCTCTCCAAGTCATTAAGGTTTCGAGGCTGACGTTTGGCAACTCGAACCTTCAGCTTCCTCCACAGATTTTTTTATGGGATTAAGGTATAGAGACTGGATAGGCCACTCCATGACCTTAATGTTTTTCTTCTTGAGCCACTCCTTTGTTGCCTTGGCTGTGTGTTTTGGGTCATTTTCTTGCTGAAATATCCATCCACAACCTATTTTCAATGTGAAAGAAAAAGAATACAGGGGGTTGCAAAGAACATATACAATACTTCACTGTATATTTACTGTAGTTAGTGGAACACCTCCTGATTATCAGACACAGAGCCACATAAAGCTGGCTCTGACTTCAATGGCAGGTGAATAATAAGCTTATTCCAGCTCTCTCAACCAGGGTAACTCCTTTTTGGTCCTTTTTTCAGGATATCCAATATGTTAAAATATATAAACTTTACTGGATACAAAATAACATACAAATAAAGATAAATTAAAATACTATATAGTGAAAGAGTCCACAGCACTAACGCGTTTTGACCTCCAGGTCTTTGTCAAAATGTGTGGTCCATGGTGATCTTCCTCTCTTTAAATACACCGAGTGTTCAATTTGCCGCCATTTGCCGGTGGCTATCATTTCACGCACTTCCGCATCACGTGACTCTCCGTCCGATCATGTGACTCTGACGCCATTGTATATCGGTGTCACTTCCGGGTTCTCGGTCATCTAGATCAGCTGATTTAAAAATACTGATGTCACTTCCAGGCTCTCAGTCTTCCCTAAACATTAATAGCAAAAGCACTACCGCCATATTTAAAGTGGGAAAAAACATTTTTATAAAATCGCACTTGCAATATAACTATCACTTAATAATATAATACATTAGTACATATATTGTCAAATTTAATATATTCAATTATAAAAGAGACATTTACCCAAAAACAATTACTCCAAACTGTATAATATTTTACAGACATCTATAATATGAGGAGGAGAATCTTCTTAAAGTGGAATCTACTTATACCAAAACTTAAATAAATAATAAATTAATTTAACTGAAAAATAACATTGTGGATATGGCTGTTGTTAAAAATAAATATAAATAGAACATATGTATAAAAAACAGGAAAAAATAAACTTTAATATAAAAGTCATTATAAAAATATTGCATAAGAAAAATGGGAATCCCCCCCAAAAATTTTTTTAAAATATATTAAAAAATATATATTTAAAAGGAGAATATGCTAAAAATAATAAAAAATAATAAAAGAGGGTTAAATAAGTGCTAACATCTCGAAATCAACATTGAGTCCACCAGGACATAAGGTGTCTAAATTAAATATCCACCTCATCTCTCAGCGGCTCAATGCCGATTTCAGACATCCCCCTCTCCAATGGGTTTCAATCTTTTGAATACCCCAAAATTGGAGTCCAGAGGGATCTCCTCCATGATAATTTAAAAAATGTGTGGATACATTATGTTTTAAAAAAACCCTCCTGATATTATAAATATGCTCACGTATCCTTGTTTTTAGGCACCTGGATGTTTTACCAATATATTGTAGCCCACAAGGACACGTGAGTAAATAAATCACATTTTTGGATTCACAAGAGATAAATGAGTCAATGTTATATGTTGTACCCATCCTAGATTTAAAATTATCTACTTTCTTATTCTGATATTTATAATTTTTACAACCCATATAACCACCACAATGGAAAAATCCTTTTGTATTATGTTTAAATGATTCTAAAAAGTTAGTATTAGAAACATCTATATAACTAGAAGTAAGTATATTTTTTAGATTTTTTGCTCCCCTAATTACAACTTTTGGTTTATTCCCCCAAAATGGTTGGATCTCTTGATCCTGTTGAAGGATATGTCCGTTTTTATTTAAAATCTTTTTTTAATTGTTTCTGGTCTTTATTATAATTGAAAATAAGTGGTATAGTGTTTTCTTCATTTGTTTCTACTTTTTTCTGTTTGTACGTAAGGAGGGTATTTCTATCTAACCTTTTAATTTTTTTCAATGTATGTCTTTATTGTTTTATAAAGAGGTACAATAGAGGAGACAGATTCCTCATATAACATAATACATACAGCATAGTACAAACCACAAATAAGAGACAAGAAAAGAAAGAACATAAAGAACATAAAATTACGGTATTAACATGTACAGTAGCCTTATTATCTCGTTTCACTTTATACAAAGCTTATATAAATACACCATTATGAAGGAAGGAGCTGTCTGGCGCATTAGGTACCTACATACATACATATGGGGATACACAGGTAAACACTACTATTGATGTAGTCATGAAATTTCGATAGTTGTCACCATGTTTTATACACAACTGATCTAAGCCGCTCTCCCTTCTACAGCATTATTATCTGCCTGGTGTACAAACCAAGTATCCAATAACAATAACAGGATAGCAAATATGAAGGCATGGCATTGAGAGAAGGGAAAAACACAACTGTGAAGGTAATGCAGGGTAGCTTGGCCTGTTTGTGTAGAGTACGTAGTATCGCCAATATTGGTAACTGATAGACCAAGTGGTCTTGCCATATGTTGTGGTATTGTGAGGGTTTATAGATAATGGCTAAAGTTATGTAATGTACCTGAGATCTCCACAACCCATGGTGTGGACACAACACTCTAAACATTCTTACTGCTCCTAAGTAAATAGCTATGTGTCATATACTTAGCATAATAAAAACATAATATAAAGTAAACAGTTACAAATATATACATGAGATAACCGTAATAACTGAAAGGGGAGGAGAGGTGGATGGGAAGGATACAGTAGGGCGCATCTTGTCGTGAGTTATAATACTTTTATTATAGCGGAGTATAGCATATTAGTGGTATGGTTGTGGTTTAGTAGTCTTACTAGGTATAGTGGGATAATATAGCCTAGTAACTTGTCTTATAGTGGTAGGCCTTATACTAAATGGAGTACCTTATCCAGTCTAGTTGCGGGTTCACTTCTTTCAACTACTGGAGGGATACCTGTAGCTAGTGCAGCTCTTTACATTGTAGTATGAGAATCTTTAAAAGACTCCCAATTTTTCCATCTGTCCAGAACGTGTGACCCATTACCTCCTTTTGCCCATTCGCATTCGTGGTGGTATGTAACCTCTACCCTTCCTAGAACCTCCTTCAAAGAAGGGGGCTTGGTGTCTTTCCAATGGGCTGCAATGCTGATTTTTGCTGCCACTAGTATATTTAATACTGCGTCTCTAGATGGTATATCACGTAGGTTAGGGATAATGTGGAGCAAGTAAATTTCTGGGGCTAGCGGGAATGTAGTCTTACAGATCGCATGAATGGTTGTTTGGACAGCCTTCCAAAAGTTTTGCAGATTGGGAAAGTGCCAAAATATATGTTCTATAGACCCTAAACTGGAGTTGCAGCGCCAGCATATTGAGGGAGAATTGGGGTAAATTTTGTGAATCCTGCTCGGGACCAAGTACCATCTCATTAACATTTTAAAGTATGCTTCCCATAGTGTGACACACTTCGAAGATTGTTTGGTGTAGGTGATGGCTTGTTCCCATTCTATGAGAGTTGGGGTTATTCCTAACGATGTCTCCCACTGCTTCATGTAAGGTAGTTTGGAGGGTCCGTGAATATCAGACAGCGTCCTATAACATAGGGAGAGAAGTTTGCAAGAGGGACGTATCAGTCTAGTATGGTAACATTGTGCACCTATATTACTAAGTGACAGCGGGTCAATGTGCTCAATCGAATGTGACATTAAGATATGTTTAACACGCAGGTACAAGAAAATATCCCTCGAAGGTAAATTGTACCGTTCCTGCAGTGTTGGGAAAGGGTGAATGCCATTTGTACCAAACATTTTATGTACATGTGTGACACCTAAGGCTGACCATTTAGATGTTTGGAGGTCGGGAGATAAGGCGGAGAAGGCTGACAATGGTGCAAGGTACAGTAATTCTGCCTTTGGCCATATTACTGTGTTCCAAGTAGACCATGATTTTGTAAGATATCGTGATGTTGGGAGCGTGGAGGGTGATGCTAAGGGGGTGGAGGACCATAGGGCATCATAGAGGGAATGTGAACCCCCACAAGCGGATTCTAAATCTACCCATACTGGTTTGTGTGTGCCCATCATAACATAGAGGCTTTGCGACATCAGGGTTGCTTTATAGTAGAGCATGATGTTGGGAACGTTAAGACCTCCTTTTTTGAATGGGCGTCTAACCTTTTAATTTTATTTATTTCACTATTTAAGTGTTCCAACTTATATCCCTGATTCAAAAAATTGATTTTTGAGGATATCTGCCTGATTATTAAAAGATTCTGGGTCAGTGCAGTTCCGTTTAAGTCTTAGAAATTGTCCTCTTGGAATGTTCTCCAACCATGGTTGATGGTGACAACTTTCTGTATAAATATAACTATTCACATCTACTTTTTTGAAAAATGTTCTTGTTTTAATTTGATTATTTTCTATATAAATTTCTAAGTCTAAAAAGTTAATTTTCTCTTTACTAATCTCCTGTGTTAATTGGATATTCCATTTGTTATTATTTAAAAAAACCTAAAAAAGATAAAACCTGTGCCTCATCCCCTTTCCAAATAAAAAAGATATCATCTATATATCTTTTATAAAGGACCAGGTTCGCACACCAGTCATGTGGAGAGAAAACAAACTTATTATCCCAATGTACCATAAAAAGATTTGCATAACTGGGTGTGAACCTGGTCCCCATAGCGGAACCTCTACACTGTAGATAATATTCTCCCTCAAACCCAAAAAAATTATTCTGGAGGATAAATAAAATCTCTTCCATAATAAAATCCACTTGGTCCGCGGGATACAGCGCAGAGGTCTCCAAAAAATAACGTGCGGCCTCACAGCCCAACAAATGATTAATGCAAGTATATAGGCTCGTGACGTCACAGATAACTAAACTAAAATCATCTTCCCATTTAAAATCATTAAGTAATTGTAACAGGCTCATTGAATCTTTAAGATATGAGACATTAGTTTTAACAATAGGTTGAAGATGAGTATCTACATATTTAGATAAATTAGACAACAATGATCCTATCCCAGAGACAATAGGTCTTCCTGGGGGATCTTGTACATTCTTATGTAATTTAGGTAATTGCTGCATCAACTCAATTATCTCCAAACGAAAGATACAAGTTTTTACCCAAAGTACAGAAAACATCCTAAGACATAACATATCCCCATATTACATCCCCTGATAGCCCTAATCTGGGTGAACAACATATCCAAAAATCACCCAGATTAGAGCAGGGGTTCAGGACATTTCTGGAAGTCTCTTTTGACCGGCCGCACGCGCATTTTCATGCCCAAGACAGTTCCAGAGAATTAGGCTATGCGGCTGGTCTATTTTCAATGTCTAAGTTCCCTTTGAATGCACGAACAGCACCCGTTCGTGCACAAAGTCCATGTTGAAGTGCCATTCGACTCCAGTCGAAGAGTCAAAGTCTAGAGGAGGTAACGTTTCAGCAGTGTTTGTGCCGTTGCGTGTCCGACTTGAGTTCCATGAACTCAACAACAAACCTCGTTCGACTGAATAAAATGGCCGCCGTCACGTGGTCCAATGTTGAATAGCGGCCACTTCGACTACTTTGACACTTGCTGTATCTGAAGTGCCACTTCGAAAGTGTAGATCTGTTCCCACAGTATTTAAAGAGGAAGAAACAGTGCCTTAGAGCCAAACAAGAGACAGGGGCCACAATCACAAGACAAAAGGCTGGCCATTAGTACAATAAATGTGAATCTGTTACAGACGAATGGTTTAGATGAACAAGAGTTTAAAAGTTTAAAATTCAGGGACAGAGGGTCTGTCACACTCACTGAGGAATTCCAGCACTCCTCCTGACACTCCTCCAGAGAGCATAGCAGGAACAAATCAAGCTCTTATAAGAGCTTACTCTGGGGAGTAAGTGATTATAACAATCCCTAGAGTGTAGATATCCCTTCCCCCAAGCATGAGCCAAGGCTTCAAGAAAGGTGCAAGTAGGTCTGGTTTATTGAAGGCTACCTGCCCGGTATTTATGCAAGTGTCCACCAGGTGGACACTCCCTAGGGGACCTGATGGAACAATGGGACACATATTGGATATTAGCCAATCACAGACAATACAATCAAAACACTGCCACAGTGACATCACAATCCCTCCTCTCGATCCTGGAGATAATTGGGAAGTAATCAAATTATCTCCCAGGACAGAGGCAATACTCCATTAACCACATGGTTACAAAAAGACATACAATTACACAATGTTACAATTACTACATAAAACATATACATGCAACATATCCCCAGATAGCTTAGATCTGAGCGCACATTATTACCAAATGGCGCTCAGATCACATACATACAGTTCAATCGCCATGGAGCCAAAGTCTTTTCCATAGTCTTTCGTTACACAAATAGGCTCCATGGCATAGCTATCTGGGGTAGCACTACTCACATACTTAAAGTACCGAACGCCCCGGCAGACATAAACAAATAAACCTTTCTGCAGGGTACAATACAGCTATCAACACAGGGGCCATAGTCAGAAGGCAGGAGGCTAGCCAGTAGTCCCCTCCAGACACAAGTGGCGAAGGGCACTTCATCACACGGGTGATCTCTCTGTCTGGAATACAAAAGTACATACTTCACATGAACAGAGCCTTTTAAAGTGCATTGGGCAAGGTATATTGCAAGGCCCATAGCCCTGAGGCAAGAGGCTGGCCAGCAGGCCCCTCCAAGAACCGTGACGAGGTTACTTTCGTCACATAGAGTAAAACACATTATGATGTAATTAAGGCACCACATGGTGAATGGAGCTCCAGATGGAACCTGCACTAAACTGAGTGTTTATTTCTATCTTCCAGCATGCTAGTGAGAGTCAGCATAAGTTCTTGTTTCACACATTGCTCAAGTAATCTGCTGGCACATTCATTATCTTTTACTTGTTCCTATATGTTTTAACTGATGTAATAAAATACAACGTGAATAGAAATATTTGGAATTATCTCAGTCTCCTTCACAACACAGCTGCAGATCCTCCATTCTGCAGATAGGAAGTTGTCAACTAATTGTTTAAAAACAGCAATTTAGTAGCTATTGCAGTCTAGTTACTAAGAAATTCCCCATGCCATGGAGGCACTTACCAAAGCCTGTTATTTGCATTATTATATATATTAGGGCCTATCGCTGATATTATTGCGAGGGAGGGAGTGATGAAAGCAACTTCGCCACTGGTTTTTGGAGGGGCTTGTTAGCCAGCCTCCTACCCTGGGACTATGGGCCCTGTGATAACCCATTTTCAAAAGTACTGTTTTTGTCCCTTGGACTTTTAACTGAAACAGATTCAAACATTGGTGGTGGCCATCTTAAATTGTGCAGCAGTGTTTTGTCGTCGAGTGTATGGAACTGTTTGAGGCATGGGACCATGGCACGGCGGGACAAAAATAAGACTTCCAGGAAATTCTTGAACCCATGAACCGATCTGGGTGATTTTTGGATATGTTGTTCACCCAGATCAGGGCTATCAGCATGTGTCTTGGTGTCTAGTGGAGTGCTTGGAGCCCTCGGGAACACTAATAGCATCCGTCAAACGGAGGTACCCAGTTGGGGTGCCAGGCGGTCCATTACACTGGGGGCAGTGGTGGGATGGCGCCCTAGAGACACCAGTAACATGTTGCTCATAGTGAGGGCAATGCTAGCATTCATGCAGCGCCCCTGGAAGCAGAGGTGTCCATTGATTTGGAGCAGGCAATTATGGCATACTCTGACTCTTGCAAAATTTTCTGGCTGAGGTGAGGCAGCGAGTGGCCTGGTATGGCCCTGATGTGTCCATGGATACCTTCCAGGTGATCTGGAACCAGGTAACCGTCAAAAGACAAGCAAAGAAGTTTCTGCTGGCAAAAGCAAGGAAAATAAGCCTCCAACAAAATTAGGTTAGCCTCTCTCCCCAGAGGCAGCCGGAGGTACCTGAAGTAGGGGACCTCATAGACTGGTCCTGTGAGGAACCCCAACAGGCAGGTGGAGATGGGACCGGAGCCTCTCCACCGGCCCCACAGGGATGCTGGGCAGCCGGCCCAGATCCCCAACTGCAGCCGGAGCTACCGGGAGAGGAGGCAGGTTATTCTCAAGTCCTGGGGGACCTCATAGACTGGCACTGGGAGTAACCTCAAATGGCAGGTGGCGATGGGACCGAGATCTCTCTACCGGCCCTACAGGGATGCTGGGCAGCCGGCCCAGATCCCAAGCGGCAGCTGGAGTTACCAGGGAGAGGAGACTACCACTCTCCCCAGCGGCAGTGCATCCTACCTGGAGAGGAGACAACTGGTCTCTCTCCCCAGCGACAGTGTAAATTGCAGGGAGAGAAGGCAGCTGGCCTCTCTCCCCAGTGGCAATGTACCCTACAGGGAGTGGAGACAACCGGCCTCACTCCCCAGTGGCAGGGTGAGTTTCAGGGAGAGGAGACAACTGGTCTCTCTCCCCAGTGGCAGCTTACCATATAGGGCGAGGAGACAACTGGTCTCTCTCCCAAGCGGCAGTGTAAATTGCAGGGAGAGGAAGCAGCTGGCCTCTCTCCCCAGTGGCAGTGTACCCTACAGGGAGTGGAGACAACCGGCCTCACTCCCCAGCGGCAGGGTGAGTTTCATGGAGAGGACACAACCGGCCTCTCTTCCCAGCAGCAGTGTGAGTTTCAGGGAGAGGAGAAAAACGGTCTCTCTCCCCAGCGGCAGCTTACCCTACAGGGAGAGCTGACAACCGGTCCCTCTCCCCAGCCACAGAGGAGAGGCACTTTTATCCCTGATGGTGCAGATGGGACCGTGGTCTCTGCACCAGACATACAGGGATGCTCGACGGCCAGTCCAGATCCCCAACTAACCTCGCAGGGATACCAGGAGGAGGAGGTAAGCAATGTCTCCCCTCTCCAGCCAATTTACAGCCGGGCTTTGGGGTTAGTGGACTACCATACCTACTGACCAGCAGAAGAGCTGGCATCAGGGCAGAGTGCTGCTGACCTCGGCCCTCTCCTTTGCCTTTGCCCAGGGCCAGTCTACCTGCAGGCCACCTAAGCAGAAGTGCTGGAAACTGGGCAGAGCACAATTAGCCTCTGCCCTACCCTGGTCCTTAATCCAGGAACTACCAACTCCCCCCACTACGCAGCTGTACCACTAGATATAGGACTGAGAAAGATGACAGGTCCAGTCATTGCTTTTTGTGGGTGGGCTACTCAACTAACTCAGGTACTGACCGACAGAAGGTCAGGTACCCTGTTAGTCTCCACTGGAAAGGGAAGATGTGTGACAAAAGCAACTTCGCTACTGGTTTTTAGAGGGGCCTGTTTGCCAGCCTCCTTCCCTGGGACTATGGGCCCTGTGATACTGTTTCTGCCCCTTGGACTTTACCTGGAACAGATTCAATTGCTGCCATCTTAAATTGTCCAGAAGTGTTTTGTCGTCTAGTGTATGGAACAGTTTTGGGCATAGGACTATGTGGACAGTGGGGCAAAAATAAGACTTCCAGGAAATTCTTGAACCCCTGAACCGATCTAGGTGATTTTTGGATATGTGTTCACCCAGATCGGGGCTATCAGGGGATGTGACTTGTGGGGATATGTTGTATTTTGGGGTACTTTTTGGTGTTTGTAAAAATGTATGTTTTTTTCTGTTTAGAGTTAATTGAGTTAGCCCATTGTCTTTGTTAATTGTAGCACAGGAAGAGGGGAGGAATTGTGTGCTGTAAGTGGGAGTTTCAGACATTGTTGTATTGTTCTGATTGGTTTGTGTCCTTTGTGTGCCTGTGTTCCACCAGGTTCAGGAGGTGTGCCTCTGTCCTGAGGAATTGTATACAAGCAAACCTGTACCAATAAAGCCTCAGACTTGTTCTGACCTTCATGAAGTTTTGGCTCTTGTTTGGGGGATTGGAGAACAACCTACACTCTGGGGATTGCTATAATCACTATACTCCCCAGAGTATAATCACTAAGCTCTTGTAAGAGCTTGTTCCTGTTCCTGCTCTCTGGATTAAGAGAGGTCTACCTACTGGAAGCTGGATCCTGGTCTTGGGTCCAGAGTGGGTAGAAGACGGTGAGACCCCAACCAAGCTGTGGCGGTTTGTGGGGTATGCGGTGGTTATGGTGTCTAGTGGAGTGCTTGGAGCCCTCGGGAAGCACTAATAGCATCCATCAAAAGAGGGACCCAGTCGGGGTGCCAGGCGATCCGTTACAGTGGTAGGTAGAATATTTTTATTTTGGTGGGTGGCTAGAAGTTTGGATACCTTTAGCCACCCCAAGGAGTGGGGATTACCTCATGTTTTTGCCATTTCATAAAGGCATATCTAATCTCCTTATATTATTAATAACTTCCCACCTGAACCCCTCAGGTGGGAGAGAGTGGTGGTGAACTGCATCATTTTTAACTGTCTTATGTCATTAATACCACTCCACTCAAAGTCCATTGGTGGGTTTTTGGGGGAGGGGGGGCAGTAGCATGTCAACTCACATTTGTTTTAATACCCATGCACCCAAAGCCCATGGGGTGGGGTTTGCACAATAGCATGTCCACCCCCAATTATTATTAAATATCTCACACATGCTGACCATGCATTTGGCCTAGGGGACAATGACATGTTGCCCCATTACTAGAATGAATTGTAATGAATAGACCCTACCTGCTGCCTATGTGATGGGGCCTCGGGAGTGGATAATGAGATATCCTCCTAATTTTTTGATTAGCTCCTATCAGTCACTCATGGGTGGGGGTTTGGGGGACTTTAACAAATCCCCCTATGTTCTTTTTTTTATAGTGCCCACTGGCCACATAGGCACTGTCCTTATGGAAACCATGAATGCATGTTTGAAATGAGCAATTCCTAAGAAGTCTATTGTTTATTAGACTTTGTAGGAATTGTTCTGAACAAGACCAGTATTGTAAACAGGCGAATATTTTAAAACAGAAATCTTTAGAGAAAGGTAATAATCAATTTTTACATTCAGAAATAATCCTAGTAGAGGACATAACGAGAGTTGATTTGCTAATTGATATGAAGAAACAATCCAATTCTATTGGATTTGCTTTAATTTTTTTAATTTGAATATTTCTATTGTTTTCAGGATACAGAAAGAAAGAAAGAAAACGGGAGACACTGGGGGGAAATGAGTCGTACGGTTACATCCATAATATTAATAACAGTGTCAATTATCTCCTAGCGGCAACATTAGTATCTATTTGTTCACACATTGTGTGATCCTCGTTGTAGTTTTGTTCCCCTAAGATTCGTAAAATTGTTGCCACATAAGACATGAAACTATTTTGGCACATAGTATAGGTTGTGTAGCTTTTGGAGGCCGTACGGTCAATAGGACATTTGCTGTGGGTGACCTGTCTTAACTCTGTAACCGTACAGTGGTGTCGTGCTGATCTGTGTGAACATAGGGTGCAGTAGGGTGTCTCATGGGGGGAGGGGAAGGTTATGGGGTCGGGGTATAGCCAAGTTTAGAAACTCAGGGGGTTCATGAGGTGTAGAGGATCTATTGGGTGACCTAAGCATAGGAGTCCCAAGTTTCCTAAGCAGTTTTCCAGTATTTGGCTGGCGGTTGTGTACGCCTTGCCATTGTTTCAACATGCTTGTTAATATCCCCCAGTGCTTTACACTGGTTTACTGTGGGAACAGCCATGGTTTTCCATTGTCTACTTATTACAGTTAGTGCTGCAATTAGGATATGGTAGAGGAGGTACTTTTGATGTTTTTGAATATGTTTTGGTAAGAGTAGGAGATGTTTTGCTATGTCCGCCACATCTTTCCAGTATTGACTGAGCTTGGGGCAGTGCCACCAGGTGTGGATCATATTGTCTTTATCTGTTTGGCTCCTCCTGCATACGTCTGATGCGTTCAGGTAGCTGCGTTTAAGACGTTTGGGACACGGTACCAGTGGTAAAGGAGTTTGTGGGTCAGTTCAATGTGTGATACACATTTTGTGAGTGGTTTGTGGGCTAAGAGTAAGTATTTCCATTGTGCATCTCTCAAGGTATATGCCATGTCTTTTTCCCACGCCTTTTTAAAGGCAAGGGAGTCGAGACAGGTTACAGTATGTTCCGTAGCATAGCTTGTCGATATGAGTTTCAAAGGAGGTTTGAGTTTCATACATATTTTTCCACATCTGATGGCTGTGGTTCTTGTGTGTCACTGCCGGTGGATATAGTTTGTTTACACATCCATGACTTTAGCTGCATGTGTGAGACCTATGTATGAGACCTATGTTCTTTTTGGAGATCCTCAAACTGTTTTAGGTTGGGACCTTGAAGCATCTGGGAAAGCACGGTTATGCCATGTCTGTGCCAGATATTATGGTTAAAATCAGCAATGAGTAGTGGCAATGCTTCTATCAGCAGGGCCAGTGTAGTCTTTCCCGTGAGGTCCATCTTTGCATGGTATTTGTCCCATATCTCAAGTGAAAATGTGGTGGGTAGTATGTGTTTGCTTTTTGCGCGCTGTACTCTAGGTAGCCAAGCTATCGCAGTGATGGGTATTCCCTCTAAATTATTTTGTTCTATGCCTGCCCACGCCGGTAGGTGAGTTTTATGGAATAATAGGAGGATAGGAGGGGGCTAATGTGGGAGGGGGCTATACTACCCAACCAGGTCAGGCATTCCCATGCCTTCATGATTAAATAATTTGTACATGGTGGCCCGTGCCACCCTCGGTCTGATATTACCCCAAATAAAGGAATTTAGGATCTTTTGTAAGTCAGGGAGGTATCGTGCTGGGAGTTTTATCGAGAGTGTTCAGAAAAGATATTGGATTTTCGGGAGTATAGTCATTTTGACTGCTGCGATCCTGCCCAACCAGAAGAGAAACTCCCCCCCACCCCTGGATGATGTTCTTGTTGTCACCTAGCAGTTTTAGGTAATTGCTTTGTACAAGGTAACCACAGAGGGTGTGATGTTTATCCCTAAGAATTTTAGGTGGTCGTGTCTCCAATAATATTTGAAGGTTTTTTTTAAGAGTTAAGATGTCTTTTTTGGGTATATTTATACCCAGGGCCAACATCTTAGTGAGGTTAAGCTTGTAGTAAGAGCACTTACTGTAAAGTGAAAGGGTTCTGTGGAAATTTGGCAGAGAGATGGACGGTTGAAACAGGGTTAGTAGGATATCATCAGCTAATAGGGTCAGTTTATATTCCTTGCCTTGTATTTGAATGCCGTGAATGCTTGGATCCTCTCGTATCATTTGGGTTAGAGGCTCCAGTGCTAGAATGTAAAATAATGGAGAGAGAGAGGGCATCTCTGTCGTGAACCATTTGAAATGGGAAAGTGACATGATATGAAGCCTCCGTTGCCTACTTGGGCAGTGGGGTTGGAGTAGAATGACGAAATGAGAGACGTGAATTGGGTTGGGAAACCAGATTTGTGAAGAACCGCATGGAGGAAAGGCCAATGTAGCCTATCAAAAGCTTTCGCTGTGTCAAGTGAAAAAAAGACACTGCCCCCCCATGTAGAAGGTTGAGAATTTTCAGCGTGCCATCCGCTTCCTGTCTGCCATTAACAAATCCCACCTGTTCCTCCCTAATCAGCAAGAGGATGATGGGAGCCAGCCTGTTGGAGAAGATTTTTGCAATCGATTTTACATCTGTATTCAAAATAGACCCTTAAGTTTTGGCTTTTAGTTGGTAGTTTTCCCGGTTTGGGAAGGGTGGCAACATGAGCCATTACCATCTCTTGTGACATTGATCCTGTGTCTATGATGTGGTTGAACACTTTTTCTAGGTATGGTGCCAATAGTGGTGCAAATTGTTTGTGGTATGAGTTTGTGAGACGATCAGGTCCTGGGGACCTGCCAGAAGGCAGAGAGCAGATGGTCCCCAGTATTTATTCTGTGGTTATGGGGCCTTGTATGGAGGATTTTTGTGTATCTGTTAGGGTTGGTGAGGTTGTGAGTAGAGTTGAGCGGACACCTGGATATTCGGGTCCTGCGAGTTCGGACGAACTTTGAAAAAAGTGATCGAACTTGATCCCGAACTTGAACCCGAACCCCATTAAAGACACAACTGCAAAGTTAAAAACCAAACACCAAAACAACGTGCCAGACAATCTATCTGTGCATGGCTAGTGTGATACAATAAGTCTACATCTTAAAAATGCAATAACCCACAGAAAATGGGCGAGAATTTATTTTTTGCAAATGGAACTTTGATTCGAATTTACTACATTGGTCACTTGTAATATTGTTTCACACCTACAACAATTGTTAAACAGATCTAAGTGATAGAAAACAGATTGATATTTTCTACACTAGAAACTACCAGATAACAAGCTGCTATATTCAAACCAGTAATCAATAGCTAAGAGGTACTTAAACAATATTGTAATTCTGGGGCAATACCCTCACAAGTCAAACTGAGAGGTCAGTTTATAGGGAAAACTGTTGCCTGGATACAATTCTAAAACAATTTCTATATGTCCTTTGCAGACTTTACATGCTGGAAAAACACAGGTACCAACTGCTGTGGCTTTCTGCAGTGTGCAGACTGGCAAGGAGGGCAGGGTTGAGGAGTGGGTGGAAGATGATGTGGAGGATGATGAGGTCCTAGACCCCACATGAAATAAAGGTCATGCGAGTGACGTGTGCAGTTTGGAGGAAGAGGCGCTGGTTGCACAGAGGCACCAGCACAGCATAAGAGGGAGCAGGGTGCAAATTTTTCTTTTTTTATATGTCCCAATATTTTGGGGGCTACCCCAATTAAAATAAAAAATATATTTATAAAAAACAGTGGCTACCTCCTCCTCCTCCACCGCCGCTTCCACCTACACCGCCACGGTCACCGCCTCCTCAACCTATGGGTCTCTTAGTATAAACTATGTACACAATAGCAGAGGCTTGTGAAGGCCTTTTCTCCATGCATCAGGAGTTGAGCTCAGTTTGAACAATGAAAGAGAATACCCTGCACTCCAACCCTCTCTCAAATGGATAATTCTGGTGATCCTCCTGACAGCCATGCTTTAGATATTGATTTACCGTTTATACTCGAGTATAAGTCGACCCGAATATAAGCTGAGGCCTCTAATTTTACCACAAAAAACTGGGAAAACTTTTTGACTCGAGTATAAGCCGAGGGTGGGAAATGCAGCAGCTACTGGTAAATTTCTAACTAAAATTAGATCCCAATAAAATTACTTTAATTGAATATTTATTTACAGTGTGTGTATATAATGAATGCAGTGTGTGTGTGTGTGTTTGTGTGTAGTGTGTGTATATAATGCAGAGTGTGTGTATATAATGCAGTGTGTGTGTATATAATGCAGAGTGTGTGCATATAATACAGTGTGTGTATATGATGCAGTGTGTGTATATAATGCAGTGTGTGTATATGATGCAGTGTATGTATATGATGCAGAGTGTGTGTGTATATAATTCAGTGTGTGTATATGATGCAGAGTGTGTGTTTATATGACTTCAGTGTGTGTGTATATAATGCAGTGTGTATATGATGCAGAATGTGTGTGTATATGATGCAGAATGTGTGTGTATATAATGCAGAGTGTGTTTGTGTGAATGCAGAGTGTTTGTGTGAATGCAGTGTGTGTGCATATAATGCAGAGTGTGTGTGTCTTTAATGCAGAGTGTATATGATGCAGAATGTGTGTGTATATAATGCAGAGTGTGTTTGTGTGAATGCAGTGTGTGTGTATATGATGCAGAGTGTGTGTGTGTCTATAATGCAGAGTGTGTGTTTGTGTGAATGCAGTGTGTGTGTATATAATGCAGTGTGTATATGATGCAGAATGTGTGTGTATATAATGCAGAGTGTGTTTGTGTGAATGCAGTGTGTGTGTATATGATGCAGAGTGTGTGTGTGTCTATAATGCAGAGTGTGTGTTTGTGTGAATGCAGTGTGTGTGCATATAATGCAGAGTGTGTGTGTATATAATGCAGTGTGTATATGATGCAGAATGTGTGTGTATATAATGCAGAGTGTGTTTGTGTGAATGCAGTGTGTGTGTATATGATGCAGAGTGTGTGTGTGTCTATAATGCAGAGTGTGTGTTTGTGTGAATGCAGTGTGTGTGTATATGATGCAGAGTGTGTTTGAGTGTGTGTGTGTGTGTGTGTGTGTGTGTGTGTGTGTGTGTGTGTGTGTGTGTTTATGTAGTGGGTGTAAACTGGTTGGGAGGCATTTTTATTATTTTAATATATTTTTTTAATTGTAATATTATTTTAATATTTTATTTTATTATTATTATTTTAATAGTTATTATCTTGTATTTTAATATTTAATTTTTGTCCCCCCTTCCTGCTTGATACCTGACCAGGGAGGGGGGCTATCTCAATCCCTGGTGGTCCAGTGGCATTGGCTGTGCAGGAGGGGGGCCGGGAGCAAGCTGTTACCTTTGCAGCAGCTCCATTCACCTCCGTTCCGTTCAGCTCCCAGTGTAAATCTTGCGGTCTGCGTGCTGCGCGGTCATGCGCATTCAGCCGAGGAGGAGGAGAGGAGGAGGAGTAGGAGGAAGAGGAGGAGGAGGAGGAGAGGAGGAGGAGGAGAGTCCCCCGCCTGGCGCAGGAGAAAGAGGTAAATTTAACCCCTTCCACCCCATAGAGCCTGGCGGGAGGGGGGCCCTGAGGGTGGGGGCACCCTCAGGGCACTATAGTGCCAGGAAAATGAGTATGTTATTTTAAGTGATTTCCCTATCCACATTTGTTTGCAGGGCACTTGTCCTACTCTTACCCCCATTTTACTTCCTTTTGCAGCCCTCTTGCCCATTCCCGGACTATTTTAGAGGCATTTTTGTGCCCAAAAGTTCGGGTCCCCATTGACTTCAATGGGGTTCGGGTTCAGGGTCAAATTCAAGGTCAAGTTCGATCCCGAACCCGGACTTTTTTTCAAAGTTCGGCCGAACCCGCCGGACCCGAACATCCAGGTGTCCGCTCAACTCTACTTATAAATATATGGCATCCTTTATCTTGCTATCAGGTTTATTCATTAAAGCCTAAATACTCCTATACCGAATGAGACACAACATTTGCTGCAGTATGGGGCCATTCACACCTCAAAATTTTGTACAAATAATTTAACATAGTCTGGATTTTGCAGAGAAGGCTCTGAAAGAGAGTCCAGATGCACATTAGGTGATGTGGGTCATGGCTGACTGGTATGCCTGTGGTGGTTATTTATTCAAGGGAGTTATGGATTCATGGATTGGTAAAGTAACCATATTTGGTAAGTGTCCATAAATATTGCCACTGGTCATGCCTCACTCTGCTTGTTCATGGGCAGCAAGCTACACAAGCTTATTGCCTCCCACCCACCCACCCACCCTCACTTTTCTCTGTTTTTCCTTTTCCCTTTTTGTTTTCTTTTCTTTTGTTGCCTGTCTTCTTCTGATGTTCTTTCCTTCTGTTCTTTCAGGAGTTTTTCTGCTTTGTTTTTCAGTTATTGCGATAGTGGTAAAATTTCCCCGGCATACGCTTGAAGAGGTGGTAGCTTGAGGTTAGAGCACTGGGATAGAGAGTTCCTGCTCACAAAGGGTTTGCAAGAACTGAACTTTGGAAGCTGTATACTTGTCTGGAGCTAGTGTAATCCAGCTGGCAGTTTATGAGTTTACCATTAAGTTAATGTGGTTAATACTGTTTAATGGCAAAATTAACACTGTGGTCAAGCCCTTTCCCCCTTAAACAATTTGTTCTTATGTGGGTCATTGGGGTTAAGGGTCTAGGGGTGAGTTTCCTGACATGCATTAGCAGTCATAAGCCTGAACTTTGTCTGGAATTTAGATGGATGGAAATCTGTCGGATGGCTCATATCTAGGCTTGGATTCTTAAAATCTGGGACTAGATGGTGGAAATAAGAGCCTGGACTTTTTAATAGTTTGAACTACAAATTGAACTAATTGCCCATCTGCAGCAGCACTAGCAGCCATGGTGGGGGCATGTATATTGAACAGTAAGCAGCCAGTGTTTGCTCATTATTACAAAACATGAATGACTAGGCAGTTTTTGCTGCCCAGTCACAAGAAATGCTCCATTCCATGGGGATGGGCCTCCAAATTAATAGAAGTGACCCTTATATTGCCACCTGTGGACATTGACTGGACTTAAAATGCAATAATAGGTGGTGGACAGATCACTGTCTAGTCACCTGCTCTTGCTCCAAGGAATGTAGCAGAATAATGAAGGTTTATTTTCTTTTTTATTACATTTTAATGAGGTAGCTGTCCACAGCAGACACACAGTTAACCATCACAATGCTGCAAATGATTTTTAGCTTCAAATTATTATTTTCTTGTGTAAAATAAAATGATCGATAATTTACAAATGTTTAAAATCAGTTATTTGTACATATCCTGAATTCTCCCATTTGTATAGGATTCAAATGCAAAAAGGACAGATTTTAAACAAGACACCAAATACATCCAACCAATTGTGGCATATTCGGTCAGGTTGACCAAATTCTGACCAGAATTAGATTTTGTAAGTATGAAAATTGCCATTCTGGTTATAATGCAGACATTTTCACCAGATTTTGTCCATCGTGATAAAATTAAATGTGTAATAAATTACCCTGAATATTATAGAGTGTGAACAATTACAGTAAACGCAGAAACACATTTAGTCATACACATTATATATGTAGAATAAATAGTAAAATGCAATATAATTATATGCAAAGACTGAACTGGATTTTTGGCATGCATCACCCAAAAGATGCAAGCGGTATGAGAGTGACAAACCCCATAGTGGGCATATAATGTAGGGGGTTGTCTCCTTGGATGGAAGTGTATTAAATAGTTAAATTACAGGCAAGGGGGAGGGATTCCCTCTTTCCTTATTGGACCCTTCCAGCTTGTCAGTTCCTTTTGTGCCATTATTCCCTCTGCAGATTTATTGTTATCAGGGCCACCATCAGGGGGTGACAACCATCGCGGATTTCATGGGCCCAGCAGTGCTATGAATATATATCTGCCCTGCACAGTGGCAGTACCATCACCAGTATGACTGTACTGAGGCCCAGATGCTGAGGGGGTCAATCGATTGGCCATGCCAAGAGTCACCCTATTGGACATATGTCTTAAGGGTCAGCGCTGTGGACCTCTAATAGAGCAACTGGGCACCTTTAATGATCATGGCCGTGCTACACACACTAGGAATCCATGCATTGCCAATACTGCAGGGGCCCAGTCAGGCTCTTAAAGGTCTGCAGCGCCTGACTGGGCTCCTGTTTAACAACAATACTAAGTGTGTAGGCCACCCGATAGGCCCCCAAGGTGTGCAGGCCCCAGTGCAGCAGCACCAGCTGCACCAGTGGTAGTTCCACCACTGCACAGTATGGCAATTTGCTGAGCATGCATACTTGCCTTCCTGGATTGTCTAAAATGTGACTAAAATGCTTTTTTATTGCAGTAAGGTGAAGTGTTACCGAAACAGTTAATAGAACACTATTAGAAAGTTAGAAATAGAAACTCTTTAAAATGTAATATACACTAGAGTTGTTCCCGACCATGACTCCAGTGTGGAACAACTACCATTTCAGCCACATTGATAATGAAGAATTAAGAATCCCACATTACCAGTTTGATTTTCATCCAAACTGGACAACAGTTATTGGCTGGCAGCACAGGAATAACCTCCTCCCAGCACTCTCAGCAAATAAATTACATCAGATTTTCAACCGAAGACAAAAGGACGCTCTAAGCCTCATACCCACTAGTGCAAGCTGTAGTAGTTATGTTGCTTATAGTAACCTATTGAGTTTACATTGGCAATTCTTTGCAGCATTTTGTATAGTCTTGCTGAGCATGGTGACATCCATTGTTCTTGGATTATTGTTGTTTGCTAACACCTGCAAATTAACTCACTGAAATTTAAAGGAACCAACTTATTGCAAAATCTATATTGACTCCTTACTATTTAGATTTAAAATAAGTTAAAAAGGAAAAAATATATTTTAACTTACCATTTTTTCAGACCAAATCATTGCAGCCACCCACTCCTCTTATGACAACGTCATACAGCAGGCGTAGCTTCTTCGTCTTCTTGTTTAATCCAATGCATCTCATAGAGAAGCATTAAGGATGAGAAGCACATGCGACAAGCACCACACTCCTCCATTCAAATGTTCTCTATGTAGAACATTCAGAGGAGGTGATGTGTGAGAACTAATTGTCAAACATTTCAAATTGCAGGATTAAAAATTAAAGGGCTACTTCATCCAAACCACTTCATTGAGACAAAGTGGTCTGGATGCCTTTAGTGGTTCACCATTTAAGTACCAAGTCCCTTTATCACTGTTTACTTTTCTAGCATCTAGATTATGTTTTATTGCCAGTTTATATTCTTTCATGGTTATGCTAAGTAGAGTAAAAGGGTGTGAGGATATTTATGGGGTGATAAATATTAAAATAATGTTTTCATAAAAATTATCAAAAATTAATGTAATCATTTTTATTATATCAAAATCTTGGCACGGTTTCCCCGATTAATCATTTAAAGCTTAGAATTACCCACTATTTTAATTCTCTTAGATCCTATAGGAATTTTCACTAGAAGATTTAATTGGTCCACCTGCAGGAATGAAATTCCGAATTCTATATATTATTAAAGAATTAGGACTCCTTAATGTTGGAATCACCAGCTTTTATTCAAGTATATTCTACCTTTAGTAAAATCAATTAATTTAATTTGATTAAATAAACCAGCATAATTACCAGTTAGGTTGTAGATTTTCTATCAGATGTGTAGATATATCCCAGGAATTTTGAATGCAAGTTTGATGAGAGAATTGTATGAAAATATATAAAAGTTTTTAGTTCTGAAGTTGTGTTACTTGGAAAAGTATAAAGAGTTAGGTGTGTCCAGAGAGTCATAGAGTGTATGAGTTTGAGAGTGGGAGCCTTGAATACGGTCCAAGAGATTAATTGTGTCCCTCTCTTCCCTTTCTCTGCACGTTACTAGTTGATTGGACCAATAGAGAACTGTGGGTGTGTCTTCACTACAGACTATCATCTAGATTTTGGTCAGTAGGTGGCGCAATTACATCACCAAAAATTATTGTCAGGGGGTCCATTTACCTTTTTGTATAATGGGTTAACTGAATTCGGCGATGTGTTTTACGTCATTTTTGTTATCTCTTATGGCTAATATACATCACAGAACCTGTCATCTTCAAAGCGTTTTCCCAGTCTGAGTGTCTGCATTTTTGGTCATAACTTTAGAATTGGCACATCCTATCCTTAATTTCACCTTTTTCTTAGATTCGTTAGTTTTTTTTTTAAAGTAAAGTTAATTTCTTAGTTTTATCTGTCATTTGGTGTATGGTTTTCTTGTGTAAAACTGTAGTTAAGATTACACATATGTCTATTACACATATTCCACTAACGTTAGTAATAATATGACATTTCTTCATTGATATTATATCCATGAATATTCTATATTATTAACATAGTACTAATTATATATGATTAATTTAATAATAGTAAATTATAAGTGGATATTGTGTGTATATATATATATATATATATATATATATATATATATAACAAAATATTAGGAATACAGCTGGAAATCTATGGCACACTAATGCATTCGCAGACTCCAAATGGTAAAAGCGCCTTGTATATAAATCTGGACTCTCCAGGAACCACAGGTCAGGAATACAAAATCAGGAATTCGAAGGGTAGGTATAAAACAAAATTTATTTCATGAAAATGAATAAAAGTAGTAAAAACTCCCAGTCCTACGTGTTTTGTTTCCACAAATAGAAACTTCCTCAGGGACTGATAATTACAATAAAAACAAATTCATGACAATACAGTAAAAATACAGCCTACCCTTCCCTCTAAAGTTCTCCCTTAAATAGGGCTAGTCCTGATTTCCTCCTGGTGTTCAGCAATTAAAATGATCCTCTTCTCAGCTGTGTCCTGTTAGAGACTGGCGGTTCGAAATACGGTCCGGCATAACACTTCCGGGTTGCGTTCCCTACAGTATAAATACAGTGGCAAACACGGACGTCTACTTGTTGACAGATTTAGTGTCATTCTGATCTAGTAATGTGCTTTGAGAAAAATACAAAGTCCTGCAATGCTAGGGCCAATTGTCCCCTTGAAATGGATGTGAAGTCAGCATCATACATAAGGGAGGAAATAAACCTCCCAGATACTTTGAAGCAACTTGTCAGCACTCAAGCAAAGGGTGAAGGTGTGCAGAAATACAGTAATTTGCAGAAATTTGTGTATAAGCTGGCCGAAAAGCTTCCATTTACAAGCAGGTATAGAACATTTCCAGATTGGCTCTTTTAACCACAAATGTGAACTTCATTTGGAATACTCACTTTAGTGCTGGAGTCCATTTTCAACATCACCAACTTCCTTTTGGCAAATAGAAGTGTTTTGGGCTCTACCATTTAAGTCCTACTTTTTCAATCAGCCAAAAGTAACTTTTCAATACACAGCAGGATCCCAGATAGCTCAGTTGGTAACTCATCAGAAACTCTGAGGGTCCAGGGTTTGAGTCCCTGCTCGGGTGCTTTCTTGATTTTTAGATTACGAACATTAGGCTGTCGGCACTTGAATATTTGGTGCAGAGTAAGCAACTCTTCTCCAATTAAAATTGACATTTTAAAGCAGGCACCCCAAACTCCAGATGTTGCTGAATGGCTGGAGTTTAGGGAAGCCAGCTTTAAAGCAAGGGGAAAAAGTGTGGTCTAAGCTTAAAAATTTCTTGTACACCCAAGGGAGCCTATTCACTAAAGTGAGAATTTGAAGTGAATTTCAAATTTAAGACCAGAGCAGCTGAAAGCATAGATTACATAGAGAACATTTCCAGCAACATACACAAAGAGGAAGGAGACCTCCTGGATACCTTGAAACAGCTTGTCAGCACTCAAGCAAGGATTAAAGGTGTGCAAAAATGGGGGCGTGGCCAACCGTGGAGCTGCATGGCAGTGCACTGAGAGAGCTCCCTGCGGCCTGAAAGCAAATCCACGCTAATCGGAGACTAGAATCATAATATGGGTAACCACAAAAGGCAAGGAGGTACCCAGGAGAAGACGGGCAAGACCCCTAACCCGAAAGCAGGCACCTTAAACCGCTTCTTCAAAGAATCCTCGGACCGAGAGGCCGGAGCTGGGACAAACAAAATGGCGGCGACTGACACTGAAACAGATGTAATGCCGGCCAGCCCAGCGCCCTCTGACATGTCTGGCAGATCCCAAGACACAGGCAGAGAGGACGACATCAGAGAGATACTGAAATCTCTGCCATCGAAAGCAGATCTGGCACGTATGCTAGGTAAGCTGGAAACAACATTCCAAAACAGAGTGGAAAAGATAGAGGCAGAAGTACAACAAGTGAACCTGAGGGTGACCGATATGGAGGAAGAGAGGGAGGTTATCCAGGCCCAAATCACTACTCTATCATCCACAATAGATTCCCAAACACTTGCACAAGCAGGGTTCCAAAGATATGTAGATGATCTGGACAACCGCGGTAGGCGGAATAACTTGAGAATACGTGGTCTACCTGAAAACCAAGGAGAAGAGGGTGACTGGCAGTATACACTTTTAATTTCTGACTTAACACAAAATGTCTGCCAGTATAAATATACTGACAAGGGACAATATAAACACTAGAACAATTGCTTACAGAGCTCTTTAATCTAATTCTAGAGAAACCAGTGGACAATATCATCCTCATGGACAGAGCGCACATATAACTCCGTCCGAGAGGTGCCACACCTGATGCCCCCAGGGACGTGATTTGCAGATTGCACTACTACATGGTTAAGGATGAACTACTGAGAAATCTGAGGGAAACATCCCAACCCCTATTGTTCCATGGTATCCAGATACAGATATACCCAGACCTTTCCTGGTACACACTTGAAGCTAGGAGAGCGTTAAAGCCAGTCACGGAACTGCTGAGACAATGCAGCATCAAATATCGATGGGGATTCCCCTTTGCTCTCATAGTGAATCATAAAGGTATTTTACACTCCATAGCATCATACCCAGACGTAGCTCCATTTCTCTGAGTGATGGAATTACCAGATACACAGACCATGGACTGGAATCAACCCCTTGCCAACCAGTCAACTAATCCCCTACCGCAGAGGCAGCGAGGATATACACCTTTGAAGAAAAAGAGACCGGACCAGAGGCTCCTATCACCAGATAGACGGCACCCACGAGACTTGAATGGACAATACAGATAAGGAAAGAACTGGTCAGATAACTAAACAAAAAAAAAAAAAAAGAGGGGTCACTCCAGCAACCACCTCACCCTGATGCCCGCAGACAGGTCGTATACTTGTATAAGATATGTTGAAAATATGTATTAGTATAATACTTACCTTTCTAGAAGAGAATTGCTTTTTTTTTTCAATGTCAAGGTTATAGGCTGCAGGTATGATCATGTGATACCTAAAGTATAATATTGTTGGATGAAAAATTCAGTCTCCTCAGTCAGAACGTCTAACTGTTTATATGACTACTGTAGAAATGACGCAATAGTCCTAGAATGCCCAGTTTCCCAAAACGTTAACAACCCTCAAATACAATTTTCCAAGGATGCAGGGAAGATATAAATGGAATATAACAGGAAAATATAGATATTATATGAGACAAGATGTTGATAGTAATGTTAGGAGGCAATGCAATAGATGCTGATGTATATCTAAATACTCCCTAGAATTTTGCATACCCCTTGGGTCCACGTTGCATACCAGCAGCCTCCCCCCCTTCTGCTACACAGAAACAAGACCCAATCTCCCAACTTCATGCTCATAGTCTCCTAAAGAACCCAAAATCTAAAAGTGGATTTGCCTGTCGGGCCTACAAATAGGTCACATACCCTTATAGCCAGTAGTTCCTCTCCAACACAGAGAGAGAACTCGCTAACCCCATCCTTACTTTCCCCCCCTTTCCTCCTTCCCCTCCTTTTCAGGGAACAACCGTCTCCCTGATAAATAAATAGGCCAGAAGACCAAAACCAAAAGGATAGACTACTCCAGCAATTTACCAAGATTTAGACCCTACTCACAAAAACTCTACACCAGGATCTGGGTGTACACAGTTAATATTACTGTTATACTTATATATTAGCTGTACTGTTCAAATAAAAAAAAAAAAAAAAAGAAACATTAACATAACCCTACATAGTGAACTAGACTCCACCTCAACCCACAGCGACTATTTAACCCCGGCACGCACGAGATTTCGCACTATACACGAAGCCAGACTGTACGATAGCTGGAGGACCCTCCACCCGGCGAAAAAGGATTATTCCTTCTACTCCCCGCCGACGGGTAGCTACTCCCGAATAGATACACTGTTTCTTCAGCACAAACATCTACCCCTACTCAAAAGCGCGTCGTATGGTCAGATAACGTGGTCAGACCACGCTCCCCTATCGGTAGACCTTACGATACCTTCAATTCCAGAGATACGCCCCCATTGGAGACTAAATGACCTTCTCCTAAATAACTCTAACAACATAGTAACCATACAGGAACACTTGAGACAATATTTCTCAGAGAATGGACAGCGAGACACTGCCCCAGCTGTAGTTTGGGAAACACATAAGTGTGTCTTAAGAGGGATACTCATAAAGTTAGCCTCAGACCAAAAACGCCAAAGAGAGAGTAGAGTGAGCAACCTGTTAGAGGAGATTAAAACACTAGAGGAACAGCACACCAGAGACCTGTCAATCATGACATATAAAATATTGTTAACAAAACGATCAGAACTTAACACCACACTACAACTCCACGCAAAAAGGAAAATTAGCTTGACTAAACACACATATTACAAACAAGGAGGGAAAAGTGGTAGACTGTTGGCCCAAGCCCTAAGACAAGAAAGGCCGTCAACCTTTGTGCCAGAAATTAAGCTACAGGATGGAACAATCTCCCAGAAAATGCCAAAGATACTAAATGCCTTTACAAACTATTATACAGGACTCTACAACCTCCGAGAATCCCCCCCGAACCCGTAGATATACAAGCATTCCTCCAGGAGAGGATTAAGCGGACCATAACACCTAATATGAGACATTTCCTAGACGACCCCATCTCAGAGGAAGAACTCAAACTCGCCATAAAACAGCTACCCTTAGGGAAAAGCCCAGGTCCGGACGGCTTTACGGGCAGATACTATAAAACATTGTCACAAGACCTAATACAGCCCTTCCTTAGAGCCTTTAACACAAGAAACCTGAAACACACTATCCCACAATCTGCATTAGAAGCACACATAGCACTGATTCCCAAAGAGGGAAAAGACCTGTCTAACTGCGGGAGCTATACACCCATTTCACTAATAAACATAGACATAAAGATATTCACCAAGATACTGGCCACTAGATTAAAGCCCCTGCTCACGGATCTTGTACAGGAGGATCAAGCGGGTTTTGTACCTAGTAGAGAGGCAAAGAACAACACCACAAAGCTCATCAACCTAATACACTGGGCAGGGACCACACACAAAGCCTCCCCCAGTCTACTTCTGTCGATAGACGCCGAGAAGGCTTTTGACAGAGTGGACTGTGCCTTTATGCTGGCAAAACAGAATATAAGGTCTCTGCATTTGCAGATGACCTCTTATTCACAGTGGCAGAACCTACACACTCACTCCCTCAAATTCTAAGGGAAATGGAGATCTACAGCACGGTCTCCAACTTTAAGGCCAAGCTTACCAAATGCGAAATCCTCCCGTTATTTCTCAAACCAGAATTAGAGATGCAAATCAGAAACTCATTCCCCTTCAGCTGGGCTAGCAAATCTATCAAGTACCTAGGGGTATACCTTCCGCGTAAACTAGAACACATATACAAACTAAACTTCCTCCCGATCTTGAAAGCGATCTCCGCAGACCTCATTAAATGGCACAAACCGGGCTTTGGATGGTTTTGCAGAGTTAACATAATTAAACTGAATATACTCCCAAGGCTACTATATCCCCTCCAAACTCTGCCCATAGCTATCCCAAAGATGTTCTTTGATACGGTGCGTAAAAAAGTCACAACCTTCATCTGGTCACATACCCACCCCAGACTGTCACACTCTATCATGACGACACCTCGCGAAAGAGGGGGAGTGGGCCTCCCAGACAGACTCATACCACAGAGCTATACACCTAGCCAGAATCTACGAGTGGACTAAAATGCCCTCACCCCACCAATGGACAATGATAGAAAACTCATTCCTAGACCCCCTATACAGACGTTGCCCTGGCATAAGACAGCCCTTCCTCTCCTAAGACACAAACACCATCCCACAATAGAGGCCACTCTAAAGGTATGGCAATCCCTACCCACCAACGTAAACTTATCGAGCTTTCCATCACCACTATACCCAATCACACATAACCCCCAATATGAGCCAGGTAAGACGGGCAAACTAATAAACCCAAATCAGAAGAAAGAGTACGTCCAATTAAGGGAGGTAGTAAAAGAAGGCCACCTAATACCAATCCATATTTTAGCGGCTTCACAAAATCCGTCAGGGATACAGCAACTACACTACGCCCAACGAACTCATTTTATTCAAACAATGCAGAGAGAACTCACTGACTTTTAACAGTTATGCTCCGAACATAAACTGAAAAGAAAAGTGCTCTCCACGATGTACAATATACTGCTTAGATCCTGAGAGAAGGAACTACCCACATATGTAGGGAAATGGTGTAGTGAACTGCAATTAGATATAACCAATACCCAGTGGAGACAAATATTCTTGAGGGCCCACAAAACATCCACCTGTGTAAATACACAGGAGGGAAACTACAAGAGACTCTCTCGTTGGCACTATACCCCAGCCAAAATGCACAAAATATATACCACGACACAACACGCATGCTGGAGATGCCAGCAACCCAAAGCTCATACCTCGCACGTATGGTGGGAATGCTCTCGCATACAAGCCTTTTGGAAATGAGTGATTAAGCTCATACACAATGCCACAGGAATAAATATACCGCTCTCTCCGGAATATGTACTGTTCCTTCTTCCACCCCCAGTTATAAAGAAACACACTTTATCACTCATTACACACCTACTCACGGCAGCAAATCTACTAATACCAATACAATGGAAAAAGACCCATTGGTAGAGGGAATAAAACAAATGGAGGAAATTACTTTTGCCACAACTAAAAACCTCTACACATTCCACCGTATATGGGGACCTTGGAATGCTTTCCTAAATAAGGTGGATTAGCACGGGAAAAGACTCTTCCCAGTACAGCATTACTTAGGACAAAACTCCCACGGAACTGGAGATACTTCTCCTCAGTTTCCCATACTATCACTGTGATGATTACTGTTAAAAAGATAGTGATTACGTTTAACTGCAATACTCGGTTTCCTAAGTATAAAACTCCCCCGACAACAAATGTGTTCAGGGTTATGAAGCCAATTTTACTGTACAGTTTTGAATGTTCATCATAAATATGCACTATGCTTAAAAGCTTGCTATTGTACAACTTCGCTTCACCATTGTATTTCTGTTGAAAAACCAAAAAAAAAAAAATAAAAAATAAAAAAAGTGTGCAAAATGATAATAATTTGCAGCAATTTGTGTGTAAGCCAGCAGAAGAGATGAGATTCAATTTACAAGCAGGTGAATCTCAGTAGTTTTGTTAGTTTGTGAGGCTCTTCTTTAATCAGCTGAGAGTAGCTTTTCAACATGTTACCTGGCACGGATGGACCACCTGCAGTCACACACTCAGCAGGATCCTGTATATCTCTGTTGGAAGAGCATCAAACTTTTAATCTGAGCATCCAGGGTTCAAGTCTGATTTGTATTGGTGGTTGTCACAGGAGATGGGACTCCTCGCATGTGTTCCCTTAATTATACTTTGTATCATCTAATGTTTCCCTGCATTCGAATGGAATTATTCCCAACAGATTCTATGGAGTCCCCTTGTTCTCAAATCATGTTGAGGCTTGGTTGGAAGATTGTGCTTGTCCTATTCTAAATATGATAAAATTAAGGCTTGAGTATAAAATTAGTATAGAATCTGTGGATAGGTATTAATGTCTCTTTAGGATATGATATTGGAACACAAAGCTTGATCATATTAAAGGACTCCTTATCTAAGAGGGAATCAAGACATATGACAAATAAGAGAGTTAGTTTATATTGAAACCAGATTTCCAGGCCACTTATGTGTGACTTCTCACACCTTACAGAGTAGCTCTGCTGGGGTCCCAGCTACAAAGAGAAATTTAGGTTGTAAACGCTAACCTCCCATGCAATCAAATGAACTCCTTTTGAAATTGACAATATCACCTCTACCAGGCAGCCTGTTTATATATGCACGAACATAACTTTTGTTTTACTGAACTGATCTGAGCGCTTTTTTGATAGTTGTGCGCTCAGATCAAGGCTAATCGGGAAAATACATTTTGTAGGGTTCCGATGCTGTTGTCATGTATTTTTGTGATATGTAAAAATTGTATGTAAATTTTCCTATTTAAGAGATAATTGGATTAGCTTAATTGGAGCTCAATTATCTCTCAAACACAATGGCTTGTGGGAAGGGAGCCCCTGTGAGTTTGTATTAGCAACCCCATGCTAGGGGCACTGCATAAAAAGCTGAGTGTGGCCTAATAAAGTTCAGATTGCTGCTTTTACCAAATATGACTGATTGCGTCCATTATATTGGGAAAACTCTACATAAAGGGAATACTATATTCAGCACATCTGGAATTAGGACTAGTGGATTGAAGGAATAACAGCAATAGACTCACAAACCCTTGACAGTGGTATATGTATATGTGAGCATTGCTTGGATGTAGGTGGTGAGTGCATGTGAGCAGGGCAAATGGGGGGCCCTTGGTCACCTGTTGCCAGGAGGCCTTGTGAGTTATCTGTGCACCCCAGCTACACATAAAATACATTATGCCAGTAATAATGATATTAATTATCTTTTATGGAAGCAAGGCACCACCAAAGAAATAGAGGCAGCTAAACTTGAGGGAGGTAAATATGGGACTCTCACACAAGGTTTACTAAATAAAAAGGTATCTAAGAGGGCAGATGGGAAGATGTGCACTAATAGTGAAAGACAGGGATAGGCAAATGCAGTACAGAAACACGTCTGCATGCATGCACATGTCTTCCGACACTAACACACAGCTATATTCTCACATGCACACAGTGACCCTGTACAAACACCCCACTGTGCATACACATTTTATTCATATACACAAATACACATACATACTGGTACATAAAAAAAATGACACTCTACTCAAACACAGCATACATTCACATAAATAAGCACTATACAAAATTTCCTAGACAATAGTGGAGTGTGATTCTGCACAAGAGTATAACCATGAGTGTGTAAAAATTCAGCAATGGGCTCCACTGTTTCTGTTGACAAGCGTGACTAAGATGGATACACAAGTTCTCAGTGCACTTTTTTTATCTTCGGCAAACCAATTAATTTCTATTGACACATATATATGTACAAAAAGCAAAAAAAAACTTGAAGTGGTAAAATATTTTTACGGTATAAATATACTAACATGAAACATGAATATTTTTTAGTTGAGATGTATCTTTTCTTGTCTACAAAAGTTTATTTGGAAGGCAAATAACAAATAAACTGTATGCACATCATAAGACAATGTGCATCAAATTTCACTACATGTGATTAATGTTTTCAAGAACTCTTGCCAACTAATGATGCATGAATCTGTTCCCATTTTTACTGTCAACAAATTGTGCTAATTAGGAGGAAAATTTGTATTCCAATTAATTGGCACTACTCTAAAATATTTTGTAATTCATATACAGTAGTTTAAATTAATTCAATGGTAAAGCTTACAAATAATCATGTGTTTAGAATCAGTAGCACAATGAAGCATACCGGTAGTACCCAATGGTTAACGTAAAAGCCAATAAGCTTTTATTTGGGACATTATATAAAACATACAGGCATGAAATAAAATGCTCAGCCACTTTCTATGACACATGAGTTTGGAGCTTTGGAGTCATCAGCATATAAATGGTCCCGATCTGATTCAATCCTCAGTGAAGTTGTTATATTTGCTCCATATTCTTGCACCCTGTACCCTCATAGGGTTTTTCTCTAAAGTGAGAATTGTTGGGATTTCAAACTTAAGGCCATTATAGCTGAACAAGCATAGTTGACTTAGCAGGTTTTTTTCAAATAGGGCTGTTTTGCCTCTAAATTTGAAATTTCACTTAAATACAGTGAGTTAGCATTGTGACTGTTCTTTGAGTGGGTTTAAGTTCTCTCTTGAACTTAAAGTAATTCAAATTTGTTCTCAGTATGCATCTGAATTTATTTTGCATTAAGTAAAACAGAGCCTTGAATCCTCCAGTTTTCTATCATACTGATTAATCATTATCTAAATCTAGTCTGCCTGGTAAATCATATAGTTCTAATTAACCATACAAACTCCAGTGTGCTTATCTAATATTGTATTTCATTTATAAACACAAAATCCACGAAAAGTACAAACAAATTATATAGTTAATTGGTAATAAAGGAAGTCAGAAAAAAAGAAAAGAAAAGAAAAAGACAAAAAAAAATTATAAGAATAAAAGGAATACACACATAACATAAGAAAAACAAGATAATATATTACCAATATTTAACAGGAAGCTTTCTTTATCTTGGGGAACATAAGAGAGTACAAGTCCTTTTTGACAGATTGAACATCAAACCAGAACCCAATGACTGCATATCCTTTCTGAATTATCGGAGATGCTGAATTATGACAGTTTTCTAAGAAAACAGTCTTACTATGTATAGAGGTATAAGTACATTCCTGACAACAACCTTTAGAACAGAGTGGGGAATGTTTATGAAATATATAGAGTAAACAAAAGAAGGAGAAAGATATCTATGTTTTGATTAAAGGAGTTAAAATTTTCATTTTTCAGTGCTGCAATAATGTCAACAATTTTTTTAAATGTACATTCCTCGATTTATTAGTGTACTATAAAAAACCAACATAAAGAATAAAATGAGTTACTTCACTAGTAACATAATTTTTATATTATTTTTCTTTTCCTGGTACTTAAAGGGACACTATAGTCACCAGAACAACTACAGCTTATTGAATTTGTTCTGGTGAGTAGAATCATTAACTTCAGGGTTTTTGCTGTAAACACTGTCTTTTCAGAGAAAATGCAGTGTTTACATTACAGCCTAGTTATAACTTCACTGGCCACTCCTCAGATTGCCTAAAATGCATCCAAACATTCAGTGTCTCCTCCCTCTGCATGCAGACACTGAACTTTCCTCATAGAGATTCATTGATTCAATTCATCTCTATGAGGAGATGCTGATTGGCCAGGGCTGTGTTTGGATTGTGCTGGCTCTGCCCCGATCTGCCTCTTTGTCAGTCTCCGCCAATCCTATGGGGAAGCACTGTGATTGGATCAGACTACCACTTCTGATGATGTCAGCAGACTGCTTGTTTTTCTGAGGCAAACAGCATGCAGATATGCAGCTTCAGGCTTGAATACAGTAAGATTTTGCTATATTTATGGAGGCATGAGGGACCCAGGGGGGCTAGATGGTGATGTTAACACTAACAGGGCAGGAATACATGTTTGTGTTCCTGACCCTAAAGGGATCCTTTAAAAATTTTTGCATCAACCTCTAATAACGCAAACCCAAAGTCGGAGGAACACCGAAAAATTTAGTACCTTGTTCTAATTCATTTGATCACAAATAGAAAAAGTAAAAAAATTTTAATTCTTCTCTTTGCTTGCTACTTAACTCCATTATAGAGTTCCATGACGTCTGCATTATAATGGGCTTTAAAGCTGTTGCATATTGCACGGTTACAGCTTTCAGCCCCAGAGCTGGGCCGATGCTTACCTCCATGGTGAACTGCTTCTGGGGGACTGTCTGACAGAGGGATCACATGGCCACAAGTGGAGTCTGTGGATCTTCCTACGACTGTCGAATGAAATTTTTTTATTAAGGCCCCTAATAATTACATATGTATATACATCATATCTATATATATATATATATATATATATATATATATATATATATATATATATATATAAAATATGAGTTTCAATTTATCCTTAGGTTTTTTTTTCACTAAGGATTTTATGCCAGTCAATATGTTGTAGTGCTGCCCTACTCTTATTGAAATTGGCTTTTTTTTTTTTTTTAAATTACATGTTTAGTGCTTTTGCTTTTTTGAGTTTATTTAAAAAATTACTATATTGTGATCACTATTTCCCAAATGCTCCCCTACTTGAGTGTTCGTCAAAATATCAACATTATTTGTTATAACGAGATCTAGTCAAGCATCTTTTCTAGTTGATGCTTGTACCAGTTGTGACATAAAGGTGTCTCTTAACACATTCAAAAGCTAGTCCCTCTATCCCAATTTTTGTCTGGGTAATTAAAATCTCCAATTATTAACGTGTTACCCAGATTTGCAGCTTTCCCAATTTGCTCTAACATCTGGTCTTCCTCATTAATATTTACATTAGGTGGTTTATAACATATCCCTACCAATAATTGATTTCCCTTCGTTTTTCTCAAACAGATATCTACCTATAAAGCTTCCACATTTTCCTCGTCACACTTCACATGCCTAAGATTTGACTTTAATTCATGGTTGACATACAAACATACCCCACCACCCTTCTTGTTTTTTCTATCCTTCCTAAATAACAAGTACCCACTGATACACACTGTAACTGATTTGACACACACTGATAAACACACCCACTGACACACATTCTCACTGATTTTCCACACACTGACAAACACATGCATTCACTGGCTGACACACACTCCCAGACACATACACATTCACTGACAGACACATACATTGATTTGACACACACTGACAGAAACACTCATTGGCAAACACTCTCACTGCTTTGACACAAACTGATAAATACACACATTTACTGATAGGCACACACTTTCTGACTGACGCATTTTCTCACACCCACTCACAATTTTTTATTTTTTATTTAAGTCTACTCAGCTTGCCTACCTTTAGAATAGGTGGAGTGAATCCTTTACCTGGAGTCCAGTGGGGATCCTTTCCATGAGGTCCAGTGTGGGGCTTTGCATGATACTGGGGTCAGAGTGATGACACTCTGGATGTGCAAGGGAGCAGTGATGAAAGATCATGAAGATTACAGCTCCCTCACCGCTTTTACCACCATTCTCCCTCGCTGTATTTTGTTAGAGTAAGCACCAGCTGTCAGGGTAAGCATGTGCCTATTCTGCCTTTGCGCAGAGCTGGCCATCTTTTGGAGGACCCTAAGGTGGCCAGCAAGCCAGCTCTTGGCGTTAACTCCTGCCATTGGTGCACAAAATGATCGGGTTACACATACCACTGGTTGAGAAACAAGGTTTTAAAATATATACATTAGATTTAAAATCATGCATGTATTTTGCAGTTCATTGATTGGCCCATTTTGTGTCCGTTTGGTTTGTTTGGTTAATTTATTTTTTTTATCTTTTTTTCTTAAACAAAATTTGTCAAAGTCGACTAAATGACAGAATGAATGAATGGCTTGCTGACCAAATGTAATTCGGTAATTCTGTTTGCTGTTTAGCATACATGCCCCAACTTACAACATAACAAGCATGGTCATGAAGAGGTATAAAATACCTGTCCTATGCTTTTGCTCAAAATGACATGAGTGTGAGCATGTATACTAAAAAAAAAAAAAAAAACTAGCAGCATACACCAGTCCTTATGTCCTATGATATTTTTGGGCTAGATTTCCCTTCCTTTGCCTTCCAGCTTGGGTCGACTATATCGGCAAAATGTATTCCTCAATCTTTAACTTTTTTCATTAATGTATTATATGACACTCTGACCGTTTTTTTTAAACTTGGAAAGTAAGGACGATGGCACTGGTATTGAGTGAAACAGGTACATTAATTTAGGTACTAGATATGTTGAGATTGTATTTAATCTGCCCAGCCATGAGATCTCTTTTCCTTTCCATTTCTGGAAGTTTTCTTTAAATTTTGTTAATAATGCTTTGTTATTTGCTTCAATTAATTTATTTACATCTGATTTAATTCAAATGCCTAGATATTCAATCTTGTAATAGTTCCAGTCATACCTCTATTTTAAGAGCTTCATTTGATCAGGGGATAAGTTAAAATTTGACTTTTATGCATGTTTAATTTATAAGCAGAGTACCTACCAAATTCAATAATTAATTTTAAAACCTGTGGATTAAACTCAGTTGGCTTAATCAATGTAAGAATGATATAATCTGCATAAAGGCTGATTTTATGGTGCTTCTAAAATGTTTCCAAGTCATAAATTAATTAATTCAGTCTAATTGCAGCTGCTACAAGTTCTATTGTCAGGATATAGAATATAGTGAGCCCCATTCCTTATATCAAACCAATTAGATACTGTGCCATTGTCACGGTAGTTTACCCCTACACGCAAGATTTAGTCCAACAATCGACAGAGAGCAGATACGACTTACCGGACCTTAGAATGGCCGGACTCGCTGTATAGCAGAGAATAGACAGAGTCAAGAACAAGCAGAGGTCAAGGGAACAAAGAGACTGCGTGAAAAAAAAAACTAGCCAAGGTCTGGTACACAGTAGTCAGTAAGCCCGCAAACAAGACAAAACAGGGATAGAGAGATAAATGGAGTCAGATACAAAGTCAAGGTCAAGCACGAAAATCACAACTGAACACAACAAGCGCTAAAGGGAACTGAAACAGAAACCATGATAGGGCAGGGAGTTAAGGGAGAGGTAAGTATAAATAACCTAAACTTTACTTTGATTGGCCCCCGTCATATCCACGCCCCCAAAATGTGAGTGTCTGGGGAATGTGGGATGACAGGGGCCAATGGGAGACCATTGTATTTTTTGGCTCCCACTGCCCCTTTAAGAGCGTGCCCGAGATGTGCGGCACGCTCTTAGAGCTAGGCGGGACATGTGACCGCCTTCATCCGAGAGCCGCGCGCGGCGGGAAGAGAGGACCCCGGGTAAGGTAAGTACCGCTACAGCCATACGCCACTACTCTAGCTTGTGGATTTGATTACAATATTGTTGTACTTTCCTTAAAAAATCCAGTCAGACCAGAATTCTCCAAAACCAAGTCCAGAAACCTCCAGTCCACCATGTTGAAAGCTTTTTCAGCATCTAAAGCTAAGCATGTTGATTGTACTGTTTGTGCATTTAGATGATTAATCATATTCAACATTTTGCGTGTGTTGTACACCATGTCTCTCCTTGGGACAAACTGTGTTTGATCTTTATGAATAAGTTCCAAGGAGAAGTTCTAATAACTGATTTGAGACTCTCTGCCAAAATTTAGGAAAATATCTTAATATCTACATTTATCAGGAGATTGGACAATAATTTGACAGTGCTTTCGCGCAGATCCCCATCCGATTGGCAACTGCTATGTTGCCGCACCCGATCGGTGCAGTCATGCTGCAGAAGGGAGAGGTTACTCACATAATCCATAGTGCCTCTTCCTCCGAGCTTCGTCTGGTGTAGCGGATGGGTCCAACGTAACGGAGGTAGCCGGCCACTGCAGTACAGCGCTACTAAATCTTGTGATGTAAGCATGCCAGCAGCGTCACGTTTTCGACATACACACACCTTCTGGCATCATAGGACCCATTCTGGCCAATGAGCAGGGCCAAACCCAAACCTGCTAGTGTATTGTGCCCTGTGGTGGTTTGCACTTAGATTATCCGAGAGCGCGTTCTATTTATTATTTTCTGGTTTTTGATCTTGACTTGTTCCGACTATCTGTATTTCTGGATATCCTGACACTTTGGCTTTGTATTCTCATTTATGCTCCTGTCTCCAGTGCGGTGCTCTGTATGAAGCTCAGAGGAAGTGAATCCGCCACCGGTAATGGGGCACACCATTTAGTAATAGTTTGCCATCTTACGTAGTCCCTGCTGGACCTCTGGTCTCTGGCTTCTGCTGAGCTGCAGAAGCTGGAAACCAATATAGTCATCATTTGTTGCCTGAGAGAGTAAACTGACCACTGGCCAATTAATGTCATACTGTGCAGGAAAAAAAATGCACAGAATATGCATTGACAAGCCCAGTAATTTGAAGCTGGCTGATGAACTCTAGGATTGGTTGATGACACCCCATGCTGCCGGAGATGGAGTTACACCTCCAGCAGTCAAGAAGTTAAATTCAGTAAGTGCAGTGTTTCAAAGTGAAATGCAGCATATATAGACTCCATGCACCATTTCAAATCACTGAAGTGGTCATGGTGCTTAGGGTAATTAACATTAAATAATATTCCATAATGATAATTGGATTAGGAGTGGGTATAGGGAACAATTATAGCATTAAACTGATTTTCATTTTGCATTGAAAACAATATACATGGTTTGGTAGCCAAGGGTTCATAAAGAAACATTTTGATATTGTTTTAACTCATTTACAAATGACTATTTTAGGATTCAGGTAACAGTCATGCATTGTTTTTTTTTTGTTTTTTTTTTAAATACATTTTATTAAGTTTTTGATGTTTATCTTTTACTAATCCTTATTATATAACAGTTTTTCTTTTGTTCTCATATGTTCAATACAGCTTAAAAAATTATATTTTATCACATTCTGTCTATTAAAATATGAATTCTAAATATTTTAGATAATTCTATCTAATTGTAGTTTTACAAAGGTAAGTTCATAACACACTAATACATTATTGATTAAGATATAGATATTCATTACATTTTTGACATTTTCTTTTTACTGAATCACCTTTTTTTAAAAATTAATTTTGCTTTTTATTAAAGATATGACCTTTTGTACCACCTATAGTTTTGTTAGCAGGAGGATCTGATAATGAAGTAAATACCATTTAAATACTCTCTGATCTGTGAGACAAATCATCTAATGCTTTCATATTAATTTTAAGTAATAAAGGTTGTTTAGTTTTATATCCCCTTGATATTTACCAGATAGAGGGAAGTATGCCATTGCTTGCATACGTTTAATGATCTTCTTGTTAGGATATTTTTATATATAATTATTCAATGACAATTTATCAAATTTTCAACAAATTTTCATGTGTTTGCATTAGTATAAATACAACTTGACATAATTTAGTAAATTAGCAAATTGTCTGTTTGTCTACTTGGGCTCTTATTTAATTTTATAGCAATTCTCTTTTGGAATTATTTGAAAGTCAACTTCACAACATGTGTATCAACAAATCTTGGACTAATATGCCTCGAAGTGAATGAAACACATTTTCAGATAACAAGCTTCTCTCCTGAAACTTCCCTGTGGAAATATTATCTCTCCTGACTTTTAATTTGAACTGCCCAAATGTGCTTTTTCACAAGCCAAAAACAAGCAAATGCAAATGTTCATTCTTTCAGGATATGTTAGGATATACTTAGATTGTACATTGACAAATTGTGGGCTCTCCATCTGTGTTCTAGATACTATATATATATATATATATATATATATATATATATATATACACACACACACACACACACACACACACACACACCCCCTCCCAAGATGATTCTTGGCACTCACCCTTTCATACAAATCATCAAATTTCTTTGCCTAGGTGCAATCCCACGTTGAAGATATATAAACAAAAATAAAGAGATGCACTCTGAGGACTTATCGAGTAAAAAAAAAGGGGATTTATTTCAGTAGGTATAACATCAAAAATTAACCGACGTTTCGAAACGTTGGTTAATTTTTTATGTTATACCTACTGGAATAAATCCCCTTTTTTTCACTTGATAAGTCCTCAGAGTGCATCTCTTTATTTTTGTTTATATATATATATATATATATATATATATATATATATATATATATATATATATATACATACACAAGATCCAGCGCACTCACCTATCCACTAAACAGCAACTTCAATGTTGAAAGATTTTATTTGTTTTTTTAAAAACACCTAATCTAGGCAAAAATAATGGGGGTTTAGTTACATTATATGATCATACATTGCATTAGCCTGCCACAACGTCAATGTACCCCATCTTTGGCAGGTCCTACACTAACAGCCTAATGTCTGCTCTTATGAGATTAACCCACTTACTTGAGGAAAAAAATTCAATCTGGGGCTCTCTGCAGTACAAGGCTAAATAGGGCCCTGGGATGAGGCACCTGTGACAGGGAGGGGTGCAAAACCAAGGAGTTGGCTAGACTCCCAAATATATATAAAACAAGAGGGGGTTGGCTGCACTCTGACGTTGTGGCAGGCTTATGCACTGTATGATCATATAATGTAACTAAACCCCCATTATTTTTGCCTAGATTAGGTGTTTTTAAAAAACTAATAAAATCTTTCAACATTGAAGTTGCTGTTTAGTGGATAGGTGAGTGTATTGTTTTTTTTAAGATTCTCTCACCAGGGGCTTAACTAATAACACAGAGGTGGTTTTACGCACTAATATCTATCTACACACCCCATGTGAAGATCTTCACTATTGCTCTGCTTTTTTAAAGATAAGGGGAGTGGTTACATTCATGGATGATAAATAATGGGTTAGCAAGACATCTTTGGCCCTGGATTTACAAATATATTTTCCCTGCTTCCTATCTCTTCCCTACTCCAAGATAAAGGGTGCATTTTTTCCAAGTTCCTTTAAAGTAATATTTACAATTCTTCAAAACAGGAAATAAATTCAAATTAATTTGTGAAAGATGATAGAAGTTATCAAGTCCAGAATGCTTAACTATTTAAAAAAAAATAGGGAACAGTGTGTTGATAATGGAGCCTGTTTAGCGTTTAACTGATCAGTTTCTCCTCATTTGTTCTTCATCATTACATGGTATGGTATATACAGGTATTCATGTATACAATATGATATTTTTGGCATTTTCAAGTATGACCTAGCTTTCAGATGTTAATAAAACAATTAAATTGCATTTATTTTATTGACCTTTGAAGGATAATATGCTTAGATCTCGATCACTAACTGTCTTTGACTTGGCATGATATTTAAATGGCTGTTCTCTGGTGTCCCAGATCTGGGAAAACCAAATACAAGACCAAATAAGTGTAGTGTAAGTACATCATGGGATCTGCTCACACAGCAAAAAATAAATAAATCACAATGTTCTGTCTGCTTGAGAGCACTTTGGAAACATTATGTGTGTGGTCAAACATCAGGAGAGCTATCCAGTATGTCTCACATCACTACTTCCACTCACTGCAAAACTGGCATGCATCCAACCCCTCTTTCATACCTCACAATGTTGAAAGATGTTGGTTACCCTGAAGGGAAACCTCAGGAATCTTCATTGGAGTGGTGCCATCCCCTGTAACATTGGCACTACACTTGTTACCCTCAGAGCCAGAATTTTAATGCTCTGTATAAGGTGAGCTTAAAACCTATTCTATACTTTTAATGGTAGATGCTATACATTGGATGCCTCTCTCTTTTTTAGTCTCTGCTAGAAAAAATATCAAAGTTAGGGAGTGGTGTGATGTGCTGCCCTAAGAGCATACAAGTTCTATTTATGGAGCCATTCACTACATTTGAGTGACCTGATTTTATAGATACTCCGTTTAGATTTGATTACCATCTGCACTACATTATGTTCCTTTTTGTTTTTTTTGTACTTGATGTATACATCTATGCATACAAAGAACATATGGACAGGTTACCCCTTAATATTTGTTTACAGCCCTCTACTAAGGGTATATGTTTTACTTATACCACCAGAAATTTTGTGTCCTTGTATTTCTGTGTGTCTGTATATGTGTGTGCATGTGTATCAGTGTGTGTGCAGGGCCGGCGCTTCCTAGAAGGCGAACAAGGCAGCCGCCTAGGACGGCACATAGGAGGGGGCGCCCTGCACCCCCATCTCTGGCCCTTTAAATGCTACAGCCACCTGAGCGCTCTGTAGAGAGCGCTCAGATGGCTGCTGCACTGCCTCATCTCCCCTTCCCTGTAGCGTGGCCGAGCTTCTCTCTGGTCCGCGACCCAGCCGGACTGACAGGAACTGCACAGTGAGTGAGGAGAAGATTACAGGGAGGGAGGGGGGGAGTGGAGTAGACTAAAGGGAGGGAGGGGGAGTGGAGAAGATTAAAGGGAGGGAGGGGGG
>OW240920.1:48645674-48694551 GCA_933207985.1 Pelobates cultripes | reverse complement strand
AGAAGAAGGGGGGTAAGAAGAACAGGTGGGGAAGTAAGAAGAACAGGTGGGGGAGTAAGACGACCAAGGGGGGAAGTAAGAAGAACACAGGGAGGAGGGCGATAAGATGAACACAGGTGGTGTGTGGAGAACACATAGAGGGAGGAGTGAGAAGAACACAGGGAGGGTGGAGGGGGGGATGAGAAGAGCACAGGGAGGGTGGGTGAGTGTGAGAAGAGACCGCTAGGGGAGGGTGGGGAGAGGAGAGACCACTAAGGTGCAGGGGAGAGCTCTACGGGACAGAAGGGGCAGCTCTATAGGACAGGGGCCAAGACAGGGAGCTCTTTCACACTACGCGCGCGCGCGCACACACACACAATACATCCCTATACATACACAGAAACACAACATGCTTCCCTTACACACAGAGAAACACACAATGCATCCATTACACACACACACACAATGCAACCCTTACACACAAAGACAATGCATCCTTTGCACACATACACAAAAACAGACAATGCAAACCCGTACACACGCATGCAAACACACACACTTCTTTTCTTACATACACACAGAAACACAATGCATCTCATGCACACACATACAGACACACACACATACACGCATACAAACACACAGATTCACACAATGCATCCCTTACACACAACAAGAAACACACAATACATCCCTTACACAAACACTCACTGCTTTCTATCCCTTACACAAAAACACACTGCTTCCACTACACACAAACACACTGCATCACCTACACAAACTGGTATCCCTATACACTACATTCCATAAGCACACACATTAGATACTCTACAGCAACACATAACACATCCCCTACACACTCCACTCCCTGTGAGCGAACTCATTGGTGGAACATGTAGGTGGACTTATGGGTGGGCCTTATGGGCATACTCACCGTCAGGCCTGGGGCCCAGACATTGAGCTGTGTAAGGGGCCCCAAAAAATGGAGCTGCTTCCCGTTCTCCCAGAACATTGAATTTTGTGACCACAGTTACAAACAGCCTCCAGAGATCCTGTTCTACACCAGACCAGTGGAGCCAGACTGCAGCCAGAGCCCATCACCATCCTCATCTTTTTGTAAGTAGGCAATCTAGTATATTATTAGTGACACTAATCTCTAATTCACCTCACATTAAAGGGACTATAGTCCCCAGAACCACTGCAGCTTAATAAAGTGGTTCTGGTGTCTATAGTTTGTCCCTGCAGTCTTTTTAATGTAAACACACACTGTGTGCAGTACTGGCGTTAGTTCATATGGCAGATCATATGGGTGGGTGGGAGGGTGGGCGGCAAATCTTTCTTTTGCGTAGGGCGTCAAAAATCCTTGCACCGGCCCTATGTGTGTGTGTCAGTGTATATATATATATATATATATATATATATGAGTATATATCTCAGAATTCAAACTCAAAAGCACAAATACACCTCTGCATTCAAACATCAACACTACATACACTCACCCCTACATTCAAAACCAAACACTACATACAAGTTAACTACTGCTTTCAAATGGCAACAGTACATAAAATCATACAACACCACACAAATACACCCCTACATTCACACACATACTCCATACAAAAACATGCTTACATTCAAAAATACAAACATTGCTCACTGATAGATACAACCCTGCAAGGATGGGCCTATGCTTGATCGCCAGCTGGCAAAGCATTGTGGGAGTCCATCAGTGCCTTCTCTATTTTAGTTCTGCCAGTGAGGTCTCCATGGTTATTAATATTATCACCCCTCCCAGCAACCATGTGGGGAGACATTAATTTCTGCCTGGTTTATTAATCAGACACCCATCCACTGACCATAGAACTAAGGGAGACACCATGTCACTTGGCACGTTCCTTTTACTATTGTAGGAGTCATATTGACCCCCACATGCTTTTTAAAATTTTGATTTATTTATGTATATGTTTTATTTATTTTTTTGTGGTGGCTGGCTATCAAGCTCTGGCCAGCATCCACACTGTTAACCTTTGCATTGTCAAGCTGCCCGGTTCGGTTACATTTTGGTTTTACAATGGAATTTCAGCTGCACCAATCTGGCACATGGCCAAACAAAATGTTCAATTTGAAAACTTTTCTTTGAAAAGAACCAAAAAACTGCCATGCACAAGTATACAAATTATATCATTGTAATATTATTGTAACCCTCTCCTAATTGTTTTTCCCAAAAGCCATATTGCCCCGCAACAGTCTGTAATGAATGCTGCCGCCAGACTGATTTTCCTCTCTAGTCAGTCTTCTCACACCTCACCCCTCTGTCTCCCTTGCACTCATTCCCTAACATTCCATACAAATATACCCCTGTAGTCAAATGCAGACATTATATGCATTGGCTTCCTGTATCCTATAGGAGTCAACTTAAAGTGCCAAGCCATACCTATAAAGCACTGAACAATTCTAGTGCCTCTTATATCTCTTCACAGATCCATAGGTATGCCCCTTCTCAGTCTCTCCGCTCTGCCCGTGATCTTCTCCTGTCCACTGCTTGCACCCGTACGGCCAACTCACACTTGCAAGACTTCTCGCTGGCTTTTCTCTTCCTGTGGAATAGCCTGTCTACTGCCATCAGACTCTCCCCTACTGTTCAATTGTTTAAGGAGTGCCTTAAAAACCATCTCTTTAGGAAAGCTTATGGCCCCCCAGTGTAATCTCTACCTCACATACCTGTCTCTTGCTCTCTCCTAAAGGTCAGCACTTTACTCTCTCTTCCAGCTCTGCTTTCCTCCCACCTTATTTGATTTCTATTTCCTGTCCTAATGTGTTTTATACTCCACCTCCTATAGACTGTAAGCTCGTTTGAGCAGGGTCCTCTTCAACCTATCGTTCCTGTAAGTTTTCTTGTAATTGTCCTATTTATAGTTAAATCCCCCCCTCTCATAATATTGTAAAGTGCAACAGAATCTGTTGGCGCTATATAAATGGCAATAATAATAACAATAATAATAATATTATTATTATTAATAATAATAATATCACTAGAGTATATTTCTCAATAAAAAATATAATTAAAAATGAAGTAAAACACTTTATTGGTCACATCTTCAGATAAGGAAGGCAAATATATTTATGAACAGACTAATGGCAACAGAAATCAAAACATAAGGGGTGGGCAATCCAAAGGAAAGAAACTGTTTGTCACTTTAAATTTATATTTTAGGTCTCATCTATGCCAGCTTGATTTTAACACTACTTGACTACATGATGTAATGAGCTGAAGAGACACAATTAAATTAGCACCTAAAGCCTAAATGCTGCCAAGCAACACAAGACTGAAGTTGTACTTAGGCAAGCACATGCATTTTCTTAAAATATTACAGTGTGCTATAGAGGGACAGACACAAAAGGTAGAGTTTGAAATTGTGAAAGCAAGCCAGATGTACTTGTTGGATTGTTCATCCTGTAAGCATCTAGTGCAGATACCATTTTTTCACAAAATGTACCATAAGTTGAAGAAATCTTGGACAAAGCAATCTAACAGTAACATCACTATCGCTGAATGCAAGATTCATTAACCTTAATCTATGATACTTTTATGTCTAAAGATTAGATCAGACCTAGCACAGCTGTACTATTCACTAAATGTGTGCACAGAGAAAAAAAATGTGTCCACATCAATCCATCTGACAATAACATTTTGGACGAACCAAATTTCATCCATGTGGTGTTTTGGTTTGTCCACTGGCAGAAATACCAGAGTTGTTATAATTGCTATTGAGCTTTGGAATTCCTCCTATCATGAGGGGGAGCCAGCAAGTGGCCAAGGGGGAGCCAGCAAGTGGCCACCATTGCAAAATAACAATTTAAGACTTTGCCATTCTGGAAATATATTAAATAATTAAATGATTAAAAATTGTTAAAGTTCATGAGAGGGCATTTGGTAAACTCAGCCTCGAATTCTCATCACTCACTGAATGAGTCAGAGTGCTGCACCGGGGCTCACCCAGTAGTGTACCTACAGGGAATTGCTACCCTTGCGACAATGGGCCACCGGCATACCCTCAAGCCCAGTTCCCTTGGTTGCCAGGTTACCAGCAGGAGAAGAGTGCTGTGCTGCTACTACTCCCTCGAAGTGTAGCGTGTCCAAGTTGTCTAACTTGAAGTGACTTGAAGTGACTTAGAGAGCACTTCCGGTCAGACAAGTACTGCAGTGAGCAGGTACAGGAGGGGAGGGGAAGTGAGAGAGACACATGGAGGGGTTGGGGGAAGGGAATGGGACACATAGAGATGATGGGGGAGAGAATAGTACACATGGAGGAGCTGTGGGAGGAAGGAATGGATGACATGAAGGGGCTGTGTCAGTATATTTACATGTGTATTTGTATATGTGTGTCACTGTGTTTATATGTGTGTTTGTGTCAGTGTGTATGTGTAAAAGAAAATAATACACCAGCACTTAGGTCATTGCACTTTAATTTTACACTGTGTGTATCTGTGTGTCAGTGTGTTTCTATGTCAGTGTGTGTGTTTATATGTATTTGTAAGTGTCAGTATGAATCTCTGTTGTGTCAGTGTGTATCTATGTATGTATTAATTGTTGTATTTTAACCATGTGTGATTATATTTTTATTTTGTGATTCCTCCTGTATTTTTTTTCCATTTATATGATGTGTATATCCGTGTACTCTTGGTTGAAATGCTTATAGCATGAAACACATTAGATGGTGGTACGGATTTCCTTATTTCACTGGTGTCTACAGTCTGTATTAATTTGCTATGAAGAAATAAAAGTATATTTATTTTATTTTTCTCATGGTGTGAGGTTGTATTTTCTTGGCAATCCCCAGCCAGGGTTGGAATGGTGCAATATATTTGGGGATTTTGGGAGGTGGAAGGACCTGTCAAAATTGCCTCCCCTGTATTGCGTTTCACCTCACTACTGGATTCTCAACATGTGTTTAGAACCCAGTTTCATTTTTTTTTTTTTTACTCTCCCTACTCTTGTTTGATACCCAGTGCAGAGATGTGTTTGCTGCAATTCTGGTCACTGCTTTTTATTATGGTGGGCATGCCTTGCTCGCAGTATTATAATAAGTCTGCATTACAGGGGGATTTGTTCTCCGGATATCCTTTTTTTTTTCAGTTGGGTTCTTTTGAGTGTGGTACTGCTATTTTATAAGAAATCTCTATGAAAACACTTTGCAAAGAGGTGTGGAGAGCAGCCCGTTAGCTTTCCTGCGTTGGATTCCAGGTAAACAAAAGTTTATTTTAAGCTTTTTTTAAAAGTGATCAGTGGGACTTAAAGTATAATACACATTAGGGCATTATACATTAAAGCGAAGCAATTAAAAAAAAAAGGATTGAAGTAACGTTTCAAAACATTTGTAAAGATTCCGAAATGCATTATTGTAATACCATTAAATTTAGAAATATGTAGTGTGCTGTATTTTCATATTATCTTGAAGCAATTTCTGCTTTAGCGGAATAAAATTGTTTTGCAATAATTGTCTCATTTGATAATAATTTGATTTTAGATACCAATAAGAGCTCTCAAAATAACATCAGTCGTCGTCAAACTGTTTTGACGATATGATCCTCGTTTTTTATTTTTCTAGCATCTCAAAGATAAGAAATTAAATTAACTTTTAAGTTTATCTACCCTAGGGGTGTTATACATATCTTTTTTTCATTTTCCACTTATCAGATTTTGGAGTTAGTACATGCTGTTCGACTATGTGTCTGAATTCCTAATTTTGCTTTTATTAGAATCTACTTAACCACTGAAATGTATCCTATACATGTTTCAAAGCTGCTGAAAATATCCTACAAATATTTTGCAAATATTCTCAATAGATTTGTTTATACATTGGTAAAATATTATTTCCAAACATATTTATTTAACTCTTGCTACAATAGTAGCTTTAAAGTTAATTTACTGGTTTCAAGCATCCTGATTACTGTATATACTCGAGTATAAGACAAGTTTTTCGGCACATTTTTTGTGCTGAAAACCCCCCACTCGTCTTATACTCGAGTGAGTGTCTGTATTATGTGACATTTTTTTGTGCTGAAAACCCCCACTCGTCTTATACTCGAGTGAGTGTCTGTATTATGGCAACTTACATTGCCATAACACAGACAAGGACCGCTGGGCTCATTACAAGCCCAGCGGTCCTGTTGGGGGCTGGCAGGAAGCATTTACTTACCTTTCCTGTAACTCCTGTCAGCTCCCTTCTCTCTCCTCCGGTCCTGTCAGCTCCCCTGAAAGTCTCGCTAGAGCCGCGGGGTCAGAGCAGTGCAACGGGTTACCGTGGCAACGTTCCGCGCGGCAGTCACATCGCGAGACTTATACTCGAGTATATACGGTACTTATACTCGAGTATATACGGTACTTATTACTAGTAGGTTTCCCCATTATCATCAGTATAAAGTGTTAATTTTACAGGACATCCAATGCATGATCATGAATATATAGGCTTTGATTTTATGATAAATTGTCCTTGGTTTCTAATTTAAGAGAACATACACAGATGCATCATGTACTCAATTTCACAGCTAAACATGCAATAATGTTTCTCTTTACTATTAATTATATTTGTCAAAAATGTGCCTTCTATTACAACTCAAATAATTAACTCTTAAACATTCATGATCATGTTACTTGTGTCTCAAACATGAATCAAAGAATATTCTTATTTTATAGAGTAGCATAAATGCTTATATAACTATGTCACATTTATATAGTGACAAAACATGAATGCATACAATCTACAATTTACATTTGCTTCACAAGATAAGTTGAACATGCACAGGCTATTAAGCTTTATAGGTAAATGTTTTGTTAATTGAATGTTTATGAGCTTTCTTGTAGTTACTATGGCATTTTATTGTGTTATGTAAAAAGATAATAATAACAAAGTGTTTAACCAGGAAAGGTACATTCAGATTGCTCTGGTTTCCAAGTACATCCTGGGGATGTTACCTTAGCCCAACATCCAGGGGTTGTTACTATCACCCAATTTAATGGTACTCATTTTATCTACCTCGGAAGGATGAAGGGCTGAGTCAACCCTGCCGGGATTTGAACCCCCAAGGGTTAGAACAGATTCTGCTGTTGCATTAGCCCACTGAGCTATTTCACCGGCCTGGGGTCATGATTTGAAATGTATAGTGATATAAATGATCTCTATTCTGGTAATTAACAGATAGTTACACAGTGAGCATTTGGTTATAAAAATGCTAACAATTTGTAGTGAAAATAAGCAAACAATACAATGTAACCACCAGATGCCCTGCCATACATCTACCCCCCATATATCCCCGCCCCCCACACATGCAGACACACACATAGACACACACATGCTGTCATGTAAACATACACAGACACATACATACATACATACACACAAACATGCAAACACACAAACACACACATACATACAGACACACATACACACACATACAAACACCCACACATACACACAGAGACCCATACATACAGACACACATACATACACACAGACATGTAGAAACACATACATACATACACACTCATACATACAAACAAACACAAACTCATACACACAGACACACACACATACATACATACAGACACACATACAGACAAACACACACACATACACAGAGACACATACACAGAGACCCACATACAGACAGACAGATACATACAGGCACACATACACTAACACACACACACTTGCAAAATGTTAAAGTCACCCTCCTGTTTCCTACCTTTTACATGCAGGGAGGTGACTTCCCTGTGGCCCAGTGGTGGCTCAGCCTGATGGGAGTCAGAGTTCCCACTCTGACTCCCTCCTCTCTTCCTCCTGCCCGGCTCCCAGAACTGATCTCATCACAGCTTGCCCGATCACATTGTCAAAGCGCCACAGTGTTGACCGGGCCCCCTGGAAATTCATTGCCATGGGGTGGCCCTAAGAGCATGGGTCACTCAATGGGCCCCTTAACATGTGGCCCCAGAGGTTATACCGCATGGCCATGGCCAAGGCTCAACACATGTCGGGCCCCCTGGAGTGATGGGCCTGGTTGCAGCTTTGGAATTTTATAATTCAAGGAAACACATTATTTACTCTTGTCTTATCCTCTTCCATACAAAAGTGTATAGGTATTAATATCTAAGCAGGGACTGAACACCTTAAAATTTGCTTAAAACATAGTACAGGTGCAAAACCCCTTCTGTTGGCAATAATTTATAAACAAATCCTCTTGAGGTCCCTGAATATTCCCCACCACAAAACTGCTGCCATCATATTCTGTCTTTATACATGTATCTTAAATATGTTAAATTAGGTAATACTTAATGCCATTATGGAGATGTCTGCAGCACAACCCTGTTAACCAAAGCTTCACTGAAGAACTACCATGTTCCTGACAAAAGGTTCTTATTTTTTAGACTTTTTCTATTTCAAATTGCCTTTTTCTATGAGGATTTACTAATAAACAAAATAAGGTGATGCAATCTCTTCTTTTCTGCTTCTTTAACAAATTTTATAGTCTTGCATTGCACATTTCTCTGACCTCCAACAGATCCTTAATGTAATTGATAATTTGTGGCCTCAATAACATGTTGCATTTCCATCATGCTTAATTTTCAGTGCTCAGTGGAAAACTGTTTATAGCATTCAGTGCTTTAAAGGGACACATTAACCTTATAATAAATAAATGAATAATAAATATATGTATTTGTAATGTTAACATGTCCCTGTGCTTATTAAGATAATTTGGCGATAATTTTCAAAATAAAAAAAATAAAATACATGTTTGACCTAGCATGGTCCCACGTTTGCCTGTTTTGAGATTATTTTAAAGAATGATCTTTGACTAATCCATACATAGAGAAGCATAAGAGACCTAAAGCAGCTTCTTGACAATTGCCACACTCAACTAACCAGATATTAATAGCATTTGGCAATACTGAACATGAAGACTTTCAATAAATTAGGTCTTCACAAAGAAGTGCCTCTAGTGGTTGTCTAACTGAGGCATTATAACTGACAAATTTAAACATTGTTATATTTCACAGATAGCAATGTTCACAATTATCAAGTACAGGAGAGACATGGTCTTTGCACATAAAAATCACTGCAATAAAATATACTCCATTAGGTGTTTAGAGTGTCCCTTTAAGTTTTAATAGGTGTTAGTTAATTGTTAGGTTGGCTAAGAATTCTTTAAAAGTGCTTGTTTGCCATGGACTTCTATTAATTTATCAATCGCTGGTTTCGTCTGTACCTTTGCAGTACTGGGAAGCCCAATTGAACGACACACAAGTTGCAGGTTCAATAAGACTACATTTCAATGGTAGGATACAATAGTATATGAAATGAGAATTATACATGCCCCCTTTTGGATCATCCAATAGGGTACTAACACATTTCTCAAAGGTGCTTAAAGGAAATAGGGGAGAGTGGGGATGGAGGGATGGTGGAAAGACACACACATTTTTGCAGCCTACAGGATATGGGGGGAAGGGTAAATAAAATACTAACAGATGGTCATTGCCATAAAAAGAAAGGATACCAATGTATAGGAATGTATAGCCAACACCCTGTCTACAATGAACAGAACTTAGCTTGTTAGTCAAGGGGCTTATTCACTAGCATGTAAAAAATCAAGCATGAAAATAACATTCCAACATTAATGAAGACAAGGGAAAGGAAATAACTATTTCTCCACACTGTATAGGAAGAACCTAGGGCCAGAGATATGCAAATGTTTGCTGCAAAAAATGTGCAGAAAAAGTGTGATTGGATGACTCAAGACAAGGTGCAGCAACTATTGAAATTTAATTTTAAATAGTTCAAACTAAAAGAATGAAATGTATTCTCCTTGGGTACAACATTGGCTTAAAAATAGAGTACAGATAGTTGTCATTAATGGTATATTTTCAAGCTGGACAAAAGTGGTACGTGGTGTCCCTCAGGGTTCTGTTCTGGGACTGACTGCTTCTATTTACCATATTTATAAATGATCTTGAAATAAAGCATTGAAAGTCATGTTCTAGACTGTTCTGACTGAAGACAACACAAAACTCTTTAAAGCAATACAATGTGAGCAAGATATTACTTTGCTGCAGAGGGATTTACATAAATTGGGGGATTGGGCACTCAAATTGTGGATGACATTGTAGGTAGGTAAACGCAATGTTATGCACTTCAGGGTAAAGAATGCACAAGCGATGTGCACCCTAAATGGTAGTGAATTAAGGATAACAACACACTAGATTGATTTGGGAATTGTTATAGACTGCAAACTAATCAACAATGTGCAATGTCAATCAGCAGTGGCTTAGGCCAGTAGGGCATTGTCATGGGCATTAATTCTCAGGATGACAATATCATTTTGCCTCTTTTTAAATCACTGGTAAGACCACACCTTGCAAATGCTGTCCAATTTTGGACACCTGTTCTAAAGAAGAATATTATGGCACAGAAAAAGTGCAGAGACAGGCAACAAAATTAATAAAAAGGAATGGAACATTTTAGTTATGAAGAAAGGTTATTACATTTAACCTGTTTAGTTTTGAAAAATGGTACCTCAGAGGGGATTTGATAGCATTAAACATATACATTCGGGGCCAAAACAAACTATTGTCTGTAAATCTACTCATAAACAGGACCATGCAAAAAAAAAAAAAACACACTAAAAAAAAAAGAACTGTCCTAAAACAAAAGTTTTTTTTAAATTACATTTTTTTTTTTTTTATTAACTGTTTGGAGGTATGCCTGGCGGAAAAAAAATCCTTCCTTTGTGGACTGTGGTGTCAAGGGTTAAATCCTTTTGCCTAGCATGAGTAATTGATCCCAGTGTGATTTTACCTTTTGCTTTATTATGTATCTTGAAGAGATAGAAGATTATCCCCTGGTAGGCATTTTGTTATTCATCCTAGTGTGAGACTATTTTACCAATTTAAAGTTGTTTGGTTTTTTTTTTGTCTTTGAAGGAAAGAAAATCCTTCTTTTTGGGACCATGGTATTTTTTTGCCTAGCCTCGGCCATTTTCCAACACAAACATCTATTTTTACTGAATAAAGTTGTGTTAGTTTACATGATTTAGAGAAAAAGATGAAAGGGATTACGGTGCTGGACAGAGTCCGCACTGATATCCCTTTAAGGTTACGGAGATATCCACGAGTGTGAACCCTGAATTACAATTATAACAAAAATAAAGAGCTACAGTGGAGTGACCACCTCGCCAGAAAACTTACGGGTGGATATTCACTCCACCAAAGGATATCCCTTCAAAATTAAAACTTCATATATAAATGGTATAACCTTTATTTAAGCCGAATAGACATACAAACAAAAATAGTGGCTGTGATAGCAGTGAAAACAAAGAGTGAAAAAACAAAGTGAAAATACACCTTTAAAATCTAGGTAAGGTAGATTAAACTGCTACACCGATATACCAGTAATAGTACGTTTCAGGGATCAAAACATATGAATTGAAGAAACACTCTCCATATAGACAGATGCCTGATTAAATCTTTAAAGAAAATGGTTTATACGTAGTGTGTATTTGCAGTTGTATAATAGCTTAGTGTGAGAGAAATTTATCTACACCCTCCAAACGACAGTGTACAATCTCATGTCAGGATCTGGTATGTATTGTATCTCATTTGTAACTGATAAAGACCAAGTTTAAAGTAAACTACTTGGATACAGTTAATAGGAGGAACGCTCATAAGCTAGTCCCAATGTAAAGAGATATATTTGAATATCCAGTCTGCACAAGAGTAGACTATAGGAAAAGTAATAATCTTAGCAGGGTGGGGTTAGTCGTTAGAAGCAGATACGATTCAGTTAGAGAGGCAATAAGTTCACATCTTAGTATTAGATAGAGAGAGTTCAATCTGTAGTTGACTAACACTGCACTCTAAATTAGACTATCTTGCAGATATCTTATAGGGCTAGTTTAAGCAACTTAGAGTAAACACAGATCGCCCACCTGCTGATACAGTCACAGTGTATATATTCCTATATTGATGGGAACCTCCCTAATGCCGTAGATAGTGAACTAAAGCTTGTCTCAAACATAAAACAGAAGGTTTAGTAAGTAAATTAAATTAAATTAAAACTCAGAGACCTAGGGGCGTGGCCAGCGACCGCATGGAGTAGTCGCACGGGAAGAGAGCTCCGCAACCACCAAGCCCATAGCAACATAAATCGAGCCGTAACCGCAAAGAAAAGCATACTTACCAGGAGCTACATCCTCTTTGACACCCATGGTGCCGTCAAAACAACTTAAAATAACGGATCAGATCCGTCCTAACAAGAAAGAGCGTCCGCAGCAAAAACAAGATGACACCGAACCGGACGCACACTCACCAGACACAGATAATATAACGGACGGAGAAACCACTCAAATGCCCCAAGGTGAAGCCCCTGTTTCCAACCACAGCCTGCATGTTATGCTACAAGCATTAAAGGAATCTCTAAGGACAGATTTCAGACAAATCACCAAGGAAAACTGAGGGGATATACAGGAATTAGGAGACCGCACAAACCGATTGGAAAACAAAATGGAGGAACTCTGCTCAGCCCATAATGACGTAGTAGACCAGCTGCAAAAAATAGAAGAAGAACAGGCAAATATGAAATTAAAAGTAGCTGACATGGAAGACAGGGCACGGAGAAACAACCTCCGATTCTGGGTCATACCGGACACGATTTCCACGGAAGCCCTCCTACAATACCTACTAACCATGTGTGCCACTTTAGCACCGCAGCTTGAGGCCGCAGCCTGGACATTGGATAGAGTGCATAGGCTCCCCAGACCGTCCAGATTTATGGTGACACGCAAAAAGACGTGATAGCCCGCTTTCACTACTACAAATCAAAGGAGACAATTCTAACCTCAACAAGGAAAATCGACCAACTACCAGACCCGTATCAGGGAATCAGTATATACGCTGATCTATCAGCAACAACCATGGCAAAAAGAAGAGAGTTTATAAACGTCACTAAGACTCTACGTAACCATCAAGTACCATACAGATGGGGATATGCAACCAAACTGCTGATATGGTACAGAGGCAGAACAGAAGCGATCCTGGAACCAGAAGTTGGCATGGCGAAACTTAAGGAATGGGGACTACACCACACCATGGGTCACGACTCCCCTCAGAAAACACAGCTGAAAAAGATGAGAGCTGAATGGTCCATGATAGGCTCCCCTCTGAAGCCGAACGCGCACACCGAGGACTGAACGCATAGGCCTAACACAGCTCTCCGGAACCACTAGAACCACTTAAGTATCACCCATAAATGTTTGAATCCTGTTACATCTGGCTTAACCATGTGCGTTAGAGATAGTAGTATAAATTGATACGTGTTACTGGCAATAAGCGCTAATAACAAATAATTGCTTAAAGGTCTTAAATGCTATAAAGGTTGCATCATGATGCACATAACCGCATGGGAACACAAAGCTAATCATAGCCACCTGATATCGCCAGCTAACATCACCGTTTTACGTAGAACTATTATAAAAGGCAAATAGCAAATCATTCAATACAATAATAATATAGTGAGAGCAAACTCTATACACCAGATAAGATAGATATAAAAGCAGGCAATATTACCATATGGCTGTAATGTCCTAAAAATAGAAAATAAGGAACATAGTATAGCCTGTATAAAATATACAGAAAATAATTAAGTGTAAAATTGTCCACTCACGTGGTACTGAGCCGTTCAGTGGCTCAGACTATAAGCGCCTTGTAAAAATTATGGAGACCACAATGCTGGAAAGGCAAATCACTGTGAAAATTCCCTTTTGTGACTGAATGGAAAGTCGAGTCAGGAAATGCAGGAACAAATTTTATTCGCCAACAATCGCATATAAAATGGAATCTCTCAAATTATTGCACTAACGCGTTTCAACCTAAGCGGTCTTTATCAAAGTGCTAACAATGTCAAACAAATTAAACATTTAAATATAGTTACAAAAAGGCGCACTGTGATTTCTTTTCCGGTTCACTTCCGGATTTCGGCTGTCCGACCTCCAACTTCCGGTCACGTTGCGTTGCGTCTCTTCAAACACTTCCGGGTCAGCGGACAGTGTTTCTCTTGCGTTCCAGTACGTCTTCAATCTCAGTCATTATTTCCGGCTTCCGGTCATGTGGCCTATCACGGGATACTTTCGGGCAAAAATCATAACTCCCTTACATTTCAATAAAGTCCCGATCTTGAATAAAATCAATATTTACTCCAGATGTCTTTGATTAATATGTCCATACATATATCCATCGAGCATATATTTAAAATAAGAGTAAATAAATACACAAATATAAAAATAATCACTCTATCAATTTATCATATATACACTATTAAAAATAGTATAAAAAATAATATCTCTAAAAAGATAAAATAGAGCTCATTAACAATACAGGGATATATATATGAGGAGAGAAAAAGGGGGAGATAAAATAATAGTAGATTAAAATACATAATATAATTATAATACATCTAAAAAATATATTATAAAAAGGGAGTAATTTCAAAATCCACATTCAAACCATCAGGAGTCAGGGTATTGAGGTTGAACATCCACCTCATTTCTGCTTTGCTTAAAATATTATCTTTACAACCCCCTCTCCAATGGACTTTAATTTTTTCTATGCCTATGAATTGAAGTCCCTCTGGGTTACCATTATGGTGGTCTAAAAAGTGCTTTGAAACGCTATGATTAATAAATTTTTTCTTTATATTATTAATATGTTCTCCTATTCTGACTTTCAGTTTTCTTATCGTTTTACCCACATAATGATAACCGCATGGACAAGTTAAGAGGTATATAACATTGGTTGTATTGCACGTAATTAATGAATGTATTTTATATTCATCCACTGGATTGTTATTCGAAGAAAAAGTCTTAATATTCCTCCTTATAATCTTATTTAATCTGCATCCAGTGCAATCTCCACAATGATAAAAGACTATTTGTCCACCTAAAAAATTATTTATATCCTTTTTTACTTTTTTCTCCAAAAAACTTTTAGTTAAAATTTGTCTAAAATTTCGTGCTCCTCTAAAAATAAATTGGGGTCTATCTCCTAAATAGGGTAAAAGTTCTTTATCCTCCTTTAATACATGCCAGTTCTTTTTAAAAACATTGCATAAAGATCTGTTATTAGTACAAAAATTGAGGATCAAAGGAATCTGTTCCTCCTTCTTTCTTTCTTTATCTTTATATTCCAGAAGTAAATTCCTATCTCTTTCTCCTATTTCGTCTCTAATATTTTTAATTAAAGTTAGATCGTAACCTTTATCTACAAATTGCTGTGACAAATTACATGATTGATCTTGATAATCTTTAAAATCCGTAAAATTCCTCCTTAATCGGAGGAACTGGCCTTTTGGTACGTTACTAAGCCAAGGTTTAAAATGACAACTTTGTAAGTCTATAAAACTATTTACATCTACCTTCTTAAAATGAGTTTTACTTTTAATTTGGTCTGATTCTATAAAAATATCTAGGTCTAAAAAGGTGATATTTTGATTGCTTATATTGGAGGTGAGTTTAATATTCCAATCATTGGAATTTAAAAACTCTAAAAACTTAACCAAAGAGTCTCTATCTCCTCTCCATATAATAAAAATATCGTCTATGTACCGCTTATAAAGGACCAAGTTTGCCCCTAAATCTACACTGGGGAGAACAAATGTTTCTTCCCAGTGGGACATGAATAAATTAGCATAACTAGGGGCAAACTTGGTCCCCATAGCGGTTCCTTGAATCTGTAAATAGAACTGTTCTTCATACCAAAAAACATTATTTTTTAATATGATCTCTATACCTTTTAAGATAAAATCGACCTGTGGTTCATTAAAATCTCCCAATTTCTTCAAAAAATATCTAACGGCCTTACAGCCCCTCTCATAAAAATAGCATCTTGCGTTCCACTGCCGGTTTCCTGCATGTCACTTCCGGTCTGACCTTGCGCTGGCACCATCGTGTGCGTCACTTCCGGTTTCGATCTGTGGGACGCTCCTGTGATGTCACTGGAACGCATAGTTTCGAATCTATGCATTCCACTGTGAATCCACTGTGAATTAAATGCTCTAAATGTTGTATTATAATGCACGCAATCGCTTGTGAACACGAAGCCAACCATAGCTTAGATACCTGATACACATCACTGGCAATAAGGGCAAATAGTAAATAATTACTCAAATGTTTAAATGCTCCTAATGCTGTATTGCGCGGCACGTAACCGCATGTGGACACGAACGCTAACTATAAATTAATCACATGACACAGTCAGCTAGTACTCACGCTTTACATAGAGTTAATGTAACAGGTCTACCAAACAATATGTAACTGTCTGAAAGATGGTAAACTCTCACGCGACACCCAAGCTCGGTTTTTGAAATGTCTATATAGCACTAGCAATATCGCCAAAAATGGATGAAAATCCAAAGGCTACGATATGACACGCACTATCTCAGGATAGCGTACACATTACAGGACGACAACAGTGTGATAATGTCGCCTATTAATAACGACAAATGCTAGGACAGTGACATAAGCACCCAGAGGTACTTAGCTCCTACGTGATGGTTCTGTGGGCTGTGAAAGGGCTGACAAACGACAAACCACTCCTATGGGAGGAAATCAGACTCCTATAGATTAGGAAGGCTCAATAGAGTGACTTTTTAATAAAAGCTAAATGTCGGTGGTTACTCTCACCCCACCCCCCACTGCCCGAATTCTGAGGGAGAAAGTCTCCCACACGAGGCAGACTTCACCCCTGCACTGTATGCAGGATTGTTTAAGTTTCTCCCCCCAAGTTTAACCTATATGTTCAATTTTGTGTTAATAAGTTGAATGATACTCTTAAATGCCAGGAATAACATTATGTCCCAATCGCATAAAGTATGTGACATGCGAGCACCAATCGACTAGAGACGCAGAAACCCACATTAAGTTACACATATTCTGCCAAGAGGATACATAAAACCTCAACCCTGCTATGGGTGATGTGGTGGTGGAATTTACATAGCCAAATCACTCAACCCATCTACAATGACGGGAGCAACATTTAAAATATATTCCCTAAATGTTAAAGGGCTGAATAGTCCACATAAGAGACACCTAGCGGTCCAAACTATGCATAAATCAAAGGCTGCTATTATATGTCTCCAAGAAACTCTTTTCTGTGTTTGCAAGCCTCCCCAAATCCGCTCAAATCAATACCCCCAGGCATTCCATGCATACTCAACTCACAAGTCCATGGGAGTTGCCATCCTTTTTCACAGGGATTGGGTGTTTCAGGAAACTAGGAGACATACAGACACAACAGGACGACTTCTAATTTTAGTTGGAAGCCTCAACAGCATGCAGGTTACAATTGTGTCACTCTATGCACCAAACGAAGCCCAAATCCCTTTCATTTGCAAAGCCATGAAACAGATAGACACCATAAAACAAGGCCATACAATAATATGCAGGGACTTTAACTGCACACTTGATCCGGACCTAGGGATCAAGTGTGATCCCTAAGTCCGGATCAACACAACAAGCCACCTACCTCACACACCATTTCAAATTGCACTGAATTTAGCAAAATCCTATTTACTACCAATCTCTATGATGCCTGGAGATCAACATATCCAAAAGAGAAAGATTATACATACCTATTGCAAGTACATAGAACTTACACTAGAATCGATCTCTGCCTGGTTGACAAAGCCACTCTGGCCAATATTGATGAGGTACAGATAGGACAGAGAACATGGTCAGATCATGCCCCGCTAATTATCACCTTTCAGACTCTCTATCAGGCAAGGGGCAGGGGCAAATGTCATACTGTCCCTGTCACGGTTCTGCGGGCGGCTGTGAGGGGAGGCTTGTGCCGCTTGCAGCACTCACCCTCAGTCCATAGCCGCCCACGGTCCCCCCTCCTCTTACCTGTGGGTGAGCGGCGTGCAGCTTCCCCTCACAGCCGCTCGCGTCCTCGCCTCCCAGCGGCAGCATGTGTAACGCTGCACGCTGGGAGTCACGGCTTTTATGTAAACGCCAGGGTCACTCACATGACCCGGCGTTAAAGCCACAGTACCCTAATCACAGTGGGAGGTATAGATATCTCCCACGTGTGATTATTAATTCTGATTGGAAATTATCCAATCAGAATTAAGCACCGCTGTTAAATACTTACCTTTCCTGTCTCTCAGTGCCCTGTTGTGGTCTTGTGATACCTGTAGTGCAGTTTGCTTGTGTTGCTCTCTGGTTTATTATTTGGCTCGTTATTCCGATTTTCCTGTATTCTCCACTCCTTTGACCTCGGCTTGTTTCTCATTCTCCCGTTTTCTGGCTCCCTTTACTTGGCTTGTCTCTTGACTATTCTTAGTGTGCTTAGCCCGGCCACTCTAAGGACCAGTATAGCATCCTTCCTCTCTGTGATCTGTTAGCGTGTTAGGTTCCGGAATCGTGATGCTAAAAGGTTGTCCTCTTGTCAGGCCAGATGATCTTTATTTCTTTCATGCTTTCAGTTCATTATCACATATAGGTCTGGATACCGTAATGTCAAAGCTGATGCTATCTCCAGAGAGTACGAACCCTTGGAGTCGATTGCCCCCGCTCCTGAACCCATTGTACCTACATCTAAGATAATAGCTGCTACCCGTTTAGTTATTTCGTCCCTTTTCCTCGATGGTATCAAGAGATACCAATCCCAAGCTCCCCCTGAAACACCTGTTGGTAGATTAAGAAGAAAGAGGAGAGAAAGAGGACTACAGTAAGTCCTCAGTGGGAGAGTAATAGTTAAGGGGAAGGGGTCCCTACCTTTAATAATCCTAAAGGAAAACACAAATTAAAAAGGACAGATAGGAGAAAGGAATATAAAATGGTGAACCACCTAGAGACAATTGCACAGAACAGGTGTCTACTATCAAAGAGAGACTGCCTGGTAATTTCTAACCTAAAGGTTGAGCACATGCATCCTAAGTCTCATAGGTAACCAATCCAGGTGTATAGAGATGGCTAGTACACTGAGCCTGTATAAGGAGGTGAAAAAAAACCCTCTATAGGAGGAGTAAAAAATACCCCAAGTGTCCCAAAAAGCAGACTCCCTATCAGTGCAAGGCTTCCTCTAATTACCTCGGCACTGTGTTGCCACAAGTGCCTACCCGGATACCTAATCCCTATACGTCCTAAAAATTACAAAGATTAAATAACTAAATCCATAAGTGCTACCAAAAAGAGGTGGACAAAAAGAAAATAATTAAATAAAATAAGCTCGACGCGCGTTTCGGCGTTTCAGCACGCCGTCGTCAGGAGCAATAAACTTTTAGAGTTCCCTGTATCCATTTAAATACCTTTTGTTACAATCAATTAAGATTGTGAGATGCTGTGTGTGATATCCTGCCGAAAATACTAGTTCCTCATTGGTCCGGTATCCAGCCAATGTGATCCCTTATCGGCCGCATCACGTGACGTCATGACGTGAATGGGGGGGAAGGAGGAGCGTGATTTCGGGAACGGATGGAGCCCACGTGGGGGCAGTATGGGAGTGGTTAGGCTGCTGAATGACAGCAGTGCCCCATACTTGAGGGAAAAAACCCTCTATTTGTGATCCGACGAGATAGAACTCTCGTTTTGAGGAGTGGAGTTATATATCTTGATGCCCAGAGCACGAAATAAGTGTCATGGGAGTATTATAATTTATACTAATATGGGGAAGCAACTAAATGTTGCATAAATCCCTGAGCCATAATGTACAAGAGTAGATCAGCCAAAGGGCTAAATAATTACTGTATACTTCACGGGTTATATACTTGAGGTTTTGAAAGATGACATTTATGAATCAACTTAACCGTCATTGGGTCAATTGGATCACATATCCTTACTTAAATGATACTACGATCACTAGATCATAATACAGATTGATGGATTAACCAAAGGTATTTAATTAAGTGATAAATATGCATTTCAAAAGTCATATATATAAGAACTGTATATATCCATCCTCATGGATCGCGTAGTCCCATGTTTTATAAGGGAGAAAAGTAAGCAGACAGGAAGGATATGATGAATAAATCAGGATACTAAATAAAAGATAATGTGATACGTGTAACATATATACAGTGCGATGTTTATATCCATATGAGGATTTGGTAGGTATTTCCCTGCCAATTATACATCCGAAGAGAAGAGAGTTAAAAGAAGAAAAAGTAATTAAAGGAAGGCTACGAATGAGAAACCCTCATTCAAGCCTGCAGGGGAGAGGGTCTTGAGTTTATAGATCCAGTAGGACTCACGCTGTCTCAATTTCCTATCCCAGTCCCCTTCCTTTGAGTTTGTGGGATGTGTTCTATGCCCATAAACTTTAATTTGTTGGCAGAATTCAAATGATGAACTTTTAAATGGCGTGATATTGGGGTTTCCAGAGGTCTTCTGACCGAATTGACGTGTTCCCTAATCCTTAATTTAAAAGGTCTGAAGGTTTTTCCCACATATTTAATACCGCACGAGCATGTGAGTAAATATATGACACCCTCTGTCTTACAGTTGAAGAATGAATGGACAGGGAAGGTTTTTTCGTTATTGCTGTCCGTGAATTCCTTGGATTTTTTATCAATAAATTCACAGGCGCTACAGCGTCCACATCTATAAGTCCCTTTAGGGAGATAGTTGCTAATCCCTCTTTTTAGAGGGGCTAGGTGGCTCTGTACCAGTGTGTCACGTAGATTTTTTTCCCCTTCGTGCTGTCACAGAGGGGAATGTAGTGATTACTTGTTTTACTTGTGGGTCAGATGTCAAGATTGGCCAATAGCGTTTCAATACGCTCATCATAAAGTCCCATCCCGCATCATACGTAGCAATGCAGCGGATCAATTTTTGATCCTGGTCTTGTACTTTTTCGTCAGTAAGAAGTGAATCACGTGCAGTACTGATTGCTCTAGCGTATGCTTTACGTAAAACTCTATTGGGGTAGCCTTTGTCCTTAAAGGCACGCCTGAGGTCCCAGGCTTTAATTTTAAAATCCTCAATAGAGGAGCAATTGCGCCTCAATCGTAAGTACTGTCCTATTGGTATACCTGCCTTGAGAGGTTGAGGGTGGTGGCTATGCCAGTTAAGGAGACTATTAGTGGCAGTTTGTTTTTTGAAAAGAGTTGTTGACACTCCATCTCCAGATTGGATGGTCACAGTTATATCTAAGAAGTTGAGTTGTTTTCCACCAATCTCACTGGTGAATCTTAGATTAAGATCATTTGTGTTTAGGAGACTTACAAATATTTCAAAGTCTTTCTTGCTCCCTGTCCATACAATTAGTACATCATCGATGTACCGTTTCCAGCATGATATCATCCCTATGAACCGGCGCAGGTGTGGGGCTGATCTTATATCTTTCTCCCAGGTACCTAAATAAAGATTTGCATAGGCGGGGGCACAGGATGTCCCCATCGCTGTCCCCCTTATCTGCTGGTAAATGGTACCGTTAAAAAGAAAAATGTTCTTTGTCAGAACTGTTCTGAGTATGTTAGAGATAAGATCTATATAAGCAGCTGGATATTGTAATTCTTGTTCAAGGATAACTTTGATATTGTTAATTCCCTGTGTATGAGGAATTGAGCTATACAATGACTCTACATCTAAACTGCATAGTAATGCTTGTTCTGGTATAAAAACATCCTTCAGAAAGTTCAACATCTGTTTCGTATCTCTTATATACGATGGTAACTTTGAGACAATAGGGGACAAAATCTTATCCAAATATATACTCAGGTTCTGAGTCAAATTTCCACATCCCGAGACAATCGGTCTGCCTGACGGGTTGTCGAGGGATTTATGGACTTTAGGTAGACTGTAAAAGGTTGAGAGTATAGGTTGTCTAACTAGCATGAATTCAAATTCATTTTTAGTGATGAGATTCTCTACTAGGGCTTGGCTCAGCATAGTTTTAATTTCGATAGAATATTGTACAGTGGGATCGTGATTTAGTACTTGGTAAGTCTCTTTGTCATTCAGTAGATGTTGTACCATCTGAACATATTTAGAGTGATCCATAAGGACTATATTTCCGCCCTTATCTGATGGTTTAATTACTAATTGATCGTTTTCCTTTAGTTGCTTCAATGCTAGTTTTTCTATTCTGCTAAGATTGCTAGTAGATTCTATACTCAGGGTACCTGTTTCAACTTTTTCGATTTCTCTACAGACCATATCTAGAAAGACCTCAATATTCTTATAATCTTTCAGATGTGGAGTGAAGCGACTCTTAGGTGCAAGTAGAGTGGTCGGGATATTGGTATCCTTGAAGTCATTGGAATCAAGGAGTGCGACTAGGGTCTCCAAGCAGTCCATATCCCTAATTGTCAGTCCCAAACTAGATGCTTTCAGTTCTTTCTTATGTGTGTGATACTTATGTAGGGCTAATTTTCGTGCGAACAGGTGCAAATCCTTAATCCAAAAGAATTTGTTAAAAGGGGGTGTAGGTACAAAGGATAGGCCTTTTGAGAGGGTTTTTAATTGCATATCCGTCAATCTGAATGAGGATAAATTAATTATCCTTAAATCTTTAGTTATTGACGGCGTTGTTGTCTTCTCTGGCCCCTGCCTCTCTGTGCTTGTCTCATTCTGGGACGTTGAAGTTCGTCCGCCTGTCGCAGCCCTAAAAAATCTACACCTTTCCTCAATATACTTTTAGGTTCAGTTTGTGTAGGATTAGTAATTATGGTTTCCCCCTCATTATCAGTGGATTCGTATTCAGAGGTACTAAAGTGATCTGAATCAATTCTGACTTTCCTTTTTGTCTGTCGATAAACTCTCCCTGTCTCAAAATCTGTGGTATCTCTTATAAATTTATGGTGTTTTTTAATTTTAATTTGATAAGAGAATCTATCCAAATTAGTTTTCAATTTTACTTCTAAGTTTTGAAACTGGGGGTCATCTTTGAACTTTTGAATATTCTCTATCTCATTATCTAGAGTTTTTTGGATATTAGTCAGATGTATGGTCTCATATTTGCATATGATGGACATGAAGGTGGTAGAGCATCTTGCTGCTGCCTCCTCCCATTCTTGAGTGAAACCCTCTATTTCAATATTCCGTGATGGTGGAACTAAAACCCTAAGTCCCCTTGGGATAATCTTTTTAGAGATATATGTCTCAAGGGTTGAGATTTCCCAGCTAGTTTTTATTTGCTGTTTAAAGGTTTTTGTCAATTTATTGAAGCCACTTTGTATATCAACTGGGGGAAGCGCCTGTAGTGAGGAGTTAGTAGAGAAAATGGTGTCCGCATCCGAGCACCATTGTTTAGGATCTATTTTGTTGGTAAGGAAGCCAGCCATTAATCCAATAGTGTGAATTCTAATTCTTAAATAGGTATTCTCTAAAGCAAGATGTGTATAGGGCTTAGTGGTGCATAACACCTAAATACAAAAAAGAGATAAAGAATAATAGTGACTCAGATTCAGAGGTCACAATACTTGACCAATGAATCAGTGCCAAAGAGCCCTAAGATTACTCTCCCTGATTGGGGAATAACCCACGAGGTTAGTATAAGAAGAAAGAGGAGAGAAAGAGGACTACAGTAAGTCCTCAGTGGGAGAGTAATAGTTAAGGGGAAGGGGTCCCTACCTTTAATAATCCTAAAGGAAAACACAAATTAAAAACACAAATTAAAAAGGACAGATAGGAGAAAGGAATATAAAATAATACTACATAAGTATCACACACATAAGAAAGAACTGAAAGCATCTAGTTTGGGACTGACAATTAGGGATATGGACTGCTTGGAGACCCTAGTCGCACTCCTTGATTCCAATGACTTCAAGGATACCAATATCCCGACCACTCTACTTGCACCTAAGAGTCGCTTCACTCCACATCTGAAAGATTATAAGAATATTGAGGTCTTTCTAGATATGGTCTGTAGAGAAATCGAAAAAGTCGAAACAGGTACCCTGAGTATAGAATCTACTAGCAATCTTAGCAGAATAGAAAAACTAGCATTGAAGCAACTAAAGGAAAACGATCAATTAGTAATTAAACCATCAGATAAGGGCGGAAATATAGTCCTTATGGATCACTCTAAATATGTTCAGATGGCACAACATCTACTGAATGACAAAGAGACTTACCAAGTACTAAATCACGATCCCACTGTACAATATTCTATCGAAATTAAAACTATGCTGAGCCAAGCCCTAGTAGAGAATCTCATCACTAAAAATGAATTTGAATTCATGCTAGTTAGACAACCTATACTCTCAACTTTTTACAGTCTACCTAAAGTCCATAAATCCCTCGACAACCCGTCAGGCAGACCGATTGTCTCGGGATGTGGAAATTTGACTCAGAACCTGAGTATATATTTGGATAAGATTTTGTCCCCTATTGTCTCAAAGTTACCATCGTATATAAGAGATACGAAACAGATGTTGAACTTTCTGAAGGATGTTTTTATACCAGAACAAGCATTACTATGCAGTTTAGATGTAGAGTCATTGTATAGCTCAATTCCTCATACACAGGGAATTAACAATATCAAAGTTATCCTTGAACAAGAATTACAATATCCAGCTGCTTATATAGATCTTATCTCTAACATACTCAGAACAGTTCTGACAAAGAACATTTTTCTTTTTAACGGTACCATTTACCAGCAGATAAGGGGGACAGCGATGGGGACATCCTGTGCCCCCGACTATGCAAATCTTTATTTAGGTACCTGGGAGAAAGATATAAGATCAGCCCCACACCTGCGCCGGTTCATAGGGATGATATCATGCTGGAAACGGTACATCGATGATGTACTAATTGTATGGACAGGGAGCAAAAAAGACTTTGAAATATTTGTAAGTCTCCTAAACACAAATGATCTTAATCTAAGATTCACCAGTGAGATTGGTGGAAAACAACTCAACTTCTTAGATATAACTGTGACCATCCAATCTGGAGATGGAGTGTCAACAACTCTTTTCAAAAAACAAACTGCCACTAATAGTCTCCTTAACTGGCATAGCCACCACCCTCAACCTCTCAAGGCAGGTATACCAATAGGACAGTACTTACGATTGAGGCGCAATTGCTCCTCTATTGAGGATTTTAAAATTAAAGCCTGGGACCTCAGGCGTGCCTTTAAGGACAAAGGCTACCCCAATAGAGTTTTACGTAAAGCATACGCTAGAGCAATCAGTACTGCACGTGATTCACTTCTTACTGACGAAAAAGTACAAGACCAGGATCAAAAATTGATCCGCTGCATTGCTACGTATGATGCGGGATGGGACTTTATGATGAGCGTATTGAAACGCTATTGGCCAATCTTGACATCTGACCCACAAGTAAAACAAGTAATCACTACATTCCCCTCTGTGACAGCACGAAGGGGAAAAAAATCTACGTGACACACTGGTACAGAGCCACCTAGCCCCTCTAAAAAGAGGGATTAGCAACTATCTCCCTAAAGGGACTTATAGATGTGGACGCTGTAGCGCCTGTGAATTTATTGATAAAAAATCCAAGGAATTCACGGACAGCAATAACGAAAAAACCTTCCCTGTCCATTCATTCTTCAACTGTAAGACAGAGGGTGTCATATATTTACTCACATGCTCGTGCGGTATTAAATATGTGGGAAAAACCTTCAGACCTTTTAAATTAAGGATTAGGGAACACGTCAATTCGGTCAGAAGACCTCTGGAAACCCCAATATCACGCCATTTAAAAGTTCATCATTTGAATTCTGCCAACAAATTAAAGTTTATGGGCATAGAACACATCCCACAAACTCAAAGGAAGGGGACTGGGATAGGAAATTGAGACAGCGTGAGTCCTACTGGATCTATAAACTCAAGACCCTCTCCCCTGCAGGCTTGAATGAGGGTTTCTCATTCGTAGCCTTCCTTTAATTACTTTTTCTTCTTTTAACTCTCTTCTCTTCGGATGTATAATTGGCAGGGAAATACCTACCAAATCCTCATATGGATATAAACATCGCACTGTATATATGTTACACGTATCACATTATCTTTTATTTAGTATCCTGATTTATTCATCATATCCTTCCTGTCTGCTTACTTTTCTCCCTTATAAAACATGGGACTACGCGATCCATGAGGATGGATATATACAGTTCTTATATATATGACTTTTGAAATGCATATTTATCACTTAATTAAATACCTTTGGTTAATCCATCAATCTGTATTATGATCTAGTGATCGTAGTATCATTTAAGTAAGGATATGTGATCCAATTGACCCAATGACGGTTAAGTTGATTCATAAATGTCATCTTTCAAAACCTCAAGTATATAACCCGTGAAGTATACAGTAATTATTTAGCCCTTTGGCTGATCTACTCTTGTACATTATGGCTCAGGGATTTATGCAACATTTAGTTGCTTCCCCATATTAGTATAAATTATAATACTCCCATGACACTTATTTCGTGCTCTGGGCATCAAGATATATAACTCCACTCCTCAAAACGAGAGTTCTATCTCGTCGGATCACAAATAGAGGGTTTTTTCCCTCAAGTATGGGGCACTGCTGTCATTCAGCAGCCTAACCACTCCCATACTGCCCCCACGTGGGCTCCATCCGTTCCCGAAATCACGCTCCTCCTTCCCCCCCATTCACGTCATGACGTCACGTGATGCGGCCGATAAGGGATCACATTGGCTGGATACCGGACCAATGAGGAACTAGTATTTTCGGCAGGATATCACACACAGCATCTCACAATCTTAATTGATTGTAACAAAAGGTATTTAAATGGATACAGGGAACTCTAAAAGTTTATTGCTCCTGACGACGGCGTGCTGAAACGCCGAAACGCGCGTCGAGCTTATTTTATTTAATTATTTTCTTTTTGTCCACCTCTTTTTGGTAGCACTTATGGATTTAGTTATTTAATCTTTGTAATTTTTAGGACGTATAGGGATTAGGTATCCGGGTAGGCACTTGTGGCAACACAGTGCCGAGGTAATTAGAGGAAGCCTTGCACTGATAGGGAGTCTGCTTTTTGGGACACTTGGGGTATTTTTTACTCCTCCTATAGAGGGTTTTTTTTCACCTCCTTATACAGGCTCAGTGTACTAGCCATCTCTATACACCTGGATTGGTTACCTATGAGACTTAGGATGCATGTGCTCAACCTTTAGGTTAGAAATTACCAGGCAGTCTCTCTTTGATAGTAGACACCTGTTCTGTGCAATTGTCTCTAGGTGGTTCACCATTTTATATTCCTTTCTCCTATCTGTCCTTTTTAATTTGTGTTTTCCTTTAGGATTATTAAAGGTAGGGACCCCTTCCCCTTAACTATTACTCTCCCACTGAGGACTTACTGTAGTCCTCTTTCTCTCCTCTTTCTTCTTATACTAACCTCGTGGGTTATTCCCCAATCAGGGAGAGTAATCTTAGGGCTCTTTGGCACTGATTCATTGGTCAAGTATTGTGACCTCTGAATCTGAGTCACTATTATTCTTTATCTCCCTGTTGGTAGATTATACGTGAAAGAAAAAGATAGAAAGAAATTATTAGCTTTATTTCACACCGCCAAAACTGCTGGTCATCCAGGGGTTACCAAAACATAAAAGGGTCTCCTTCAACAGGTTTGGTGGCCCTCACTTAAACAAGACGTGATAGATTATGTGCAGGCTTGTCGTGTTTGCACACAGTGTAAATCCCCTAACGTTAAACCCCCCGGACTCCTAATGCCCTTTTCTGTACCCAAGAAACCATGGTCCCACTTATCCATGGACTTCATTGTAGATCTTCCTTCATCTGATGGACAGACTGTAATTTTAACTGTGACTGATAAGTTCTCTAAGATGGCATACTTTGTTCCCCTTAAAAAGCTACCTTCTGCGGTTCAGTTGGCTCGGGTATTTGCCAAGGAGGTGTTCCGCTTGCATGGTATACCTCAGGATATCGTCTCCGACAGGGGCCCTCAATTTGTCTCTCTGTTTTGGAGGGGCTTTTGTGCTGAGATGGGGATCTCCTTGTCGTTTACTTCCTCCTATCATCCACAGTCTAATGGAGCTGCCGAACGGGCAAATCAATCTGTGGAGTTATATTTACGCTGCTTCACTAATGCACACCAGGACAACTGGTCTCATCTCCTTCCCTGGGCTGAATTCGCCAAGAATACCGTGACTCATTCGTCCACTGGCTTAAGTCCTTTTATGGTTGCTTATGGGTTCCAACCCTCTGTCCTTCCCGGAGTGTTCTCCGACAAGGGAATGCCCGCTTTGGACAAGCACCTTGCCTCCTTGATGTGGGATCAGGTCCATGCTGCTCTCTCCCGTGCGGCTGCTACTCAGAAGAGATTTGCTGATCGTTATAGGTGTGCGGCTCCTTCTTATGTACAGGGTGATAGGGTTTAGTTGTCCTCTAAGAATCTCCGCCTCAGGGTTCCCTCTATGAAATTTGCGCCCCGGTTCCTGGGCCCCTTTAAGGTATTGCGTAGGGTGAATCCCGTGTCCTACTTGCTGGCCTTGCCTCCTTCCATGCGTATACCTAACACTTTTCACACCACCCTTTTGAAGCCCTTGCTCTGTAATCGATTCTCTGGTCCTCTCAGGCGGCCGAATTCCCCCCGCGCGATCTCTGGTGATGTGTATGAAGTGGCTGCTCTGCTTGATTCTCGTTTTTCTCGGGGTCGGTTGCAGTATCTGGTGGATTGGAAGGGTTACGGCCCTGAGGAGCGGTCTTGGGTTTCTGCCTCTGATTTAAATGCGCCTTCTTTGATCCGCTCCTTTCATGCGCGGTTTCCTTTGAAGCCTTCGGCTTCCTGCCCGTCGGGCGGTCCTCGAGGGGGGGGTTATGTCACGGTCCCCCTCCTCTTACCTGTGGGCGAGCGGCGTGCAGCTTCCCCTCACAGCCACTTGCGTCCTCGCCTCCCAGCAGCAGCATGTGTAACGCTGCACGCTGGAAGTCCCGGCTTTTATGTAAACGCCAGGGTCACTCACGTGACCCGGCGTTAAAGCCACAGTACCCTAATCACAGTGGAAGGTATAGATATCTCCCATGTGTGATTATTAATTCTGATTGGAAATTATCCAATCAGAATGAAGCACTGCTGTTAAATACTTACCTTTCCTGTCTCTCAGTGCCCTGTTGTGGTCTTGTGATACCTGTAGTGCAGTTTGCTTGTGTTGCTCTCTGGTTACTGATTATTTGGCTTGTTATTCTGATTTTCCTGTATTCTCCACTCCTTTGACCTCGGCTTGTTTCTCGTTCTCCCGTTTTCTGGCTCCTTTTACTTGGCTTGTCTCTTGACTATTCTTAGTGTGCTTAGCCCAGCCACTCTAAGGACCGGTATAGCATCCTTCCTCTCTGTGACCTGTTAGCATGTTAGGTTCTGGAATCGTGACAGTCCCTGCCCAAACATAAAGCACCTGGACCAGATGGGTTATCTAATTACTATTACTACAAATTAGAAGCATCACTAACACCCCATCTCACCGCACTTTTCAACGCAATAAAACAATCAGCGGACTTCCCAATGGAGATGTTAGGTCCATGTAGTTACTTTACCCAAACCAGGCAAACCACCCACACAATGCGAAAATCTCCGACCCATTTCCCTGCTTAACGCAGATATAAAACTTTATGCTAAACTCTGGACAACAAGGTTGAAGATTCATTTGCCGGAACTGGTCTCAGAAGAACAGGTGGGGTTTGTCCCGGGTAGACAAGCTGGTGATAACACCAGTCACTTCATAAATCTAATTAATTGGGCCAAAACAAGTCACCAAACAGGCACAGTTCTGGCGCTCGACGCCGAAAAGTCGTTCGACCGCCTGAGCTGGGAGTATATGGGAACAACACTGCTCAAAATGGGTTTCACACGACAAACCCTAAGGGGAATAATGGCCCTATACAAATCCCCATCAGTGAGAGTCTTCAACTCAGGCTTCCTCTCAGACAAATTTCTAATCAGCAATGGTACTCGCCAAGTGTAATGGTACTATCTCCACTTTTATTTATACTGTGCTTAGAACCACTCATTCTCCACATTAAAAACCACCAAGAAATAGAGGGCATCAACACCCCTCTAGCGCTTTTTGCTGATGACGTGCTCCTGTTCATTACAAACCCCATACAATCTATCCCGAATTTGATGAATCTACTTCTATTATACGGACACAATTCTTACTATAAAAATAACCTCAAAAAAACACAAGCATTACCGGTAGGTACACCTGCACATATACCCCAGCTACTCAAATCACAACACCCCTTTGACTGGAGGAAAACCTCTTTAAAATATTTAGGAATTAACCTGACTAAATCGACCTCCCAATTAGTGCATGAAAATCACACCCCACTTACCTACAAACTACAGACACAACTGGATGTGTGGCAAAACCTGAAGATCTCGTGGTTGGGGAGAGGAATACAAATAAGATGATGGCACTTCCCCACGTCCTGTACTTGTTCCGCACTATACCCATAGCACTACGAGCCAAATTACTAAATAAGTTTCAAACCCTTTTTAATGCATACATTTGGAAGAAAAAAAAATCAACTTGAAACACACGTACCCTATACACTCTCATCACCTTCTCGGTCACTGAGTGTCACGGACTTCCTGACAGAGCATTTACCTGTTTTCCCCTACCTACCCAGTTCTAACCCCGTATACGCCACCCCCACATCACAAACTATGGTGTGCCACACATGAGCATACCCAGGTACATGAAATAGGCCAACCTATGCACCAGCAACAAGGCAGGAATAGATGAAATGGGATAAAATATGCCAATATGTTCTATATGATGTAAAGATTATCGCCTCATGTACTTAACTAATCGCATGTAAATCCTGCTTACGTTGCCTGTACATTGAAACTGTAATTTGTTTTGGTATTTGTATGTACTTGCCCCCCTTCCCTTTTTCTTCTGTATCCCTATTATCTTTATTTACTACCTGAAACAAATAAAAACTAAACATGGAAAAAAAAAAAGTTTCAAACCCTTTTTAATGCATACATTTGGAAGAAAAAAAAATCAACTTGAAACACACGTACCCTATACACTCTCATCACCTTCTCGGTCACTGAGTGTCACGGACTTCCTGACAGAGCATTTACCTGTTTTCCCCTACCTACCCAGTTCTAACCCCGTATACGCCACCCCCACATCACAAACTATGGTGTGCCACACATGAGCATACCCAGGTACATGAAATAGGCCAACCTATGCACCAGCAACAAGGCAGGAATAGATGAAATGGGATAAAATATGCCAATATGTTCTATATGATGTAAAGATTATCGCCTCATGTACTTAACTAATCGCATGTAAATCCTGCTTACGTTGCCTGTACATTGAAACTGTAATTTGTCTTGGTATTTGTATGTACTTGCCCCCCTTCCCTTTTTCTTCTGTATCCCTATTATCTTTATTTACTACCTGAAACAAATAAAAACTAAACATGGAAAAAAAAAAACTCAGAGACCTTCTACCTCTTAATAGAGAATACCCTGCTCTCCAACCCTCTCTCAAATTGATAATTCTGGTGATCCTCCTGACAGCCATGCCCCCCCAGCATGGAATATTATTACTGCAGTATTAATCCTCCCATTACCCAGCCAGGCTGGAGCAGCCTATTTAATGAACTGCCATATTGTGTAATAGCAGTCTAACGGGTATCTGATATAACTAGTAAAGGATATATATGGAGATGAAAATGAAAGCAAGTTGCCCCCTTGCTGATAGGACCGCAATATAGGTATCCTATCTCTGAGCAAGAAACTTCCCCATGGCCTTCAACCTAGCCATAGTTTGTCTCCTACGTAGAAAAAACATACAGTTTCACCACTAGATACTGCTTCAAAGCAGACTACCCACCTATGCCCCCACTTATTCTCGATCACACTTATATACAGCTATCTACATTGCCCAGGGAATAAAACCAGAAATAAATGTCGGCAAAAGGAAATGAACACAGTGCTACACACCAACTGTGGCAGGTCTTTTTTTAACTCTTCGTAGAAAAGAATTAATCAAATATGTGGTTGTGGTGCTAGTCCTCATCTTTTTGTTCACTATCCTAAAAAAATAGATAAATACAATTGTATAACCCCTGCCATTGTTCCCCCTTTTTCAAACACCTTTTCATTGTGTTTTTTACCTGCCCGACTGATCCTAATCTTCCTGTTACCTCTGCAGAAACAGTTGGAAGAAGATGAGAGAGCACAGGTTTTTTTCCACACTGAAGGACACTCACTTGCTAGGCCAAGCAAAATGTGAGTGGGCAAGATGTTAACTGAAACATATAATTTATACTAAGGTGTATACTGTTGTATCACAATACATCAAATATGGTGAAATTGTATGTAAAAACAAATTATAATAAAGTAACATCTGCAAATTATTTCCTTTATTTTATGGAACATGCATTATTGAAGCATATGTCTGTGGTGTTAGTGATTATTAACATAAAGGACGCTATTTGCATAAACTACATTAAAAAATCCTCTCTGCTTAAGCATATTTGGGATGCGTTATTAACCCCAAAGCATAAATTTAACTAGGCATAAACACTGGAAATTAAATTATAACTTTGCAGCAGAAGAAACTTATTAGTAAATGTTAATACATGATGTTAATAGTGTTACAATCATAAAACACATATCTAACATTTAAAAATACATTTTAAATATCTATATTTGCTTTAGTTTGTTGATTGCATTCAATATAGTAATGTAACAAAACTATACTATTAGAAATCATCATTCTAAGCTGTCCAAACAAAATTAACATCTAAAGCGTGAAATTCTAGTGTAAATTACTTTTATGTGACATAATCCAACAACTAGATGCAGCATCATAAATTCTTCTAAAAGAAAAAGGAAAACTAGAAAAATGGTCAGAATTGTGGCAACTGACATTTAATGTGGATAAGTGCAAGATAATGCATCTTGGACGTAAAAACCCAAGGGCAGAGTACAGAATATTTGATAGAGTCCTAACCTCAACATATGAGGAAAGGGATTTAGGGGTGATTATTTCTGATGACTTAAAGGTAGGCAGACAATGTAATAGAGCAGCAGGAAATGCTAGCAGAATGCTTGGTTGTATAGGAAGAGGTATTAGCAGTAGAAAGAGGGAAGTGCTCATGCCATTGTACAGAACACTGGTGAGAGCTCACTTGGAGTATTGTACACAGTACTGGAGACCGTATCTTTTGAAGGATATTGATACCTTAGAGAGGGTTCAGAGAAGGGCTACTAAACTGGCTCATGGATTGCGGGATAAAACTTATCAGGAAAGGTTAAAGGATCTTAACATCTATAGCTTGGAGGAAAGACGAGATGGGGGATATGATAAAAACATTTAAATATATAAAGGGAATCAACACAGTAAAGGAGGAGACTATATTTAAAAGAAGAAAAACTACCACAACATACAAGAGGACATAGTCTTAAATTAGAGGGACAAAGGTTTAAAAATAATATCAGGAAGTATTACTTTACTGAGAGGGTAGTGGATGCATGGAATAGCCTTCCAGCTGAAGTGGTAGAGGTTAACACAGTAAAGGAGTTTAAGCATGCGTGGGATAGGCATAAGGCTATCCTAACTATAAGATAAGGCTAGGGACTAATGAAAGTATTTAGAAAATTGGGCAGACTAGATGGGCCGAATGGTTCTTATCTGCCGTCACATTCTATGTTTCTATGTTTCTAAAAGAACTTGTAACAGAATTGCAAACATTTGGAAATACATTACAATTTTAGAAGATACAGGGACATGAAAGAGAATTTTGTAAAGAAAATATGTTGTATGGAAAGAGATAAGAAATAATAATAATGCCTAAGACAGGCGCACACAAAAGGTAGATACCCAGATGTTTGAAAACGACAGCTTCCATGATGCTTTTTCATTCTAAAGACATGCAAAGCATCATGGGAGTTGTAGTTCTGCAACATCTGAGAATCTACCTTTTGGCCACCCCTGGCCTAAGTGTTAATTAACCCCTTAAGGACCAAACTTCATGAATAAAAGGGAATCATGACATGTCACACATGTCATGTGTCCTTAAGGGGTTAAACTGTGAATTCTTGGGAGTTGACTTCTCAGATATAACGTTCAGGTGAAAACAGCCATGTTTAAAAAAAATCTAGTTTGACTGAGTTCATAGCACCTGGCCTCAGCTACCTTTATTAATATAATATGTATGTAAAATTTATGAGGTTTGCTGTTTCCGTAGTTTTTAAATGCTATGTTATTGTTATTGTAGTTTGGTGAATGAAAGTGATGGTAGCTGTAATGTAGGAGTTAAACATTTTACATATTTGAATTTATATGTATATTTTGACAAACTGCAGAATATATGCAGAAAGTTTTATTTATTTATTTATTATATTATTTTATGAATTGTCAGGAAATCAGCATGAATTCAAAGGACATTATACATTTTAGTAAGCAGCAATGGAAAGAAGGAGAAACACCACCAGTTAGGATATTTAATTGTAGATTATGCTAGCACAGTGTTCCTGTAATCTTAATTTTATTAAGGACAGGAGGCGAGTATTTTGCATAATCTTTCTTTACTAAAACTCCAGTAGACTAGGTTTAACAATAAAGTTTAGTGAAAAAAAACATTGCCATAGGGTATAAAAGGCCCTTCCTCTTGGATCATTTCCTCTTTCTTTGGTGCGAGATAATCATAAACATATCCTGTTATTACAATAAATAATGATAACAACGAAGAATCAGACTGTAAATGATCCGAATCCCAACTGGAAGATTGTCGTAGAGTGCGAAGACGATCCCATGTATTGATCCATGAAGAAGAATCAAACTGAAAAGAAACAAAAGACGTGAAAAGGGATTTGGAAATTAACAGTTTGTCCTCATTATTATTATTATTAGCATAAACAATATTACTGTTTATAAAATGCCATTTTATTCCGTAGTACTTTATGTAAAAGGAATTTATCAGATGAGATTTTTTAACCGAAATAGGTAGCTATGATAGAGACATTAATATAGTCAAATTGTATGTATTAGGAAATCATAACAGATAGCAGTCGTAATTTCAAGATCGATATGAAATAAACCACGTAATAATGAGATAACCACACCCCCTGAATTCAAATCTTTTATTGAAGTACAACCCAAGGAATGATAAATAGGGAGGGAAAAAGCAGGGTGGGAAAATACTCGCCTCCTGTCCTTAATAAAATTAAGATTATAGGTACACTGCGCTAGCATAATCTACAATTTTATAACAGGACAGGAGGCTTTGTATTTTGCATTTTTAACGCTATGGAACAACACAGGATGTGTGAAGAGTCTGAGGAAGTAGAACACCCTGAAAGTCTCTTCTCGTGACCCAGCCAATGAACATCGGCGAAGGAAGATGCGTTGTGGATGTCTGAGATGCATCCATGACCCGAATGACCGATAACCAATTGACCTCTGCAACCATATGAGCAATGGTCAATGTGCCCACCCAGTAAGGTGGTGGCCATAACAAAGGGAGAGAGAGAGGCTGTCTCGATTGTGAGATTCCTCGAGGGTTAGTTGGAGTGAGTATCCAAATCCATAGGTCAAACCCGTAGGAATAGAGAGAACCACAACTAAGACCCATAACCGAGTGTATTCCGATACTGGTTCTGGAGTGTATGATGCCTCGCGGCATACGAAAAGTCCTGTCGTCGGATGTGAGCCGCCAAAGTCTCCGATGGTATCTTGTGGGTTGTCCGTAAGATCGGAGACAGTGGAAGGGCAGTGGATAGCCCAGAATGGAGTCAATAGGATCGGGAGCACCTTCGATTCTGCGAAAGTGGCGAGGTGCGTGTTACGCAGATCTCCATGATGCGATGGTGACCAAGGAGTCCCGTTGTCAGTTGTTGTCACGAAACCCAGTTCGCGATATAGGTAATCTCCTGAGGGAACCTTAGTTGTAGGATAACCTTGCGTGTAATTTGGAAATGGTAAATGTCCTCCGATATTATTAGAGTCCGATACCAGACTCTGTCCAGGTGTTTTGTGTAGCCAGTTGCAGAGTTATTGTCCAAATGTAGGAGAATACAACCATTGGATTTGTCCAAGGCTAGCTGTAGGTTGTCGGTAATCCCAACGTCGGCCGTCTCTTCTCCAGATCATGGTACTCAGGTAGAGTTATGTGCAGCGAGCCTTCCATCCCTAGAGACTGATTGTTGATTACGTGTGTAGTAAGTAACGTCTTGTAGTCTAGATAGGTGAGGTAGCAGATTCCCTTGTGGCGAAAGGGCGCCATGACCGGTTATAAACGTTTCTTGGGTACCATGGGTTGTACCTTAACTATTGACACATGAATTGATTTGTTTGGTCCCGTCGATGAAAACAAAATGAACAGATGGGTCCCTGGTGTGACTATCCTGGACGAGTATGTGGAATGGCGGAATCCATTGGCGGATGTGCCTCTGTGAGTGGGGGGTCACCCCATTAGTAAGGGGGGTCACCCCAATAATAAATGTACAGGAGTCCATTGTTGAATGCACATCTTGAGAGGGGGTTCACCCCAGCAGTAAGGGGGGTCACCCCAATAATAAAGTGCACAGAAAATAAAGTTTGGATAGTTTTATTGCGGGGACTTCTCTAAGGAAGTCAGGGTCTTCTGTTTCAGTGGCCGTTGCGGTGTCAGTGTCCGTTTTCGGGATCTGCACCAGTAATTTGGCAATAGCCTTCTCCACTGAGGCGGCCACCACCGAATTTATCATTGACTGGATGTCAGATGGTGGTGATTGTGGTGAGTCACTCGTCATGAAGTAGTGGAGTATTCTGTCTGTGAAAGACAGGAGAATGTCAGATACCAAAGTACTTGAGTAGTAGTACAGTAGGCTTCCACTTATGACTGGGGGTCACCCAGTGTTATCTGACCCGAGACCCTCAGGTCGCTAGGGGTCGAGTGGCCTGAGGAGGGGGTCACCCTCTGTGCGACCGGGATGAGCGGTCATATAATTGGGCCGCACCCGTCAAGGGTGGAGGGCCTGTTTGGTTTGGGGTTCACCCAACAATATATGAATTGTGGAGCCTGTACATTTGCAAATTCCTCCCTCCTTGGTAAGGAGGTGTGTGGATCACCCCAGTCATAGTGTGGGTGTCCGATATACACTGCATAGAGTCATATTGTTAGTGTATGGCAGGATGTTGAACCTGCGTGCACTCTGTCTCTTTGAGCCTGTGGGGGGGTCACCCCATTTGAAAGGGGGGTCACCCCTGAATGAATCCTGCACTGAGTACTGTATGGCTCCACTTGGGGGTCACCCAGTGTAGGGGGTCACCCCTGTTATGGCATTGGCAGGAACGTGAGTGGGGTTCACCCCCAACTGAGAGGGGTCACCTCTGTATAGACACTCTGCAGCAGTATAATGGTAAATGTAAAAACAACCGCACGGTTTGCGGCCCGCCGGCGTGGATACACAGAAAATACAAAGAAATTAATAGATCACAAGATATAAAATTATGAACACATTCTCTGGTTACCTATATAGGTGATTCCTATTTTATCTACTTCATTGGGGATTGAACCTGTGACCAATAAGATATTATGGGCTAGTGTATTAGCCCATTGAGCTAACCTAATACATGAAATATATTGTGAAACATATATATATATGGGGATTGAACCTGTGACCCATAAGATATTATGGGCTAGTGTATTAGCCCATTGAGCTAACCTAATACATGAAATATATTGTGAAACATACATATATACATATTTATACACACACACGCGGTGCTATGAATATCACAGCTCCTGATAGGCATTGAAAACCCTGTAGGAGAAATGATAGCATTCCTGACCGTGTGAATCACAGTTTGGGAAGGTGGCTGGCCGCACTGGATCTCGCGGTCTGCGATACCCAACATGGCCGCCGTTCTCGCGCAAATCTTAATGCCGGTAACGCGGATTCCCACACTCCCCCTCCCGCTGACCCTAACCGATGCCCCAGTCCCTGGTTTGATAAGCGTGATCGCGGCAACTTGCCGCGATCGCGAAGTGAATGACAGGGAGATAGTGAGAGGGAAGCAAAGGTAGTACAGGTGGGGATATAGGGGAGAAAGGGAAAAAAATTAAGAAAATAAATAGTGATAATCAAATATAGAGACAATTCATCAAAACCAGTGTGAATGTAAAACCATAGTAAGAATGGGCAGAGAATAAAATATTCTGACAGAGTAAATGTAAATTCAATAGTAAGAATGAGCAGAGAAAGGAAGCTCTGACAGAGAAATGTAAATTCAATAGTAAGAATGAGCAGAGAAAGGAAGCTCTGAAAGAGTAAATGTAAATTCAATAGTAAGAATGAGCAGAGAAAGGAAGCTCTAACAGAGTAAATGTAAATTCAATAGCAGAGAATAAAATACTCTGACCTGTCTGACTGGAGCAGCAAAGAAAGAGGAAGTTGTGCAAGAGAAAGTGCCTTTTATACCCTATAGCAATGTTTGTTTTTTTCACTAAACTTTATTGATAAACCTGTGCTGCTGGAGTTTTAGTAAAGAAAGATTATGCAAAATACAAAGCCTCCTGTCCTGTTATAAAACTAGGAGGAGTAAATTGGCATATTTAAGGAAGAGAACTGGCAAAGGGTGACATGACAACTAAATAAGTCTAGGACAGGGTGAAATGCGTCTTGTATTCTTTTGTGATCCTATGTGGGCAGCTGATTGGGAACTGTGCAGTATCTGCAGTAAGAGCCGCATCATTGGACTATAAGCTGTTATTGTGAGACTTGGCACAAGCTGTGATACTCGTAGAAGTATGCTGATAATACTTTTTTTTAAATCATTGAATGTAATAAAGTGCCGTTATCATTTACTACATAAAAGCTGTGAGAGTCTATATCAATTTGGGGAGGTGCTACCTCTTATAGAAAACACAATTTTACTGTGTGTAGCCGTTTTAAATCACTCCATTTAAAAGTGAATTTTGCTGTTACATATTTACCTGTATGGTGTTTAAACTTGCACTAGGGAGTGTGTTTCTCTGATCTTTTCTTTTACATATGTACTATGAAACACACGGCTTAGGATCTGCTGGACGGGTTTATTAAAGGGAAATCACACATGTACAAAAAAAAAGATTGAAATCAATTTTAAGAAAAAAGCATAAAGATTGAACTGGAGGAAATATGCAATATTGGTATTCTGTTACTTCTCCCCATCCTGTGGGTTATTTAACAAGCGCTCCACTTTTTTCTTCTTTTTTTTTTTTAAAAGTGTTTTGTGTTTGTACACATACCCTGGAGGCCGGGGTGCACACGTGTTTTGCTGCTTCAAAGAAATTCCATTTGGTATTCTAAAAAGAAAAGTGCCTGTTCTAAAGTTTAGATTGGTTATAAGCTGAAAAGATGTTGGACTTGCAGATTTTTTACAAATTAACTACAAAGGCCTGAAATTTTAAATTCAACTTAAAATGTGTAAATAGCTCTATGATAGTGATCAGGGCCACCATCAGGAGGGTATAGCTGAGGCAGCTTTACGGGGACCGAGCGGCCCATAGTACCCTAAATTTTCAATGTTCATATATATATGTATATAGCAAATATTGCTACATATATGTGCATCCATGGTCTACAGCTGACTGAATAGTGAGACCCCAGGAGACCCTAACTTCAGCCTCTGGCAGGTCCTCACAAGCACACATTGATCCACTATGCACACACATAGTGCATCCACTACATACAAACACACAATGCACCCACTATACACAAAGTGCACCCACTCTACAAACCATTAATAAACTCTACACACACAAACTGCATTCCTCACACATACACATACACTGCATCTGCTATGTTCACACAGTGCATCTACTACACACATAAACACTGCATCCACTATACACACACTGCACTGACTATACATACACTACATCCACTATAGTCCGACACTGTACTCACTATACACATACATACTGCATCAACTACACACACATGCTGCATCCACTATACACACTACACACACTCTACAAACACTGCATACACTATGCACACACTGTATCCCTAGTACACACATACACTGCATCCTTGTGGTCAACCTCAGGAGTTGGCCTATAAGCAGATTTGGAGGACGTACAAGGAGTCCAGGATTTGAGTTGTGTAAAGGGTTCCAAAATTTCTGGTGGCAGCCCTGATGGTTATGTTAATTATTAAGACGCTTGTGTCATGTAGAGTCCGCCTAATAATTGGTCTGCTCTATACTTGTATGATGTGGAGTCATGGCTATTTGATGTGACTTTAGCACTACTATGAAATCCTATGCATTATTACAGGAGTGTTATTCTTGATTCTTTGTACTTTTTCACTATTTCACATTTCTGCCAAGTCATAATTCCATCTTTTTGGCTTTAAAATACAACTGTTTCTAATTATTGTTGGCCCTCTGAATCTTAAACATGTGAATTATTTTGCCTTGTATTATTATTAAATTAATCCTGAACTCCAATTGCATATTCCTTTAATAAATGCATTACATTGGAGTCAGGCTGTTTTTCCCTGTAACCCTACAGGCTCACTCATGCAATAATAAAATGGGTCCATTACCACAGTACATAAAATGTTGGTGTTCTTCAACCTCTGCTTTTAGGTAAGAAACTACTTCTAGTGTTTTATCTCAATCTATTTTGTTTTTCATTTGTTCTCTGAAATACATTGCATTAATTTTTGGAAAATGAAATAGTATTTGTCAGATTATGTTTTAATTCTGTTCATTTTATATCTGCCTACCTACCCGTAAATATAAGACATGCTGCATTTACTATTATGCCTTTGCATTGCATTTTCTGCATGAAGCCCTTTGATTCATGGACTAATAAAATACTAATTGTTATTGTAAATTGTGAAAAGATTGCTGTTTTACAGAGAGAGAGAGAGAGCGAGCGAGCGAGAAGGATGGATGAGGATGTCCAATAAGCATAATCCAAATGGAATTATTAGTGTTAGGTTTATTGATATCACTTTCCAAATAAGTATTCATATTGAAATTCATGTGTAAAAAGGGATTATAGGTAGCACTTTTACATGTGCCTCTCAAAAATATCTAATAATATAAGTTGGAAGATGTTTGATTTGGCCAGCTAACCAGAAACAGAACTCTCCATTGGAGACTATATGAAATCATTTTATTATAAAATAAGGAGGAATGGTATCCATAGTTTTATAGCACCATAATCACTGCAATAAGATGTATTTTGTATGTTGCTTGCCTATGCCTTTACTATGGGACCTGTACAATTTTAATAGTTTAAGCATTCTTTTTTAAAGACAGTCACCTACCTCACAGACAATCACCCTCATACACACATAGACATCCTCACAAATAACCTTTCATGGGCTTCTCATTGAGGCATTGGTCCATATTAAGTTCTTTGAGATGTTTTTCAAAGGTAGTCATTCTAAGTAAGCAACTAACTCTCAAGCTTATATCATCAGAGTTAAACAAGCAAGAAGATAACCTCCTGGTTGCGTAACAGGACTAAAATATAAAAGTGACAATTTCCATTGAAATCGACTCTTTTATAAAAGGAAAAAAGGAAGAAACTCTTCACACATTAATCACTTCAGCAAGCTTTAAAGCCACAGATTATTTAATCAATATTCCTTATTGGTCTATTTTCCACAAGAAATGCTTTATAATACTAAGCAAATGAAGTTACATTTACTTAAAAAATACAATCCCTTGTATTCACTCAAACACTTTATCTTTGAGAAGCCATGCATTTTAGAAGCCTTTTACATTTTATGTCTACAGCAAATACAAGAATACAAACCATACAAGACAAAAAATGGCATTGCAATGTTTAAATGAGAGTTAGTTGTCTCACTCTTTTACAAGTTAATTTTGTGTAGAATATAATACAGTAGCACTGTATTGTATTTTTTGCCTTTGCTCACGAAGCAAAACTTGTCCTATACTTGTCATTGCAAAATTGCCATATTCAGCCTATTTGGTAGGGCTGTTTATTATTTCACAGTTTAGCACTCTTGTAGCCTCATGTAGCAAAATCGCAGCTTAGTGGAAAGGGGCCTTGACAGCAGTTAGGAGATGGACATAGGAGGAAGCTAGTTGGGATTGGTGGCTATATAAGTAGGTAGACATCTTGGAAAGTCAATTTTAACTTGCCTACCTGGCTGAGTTTGCGTGCACCTCGTGTGTCCACCTATTTGGCCTGGTAGGTTTTTCTTTTTCTCTCCCCTGCAGGATGGATGACGGCGAGGAACCATGGAGCAGAGTGGATTCAGGCCCAGCTGGGATCGGTGCTGGAGGCAAAGGAACAGGGCGGCAGTCGGCCTACCAGAGCCAGGAGGCCCCCATGTCGACTGAGCCCGGGGTCGGGCCCCTGAGATGGTGAGACAGGGTTGTGAGGAGCGTGAGCCCCCTCCACAGGTGGGGAGGGGTTCAGGCAGGGGTGCCCACAGAGGGGAACGTCACCGGGTGGGAGAAAGGTCATATGGCCAAGGGTAGGGGCCAATGGCCCAGGGTTGGGAGCAGGCGCGTCAGTCAGACCGCGCCTCAGGTTGGGGAGCAGGTGGACCCCATGGGTCGTACTTTGGCAGGTGGGGGGTCATCCCCCAGGTCTCAGCGCCACAGGAGGAGCCAGTAACGCGGTAGGTCCCTCAGGGTTAGGTTCCATAGGGGGCCGGGGCGGTACCTCTCCCAGTTCTGCACAGCAGCACCGGTCTGCATCTGGTAGTTCGGTGGGGGAATGTTCTGTGAACCCCAGGTGGGGATGGCAGAGCTGGTCTCTTAGGGGGGATGGCAGGAGCTGTAGCCCCAGGGGGAGGAGGTATATCAATTCCCAGCGGGAGGCCTTGGTGTCGGACAGGCGCTCACAGGGTCGGGACGGGGGGTTCGCCAGGTTCGTCAGGTTCGCATACATTTGTGGAAGTTCGCGTTCGCCATTCGCGAACCAAAAAATTCACATTCGCGACATCACTAGTAAGGAGGTGGGCTATATAAATAGGAAGACATCTTGGAAACGTTCCTTTTAACTTGCGTACCTGGCTGAGTTTGTCCCTACCTCCCTACCTGGGTTTTGGTTTGCAGTTGGGTTGTCCCATTTTGTCACAGCAGCAGGATAGGGAGCTGAAGGAGAGGAACTAGGCTCCCCATTAGGAAAGTTATGGGTAAATGTGGTTTTTGGTAAGTTGGTAGGTTTCGAGTCCTGTTGGTGGCTCAGAATCTGGTGGGCTATGGGTATCTGGGTATACCCATATCATGGTTAATTTATAATAAATTGTTGGCACTTTAAGTTTTTGTTCATGTTCGAATAATGTTATATATATATATATATATATATATATATATATATGTTATTTATAGTGGGGTCATTGCCTTTTATATCTAACAGTAGGATACGAATGTGAAGGCGGGGTATAGGGCAATTACCTAATTTTTCTATTTTAAGTTATTACTATTTAATAAAAGCTGGGGTCACCTTAACCCATATACCCTAGTGTCCATGTTTTATTGGGAAAGGAATGTGCTGGGTTTGTCCAAGGTTCCGAATGCCCATATGGCAACTATACACCGGTCATGTTTCAGCAAGCCAAGTTCTTTTAGCATATTCAAAGTAGACTTTTCAAATTTTACAAGATACCTTTTTTTTTCCTTAATAGTAGAAGGAATGTTGGGAGTCACTCCACTTTCACTTGCATATTATAAAAGAAGTCAAATAAACATGCAGCCTCTAAGTTCACCTAATAATATGATAATATTACACAAACAATAAAACATAGCTATTGTATTTGAATAACCTTAATAAAAAAATAATTAAGCAGCAAATATGGTTTCTCACACTGTTGCATGCAAAAAAGAATACAATACTTTTTCCTTGCTTGTCTGCTGTATATTTATCCTATCAATAGAATAAATAAACAGTTATTGAAAGTCATCTGCACTTGTCAGTTCCACCACCGTCCTCTTGCTTTTAGCAACATATCTGTTAGATTGCATTGTTAGCTTTAGGTCAGCTAACCACACAAATCAGGCCTAGCTGACATACTTATGTTGTGTCTTAGACCTCTGGCTTACATTTTTAGTAAAATAGTACATTTTAATTTACTGTCTGTCATTCAAGAAACACAAGCCAGTGCAACTGCCTTTCTTGTATTCCTAGTATTCGTTTAGAAAATATCTGCAAGATTGCATATTATTGTTAGGTCTGCACACTATCATCTCAATCTACTAAACAGTGTAATGAACCATACTTCCGGTAAAAAGAGTTGTGAGTTAAGAGTTCTAGGCCCTTACGATCTGCTGAAGACTTACATCTATCTTCTGTCTGTACTCCCACCTCTGATGCTCGCCTTCAAGACTTCTCGAGGGCTGCACCGTTCCTGTGGAACTCGCTTCCCTCCTCCGTTAGATGCTCACCCAGTCTCTAGTCCTTCAAAAAATCATTAAAAATACACTTCTTCATAAAAGCGTATCAATTAAACTGGTAACATTTCCCAACTGATTCCGCTCTTGCAACTGTCACTAGTCTAATACTATCCTTACCTTTTGTGTCACTTTACCACACTCCCTCTAGCATCTAAGCTCATTGAGCAGGGCCCTCAACCCCTCTGTTCCTGTGCGTCCAACTTGTCTGGTTACAACTACATGTCTGTTCGTCCACCCATTGTAAAGCCCTGCGGAATTTGATTGCGCTATATAAATAATAACATAATAATAATAATAATATCTCGGTTACTGAGTGTTATTCAGCTTATTCAGCTTTTTCTCAGCACCAGTGCAGGCTCTACCGACTCCAAGTAAGTGAAGCTAAAATGGTAAAATACAGACAATGAATAAATACTTTTTTTTCTAAATATTCAGATTACAGGGAGTGCAGAATTATTAGGCAAGTTGTATTTTTGAGGATTAATTTTATTATTGAACAACAACCACGTTCTCAATGAACCCAAAAAACTGATTAATATCAAAGCTGAATATTTTTGGAAGTAGTTTTTAGTTTGTTTTTAGTTATAGCTATGTTAGGGGGATATCTGTGTGTGCAGGTGACTATTACTGTGCATAATTATTAGGCAACTTAACAAAAAACAAATATATACCCATTTCAATTATTTATTATTACCAGTGAAACCAATATAACATCTCAACATTCACAAATATACATTTCTGACATTCAAAAACAAAACAAAAACAAATCAGTGACCAATATAGCCACCTTTCTTTGCAAGGACACTTAAAAGCCTGCCATCCATGGATTCTGTCAGTGTTTTGATCTGTTCACCATCAACATTGCGTGCAGCTGCAACCACAGCCTCCCAGACACTGTTCAGAGAGGTGTACTGTTTTTTCCCTCCTTGTAAATCTCACATTTGATGATGGACCACAGGTTCTCAATGGGGTTCAGATCAGGTGAACAAGGAGGCCATGTCATTAGATTTTCTTCTTTTATACCCTTTCTTGCCAGCCACGCTGTGGAGTACTTGGACGCGTGTGATGGAGCATTGTCCTGCATGAAAATCATGTTTTCTTGAAGGATGCAGACTTCTTCCTGTACCACTGCTTGAAGAAGGTGTCTTCCAGGAACTGGCAGTAGGACTGGGAGTTGAGCTTGACTCCATCCTCAACCCGAAAAGGCCCCACAAGCTCATCTTTGATGATACCAGCCCAAACCAGTACTCCACCTCCACCTTGCTGGCGTCTGAGTGGGACTGGAGCTCTCTGCCCTTTACCAATCCAGCCACGGGCCCATCCATCTGGCCCATCAAGACTCACTCTCATTTCATCAGTCCATAAAACCTTAGAAAAATCAGTCTTGAGATATTTCTTGGCCGAGTCTTGACGAAACGTCTTGTGTGTCTTGTTCAGTGGTGGTCGTCTTTCAGCCTTTCTTACCTTGGCTATGTCTCTGAGTATTGCACACCTTGTGCTTTTGGGCACTCCAGTGATGTTGCAGCTCTGAAATATGGCCAAACTGGTGGCAAGTGGCATTGTGGCAGCTGCACGCTTGACTTTTCTCAGTTCATGGGCAGTTATTTTTGCGCCTTGGTTTTTCCACACGCTTCTTGCGACCCTGTTGACTATTTTGAATGAAACGCTTGATTGTTCGATGATCACGCTTCAGAAGCTTTGCAATTTTAAGAGTGCTGCATCCCTCTGCAAGATATCTCACTATTTTTTACTTTTCTGAGACTGTCAAGTCCTTCTTTTGACCCATTTTGCCAAAGGAAAGGAAGTTGCCTAATAATTATACACACCTGATATAGGGTGTTGATGTCATTAGACCACACCCCTTCTCATTACAGAGATGCACATCACCTAATATGCTTAATTGGTAGTAGGCTTTTGAGCCTATACAGCTTGGAGTAAGACAACATGCATAAAGAGGATGATGTGGTCAAAATACTCATTTGCCTAATAATTCTGCACTCCCTGTATATACACATAATTCTTTTTAAAAACAGAGAGTTATTCAAAGCACACAAGTAGAACACCCCCGCCCAACAAACTATGCATATCATGGAATACTGCAAAATGCTCCAAACAGCAAAACTTTAAGGTATAGTGAAAAGTTAGAAGTGCGGAGCTGCTCATAGCTTTAAAATGGGCAGAACAATCCCTGCCCATTGAGATTATATATATATATACAGGGAGTGCAGAATTATTAGGCAAATGAGTATTTTGACCACATCATCCTCTTTATGCATGTTGTCTTACTCCAAGCTGTATAGGCTCGAAAGCCTACTACCAATTAAGCATATTAGGTGATGTGCATCTCTGTAATGAAAAGGGGTGTGGTCTAATGACATCAACACCCTATATCAGGTGTGCATAATTATTAGGCAACTTCCTTTCCTTTGGCAAAATGGGTCAAAAGAAGGACTTGACAGGCTCAGAAAAGTAAAAAATAGTGAGATATCTTGCAGAGGGATGCAGCACTCTTAAAATTGCAAAGCTTCTGAAGCGTGATCATCGAACAATCAAGCGTTTCATTCAAAATAGTCAACAGGGTGCAAAAGCGTGTGGAAAAACCAAGGCGCAAAATAACTGCCCATGAACTGAGAAAAGTCAAGCGTGCAGCTGCCACGTGCCACTTGCCACCAGTTTGGCCATATTTCAGAGCTGCAACATCACTGGAGTGCCCAAAAGCACAAGGTGTGCAATACTCAGAGACATGGCCAAGGTAAGAAAGGCTGAAAGACGACCACCACTGAACAAGACACACAAGCTGAAACGTCAAGACTGGGCCAAGAAATATCTCAAGACTGATTTTTCTAAGGTTTTATGGACTGATGAAATGAGAGTGAGTCTTGATGGGCCAGATGGATGGGCCCGTGGCTGGATTGGTAAAGGGCAGAGAGCTCCAGTCCGACTCAGACGCCAGCAAGGTGGAGGTGGAGTACTGGTTTGGGCTGGTATCATCAAAGATGAGCTTGTGGGGCCTTTTCGGGTTGAGGATGGAGTCAAGCTCAACTCCCAGTCCTACTGCCAGTTCCTGAAGACACCTTCTTCAAACAGTGGTACAGGAAGAAGTCTGCATCCTTCAAGAAAAACATGATTTTCATGCAGGACAATGCTCCATCACACGCGTCCAAGTACTCCACAGCGTGGCTGGCAAGAAAGGGTATAAAAGAAGAAAATCTAATGACATGGCCTCCTTGTTCACCTGATCTGAACCCCATTGAGAACCTGTGGTCCATCATCAAATGTGAGATTTACAAGGAGGGAAAACAGTACACCACTCTGAACAGTGTCTGGGAGGCTGTGGTTGCTGCTGCACGCAATGTTGATGGTGAACAGATCAAAACACTGACAGAATCCATGGATGGCAGGCTTTTGAGTGTCCTTGCAAAGAAAGGTGGCTATATTGGTCACTGATTTGTTTTGTTTTGTTTTTGAATGTCAGAATGTATATTTGTGAATGTTGAGATGTTATATTGGTTTCACTGGTAATAATAAATAATTGAAATGGGTATATATTTGTTTTTTGTTAAGTTGCCTAATAATTATGCACAGTAATAGTCACCTGCACACAGATATCCCCCTAACATAGCTATAACTAAAAACAAACTAAAAACTACTTCCAAAAATATTCAGCTTTGATATTAATGAGTTTTTTGGGTTCATTGAGAACGTGGTTGTTGTTCAATAATAAAATTAATCCTCAAAAATACAACTTGCCTAATAATTCTGCACTCCTGTATATATATATATATATATATATATATATATATATATATATATATATATATATATATATATATATATATATAAAACATAAGACCCTCAGCAGAGAATATGTGTGTAAATAAAATATGCACTTATAGTGCTAAATGCTTTTAATTGAAATTGCAATATTGTATGTATATAGCCTGAAGGACAATAAGAAATTCTGTAATCAAGTGCAGATGATTTCTGATTTTAAAAAAAATAGACAAAAGAGCACTAAGACTAGTTTCTCTTTTTACTTTGGCTCACAATACACTTATTTTAATATAAAGTACTCTTCATTTTTGCTATTGTTGAGCCTGAATAGAACTTCGTCATTTATTCTAGTTTCTATTTTAGTTCTAGACAAGAGAGCAAGGACTGGTACAAATATTAAGCCCGGGCATTTAAATGCAGAGCAGCGCTAGGAGGGGCATGGCCAAAGAGGGTGCATGTTGTGTCATCACTAATGACATTCATGCCTCTCCAAAGTGGGCACATTTGTTTAATACCCCTCAAGGCAGGCCATGTGTAGCATGGGGCTGATAGGTGATGTGTGTGTGTGAGGGGGAGACAATAGGGGATGTCATGTGAGGGCAGAATAACAGATCTAGAGTGTGGAAGGGTTGCAGAATGTGAGAATGGCCATAGGGCTGCATGGTGTGAGAGGGGACATGGGGCTGCTGGGTGAGCGGGAGAGACAGGGGCTGCAGTGCATGAGGACATGGGGCTGCAAGGTAAGAGGGG
>OW240920.1:48597909-48645574 GCA_933207985.1 Pelobates cultripes | reverse complement strand
AAACAAAGTAGGCAAACAACATTCATAGCGAAGGTCAAACACCCTGACAAAGGTATTTCTCATGCCCTTCCTGACATAATGGACGCATTTCATAAATTTTACTCAGAGTTATACAACCTTAGGAGCGCCCCCCCATCGGCAGCGGACATTGAACGCTTCCTAACCCCCAGGGTGCGGCACAAGATCCCAGAAGGAGCGCTACAAACCCTAGACGGTCCTCTGACGAGAGACGAGTTCCTGGGAGTAGTGGGCTCCCTACCCATACGGAAAAGCCCAGGCCCAGATGGGTACACGGCCAAATACTTTAAAACATTCAAGAACATACTAGCAGACCCCTTCCTAGATGCATTTAACTCTCTCATCAACGCCCCATGTTTCCCTACCTCAGCTTTAGAGGCACATATCACGCTATTACCTAAGCCAGGAAAGGACCCCACAAGCTGTGGCAGCTACCGCCCAATATCTCTAATTAATGTGGACCTAAAAATTTTTACTAAAATTCTTGCAAACCGGTTGCACCACCTGCTACCCGAACTCATACACACAGACCAGGCGGGCTTTGTCCCGAGACGGGAGGCAAAACACAACACAACAAAGCTCTTAAACATCATCCACCTATCTCACTCTCAACGCATACCCAGCCTCTTACTCTCGGTCGATGCGGAAAAAGCATTCGACCGGGTGGACTGGTCCCTCCTCAGAGCCACAATGCAAGCAATGGGTTTCGGGCCAAATTGGGACAAATGGCTCAGTGCGATCTACTCTGCCCCCACGGCTAAACTTAAAATCAATGGACAACTGTCAGACCCAGTGCACATACGAAACGGCACGAGACAGGGGTGCCCCCTGTCCCCGCTCCTCTTCATCCTCACAATGGAACCGTTCCTACAGGGGATCAGGGACAACACAGATATCACAGGTTTCCGGGTGGGACATCAGGAATACAAGATCTCAGCATTCGCTGACGATCTACTCTTTACACTAACCTCACCTAGCACCTCCATGCAGCCGCTTCTGGGGGAAATAAATGCTTACAATCAGTTATCTAATTTCCAGGTTAACTTTGCCAAGAGCGAAATCCTACCCTTGGAAATTTCCCAACCATTACAAACCACACTGCAGAAGAAATACCCATTCACGTGGGCCAAATCAGACATCAAATATTTAGGGGTTCACCTACCACATACTCTCGCAACCACATATAAAATCAATTTCCTCCCACTCCTTCAACAGATTGAAACAGATCTGACCAAATGGCACAAGCCCCAATTCGGATGGCTATGCCGTGTCAACATTCTAAAAATGAACACGCTCCCAAGATTGCTATACCTTCTGCAAACACTCCCAATCCACATCCCTAAATCTTTCTTTCTCAAACTGCGGCATCTCTTCACTAAATTTATATGGGCATCCAAACACCCCAGGATAGCCTTTAACACGCTCACGAAACCCAAAAGCCAAGGCGGCCTGGGGATGCCACACATAGAGCTCTACCACACAGCGACCATTCTCACGAGGATCTATGAATGGGCCAACCCGTGCCCGCAGCTACAATGGGTGCAAATAGAGAAATCCTTCTTTACAGCCCCACTCCACGGGATTCCATGGCACAGCACTGGCTCTCCATTCTTATCCCCACACCAGTCCAGCCACCCCACCATTACGCCCACACTCAAAACCTGGACACGCATGAGACAGAGGACCTCAATATCCCCCCACCCGTCCCCTCTATACCCCCTGACAGGAAATCCGCTGTTCCAACCAGGGCTACCGAACCGGGCATTTGAGTTCCTAAAATTGCCTCAAAAGACGCCCTATCTGAGACTGCACTCAGTCTTGGAAGGAAACTCAGTCAAACCACTCGACACCCTAATGGGAATTAGCCAGCCCACGACGCTCCAGACTTTTCGGTATGCGCAACTGACCCATTTCATACGATCCACACGAACACTACAAACAGGCTCTCGGTCGTTTACGCCATATGAAACATATTGCACGTCCCAATCCCTCAAAACCAAACATCTATCGATATTTTATAAGTTGCTCCAAGGAGAGCAGAAAGGGCACTTGCCACAGTTCACCCAAACATGGAATAGGGAACTCTCTATCAACATAACACAGGGGGAATGGGGCACCATTCTCCAGGGCATTCAGAGATCCTCCATTAGCACCACTATCCAAGAAAGCACATACAAGAGAATATCAAGGTGGCACTACTCGCCCACCAAACTCCACCAGATATTCCCAAACGCACTAGATGTTTGTTGGAGATGTGGACAAACAGGAGGGACAACAGCTCACATCTGGTGGCACTGTCCAACCATACAATCCTACTGGAAGAGAGTACGGGAAATCATCAACAATATTATAGGGAGGGACATACCACTCAAACCGGAGACAATGCTCTTCTTACTATACTCAGACCCCATTACCAAACCACAGAGGGTCTTACTGACCCACATGCTCACAGCAGCCAATCTCCTCATACCGATACAATGGAAGGCCACCAAGGCCCCATCCATGAGGGAATGGCTTCAGAAAGTAGAGTCGATACGGATTATGGAGGAACTGACAGCCTCACTAAACGATAAATACGCCCATTATGTAACCACATGGGAACCTTGGTCAAACTACATAGGCAAATCCATAACTCTACGGAACCCGGACGGTCAAGGGCCCTCCTAGTGCACACTCAACGGTAATTAGCGCAAGCCCTACCTCCCCCCCCCCCTTTTTTCCACTTCCTCCCCAGACGTAGCGGTACGATGGCCACAGACCTGGCTGAGAAGTAGGGACCTACTAATCCCGGCTATACAGTTAAACCAATAAGTTAACACAAAACTGCTGACCATGGCGTCAGTAACGTACAAACCAAACGGGGACATAAGGCCGATGCTGGTACATATCACATGTACCTCGTATACCCCACAACAATTATCTCGGTATCCTATGTACTAGGTAAAGTAAATCTTAAGACAGTTTGAGAGAGAAAGTTGCCTCAGATGATATAAAAGTATCTCTCTAGGTTTTAACTATACTAATATATTTACATACTTTAAACATGTTTACCATATGTTACATCGAACCAGGATTTTGAATTTGTAACCAGACAGATGATCTCAACTGGATAACTACAATTTGTATATGTTAGCATTTAAACAATGTATGTTTATAATTGAACAATGTCTTTGTCAAGCTGTCCAAAAATGTTCAAAACAATAAACAGAAAAAAAAAAAAAAAGACACGTGCAGCCGGTAAGGGTTCAGGCTCTTCTTCCTGGAGGATACGCTGCAAGCCTGTTGAACGAGGTGACCTTGCTCGGGTCCCAGGTGTACGGTTCCTAAAATGGCTGCCATATACACGTCCACTGATAGGAGACGCGGAAGGTATTAAACTGATCAGAACAATACTAAACACACCACAAATAAGGTTTCTCTCCTGTATGGCTCCTCAAATGATGCTTAAGATTAGAAGCGGCTGAAAAGCATTTCTCACACTCCGAACAAAAATATATTTTTTTAACATTCTCTCCACTTTGAACGAAATGACGTTTGGGAAGAGATTACATAATTAAACACAGGCAGTAAAAATACAGTTTTTAGCCATACCCTGTAACTTTAAAACTACACATCCCATCTTCATAATTACATATTTGGAATCAGCACACTTAAAACATAAACATAACCAAAAATCAGCCAAATCCATCCAGGGGTTAAAAAGTTAGCTGGAGGTCCCTTTATGACCGACCGCAAGCACATTTTCCTGCCCAAAACAGTTCCATAGATTTGGGCTGTGAGGTCGGTCTATTTCAGGCTGAAAAAACGACTAAGTCCCATCGCCGAATGGAACTTAGTCTCTGCAGCTGAAATAAGGCTGAAAAAAACGGCTGAAAAAAAGACTAAGTCCCATCGCCGAATGGGACTTAGTCTCTGCAGGTGAAATAAGGCTGAAAAAAACGGCTGAAAAAAAGACTAAGTCCCATCGCCGAATGGGACTTAAGCGGCACTGTCATGCCGAAACCCGTTTTTTTTTAACCCCCCTCCCGCCTCCACTACATCCAATTGACCCACTAGTCACCCCCAAATGCCCCTAAGCCCCCCACATTACCTATTTTTTAATCCTTATTTTCTGCCCCGATCTTGATTCAGGGCGCTGCCATCTTTGTGTGGGTAGGTGAAGTCCCTGTGGGACACGTCATCTGCCCACACTAGGCAGACTGTGAGATTCCCGCACATGCCCAGTGAAACACCTGGAAATGCGAACGGGAATTTCATCTATTCATTCATTCATCAGACAGACGAATGAGTGAATAGAAAGATCAGCCGAACAAACAAACAAACACAATGTATCAGTGTATCTGAGTATCAGTGTATGTTTGTTCGTGCAGTTTATTACAAGGAGGGAGCTACCGGCGTGCAGCTCCCTCCTTGTAATATGTAACTATAGAGGTGGCAGGGAGCAGTGCTCCCCACCACTTCATAAGCCCCCCAGTACCCCCTCTCACTCTATGGGGGTCAATATGACCCCCATAATAGCACAAGAGAGATTTAAATCTCCCAAATGCCCCTACTCGCTATACCGCGAGTAGGGGCATGTCTACTAAACAGTGAGCAGCCTATGGCTGCTCACTGTTGAAAAAGACATAAATTATACAAGGGCGGACTCCATTGTCCTCCCCCTCCCCCACCCTGAGCGGCGGGTGGGTGCCCTAAATGAAACACCCCCCCCCCAAGCCCCTAGTCACCATCCCCCCCACCCAAAAAAAACCTATCCCCTACCTACCCCCCTCACCCTACTAATAGTGAGGGGGGAATAAAATAACTAACCTGTAAAAAAAAAAAAAATAAACTTACCATTTGACGTCTTCTTTTTTCTAAAATCTTCTTTCTTCAGCCCCCAAAAAGGCCAAATAAAATCCATTACACCCGTCGCACTTTAAAAAAAAAAAAAAACGAGTGCAAAAAAAAATAATCCATGTTCGCCCTTCGAGGGCACGCCGCATACTGAGCTCCGCAGGGCGGGTCAAGGCCTATAAAGCCTTGCCCCGCCCTGCAATTAGGCTTAGAACACTCTGATTGGTGGGTTTAAGCCAATCAGAGTGTTCTGAGTCATTTTACACAGCGTGGGAAAATTCAAAAGAACTTTCCCACGCTGTGTAAAATGACACAGAGCACTCTGATTGGGTGGCTTGAAAGCCACCCAATCAGAGTGCTCTGAGTCATTTTACACAGCGTGGGAAAATTCAAAAGAACTTAGAAAAAAGAAGACGTCAAATGGTAAGTTTAATTTTTTTTTTTTACAGGTTAGTTATTTTATTCCCTCACTATTTGTAGGGGTGAGGGGGTAGGTAGGGGGATAGGTTTTTTGGGTGGGGGGTTGGTGTGATTAGGGGTTGGGACCCCTAGTCACCCTTGATTGGGCGGGTGTTTTACTTAGCCCCTCTACCCACCAGGGGTGGCTAGGGGGAGGACAGTAGGTCCCCCCCCCTTATTGTTTTATTAGGGCCCCCACCCACCCACCGCGCAGGGGTGGGGGCCAGGGGGGGAGGACAGTAGGTCCCCCCCCTTATTGTTTTACTAGGGCCCCCACCCACCGCCCAGGGGTGGGGGCCGGGGGGGGGGAGGACAGTAGGTCCCCCCCTTATTGTTTTATTAGGGCCCCCACCCACCCACCGCGCAGGGGTGGGGGCCGGGGAGGACAGTAGGTCCCCCCTTATTGTTTTATTAGGGCCCCCACCCACCGCCCAGGGGTGGGGGCCGGGGGGGGAGGACAGTAGGTCCCCCCCCTTATTGTTTTATTAGGGCCCCCACCCACCGCGCAGGGGTGGGGGCCGGGGGGGAGGACAGTAGGTCCCCCCCCCTTATTGTTTTATTAGGGCCCCCACCCACCGCGCAGGGGTGGGGGCCAGTAGGTTCCCCCCCATCTTTATTTAGGGCCCCCACGGGCATGGGGGGGGTTATTAGTTTTTTGTTTTTTTTTTACAGTGAGCAGCTATAAGCTGCTCACTGCTTACTACACATGCCCCTACTCGCGATATAGCGAGTAGGGGCATATTATTTACTAATACTAAGTAATCTTTACTTAGTATTAGTAAAGTTGGCTGTTAGACCAATTTAGGTCTTTCAGCCTTTTAGTAGATAGCTCCCTGATACCGTGGGAATTAGGGAGTTATCTACTAAGCGGCTGCAAAATGCAGCCACAGCAATGAATAGGATCAGAGTTTCATTCATTAGAATGAAATTCCGATCCGAATAAAATGCCGAATTGCGTTCTAAAAGAAACGAACATACTGTTGTCATTCAGTTAGAACGCAATTCGGCAGTTTCATGTAAAATGACAGGAAGCATTGTGGGAACACTGAGGAAAGCTAGGGATCATGGGAAAATTGCTCTGACCAGCGGAAATGAAGCACACTTTGCTCCTCCGCTGGTCAGGCGGAGGAATCCTCCATAAGGCAAAGAGTCCCTACTTTGTCTTATGATTTTAAAGAAAACTAAAGAAGACAGGAAGAAATGAAGAACAGATCCTGAGAGAGGGGGAGAAGAGGAAGAGATTGAGGAAAGGTAAGTTCGGCATGACAGTGCCGCTTTAAACCTCCTATGCTGTCACTCCGCTTTACGTCTCCAAGGTCAACCACACACTATCAGTCCACTACTTCCAGTCTAAACCCTCCATTAAGGTGGAGCTACATCATGGCTTCCTTCGCTGGCCTCTCTGTCACAAAGCGCTGCATCAGCAGCTTCAAGCTCTTACACCCCAGTCTACATCACTAAGTGTCGGGGCCACGACAATCCTCAGCGCAGTTACATATATACCTCAATCAGAGTAAAAGCTCCTCACAAGCTTTCAGTACCTACGCTGTATAAACTTGTATAAATTGTGTTTTCTTTGAATCCTCTTTTGCCCTCTTTTACAGGCCTACTCGTACATTGGTTTCGGCACATCTCAACCAACTTTGCTTCTCCTTCTACATCCCACTACATATTAGATAAATTCCGAGCACAAGTTGGAAGGCCATTTGGCCTGAATTTGTGGGAGGAGTTATGATCCTATATTCTATATAAACCCTATCCCCCCTACTTACCTTTGTACTTACCTTTGTGCAAGCTGTTTGTCCCCACCCACCTACACCCATCTATATTAACAATTCACCTTTGTGGGCCCTCTTTTACAGGCCTACTCGTACGTTGGTTTCGGCACACCTCAACCAACTTTGCTTCTCCTTCTACATCCCATTACATATTAGATAAATTCCGAGCACAAATATATATATATATGTGTGTGTGTATATATATATAGAGAGAGAGAGTTTAACTTACAGATGTTTTAACAGGTTTTGCAGCAGAAGAAATGGACACTATTCTATCATTGATTCAAATATATATAAAGCACAAGAAAGCCAAAATAAATTTATACTTCTGATGAGAAACTATAGTAATCACTGTTTGTGTCACTTTAAATGTATCCACCAAAATAACATCTTACCAGCAAGATGGCATGATGTTACCAAGCAACAACTCCAATTTACAGTGGGATAGAGTAATCTTAAAATCAAATGGGATTATTTTTCGAACAGCTGTGAAGATGCTGAATGTAGTTATGAAGAAGACAAATCCAATCTAGAATGTGGTTTGCTACTGTTTTTGTTGTTGTTTTTTTGGTTTGTTTTTTGTTTGTTTTTAGAAATGAAACATTAAAAAAATTGTTAAGATATTTGTGTAATCCCATATATTTATCCAATTTGAGGATTGTCAGTACATCATTCTTTTAACATTTTAGAACACATATGATCATTACAAGATTCTTAATGTAAAGGCTTAAAATATATTAATCACTCTTTAAAATTTAATTAGTTTACCATAATCAGAGTAGACTTCTGCACTATCCACTTGAATTAGTTTAGCCATGTTTTGTCCTTCCCAAACCAGTGATTAGTGTGCCATAAACTAAGGGTGATGTGCATAAGTACTGTAGGCACTACAATAACTAGTGGTAACAATGCTAACAGTGATCCCCTCGAGGACCACTAAAGCCACCCAGACTACTTCATCTCAATTAAAGGAAAACTCCAGGCTCTTAGAGCAGTTAAGATTGATGAGTGAAGAGTACACCCAATTTTTCTAATTTTTCAAAAAAATTTAGATTTCAATGAAAATTTACACTTTTATAAATTAACATTGTTACACCCCCTGGCTTTTAAACAGACAGCAAGTCCTGTTACTTCCTGGTTTGGTTAGCTCAGTGGAGCTAGACTCAAGAGACAGCAATTGCTCAGAGCACCTGCCTTGCAAAGACTTCTCATTGAGCCACATTACAATGTCTGTGTTTGGATAACCACAGAAAGTTTTGGCGGGGTTAGAAGGGGAGGGCTTTTAAAGGCAGCAGACAACAGAATGGCAGCTTTTGCAAACTGTTTTTAGATATACCCTCAAAGAACAAAATGCTTAAGTAAATGCATACACATTTTCATTTCAGCTATATCTACTAAACAGTGATGTCTATTTTGTATTTGGAAAGCAGATTGTGCCTTTAAGTGGTCTTAGTGCAGTGGTCCTGTCATTTTATCCCTGCAATCTAAAACATTGCAGTTTAGTCTATTTGTCAAGAAACTACAGAGGTAGAGCAGTCAAGTGCTGTCCAAGTGTTTTAGTTAGTAACAAAGTAGAGGCTATAGTTGTCCCAGCTTCAAATGGTAGTGCTGCTAGTGCAAATCCACCTGAAGCATTGGCTGCAGCAGCCAAAGAGAAGTTGTTAACCAAACAAAGAAAATATACATAATTATTTGTAATAGGGGGAAATATTTCACACAGTAAAGCTAAAGCTTACATATAGTTTACAAAGAGAAGCAATAACTGCACTGTATCAATAAATTGTTAACATTTAAATCAGAACATTTTTTTTTTTTTTTTGCCAATCCATCTCAATTGTAAAAAACAAAAAAAACAGGTCTTTTATTTTGCTTACAGGGTTGTTCACTAAGGTGAGAACTGTTGGGAATTCAAAGTGAATTTAAAATTTAAGGCCAAAGTAGCTAAACTAGAAGTATTGTTGACATGGAGAATTTCTCAAGTTTAACTATTTTAGCCTTACATTTGAAATTCACTTTGAATTCCTGAATATTATCGCTTTAATGAATGACCTTCTTAATGTTTCATAAAATGAACCGTGTGAACAAAAAATATTCTTGTCTAAATACAGGTTGAGGGGACACCTAGTGGAACATAGTAGAGAAAAAAAACAGTAGTTTGCTTTTATTTCAACTGTATAACATTAATGGTGAAAAGTTGTACTTAATTAATCTTCCCAACTATAATTATTTTTATTATGAAGAGAAGAGAGACAGCTTAAGGGTGCATTGTTATGGACATAGGGCCCGAATCTGGGACTGTCCTGCCAAATTTGGGACAGTTGGAAGATATGCATCTATGTAATTTAGGATTCACAAACAAATGATGGTCTACATTGAAAGCACCCATATTTAGCATCTCTATTTTGTCTATATTGTGTCTGAGCTTTAAAATTGTGGAATTTATTTGGCGCAAAGCTCTTCAAATAATGCAACACTGGGGAAAAAAAAAAACAGACTTACCCTTTCGCTCACTTTTATTAACCATAAGATATTTTTTCTCATTCTTTTGTCTTTAACTTCTCCTTTTGCTTTACTTTTTATTGCTCATTATTGCTGTTTTATTGTCACACCCCCTATTCTTCATATTTAGAATGAGCTAGTTTGTAATGTTTTGTTTCTTCATATGTTAATTGCCCCACTTTGATAACTTTGGCCCCAATTTTTTTTCTTTTTTAAATCTAAAATATTGTTTTTTATTATTCATATATAAATTACTAAAAGCAGAGACATTTTAAATTTAAGGCAAGTACACATAGGATTAATTTAAGATTAATGAGATAAATGTGCACTAAACCCTCCTCCAGCAGTTAGATATAGTTTATATTTCTGCCAATGATCACAGTTAGTCCAAGTGATTACTCTGTTCATTTTTTGCTGATATTGCGCAATCAATCTATACAGATTGTAAGAAATCTGATTGTGAGAGATACTGGAATCAACCTATTGACAGATATGTCTTTTTAATGATGTGATTCACTGAAACAGAGAGGTTAGAAAAATGCAGTACAAGATAAAGCAGTTTCCAGTTGTGAACTATATTACCTTATTGATTTTATGTTATGTCTATTTAGCATACACTGCTCATTAATTCTACTTTTAACTAATTAAGAACTTGATGTAACAAGCATGTTGGAAAGAAAACTTTGCGAATTAAGTATACTTCAGATTTTTATAGGTGTTCACACTTTAAGAAAGCCATAAAACAGGCTAAATGCATACATGTTGGATCTATTGCCTTTTATATAATGCTGTGACGAATTGCACTTCGCCACTGGATTTTGGAGAGGCTTGCTTGCCAGCCTCCTGCCCTGTGACTATGGCCCCTGGGGTGTATTGCCGTTTAAAAACTTTATTTGTAAAAGTTGAATTTTAAAACACTGTTTCTGGAAAAGATTTGCACTTTTGAAATAGCACTTCGGAAACTTCAGCCATCTTGTTTAGCCAAACGCGGCCCGCACTGAACTTTACCTTCTATGGAACTTTGACACTTAGACGTGAATCGAAGTTTGACAATTCAAACGCCACTTTAACTTTGACTATTTGTACGAACGGCCCCCGTTCGTGCATTTGAATGGAACTTAGTCATGGAAATCGACCGGCCGTATAGCCTAATTTTCTGGAACTGTTTTGAGCATGAAAATGTGTGTGCGGTCGATCAAATGTGACTTCCACAAAACTTTTGAACCACTGCTCTGATCTGGGTGATTTTTGAATATGTTGTTCACCCAGATCAGGGCTATCCAGGGATGTATTGTGGGAATATGTGATTTTTGGGGGTGTTTTCTGTGTTTTGGGTAAAAATGTATCTTTTCGGCCTGTGGATAATTAAATTATTCCATTAGCTAGCTTAATTATATCACAGGCAGAGGGGAGGGCTTGCTGACTGTATGTGGGAGTGTTACTGTGTTAATTATTGTTCACATTGGTTTGTGTCCCTTTTGTCCCTGTGTTCCATCAGGTCCAGGGGGTGTGCCTCTGGCCTGAAAATCTTAAAATCTGCTGAAGTACTAGTCCCTCTTTCCCAATTTATGTCTAGATTTTAATTATCCAGACATAAACTGGGAAAGAGGGACTAGTACTTCAGCAAGGGGTTTTTGAATGTGTTAAATTACACCTTTATGTCACAACTGGTACAAGCACCAACTAGAAAGGATGCTTGTCTGGATCTTGTCATAACAAACAATGTTGATCTTTTAACCAACATTCAAGTAGGGGAGCATTTGGGAAATAGTGATCACAATATGGTAAATTTTGAAATAAACTCAAAAGCAAAAGCAAGTGGGGTATTCTAAAACATATAATTTTAAAAAAGCCAATTTCAATAAGATTAGGGCAGCTCTACAACATATAGACTGGCGTAAACTCCTTAGTGATAAAAACACTGAGGATAAATGGAAACTATTCAAACAAATATTAGAAAGGTACATTTCTCAGTATGTACCATTGGGTAATAAATATAAAAGAAACAAATTAAAACCAATGTGGCTTAGTAAAGAAGTAAAATAAGAGATTAAAAATAAGAAAAGGGTATTTAAAGCATTTAAATCAGACAAATCAAAGGCATCCTATTTAAGATATAAGGAAGCCAATAACGCTTGCAAAAAGGCAATTAAAGTGGCTAAACTAGAAAATGAGAAATTGATAGCTAAAGAAAGCAAAACCAACCCCAAAATTTTTTTCAAGTACATCAATTCTAAAAAAACAAAAAAATGAAAGTGTAGGAACACTTGAAACAGAGTTGGGTTTATTAGCTAATGAAGACCAGGAAAAAGCAGACATTTTAAATAACTATTTTTCTTCAGTATATATTAATGAGGATCCTATGGCAAGAGATTTGCAAATGATTGCTGCAAAAAACTTGCAGATAACTTGTGATTGGATAACTCGAGAAAAGGTGCTACAGCTATTAAAGAAAATTAATGTAAATAAAGCTCCGGGGGCCTGATGGTATTCACCCACGAGTACTTAAGGAGCTTAGTGGTGAAATAAGTGAACCTCTGTATTTAATTTTTCAAGATTCTTTTGTTTCAGGTGTTGTACCGGAGGATTGGAGGAAGGCAGATGTTGTTCCTATATTTAAAAAGGGTTCAAAATCCTTGCCTGGAAATTATAGACCTGTGAGCTTAACTTCTGTAACTGGGAAAATATTTGAAGGGCTATTAAGGGATAATATTCAGGAATTCATTGGGAAGAACTTTGTTATTAGCAATAATCAGCATGGTTTTATGAAACATAGGTCATGTCAAACTAACCTAATTGCATTCTACGAAGAAGTAAGTAGAGGTATAGATCAGGGTGTTGCAGTTGATGTGATCTACTTGGATATGGTTCCTCACAATAGGTTAGTCTTCAAACTAAAAGAAATTGGTCTAGATGAATATTCTTGTTCTTGGGTAGAACATTGGCTTAAGGATAGAGTACAGCGAGTTGTAATTAATGGTAAATTTTCAGGCTGGACAAAAGTGGTAAGTGGTGTCCCTCAGGGTTCTGTTTTGGGACCACTTAACATATTTATAAATGATCTTGAAATAGGCATTGAAAGCCATATATCAGTGTTTGCAGATGACACAAAACTTTGTAAAGTAATAAAATGTGAGCAGGATATTGCTTTGCTGTAGAGAGATTTGGATAGATTGGGGGACTGGGCACTAAAATGGCAGATGAAATTTAACATAGAGAAATGCAAAGTTATGCACTTCGGGGTTAAGAATGTACAAGCAACTTACACACTAAATGGTAGTGAATTAGGGATAACCACACACGAGAAGGATTTGGGAATTGTTATAGACAATAAATTAGGCAGCAATATGCTACAAAATTGATAAAAGGAATGGAGCATTTTAGTTATGAAGAAAGGTTAAAAAAATTAAATCTGTTTAGTTTGGAAAAACAGCGCCTGAGAGGGGATATGATAACTTTATACAAATATATTCAGGCCAGTACAAACCTTTATCTGGAAATCTATTCATAAACAGGGCTATACATAGGACACGAGGTCACACATTTAGGTTGGAAGAAAGGGGATTTCATCTAAGGCAAAGAAAAGTTTTTTTTACAGTAAGAACAATAAGGATATGGAATTCTCTGCCTGAAGAGGTGGTTTTGTCAGAGTCCATACAGATGTTTAAACTGAAATTGGATAAATACTTACAAAAACATAACATACAGGGATATAATTTCTAATTAGTGGGGTAATAGCTGCTTGATCCAAGGAGACATCTGACTGCTATTTTGGGGTCAAGAAGGAATTTTTTCCTAGTTTGTGGCAAAATTGGAAGCGCTTCAGACCAGGTTTTTGCCTTCTTTTGGATCAACAGCAACAACATTTGTGAGGAAGGCTGAACTTGATGGACGCAAGTCTCTTTTCAGCTATGTAACTATGTAACTATGTAATAAAAGAAATGCCTTTGTGCTCATTAAACAGAGCTTCTTACCCTCAACTCACAGCCTCGTCTCGTGTTGTAGGGAATAGCTATACCTGCTATATCAATGCTAGCTCTTGTAAGAGCTCTCTCTTCAGCTATACAGCTAAACTCTCCTGGAGGAGAGGTCCTTCCCTCAGCTATACCCTCCTGGAGGAAAGGTCCTTCCCAAATGGTCCTGGGTCCAGAGGTTGGACCAGGGTGGGAAGGAGACAGTGAACCCCAACCAAGCTAATGCGGTTTGTGGAGTCTGCGGTGGCTATGGTGTCCGGTGTGGTGCTGATGGTCCTTGGTAAGCGGTTGGAGAATCGATTGGCGGACGGTCGGTCACAAATGCTTTAATACTTTTACGTATGCATTTATTTATATGCAGTATTTTATATCCAATATCTGCTGCCTTCACTTTTTTGTCAATTGCTATTTCGTCTGTTTTACATTTTTGTGCTATAATTCTAAGTTGTCTCCTTCACCAGTGCCATTGTTCCCCAAGGTTCTATTCTTAGTCCTCTTTTATTCTCCATTACTCTCTTGGGAACCTTAATAGTGCTGTGGGTTTCAATACCATCAATATGCCGACAATACTCAGATTTAGCCTTCCTATCCTAGCCTTCAGGATTGCATTACAATCTACCTCTCATCTATCTCTAACTGGATGTCTTTCCATTATCTAAAACTTATTTTTTGTAAAATTGAACTCCTTATCTTTCCCTTCATGAAAAAGTCATCCTCTATCCATCTCTCAGCATTTCATTGGGATGCTCATTAACTCTTTAAGCTCACAGCCTTGGAGTTACTTTTAAATATGTACCTCTGCTCCTCACATTCAGTTTGTCTCCAAATCCTGAAGTGCTTCTGCCCCAATCACCGCAGCTTGATTGGGGTCCTTCTTGAGCTTTTCCACCCATCCATCCTACAGCTCTCCTTCCAGGCAGGTATTGTCCCCTCTGCCTATTTTTATGTACCCCTTCTTCCAGTCAAGTATTGTCCCCTCTACCTATTCCTCTGCAGCTCTTCTTACAGTGATTATAGCAATTGCCTTTGCAAAGGTACTTGAGGTTCTCATGCATAGCTCACTTGATTTATCCCAGGGCTAGAGGGATCCTGCAACCAGCCTACAGGTGTGAGGACTCTCTCACTGGGATCCTGAAAAATCCACACAGGACACCCAGTTCTAAATGGAACTAGCATGCAATACTTTATTTTACTTGGGACTAGCCCATATGTTCATTACATAAAGTTTGCTGTGACAAACTTAATAAAATACAAATAACTAAAATATGTCATAAACATACAGGGAATTATAATAACCTAAGAGCGTATTTATAAATGGGTGGGGAAGACAATAATAAACATCTCTACTTCCTGCAGAAACAGCAATATTCAAATCTACCAGAATATGCAAAATAACCAGCTTTGCTATTCAGTTAGTGCATATTGCTGTTGCTACCAACAGAGGGCGCTACACAGACTCCATAGCCAACTCCACCTAGTTGGTAGCAATCCTCAGCAGTACAGGAGAGCAGACAAAACATTTAACACTAAACCTTTTACACACACCCTGCATCTATAATAGAAAAGGGTGACTAAAACATAAGAATAGTCCATTGACCTACATAAATAGTCTGTCTGAAGTTCCTGGTGATGGTGAGTACCGTCACATATAATTATTAATTTGTTTCTTGACTATATCGGAGAATATTGGCTTTTTAGATGTTTTCTTGTTCCATTACAGTGGAGTGATCACCTATTATTCATTATCCAATAGGGCATGTTTTTTTCCTCCCATGTCAAGACTTTACAGCTGACCACAAACTATGTTGACACACTAGTTCACATTGACTATTTCTTTATATGCAGACATATTTATTGTCATCATTCTACTCATTGCTTTTAAATATGAAACTAATAAAAAAAAATTATTACAAACCTTTTTTAATTCTGATTCCTTCAGTCATCTCAACACCAGATCAACGATCCTCTAATCATTGCCTTACGTTCCCCTTTACCTACATTTACAGCAGCATTACACAAATGTATGGCTAATACAAAATAAACTAACTTAAACTGTTTGTTTTCCCCCTTTAATACATAGAGTTTGATTTCAATCCATTAATGTGAGACATGCAAATAACATCAAGAATTTTGTTTGGGCCAGCAGAACAAAGATGACAGATGGTTTGCATGAATGATGAACCACAACCAAAAATCTGTTTATTTTTCATATCACATAGTAAGCAGAACAGGTTTTCTTATCACTTTATTATGAATGCCTAGGTGTAAACGTATATTGAATATTTTGTTCATAAAACTTAAAAACGTCAAACTGCTGAACTTTTTTTATGTGCAAATAAAAAATGAATACTCTCCTCGGTGTCCTGTGTCTGAGATATAGCTATATTATTTAATAAAGTAGATGAACACTTTTTGTTTTGATTAAAATTGGTTCTTTTTTTCATGTTTTTTTAAATTAATAGTTTTCATCAATCTCATTGTTGTGATCTTTATATGTAATAGACATCAGGTCATTTTATCTTCAGAAGCAATACCCCTTAATGTCTGGTATAAGATTTTTTACTATCATTCTCAGATTTATGAAATGCCAGTGCATGGAACCAAGGGAGCAATTTACACACTCCACCAAACAAAGCTGCAAATTGATTTATTCAGTTCACAAAAAAATAAAAAAACAAAATACCATTGTCACGAACGCACCCTACTCCAAGAGTGTGCGTGACGTAGTTGGGGTGGTGAAAGGGTTAAAGTTCACTATTTGTCTGCACTAGTCCGGAAATAATTACAAAATCCCCCTTTTAACACCACCCACACTTAAACATAATAATATAACTATTACTATTTTAACGCTGCCACCACCAAGACAATTTATAAATGGGGTGGCTTGGTCCCCCAGGTAAATCAATAATAAAGCCCACAAAATATTACTTAGTACAATATTCAAGGAATTACAAAAATACTAATTAGTCTCTTCAGGTAATGTGATTCTTAACCAGACAAAGGCAGAACTTAATAAATGAATGTTTATTATGAGCAAAAAATGGTCACAGTGCATATAAAAATATATGATAAACAAATTATTTACACCAACAACAGATAAAAACAAAAAGGATAAAATACAGAATTATTTACTCACTTAGGCTTTTCAAAGTACAACTTCTGTCCAGGGGGTCTCTGGCAAGGAAAGATGGTGACTCACTCAAAATTAGATCTTGGCCCCAAGCAAGTACACCAGCACCCTTCAGGATCATTAGATATATACCCTGTGGTTTATCAAGTCTTGCCCAGGGGTGGAGTTAAGGCGTACCTACAGAAATAATAACTGACCACCTCCTTTGTTCCAGACCACTGTCAATCCAAATGGAAACATTTGGCTCTATTTTCTTTCCCTAGGGTCAAGTTAGGCCACTCATGTTTGGACTTGGTTAGAAGATGGCGCTTGTCACATTCCAAATATAACAAAAATGATGCTTTATTATTATTCTGTGGGGGTAAATTTGAATGTTTTTGTCCTTCCTTTGGATATGATAATGGAACAAAGCTAATGGCATTTACATATCAAAGAGATTTACTCATCACTTCAAGGTATATGCCAAATGGATGAAGAGACATTCAAACTTTTTCCAAGTGTAGAACCTCATACCTTGCAAAGCCTTGATTACTTCACATCCATATGGTAAAATCCTTTTCACATCGCTATGCCATTCATACTACCCCTTCTGTCATCTTACCTCTGTGGGGGTCCCACTTTCAAAAGATGTAACCTCTTTTGACCTCAACAATACCATCTCTGTAATTTGTGCCATTTATGTTAATTGAACTTTAACTGGCAGGTAATTAACAGAGCAGCAGATAACTTCTTCTAATGTAGACACGTTGTGCAATAAGTGACCCAAAAATCTTTAGACTTCTTTTTCAGGAAGGGTGTAGGAGGATCTAAATCACAACCAGGGCAAGTGTGGCTAAGGCAGCATCAATAAACATTCTCCTAGATGGCAGAAAATAAAAATTATAAAGCTCTTCAGAATACGTTTGACCACTTGAATGCTATCAATTATAATCATAATGCACAGGGAACCAGGGGCTGGAGTAAGCAAACAGGTTTTCTCAGAATCCCATGTAAATCGTATAGGAGACTGCAACTTTTGACCATTTTAGTAACCTACTCGAGGCATATGGGGGTGGAAATAAACACTGAGTAGATGTCTTTGGGACCCTCTTGGATGCATAACCATTTTGTCACTTACCAACTGCAGCATTTTTAGATAATACCTTTTTAATTCTATTCTACCTGTGACATGAGCACCTTAAAAAAAGCTCAAAATATGAATATATAAATTTAAAATATTAAAACAAAAATTGGGTACATGGGGTATTAACATAGTAGATCTGGTCTGACTTCCCTAGCAATGGTAATACAATGTCTGGTAGCTATGTCCACCAAAGCTTTGTGTGTCCTTTGGGTTCATAAAGGCAGTGATTTTTTGATGGGTGGGAAGTGTTAATTTTGGAGAAATGGGGAGCTCAATTCCACAACAACGAGATGCTTTGGCAAATAGATTGTGAGACCTCCAAGGCAGTATGTAATATGTGTCGTACAATGTAGGTAGCATCTCACATACTGTACACAATGAGTCATATGTTAGCAGTACAATTTGAGCCTTTGTATATTTCCCACAGTAGCATTGAAGCTAGCTCCTTGTCTATTCTGCATTAACTTTTAGAGGGAGGTTTCTATTTTAGAGATTCAACTAAAGTCTGGCTATCTAACTGCTACATTGTATGTACATTTCTAGTACTAAAGGCAGATGTTATATTGTATTTCAGTCTGGTAGCCAGTTAATTTATCCAATGAGTACAGCTAAGGGTCTTGTAAATCTCTTAGCCCTTTTGATAACAAATTAGTGCTCTTTTAGTTCATTTAATAATTTATTATTTTACATTATAGCACCCCCTTACGTACCAGTACAGAGTTTTAAAAAGTGTACATATTTAAACCTTTGCCTTGATGTTACAATTGCTCTATTAAGACATGTCCTCTTATGATACAAATGGTCTGGGGGGCAATATACATTCTACCAATTAGGATTATGCAATTCTTTCCTTACCTTGGCATATATTATTTTAAATTGCTTTTACATTGACCAGGTGAACCAATACTCCTTTATATTCTTAACCCTGCTGTGCTGTACAGCCCCCTCCTGTTCAAGATCATTCAAGAGAAGCAGATGTTCAGGTTTGTGCAAAGGAAAATCTCTTCCTGTGGCTTACCAAAAAAAAAATACTGTGAATTTTCGCATATATTAAAAGTCCTTGTTAACAATAGAAAAAAAAAATAAGAAAAAAAAATTCTGTGTTTTAGCATTACATAAAATGATGCTGACTTTGGTAAATTAAATACATTGATGCTGATAATGCAAACAGAAAAGTAACATGTGAAGTTGCCGTTTAAATATTTTTCAGCTTATTATAAACATTTTTCTTCTCCTCCTCTATTGCCCAACATGACACTCAAACTATTGCTGAATCCTATTCAAATGATGCTCTACTAGACTCATGAGACTAAGCCAATTGATAAAAATAGGAAATAGAGAATAAGAAAATGGATAGTAGCACTAAAAAAGAACTTTAGTCAACAATTATTTTCTTAAAATGTTTTAGTTTCTCTAACTAAAAGAAGATTAGGATATTTTATTGCTAAAAGATTTTCCTTTGAGTAAACTTTTTATCATATTGCCTTTCATATGTGCAGCAATAAAAACCCCATTCCATTGAATCATATTATTATTATTCAGACCATTTGACCATGGTATTATTGTTTAAGCAAAGTTAAGTTACTGAAAGATATGGGTGTCATAGACCATGGGCCCAAAGCAATGAGTAAATAACACTGATAGACCTTAAAGAAAATGTAAAATACTTTAATAATACATGGCTGCTTGGGATTGTGAGACTCAAGCATATACTTAGAGACAGCAAATCTGCTCTATTTTACTGAAATATCTGATCAGCTCTCACTATCAATAATAAGTTAATAACTTAAAAAAGAGGATGCATATGAAATCAAGTAAGTCCTGGTATATGGCCTTCCCTCTACCGGCACCTGATAATTGCAATAATGGTGCCTATCCCTCTGGCTTTGAGTGGGTTGATATGTACAAGAGATGCCAAATCTCCTGGATCTTAATGTATAATGAGCCAGATGTTGTCTAGCCCTCCAGCCCAGAAATGGCCCCCAAACCCATACTTACTGTCAATATGATCAATCTGTCCTTAACAGTAGGTTCTAAGACTTTATTACAAAGATTATTCTCATTAACATAGATCGAATTGGAAAGGAAACCCCTAAATACATTAATTTGATCTACAACTAACCTTTAGTGACTTTTCTACAACCATATAAACATACATAGCATTGAAGAATGGGCAACTATAATAACACTCCAAATAATCCAAATATATAATTCTGCAAATAGACACATTTCTGGTTAACCAAAATAGGGTGCTGCAAAGTCATCACAATAAAGCATGAAAAATGTACAATGTTAAATGTTCTAGATTTTTAAATTAAGAAAGAACAAAAGAAAAGTGAATATGTTAAAAGTCTTTATAGAATAGGCATTTTTCTAAATTTTAATAACAATAGGCCCACTTATAGGTTACTGGTCTGAAAGCATAGCTTGTGAATAGAAATTATATATATATTTTTAAATCTATTATATCCCATTTTATGCAAATAGAGGTTAGGTGCATATTTCTCTGAATAAATCTGTGCCTCCATTAAGGGAATTAAAATATACAAACTAAGGACTTAGATCTTTTGTTATAAACCTTTTCAACAGCAAGGGCATAGATATGGTTGATGATTATTTGAATTGAAATTCTTGAACCTATTACCCGCTTTGTGAAGCCCATGAAATTGATTACTTTACTTTTTAGTTGCATTTTTAGCTTGCCATTTGTTGAAGGAATCCTCCAAACAAATTTAAGCATGAGACTTAAAAAAGGTTCTTTTGAATGACAAGCTATTTTATATTTATTAATTCATGATGTCATACCGAAACATCTTACCATAGAATAAAAATGAAAAGGAAATTAGAACTATTAACATTTATTGAAATGCAATATATAAAGCAAACCTTTTCCTTTTTATATTACATGAACAAGCATATTACAAACATATATATTAGGAATCTTACAGGGTTATACACTAATGTGAGAATTGTCTGGAATTCAATAAGAATGCAAAGTGAATTGAAAATTTTAGTTTCAGTAGCTGAGATGGAAGAATAGTTGAATTTAATACTTTTTTCAAATTCAGCTATGTTGGAGTTAAAATTAAACATAGAAACATCAAATGTGATGGCAGATAATGACCATTCGGACCATCTAGACTGCCCAAATTTATTAATACTTTCATTAATCTCTTGTATCTAGGATAGCTTTATACCTATCCCATGCATGCTTAAACTCCCTCACTGTGTTAACCTCTATATTTTCAGCTAGATGGCTATTCCATGCATCTACTACTCTCTCAGTATAGTAATACTTCCTGATATTATTTTTAAACTTTTGTTCCTCTAATTTAAGACTATGTCCTCTTGTCGTGGTAGTTTTTCTTCTTTTAAATATACTTTCCTCCTTTAGTGTGTTGATTCCCTTCATATATTTAAATGTTTATATCATATCCCCCTGTCTTTTCTTTTCTCCAAGCTATAAGTTAAGATCCTTTAACTTTTCCTGGTAAGTCTCAGCTCTTGAATGTCCTCTCCAGGGGCTTCAGTGGTGATCTGGCGAGGCCGCCATATAGGATGTTGCCATGCATTGCAGCATTTCCCCAATATCCTGGATGTGTTTGTTCACAAATGTTTGTGGCCTTTGAGATCTCCTGCCCATGGTGTCCACTTCTCTCATGGAAAGTATGCACAGAGCCTGGGGTGAGTATGAAGCTGCGGCTCTCGTTGCCTCCAGTGCAGCCAGTGTGGCCCCTGCAGTGCAGAGCTCAAGGTAGGCCCCAGATCTTCGCCAGGTTTTCTTACCCGATTGTTGGTATGAAAATGGCATCAGCGTGTGGTACACAACTGAGGTGAGTTGAGGCAGGTTTTCACATCCGTGGATGGCACTGTGGGACTTCAGATTAACTCTGATTAGTTGCCGAGTATAGGGAGCTTCACAGAGTGGCGTCGATTTCTCTCAGGCACTTGGCTCCACCCACTCACATGAAATTTTTGCAATACCAATCCTAACTCCTAAGTTGGGGGCTGTCTCTTAGATGCAAGTTAAATATGTCAAGCCTTGAATATGATAGGAGATGGACTGGTATGTAAAATCACAGATATAGATAATTCGAAAAAATAACTAATTACTTCCAAAAATTGGAAAAGGAAAAATGGAATAGATAAGAAAATGAAATAAAATAAAATGAATTAATTATTTATTTAAAAATATTAGATAAACCTCCTGTACACTATACTCAATCTGTATCAAAAGCCCCCAGCTCGGGCTAAAATAAATAACTAGAAACAGTAGTAAAGGGTCAGCGCTGATAGAACAAACTGGAAAAAGTGAAATTAAGGCAGATTTCCTCCAAAAGGAAGGGAATCCCTATAGTAGTGAGGCAAGTACAAAATATAAAAAAGTGTAGAGGATTAGTGCCACTCTAAAAAGACACTGGTGAGAATATTAAAACCAACATAAGATGCCTTAAATAGGTCTACAATAGATAGATACACTTTAAAAAAATGGAATAGAATAAGAGACCTAAAATGCAAATAAATATAAATTAAGATACATAGAATAATAAAAAAGAAAATATAAATTATTGAATATATGTCCAAGATAGTCCAATAAAAGATGATAGTATATACTATCCGGAGTAGCAATCTCAGAAGGTACTGTTCATGCAAAGTAGATTTTAAAGAACAAGCTCAGAACCTTAAAGAGAAATTTATTGTTAAAAAATATTCAGAAGATAACCTGAACAGAACTTTAATGTCAATCTACCAAACAACAGATCAGACCTCTTAGACTATAAGGTAAAAGATAATCAGAACTAGACTTTTATGCCAGTCATTTTAAATTTTGATAATCAAAGTAATAACGTGATAAAAATTATTAATAAACATTGCCACATTTTAAAACCAGATGATATTTTAAAGGATTTTATTCCAGATAAGCCTTACGTCGTTTTTAGAGGTGCCCCAAATTTCAGATCTGTTCTGACCACAAACTACAATAAGACTAAACCAGCCATTTCTCATCTTTTTTTTACCACAAGCCAAAGTTTTTTTTAAATGTAATAAATGTATGGTATGTAGAAGCACAGATCAGAGTATAAAATAAAAAATTAGGCACTTTATATCAACTAACACTAAAAGGTCTTATTAAATTAGAGATCATCTGTTGTACTACTAAAAATGTAATATACCTATTGGAGTGCCCTTGCCCTTGTGGATGGCCTCACAATGTTTAAAAACAAGATTGGCAGAACATTGCCGCAATATTATCAAAGTTTATCCCAACCACTCTGTATCAAAACCTTTTCTAATCCATGATAAAAATCCAAAGCATCTAAAATGTATAGGAATTCAGAAAAGAAAAATCCCTTGAGGTGGAGATCTTAAAAAAAATGTAGGCAAAAAAAAATGAATTGGGTTTTTAATTTAAAAACCCTGTCCCCAAAAAGCCTGAATGTAGATTTTGACCTTTTTAACTTTTTATAACTTTTTAAGAATTTATCCTATTCCTTCCTATACAATATATATTTTTTACCCTTCCCCCCTTTATGATTTATTGATATACATATACATTTTAAGTTTAACTCTCAGTCATAGACATTTAAAAAAAAACCCAGCAATTATTAACTGTACATACTTTCTCAGGTTTATTGCTTTATGTATCTACTGTCATATATAACTTAGTTTATATTTATTTTATTTTAACATTCTGTATATCCTATAATGGTCTACAGTTTTAAGTATATATATTTTTATGTATATGTATATCCATGGGCGCCCACATGAATTTTTCCAGGGGAGATGGGGGAGAGGGGCATAATTGTAATGACGTCCATGCTTGGTCCCTTTTTGATAGTGTCATGAAAGGGAAGGGGCATAGTCACATAAAGCCAGGGTGAATAGCGTTTTCACAACTATGGTGTCAGGAATACATATTTTTATTCCTGACATTATAGTGTTCATTTAAGCAAATTAAAGGAACATTCTGGTCACCATAACAACTTCATCTAAATGAAAATGCTATGATATGGTTAAACCGCTCTCAAATGGTTCAAACCCAAATGCTTCCTCCACCTCCAGATCTCCAGGTCGCTCAGTAGTATTTGGCTTCCAAAACGGAGTATCAGGAAGTGCAGAGTGACGTCAGGGATGGGTGCCGCAGATTGGCTATAGTGGTCAGTTGACGCTCTAAGCCAATCGCTAGTTCCAGTTCATAATTTTTTTAAACTCTTCTATGAATTGGGAGCTACTGATTGGCTTAGAGTGCCAGCTGATCGCTCTAGCCAATCAGTGCACCCCTACCCAGTGGCACTCTGTGCTTCCTAATACTCCGTAAATAAAAGGGAAACCCATTAACCCTGATATTTTTTTTACCTGGGATGATGAGAAGGTCCAAAGTTTCCCTGCCAGGCCCAGGTACCAAAGCCTTATGATGTGGTGTCCATAATAAACTGGAGGGTTCACTTCACTTGTCCTTCCTGCTCCAATCTCCTTTTCTTCTCCTTCATTTGGCTTAGTCTTCTTTTTCTTCTGACACTGTTTTCGCTCCTCATTGGCTCCTTTAGCTTTTTGCTACTTTCTTCTTCTTTTGCACCCATCTGTTCCTTTCTCTTTATGATCCCTCTCCTTCTCCTACTTTACATTTGTGCTCCTTGTGTCCCTTTCTGCTCCTTGCTGTCCTTTCCTTTTCCTTTCTGCTCCTTCTTCTACTTTACCTTTGTGCTCCTTCTGCCCCTTCCAGCTCATCGCTGACCCTTTCTGCTCCTTAATGTCCCATCTTGCTCATTTCTGTTCCTTCTCCTTTCTGCTCCTTCTCCTACTTTACCTTTGTGCTCCTCCTGTCCTTCCTACTCCTAGCTGCCCTTTCCAGCTCCTTGCTGACCCTTTCTACTCCTTTCTGTTCCTTTCTGCTACTTCTGCTTTACCTTTGTACTGCTTTACCTTCCAGCTCCTTGCTGACCCTTCCTACTCCTTGCTGCCCCTTCCTGATGCCCCTTCCTGCTCCTTGTTGACCCTTCTTGCTCCTTGCTGACCCTTCTTTCTCCTTGCTGACCCTTCCTTCTCCTTGATGACCCTTCCTGCTCCTTTCAGACCCTTCCTGTTCCTTGCAGACCCTTCCTGCTCCTTGCAGACCCTTCCTGCTCCTTGCTGCCCCTTCCTGCTCATTTATGTTCCTTTGTGCTCCTTCTCCTACTTTACCATTGTACACCTTGCTGCCCCTTGCTGCTCCTTGATGTCCCTTCCTGCTCATTTCTGTTCCTTCTCCTTTCTGCTCCTTCTCTTACTTTACCTTTCTGCTCTTTGCTGAACCTTCCTGTAGGCTGTCGGCCCCATCCCTCACGTACCTATCTGTAGGCTGCCACCCCATCCCTCACTTACCTGATCTGTAGGCTGCCACCCCATCCCTCACTTACCTGATCTAAAGGCTGTCTCCCCCCCATCCATCACTTACTTGATCTGTAGGTGGATCCCCCATCTCTAACTTACCTGATCTGTAGGCTGCACCCCCCCATCCCTTACTTACCTGATCTATAGGCTGCTCCCCATGCCTCACTTACCTGATCTGTAGGCTGCCCCACATACCTCACTTACCTGATCTGTAGGCTGCCCCCATCTCTCACTTACCTGATCTGTAGGCTGCACCCCCCATCCATCACTTACCTGATCTATAAGCTGCCCCCCATGCCTCACTTACATGATCTGTAAGCTGTCTCCATCCCCCAATCCCTCACTTACCTGATCTGTAGGCTGCCACCCCATCTCTAACTTACCTGATCTGTAGGCTGCACCCCATCCCTCACTTACCTGATCTATAGGCTGCCCCCCATGCCTCACTTACATGATCTGTAAGCTGCCACCCCATCCCTCACTTACCTGATATGTAGACTGCACCCCCCCATGCCTCACTTACCTGATCTGTAGACTGTCTCCACCCCCCAATTCCCACTTACCTGATCTATAGGCTGTCTCCACCCCCAAATTCCTTACTTACCTGATCTGAAGGCTGTCTCTGCAATCTGGGAGTTGCTGGCTGCACTTTGTGCTACTCCCCTGTGGAATCAGTCAAGTGAGAGAAGCAATGATAAGATGTTGTTTCCTATCCCTGCCTTTCTCCATACACATGTCGGTATTGCAGTGTATTGTCAATCTGAAAATAATAATACCGGCACAAGCTGAAAAATCCAGAGGGGGGATAATATTTTTTTCCCTTCTGAGACACTATTCTTGGTATAGCACTAGGATTAATTTCCATGTAGCACTTTAGTTACTTATGTAAAACAGAACCATACTGTAGAGGGGAACTGTAAATACTGTACCGTTTATAGTGCCAGGTGTCTCCTGACACTGTCCTTATGTAAAGAGTCAAAACATTTTTGAACAGTTTGACGCTTACCTGTGTCCCTCATGGCCTGTCTTTGTTTTCTATGTTACCACTAAAGCAGAACTTCCTCTTCAGCATTAGAAATAGCAATTCTGGCCATATTTTGACTTTTTTCAATAAGTAAATAACACTTTATTTAAACAAAAAAAGACTTCGAAGCACAACACCAGAAAATTACTAACCCATGCCCTTAAACAAATCTTGTTACTTTTTAGTTTTAAATTAACATGCGTGAATACAATTTTCAAATCACAAAGCTTAAGTGTCAGTATTTTGACCTGTATCCAGTCTAAGCTTAAAGCATTACATGAAATGTTGACAAGTGGACAACAGTGACAAGAAAATTATAAGGGGATAGAAAAGAACAAAATTCTGCCTACAGAGACAATGTGTCAGTTTCTACTTATATTAAAACAGAGTGGAAGCCACCCACAGATAAATGAAATTAACAAGTTTCTCCAAATATTCCCAAATCTGTAAGACTAATGCTCCAGTATTGCTATTCAAGTACTGGAATTCAGTTCTCCAAACTTTGACTTTATTCCATGCCTGCAGGGATTTCTGTCTGTTTGATCGAAAGTAATAATAATAATACAAATAATAATAGTAATAATAATAAAACCAACAATAATAGTAATGGAAGTGACTTTATTATTTCTACCATCAACTATTTGCAATATAATTATAATATGGAGGTGCAGGCAGTTCTTGCCTCATATAACATGTAAAGAAAATTACTTAAAAGGACAATTGTGATTTTGTAAACTTATTAATGTTTAATATTATATTTTGATTGTAAACAGGAATGTAACAGTTTGCATAAGATTAAATAGACATTCAGGATTAATTAAGAGTTAATGTTCAATTTTAGCGTGAATAAGCTAAAGAAAATAGCATATCAGATTGACAGCTTAATGCACAGTTATAGTTCAAAATAAAAATAAAAAAGTCAGTCAAGCAGTTTTATAAGGTCTTATAAGTTAAAGTAAAAATCAATTTGTTACTTCAAAAATTGGATGTGTTCTCAAATCATGCACTTGCATATAATTAAGTACCAACTGCTATGGAAACACAAACATAAAATATGCTCCCAAACCGCAGGTTTACTTTTTGTTTTTTTAACTTCTGACAGGTGTACTGAAGGCAACTTGTAAATCACTGCAAAGTAAATCTGTGTTTGTAGAAATAGAATAATTTGCACTTGTTTTGGCCAATGAGGTCATATTATACTTTGACAGCCAAGTCTGCATCTATAAAATGTTGTTAGGAGATACTGAACCTCAGCTGACAATGTTGGGCATGTTTGGAATCTCTCATGCTGACATATTCTAGCATTTACATCTTCATGTTATTTTGAATTTTTGTTTGAGTCAAACCATCTCATAATTAAGTGCTGTTATAATGCCAAGATTCTTATGCATGCCAGATCAGATTACCAAGATATTAAAGTAGAATTGTCATGTAGAAAAAAGTATTGTCCTGAAACAATTTATAAACCCATTTATATATTTTGCTTTAAAATGTATCATTGCTATTTTTTTTAGCATTTAATATAGTGCAAAAATATTTAATATGCAAAAAGGCCCTGCTCAAACATGCTTACAATCTATGAGGATTTGATGTAGGCTGATACATATCATTGGTAGACGTGTGCACAGAAATATTTTACAGTATATCTGAATAAAATTTATAGAAATTTCCAATTTTGTTGGTGATCTCTGACATTCGGCAATGTGCCACCTAAGTTCTGCTGAAATTTGGTAAACAAACTAAAATTAGTTTAACTGGACACTTCTGTGTTGCAAGGGTTAGTCATGTGGATGCTAGACAGAGCTTGCTAGCCAGCCACCATATAAAAGAGTTAAAAAAAATAAGTCTGTGAGGGTCACATTGGTACAAGGGAGGTTTTAGACCTCCCCAGGCCATCACTTATCATGTTGCAAGTGGTGGTATATCTGCGAAAGAGTGTGCAGCCAGCGGCTGCTCGCTGTAATTAAAGGCTGTTCAGCTATTTCTGCCCAGTCACTAGTAGCATATACTCCCCTGTCCCCATTAAATTTAAAATGGGGTGGACAGATCACTGCACACCCTCCATGCATGTCCTAAAGGTAGGGTTCCATTTAAATAATAATGTGGAAATAGTGAAATAGTGTCCCTCTGTTCCTTAGCCAAAGACCCATGAGTGGGGGCTATAATCAAAATAAACAATGAGAAAGTAGAATCTCCTACCCCCTCAGCCTAATAATAGTGAGTTGGTATGAAAATGTAGACATTTAAAATTAAATTTCTCACTTTATATTGTGTGTCTTCTTTGTTCTTCGATCTCCTTTTCTTCAGCCCACCAAAACAAACATACAAATATATATTGTCCACAATTTTAAAATGCAAAATAAAAACTGGATTGCATAAAGATGGAAAAAAACACAGTAAAATAATCCATATGAGCCCTTAGGTGATTGGCTTAGTGTGAGCTTGTAACGTGGAGAAATCTCCATGGAAGGCAAGTCCTCTGACTGATATTGCATAGCATGAAAAAGCCCTTTTAGCAAACATGCCCTCACTCAAGGTATATAGCAAATGGTTGGATGGATGAGCTATAAAATTTCTCTTATACTAATGTGGGGATTACAGTGATCCACACAGGCAGTTTTCAACTATTTTCCCATTGGAAAATATTGGAAACATCCTCAAGTATCTGATCACCAAAACAAACAGCTTCAAACAAGATCACACAGCTTCCAGACAACACACTACTGTAGCCATGGATGTAGAACCCTTGTACAGCAACATCCCACATGTAGATCGAATTAATTCACATTCATATTTTACCTTAACTCATAACTAGCACAAAACATATAGACCCCCAAGTCATCACAAAACTGATAGTTTATACTCACACATAACTAATTCAGCGTCAATAGGAACATTTACTTGCAAACAATGGGGACCACTGTGAGTGATAAAATGGCACCACAATCTGCCAAGCAGTTCATGGCTGATTGAGATAGATATTTCTTAATCACAAAACTGCAAAACTTACAAATACTACCACCACATCAATAACATATTCATCATTTGCATGAAGAAAAGAAGAACTAAAGTGATTTTAAATATTGTGATAGTCACTTCTGGAGTGATGTCTAGATGTCCTTTTCCCCAATCTGGAAGGGCGCTGTGGAGTACCAATAAGACATTCTAGTAGCTTGCTATAAGGAGCAAGTTCTTCAGAGCTCTGAAAAGAGCTAGTGATTAAAGCAGGTATAGCATTTCCCTACAACACAATATGAGGCTACGAGTTGAGGGTAAGAAGGACTAAAGGTTTATTAAACAGCTTGAGTTTTTATACAGTTTTTCCCCACAAGGTTGATGCCCAGGTGGACCTTGTGGGGCACAGGACACAAAATTAACAAACCAATAAAAAAGTCTCACATGTAGACACTCCCATACAGTGTACACAAACCCTCCCCTCTGTTTAGGAGATAATTGAGTTAATTACTGTATCAACTCAATTATCTCCAAATGAAAAATACAGTTTTTATCCATTTTCTGAAAACACCCCGAAAACCTCCTAAATATTACATCCCCTGATAACCCTCATCTGGGTGAAATACATATCCAAAATTCACCCAGATCAGAGCAGGGGTTCAGACATTTTATGGAAATCTCTTTTGGCCGACCACGCACATTTTTTCCTGCCCAAAATAGTTCCAGAGAATTGGGCTGTGCTGTCGGTCTATTTCCACGATTAAAATAGAGGCTGAATAGATGAACAGAACCGTTCGTGCGCCAAGTTAGTGGCGAAGGGCGTTCGGTAGATTATTTATATCGAACGGCACTCTGTTTGTGAGGTTTTAGCCGAATGCACTGGGAGGTGGAAGTCCTAGCGGTGTTCGTGCCTTTGAATGTCTGATTTTGGTTCCAGGCATTCAACGGCAAAACACCACTGGCCGCGTTCGGCTAAACCAAATGGCCGCCGCCACGTGTTCGTGTATACGAACGCCAACCACCCAGCCGTTCATCAATTAAGCTGCGGTTAACTTCTGTGCAGTTAACAAGCAGAACACTCCACATGCAGGGTAGTCGGTCGTTCAGCATTTTGTTCGGCTACTTGCATAGCATTATCTTGTTTGTGCTAGGATCTTAATTCACCAAACCAATCAATGAATACACAAGGGAGAATACAAAATCCAGCAATTTAGGAAAAACCCAAAATCCAGAGACAGAGGGTTCTGCCACATGTGCCCCAAAACCATATAAGTCACAGGGGTTATAATTCCAATTTAAAACATGGTCAATTAGTTCTCTCCATAATCCAGGGGAAAGAAAAGGGGAACACACTATAACCACGGAAGCAAGGGGAAACACCAAAACCGCAGAGAATACAGAGGGCTCCTGTTACAAATATATTTTTGCATCAATCAATATAACTAAATATGGAATTCTTAAATTCCACTCTCAATACATCTGTGTGCAAAAAATTAACTTCTATACGTAGCTATGTACATAGCTCATGTGTATATAACTGAAATTAATATTTAGTTATGGGCCCCTGGGGTGGAGCATTTGGAGAGCAGGGTGGGCTAGTGCTCCACTCCGCAGTTTAGTTTTTTTCTTGGGAGACATAGATCCAGGCCAGGTTTTTTTTGGACTGTCTCCAACCCACTGCTCAGCTGCAGGAAATCAGCTGCAGCAGTGGGAATAAACCCCTCCCTGCTAGGCAGGTAGGGGAGAATGTTTGTTTCTCTCTTGAAGGGCTGGAAGCAGCAGGCTGACTAAACACTGGAGTGCTGAGAACTAACAAAGGCACTAGGTTGGTGAACCCAAATATTATTTTGTTCTAGTTTAACCCCTGAGAGAGAGGGAATCTGATGTTAGTTAGTGCTCAGACGAGCTAGGCTTTTGTTTATAGGGATTTGTGTTATTGTTGTTGTTTTAATTTGCTGCTGTGGTGGAGTTTAACAATAAAACTGCCTGGATTACATGAAAACCATAGGACTGTGCCTGTTTTTTACCCTAGAGGACCGTGCTACCTGCAGACAAGGATCACACTATGTTTTAGTCATTCATACAGAAACTATGTAAGTCCAAGCCCAATAGGAAAATACACTCTGCTCTGCAAATATCACATGTGTATCTACTATAATAAAAAGAGAAAGAAACACACACATATTTTTACCACTAGTTTCATCATATAACCCTCCTCCCCCATTAAGGCCATACATGAAGGGATCTAGAATCAATGGTCACTAATGATCAATTACTGTGTGTGTGTGTGTGTGTCTGTTAGTGAATATGTTAGTGTTTGTGTCTGTTGGTAAGTGTGTTAGTGTGTGTCTGTTAGTGAGAGTGTGTGTGTTAGTGAGTGTGTGCGTGTGTGTTAGAGAGTTTGTGTGTGTTAGTGAGTGTATATGTGTTTGTCAGTGAGTGCGTGTGTGTGTATCTGTCATTGAGAGTGTGTATTTGTCAGTGTGTGTATGCATGCATCAGTGTGTGTATGCGTGCTTCAGCATGTGTATCTGTTTCTTTTAGTGTGTGTATGAGTGTCTGTCAGTATGTGTATGCTTGTCTGTCACTGAGAGTATGTCTGTCAGTGAATGTGTATATCTGTTAGTGTCTGTCTATCAGCTAGTGTATGTGTGTCTGTCAGTCAATGTGTGTGCCTGACACTGAGTGTATATATGTCTGTCAGTGAGTGTTGTATATGTGTGTTTGCCATTATGTATCTGTCAGTGAGTATATGTGTGTCCCAGTGTGTGTCTGTCTGACAGTGAGTGAGTGTGCATCTGTCAGTGAGTGTGTATGTGTCTGTCAGTGAATGAGTGTCTGTCAGTGAATGTGAGTGTGTATGTAATTGTGAGTGAGTGTAACTGTGAATGAGTGAGTGTGCATGTCTGTGAATGTGTACGTTTTAGTGAAAGTGTGTATTGGTTAAACAGTGTGTGTCAATGACTGTGTATCTGTAAGTGAGTGTATGTCAGTCTATACATCAATGAGGGCGTATGTCTGTCAGGAAGAGAAATTTGGAAGGGGGTGCCTGAGTTTCTTTATGCCTAGGGCAACACAAAACCAGAATACACCACTGGTGGGCGGCAGTATTGTAACATGGCTGTGTGATACAAAAGCAAATACATATACGCAAAAATAATTCCTACACTCAGAGTCCCACAACTCCTGGGTGGCAGTATTGACCATACTACACATCAGCCCCAATACATACAATAAAAACCAAAGAAAAGAGTTACATGCACACTAGTCCAAACCCCTCTGCATGTTTAAATAACGGGAGTTTTTTTTGTACCACTCCAATGCCATTAGGAGTAAGCTCCCCTGCCACATTACCACTGTGGTGGATGAATATAAAATAAAATACATATGGATTGCCTACCAAAGGTTGAACTTTGATACATAAATAAACTGGCTTGTGACTGAACATGGGCCAAATGCTTACCGACAGAGGTTGAACAAAGTAATTTGCAAAGGTATGAACATCCATATTCCTATACTTTAGTGAAAGTTAAATAAGATTACATAACCAAAATGATATATTATGAATATTAATGTCAAGTATGCAATACCGTTATTGCAGTGAAGAGTACTGAATGCTATTGTAACGGAGCTCCCTGTACCCTTGGCTGGGTACCTTGCGCCAAGGACTGCTTCCTAGCTGGAACAAGGGACAAATCGCAGCACTTCAGCCCACAGTCACCATGGCTTTACTGGGGTCCTAGAACCGATCCCTCCTGGAGCCGAATGGGGAACTCACTCTATCCACCCCCAGGCACTGGATGACACTCAGTCCTGGGAGCTCTATTCCTTACAAAGACTTTCCCCTTGAATCATCCACACTGGAACAGTGATTAAAGAATAGCCCTTTCCCCTCCCAGTAATCAGACGACACATAGTTCTGGCAGTACAACCTGGAATGTTTTAATCTGAATGCATAAACAGAAATATAACATTAGACCAAAAACATGGCCCAATGCTTAGAAACAGGAAGACTGGTCGAGGTCAGATGAAGTGACAGTTAATATACATATATATTTTATTTTCTATTTGGAGAAAGAAAATCCCATATTTTGTTCATTCCACTATGTGCAGTGCAAGTGTTTTTGCTGAATAAAGTTGTGTTACTTAACACAAAACACACTCATTCATTTACCTTACCTAATTTATTGTAATAAGAACATCAAATACACAAAAAATAAGTCCTGCACTCAAACTCCCACTACTCTTAGGAGGGAGTCAAGGCAAACCTCTTATGTGGGTCCTACACTAACAAGGTGCAAAGTTGCATATCGGTCAGAATTAATGTTGTGGCTGATCAATGTATATTTTGCTGATTTCTTCTCTCAATCTTTTTGTTTCTTTCTTACAATTGATAGCACGATTATAGTAGTAACTTATATGATTAGTTATAAAGTGATGTGAAGAAGTAAAGTATTTCTTGTTTTTGTAGCAAGTGGTGTCTGTAATCTATGCTAGCACTAGCAACGATCAAGCTGACATCCAACAAATCTCATACTGTTCCAATCAATGATGCAGATGTGTTTTATTTGAAAACTCAAAGAAAAAGGCCACAAGGAGGAGTAGCAGGACACAATTGCTTATACCAATAATTGTAATGAATGACCGAAAACCCACTGCCACACAGCCTTATAATCCAATACTGCTGCAAAAGTTGACACAAACAGCCTAGTCTTTTCTTGTCAGTTTCCCTATAGAATGTACAAGAACTTATACGAACTCAAGAACACGAAAAATGTGCATAAATAATAGGAAAGTTATATAGTGCTGCTTATCACTTACAGCACAGTTATAGAAAGATGCACCTACCCTAGCTTAACTAACTTAAAGGAATATTCTAAGCACCAAAACAAATTTAGTGTATTAAAGCAGCATAATATTAACTAGCCACCATTGGAATAGAGTTTCAATACATGGATTATTTGTCTACATAGGGACAAAAATCAAAATACAAGTATTGCTGTTTGTTTTGGGGGGCAGATAAGGACAAGGCATAGCGAGACCTAAATATTTTATTTACCTCATGGGTATATCTGCATAATGAGCATTATTCTAGATAACAAACTATAGTTTTGGCTCAAACCTATCTAATTTTGTTTTATCTATGTTGACCATATGCAGCTCAATATGACCATATGAAAGGTAAAACTGAGAAAAAAACAAATCTGTCTGCTAAATATATCATATATTTTCTTACCGAAAATGTATATCACACATTGTATATGTGTATAGTTGAATATTTTCCATATTTATATACAAAATGAAAGTTAAATATGTTTCTCAACAAATGGAAAAAAGAATGAATACTACAAAAAAACATAATCCCTGGGGTCTTTTTCAGTCAAGAGTTCATGCATAACCATTTATTATCACACTGCTGCACAGTAATTATACCTTTCAAGATGCACATAATCTCAGACTAAATTTAGAACAGCTATGTTTTACAAATAGAAGCTGTCTTTAGAATACCAGGATATGTCATTGCGTAAAACAAAATTTAATCTGTTTAAAAATAAAATTTTATCAAAGGAATGACGCAAATGTATTAATATATCAAATTTGACATTATGCATTGATCAGATAAAAGCCAAAAATGTTCAGGCTAGTATATGTGAAATTTTTGTGTAAATCAAATCATAAAACTCGGTCATAGTAAATAAGACACCAATATACAATAATGTATGCCTTGACCTTGCATTAAATTAAAAAAATAACTGGCCTGTCAACCTATTTATATAGATTTAGCAAGGCTAGTATGATAAAATTTTCAATTGCCATCTGACCTTTGTATTTCCATTAAACATGAACAATCAATATATTTTCATGTCAGAATCTTAATTGTTCTTATGATGGTACAGTGTCAATCACTGTCTATGTAATTAACACTGGCAGGTTTAAACATGAAGTCTAAAGTTGCTGTCTTTCAATTACATCTTTATTTAAAGGTTTATAATAAATAATACCTTCTCACCAATTATACACAAAGAAGCACACCAAAAAGTAAGAACATTTGTATTGTCCAATAGTTAAAACCCACCCCATCACATATTAACACAACAGCAATAAATACATACAATAGCAGTCCATTGCTAACATTCATCAGTCCCTAAATTGGGATCTAGAAGGAACAACAACCAGCCCAATGATATAATGGAATATTAATTCTCTCTTTATATGTCTGAACTATTTTGTTGACATTCATTTTGCATAGTTTCACAAAGGTCACCACCTTAGTATTAAATATTAAATGGGATTCATTGCTTCAACCTCTTCTTATCTATGTTGACAGATTCTTGCAGAGTCTGGTGTTTGACGTGAGATCCTTTATCCATTACACAATAAATTTAATTGACAAACTGATGTAATTTGCAAATGACCTGGATATGGTTTTCCTTTCTACTATGGATGTTAGCAGACTGTATACATCCCACATTATGGGGCTGTCCAAGCTACACTGCAAGCTTTGAATATTGTGGACTTGGGGTCCGAGACAATGGAGTTTTTGAGTTCTCTATCAGAAATTGTACTACAGCGTAATTACTTGTTTTATTTTGAAGAACAAAATTATTTGTTCCTTCTTATGCCAATTTGTATATGGCACAGTTTGAAAATGTGTTTGTTTATGAGCATACATTATTTTCTCATGTGTTGTTTTGAGTCAGTTATAATTAGTAATCAGAGTAATTGTCTCTGATAATGATACTTTTGTACACCACGTCAGTAGGATAAAGAAACATTTTGTAACTAGGGGGTACAAAAAGGAATATATGTAGCAAATGTTAATAGTAATAGTAACACCCCCTGGATGTTATTCAAAAGTAACATCCCCAGGACGTACATGGAAACCAGAGTAATCTGAATGTACCTTTCCTGGTTAAATACTTTGTTATTAGTATTAAATAGTGTATAGGGTTCATAGATGTACTAAGGATGAACTTCTGTGGCCCTAGAGAAAAAAAACATAAGACTGGCAGGACACAGTCTGTTACAACTTAATAAAAGCATTCAGGTAAGTTGAGGTACATCAATTTTAAGGAATGGAAAATTATGCGGGTTGATCCAAACATTTGGGATATGTTCCAAGAAAAATCAATTATTACTTATAAAAGATCAAACAATGTGAAGAGTTGAGTGGCCCATCTAAACTAATGTTGAACACAGGAACTGGCTCACTTCTCTAAAAGTGATGCACAAATGTGGTCACTGTGCTAGTTGCACTTTGCGTCTCCACCTCACACATTCCAGACCAGGCATGAATATCTAAATTGCCAATCAAATCATGTGCATTACCTGCATGAGTACCCATGTGGCCCACCTACATTGAATTGTTTATTCTACTAATAAAACTTCTCAGGCATAGACCTGTATTTTATTAAGAGAGAGAGATAAGAGGTGGGGTACATAATAAATCATATACATCACTACTACAGTAAGAAGACGCAAACTGAAAATTCTGGCAAATAAGGAAATACCTAATATTGTATCTAAGGTCTATGGTTGAGAAGGTTTCTCCGTAGTTTAGTAGCTCATGATGGTTACAGAGTTAGCAATTCTACATCCCAGGCCTAGGCTTAAAGATCACTGTGCTGGATTAGTGAAACAAAATGTCAATATATAGTAACATTCAACATGTATATTACATTGTTTATGGTATTGACTTAGATTGATGAATTAATATCAATATCAGTTGTCCTTTGAATCCATACACTATCTAGAAGAAGAAACGTACATTAAAATGGAGACACACACAAAAGTAGACATATATAGAAAATGCAGAAATGTACTTATTTCTAATTGTTGTTACCTGCTTGTAACATTTTATAGCAGACAGCCCACCATGGAGACTCAGTGGCAAATTGTAACTGTAATTATTATTTTATTATTTATATAGCACCAGCAAATTCCGTAATGCTGTACAATGGGTGGACTAACAGACATGTAATTGTAACCAGACAAATCGACACACAGGAATAGAGGGTTTGAGGGCCCTGCTAAATGAGCTTACATGCTAGAGTGAGTGGGGTATAGTGACACGAAGGATATAAGTAAAGGTAGTAAAATAGGTTGCTAGAAAAGTATTCACTAAGAACTTAGTAGGTTACTTTTGACAATTGCAGGAGAGGAGTCATGGGGGGGGGGTGAGGTGGATGAAAACCTGATAACAGTTTATGATATGCTTTCCTGAAGAAGTGTGTTTTCAAAGATTTTTTGAAGAAGTGAAGACTGGGTGAAAGTCTAACAGAGAAGGGAAGGGAGTTCCACAGAAAAGGTGCAGCCCTAGAAAAGTTCTGGAGGTGAGCATCAGATGTGGAAATATGCACAGAGGATAGGCATAGGTCTTCGGCATAGCGCAGGGGCCTCAACGGGACATATTTGTGTATTAGGGAGGATAGGTAGGTTGGAGCGGCATTATCTAGGGACTTGTAAGCAAGCACCAGAATCTTAAATTGAGCCCTAAATCTAACTGGAAGCCAATGTAAGGACTGACAGAGGGGGGAGGCGTGGGAAGTGTGGCTGGACAGGAAAATAAGCTGTGCTGCCGCATTCATTATAAATTGCAGCAGTGCAATCTGGCAACAGGTAAGACCACTGAGAAGGGAATTTCAGTAATCAAGGCGAGAAAGAACAATGGCATGGACCAGCACCTTAGCTGCGTTTGGTGTAAAATAAGGGCGGATGCAAGCTATGTTTTTGAGATGGAAAAGGCAGGATTTAGCGATTGACTGGACATGAGGGAGGAAGGAGATGTCGGAGTCAAAGAGAACACATAGGAGCGAACCTGTAAGAAAGAGGTGATGGTGGAGCTGTTGACTTGGAGGGAGACAGACACGGGAGTAGCAACACTTGAGGGAGGAAAGACCAGAAGTTCTGTTTTGGATAGGTGGAGTTTAAGGAAGTGAGCAGCCATCCAGTTGGAAATCGCGGAGAGGCAGTCAGAGGCACGAGTCAAGATGGGCGGAGAGAGATTAGGAGAGGATAGGTAGATTTGTGTGTCACCTACATATAAATGATAATGGAAGTCAAAGGAGCTGATGAGTTTACCAAGGGAGCAAGTATAGATAGAGAACAGAAGGGGATCAAGGACAGAATCTTGGGGAATGCCAACAGAGAGGGAGAAGAGGCAGAGCCAGAGAAAGAAACACTGAAAAAGTGCTGGGAGAGGTAGGAGGAGCTCCAGGAGAGAGCAGTATCCAGGTAGACCGAGATTATGGAGAATGAGAAAGCACTGTTGATGATCAACAGTGTCAAAGCCAGCAAAAAGATCATAGAGAATTTGGATAGAGTAATGGCCGTGAGATTTAGCAGCATTATCTGGTATGTTAGAGGTACACATTGTTCATAGATATAAAAACACAAAATATACAGGTGTCCACTCAGAGTTTGTGAAAAATAGGAAGATAAAAAAAATTCCCTCCATCACTGTAACCATGCTTTCTCCTTTTTGTAACATTATTTTACTAAAAAGGCTATATCTCCCAAATGTTCTATATTTACTATATATATATATATATATATATATATATACAGTTCAATGGGAGTTTTGCACTCCAGCTCTTCTTTAAGTTTTTGCCCAGTGCTCAGCTGCACATAGATACAACCCCCAAGAAAAAAGCTAGCACTCAAGGACTTCAACAAAAATGTAGGCATTTAATCCAAATGGTCAATGTGTACAGGTACATTCAGCAATTAATTACAAAAAGCAAGGAATAAAAATAAATAAGGAAAAAGAGGAGAGAATGCTGACACTACATAATAAAGTGCTGATGCTGCATGTTTAAATATATATTCGAAGCAACTACAAAACAAAAATTCCTGCAAGGTTTCACGTATGTAGATAGATAGATAGATAGATAGATAGATAGACAGATAGATAGATGTAATTAAACATTTACAGTGCTTAGAATATAATTTTAAATGTATGTTTACCATTATGTTTGTCAAAAGTTCATTTCACAAAAGGTTTAAATGTAGGCAGTTTTTCATAAGTAAACACTGACCATAACCATATAGTTAATTACAATGTTTCAGTTTAATTCCATACCTAAGTACTATAAGATAATTATATATTTCCTAATTGGGAAATTCTTAAAATATAATGAAGAATCATTGTATATACTCATTTGGGGTAACAGATAGGAGAGCCATTTCAATTATTATGACCCACTGTCGCTGCATGGGCTGGTGGGATGATCTACTGAGCTCCTTGCATTCAGAGTTGCTTTCAGAGCAGGTCTGCACCCCCCACTGGGTGCAGATTATTTACGATACTTCCTCCTGTTCAGAGACCAAAAGGGTGAATTCAGAGGAGTCTTCACTCAGCTGAAAGTGTCAATCTGTAGTTAGGCACACCAAACCACCAGGAAGCTCATTGGACCAACAGATAAATTAATAATTGCCCCCTACATTCAAACAATGCAATCTGGAGGGGTGCAAAAAAAAAGAATATAGTGTGTGGGGGGAGTGGACACAAAAAGACTGTCTCTCCACACACAGTAACTCCTCCTCCACATTCACCATGCCATAGTCAGCACAATGATCCTGCCAACCCCTCACACACCTACTTACTCAAAATGCCATGGTCACCAACCCCACACTCACCTTCACACAGTAAGCACACCTGGTCACCCTGTCATAGCCAACCTTTACAGTCACCCCACATTCATACTGTCACAGTCAACCCCTCAAAGAGTCATCATCATAAACACATAATCACCTTTAACATGCAACACCGTCATGCTACATACACAACAAATCAAGAGACATTTACTAATTTCATAACATGGGTTTCATCTGTATATCAGAGGTGAGACAACTAATTATTAATTTTTTTCTTCACCTTATGATATTTATTCACAGCGCCATTTTCTTTCATTCTCACCCAGTAGAAGAAAATAAAATAAATCACATGTGACAAAACAAAATCAGAGAGCTATAAACACACACAAGAGTTTGTTTGACCTGTTAGTGTTTTTCTTTGTCATAATTTTTTAAAAAGAAAATACTTTAAAGTAACTTTTTTTCTGATGACTAGTATCTAACATTACATTTTTGGCATGAAGATGACCCTTTAAAATTAAAAGCTCTACTATAAAACAGTAGATCATTCAATATTTACAGTAAATTGTGTAAAAGAAACCCCATAAAAATAACAATAGCTTTGAAACTCTTTAATGCTATGAAGAGAATTCCCAGAGGAAATCAATTTTACATTATGTCTAAGTAAAACATGAAAGACGCAATGGTGTAAGTGAAAGGCATAATTTTAGAGTACCATAAAAGACACAAAAAGTACTGTAAGACACCATCAGTATTGATTTTTATTAAACTGCTGTCTGCTTTAAAGACACAGTCTAGAATGGCCACTCTTTGATCCTACTCTACACATTTATTATCAGCTTTAGATTTATGTTCCCGTTGTTTATTTATATTTCATAAAAAAAGCAAGGGCTGCATGTTTGCAAATAGAAAGCAGAAATTTGCAAAATGTACTAAATTATCCTGGTTAAAAACCATGTCATGTTGAAGGATTCCTTTCTATTGATTTAGGAATAGAAATGAACTAATTTTGTAACTTGAGTTTCATCTCTATACATTCAATATTTTCCCTTACACAAAATTGAAATAGTCAATTAATCTTTCATCTCTCAATATTTCTTTGCAGAATCAATAATTCCTTACAAATTAAACCAGTAAAAGAAGAAAAAAAAATAGATTGCATGTGATTAAAAATGATGAGTCATCATTTTCTCCCAGTTCCTGGATAGCCGACGATAATCTCTCAAATATCACCCTATACAGGGCCCATCCGCCCAAACAAATCACTCACCCAGCATCACAACAATGGAGTGAACAGATTGATGCCATCCTTTCAAGCCGCCAAGCAAACCAGGCAATGGCACAGATCTGCGGCCTACCACACCACACCAGTCCTCAACCTTGAGGCGCTTTCGGCGGACCGCGAGAGGGCTGTAACTATCTGGTATACTCACCGCCGGACACACCAACCGTGGGCCGCCGCATTCCAAAACCCACAGCAGGCATCAACACCCAAGGTAGGAACATTGGGGAAATGCTCCTGAGATCAGCACAAACCACGCCAACGCAAGCGGACCACCTGCAAAACATGGCCCCCGTCCCAGAAACAGAGGGAAGAATGACACCAGAAACACAGCACACCCAGGTCGGGCTTACTAATCCCCAGACCTCACCAGAGGACTCAGCCCCCACCACTAAAGGGGATCTAAGAGTGCTCCTAGCAGATATACAGAGGCTACTGGCTGCTGACATAGCCCTGATCAAAAGAAATGTGCAAACAGTCACAGACCGAATCTTAACCACAGAAAAAGACATAGCAGGAGTGCAGAACAATATGTCCACCCTGAAGGACACACTTCAACAGCTACACACGGAACAGCAAGTACTAGCAGCCCAAATAATGTCCCTTGAAGAGAGACAGCGGCGAACACACATAAAAATCCGCGGCATACCCAACACCATCACCACTGAAGAACTGCTGCACTACACGCGATACCTCCTGACAACGATCCTGTCACACTCAGTAGCAAAGAAAATCACTCTGGATGGTATATACCATGTAACAAGTTCTGTCCACATCACACAAGATACCCCCAGAGATGTCATCTTACGCTTTGTCCCCATACATGACAAGATTCAAATAATGACTGCCCTAAAGGGCAAAACGCCACTAGAAGTTGAGGATGCAAAACTTTTATTTTTTCAAGATCTCACCAGAGCTATACTACTCAGATGTAAAACCTTTGGTGTGGTGACAACCACCCTACGTAAAGCAAACATACCATACAGATGGGGCAACACCAGCTCCCTACTCGTCCATCAGGGAAGGGAACACTCACAACCTCACCTCCCTGACGGGAGCTCCGGCCTTCCTGAACACCCGAGGACTCCAACCGGGGCCACACCGCACTACAGAAGACAACCAAAATGCAACCTGGGACCAAACAGCTAGCACTTCAACTGGACCAGCGATGAAAGCCTGCAGCCCTCGAATACCTGACTCACGACAGGAACTGAGATAACCTTATCTACGTTCAGCCCTATGGCTAACTAGACACCGTGTCCGAACTGTCTATCAGGACTTTTATTCCAACCAAAGAAGAGGCTACAGTCTCATATTCAGTTGCATAATGTTCCTTTTTGTGTTTAAATATTTTTTTTATTTTATTTTTTTTATCTCCACACACACACACAACATGCACACCCGTCCAGCCCAGCAATTAACGGGCCTCTATCCATCAGGCTGTCCAGAGACGAATGGCGTCCGAAATACCCCCCTCCCACCACTGTCCCTCAAGGAAAGGGTTATCTTTAGGCATGCCAGACCACCACTGCAACACCGCACAAACTACAACTCACACACACCTAATGCTTGCACTGCACATAGCGCCCACAAGACACACACACCCTGGCACTGCCTACACACAAACACCAACCTGATAGTACGAACGAGCAAGCTCCAATGCAGCACTACACCCTACTGAAACTAAAGGAGCACACCTGTAACCTTAATCCTGTAGTATCCCGGGAGCCAGTGGTGTATCCTGGTTTTGTGCTGCCCTAGGCATGCTGGGGGGGGGGTTCTTCAGTGGCTGCTGGGTGGTCGGGCAGTGCTGGCGGCTAGGTAAAAATCGTTGCGGGTGGCGCTGGCAAGGGAGCACTTTCCCCTGAGCTCTCTGGTTAGCTCCATCACGCCCCGCCTGCAGAGTGATGCTGGGAGTCGGAATATGACGTCATATTCCGGCTCCCAGCATCACTCTGGGAGCGGCGCAGAGAGCTCAGGGGAAAGTGATCCCTTGCCAGCGCCGCCCGCACAGATTTTACCTAGCCGCCCGCCTGCCTGGACTGTTAGCCGCAAGGCTAACAAGACATTTGCCCTGGGCATTTTGGGGTGGCTTTTTTTGCCGCCCCACTGGAAAATGCCGCCCAAGGCAAATGCCTTGTTTGCCTTGTGGCTAATGTGTCCCTGCCGGGAGCGCAACACGCACCAACACTCAACTTGCTAACATTTTGCTTGCCCTGGGCATGTCACCTAACCTGACCAAAAAAAACAATGTGCCTACCAAACACATCTCTAAAACACCCTACAAATCACCTACAATGATGTCAAAACAAATGTCACAGCTACAGTTACATGCTTGAAAGTTAAAAATATGCTGAGATGTCAGTTGTCATTTATCTGTACAACCGAGCACGGAAAAATAAAGAATAAAAAAAAAAAATGATGAGTCATGAACAATTTAAAAACAATTTGTTCTACCTAATAGTGTGTACCTAATTTTTCATATATTAAAAACATCTTTTAGTCCACCTATTTGCTTAGCAAAGGATTTTTATTTTTTTTATTTTCTTTCTTGAGAAAATATTTTCATCCAAGCAACCATCTTATATGTAAAAACAATTTACACTTGATTTCTCTTTGGGGATACATTTCATAGAATTAAGGTGCTAAGTGCATTCATGGTATACAATTTACAATCAAACTTACTTGATATATTTTATTTAGAGCTTCTTGAACTTAAGTGTGACACATTTATGTCTTAGCTTCGCATGAAATATCTTGTGCATTGTTGCTAATGGTTAGAATGATCCATTGGGGTTTTCAATATAACACAACTTTAATTTGGTAGATAAATATATATTCCTGTTTCTACTTATTGTACATAATAGCAGATAGGAAAGCTCACCAGTCTTGCAATAGCTTGAAGTAAAACACTGTTATTAAAGAGGTAATCATTATCGATCCTCATAATGTGTTTTATGGATCAACAGTGGTAAAAATTTACCAAATAAGATCTCCTAAAATGGGGCTTGCATGATTTCAGTTTATCCATGTGTCTTTTTAATTTGTATCTATAAGGATATAATATATATCTTCTCGCAGTACTAATAAATCTGTATTGCTGCACTAAAAATAAAAAATAATGTACATCTAAAAGAGACAATAAAACTGTACTTAAATTGCACTGTGGTTAATGGCAATTCTTGAAAGATGAAAAAGAGTAAAGCAAACAAACAAAACAACAACAAAAGCAACAAAACAGATACAAGTAAATTACTAAAATAATGTGATGTAACACCACACTCACAACATACAAAATATATCAGGCCGGAAAAACATCCAAAGTATCTACAGGATATGAACTTGAGTTTCATCACTATATATTAAAATATGGTGTCAATTAAAAAAATATTGTCTGAGATAAACTATTGGTGTTGAAATGCATCGTCAATGATGTCATGTTTGAAAAATCTCACAGATAACATATTAAACCTGCTTGTTATTTTGTACTATACTGTTATTACAAGTGAAACTTCAACATTTTATAACATGACAGGAGGCTTCACATTTGCTTAAGTCTGTCTTTACTAGAACTCCACAGCAGCACATTAAAAGAGAGGAAAAACAACCAATCAGAAAAAGAGTTAGGTACACTAAAACTCCCCTCCCCACACATAACTCCCTCTTTCTTTGCTGCTCCACATCAAGCACAGGTCAGCGTACCACTGCTCCTGCTCTTAGTGGGTGGCTGTGGGATTATTTATATACATTTATCCCTTATGTTAGTGACTTTTTCCTTTTGTCCTGTATTGTTGCTATTCTATTTCAAAGATTAATTTATATATATATTCTTTTGAGACTGTTGTTTGGTGTCTTATCTTGAGTATTACCTTTTTCTGTTAGCTATTTTCCCAAAATTTTTCTTTCATCACTATTCTAACGCTATTACTACAAAACAAAAAGTAAGCTGATACCTAATAGGTTTCTCCTAAGTGGGGGTTAACCCCTAGTGAAGTAACATCACCAAAAATCTACAAAAAAATAAGAAGAGAAAACAAGAGAAGAAAAAAGGAATAGAGTGAATTGTCCTAAAGAATGGGTTTCCCTTCTAGTCTACAGGTGTGTCACTTGAATAATAAAATTCAACATTTAATAGTTATATAGACTAAAAAAGGTGAGGGTATTTGCTTATCACCTGTATGAACTACGATTAAAAACGGCACATAGATATCTGTGTAGAACCCAACTGTAACCAAAAAATTATTTATTAATATTTTAAAGTTGCTAAAATAGAACACGATATCTACAATAGAATTGCATGAAATTGGCAGCTATATCAGCAGTGTACAATTGTATGGTAAAATGGCTGAAGAACAGTTTGTTATCTGCAGAGTCAGTCTCGATTATAACGGAATCTTAGTACTGTTAATACAGCGTTAGAATAATATATATTACAAGTATGGTAAGTATCCTAGAATTGTGTAGGTCATAGATGACACAACAAAGACTATTACTGTCAGGATATTAATTAAGATATGAGCTTTTGACCAGATATGATCTTTTGATCTTTTTGACCTTGGTTACAGTTGGGTTCTACACAGATATCTATGTGCAATTTTTAATCGTACTTCATACGGATGATAGGCAATACCATCACCTTTTTTAGTCTATTTAACTATTAAAAGTTAAGTTTTATTATTCTAGTGACACACCTGTCATTTGGTAGTATACCTTTTCCCTTTTGTGTTTTCCTAGACTAGGAGGGAAACCCACTCTTTAGTACAATTAACTACTATTCCTTTTTTCTTCTACTGTTTTCTCTTCTTATTTTTTGTAACGCTATTACTACTATCCTGTTATTTGCATTGGCATTTTTTTCTGTGTCCGTTAATTCATACTTTTCTAACGCTATTCCTACTATCCTGTGTTGTGCATTGGCGTTTTATGGTGTCTGTTATTTTGTACCTGCTCGGGAATCAAGGGAGAATGCTTGCTAGCCGCCTCCCTCGATTTCCCGAGCGCCAGGGCCGCGGAGTACGTCTCAGGCAGCCCCACCTGTGGCTCTTGTGGCTTATTACCTCACTTATTTGCCTCAGCCCGCCTGCACCTGGTGCAAGGGGGGGAGGAGCGAAGGCTCCACATGGGAACTGCAGGTCCCGGAGTATCCATTTTGATGCAAGGTTGCCTCGTGGCTGCTTTTACCACCCTGGATCTGTCTCCTGACTGGGAGCTTAGGTGTAGTCTGGTTTTCTGAGGGGCTTGTGTGCCAACAGGCACTGTTTTTTCTTTGTACTGTATTTTTCTGCATAGTAACCCTGCTTTCTTTATTACCTCTGGCTTGGCCTAGTTAATCTCTGTGTTCTCAACAACACTGACAAGAATTCTTGTGGCTCAGAAACAACAGACTTCTGTTTGTTTACATTTAAATTAAAATGCAACTTAGTTTATTATACTCATTACAGTCTATATACTAAAAGTGCACAGAGGGAACACCCTCCCTCCCTCTATCACCCCCCTCAGCTCCCTAACCCTCCTCACTCATCCCAACAATTGGGATATCTCCTTGAGGGACATATATATTTACCAAGGGGTCACTAATCTATATGAGCATAGCTCCCCCTGTAGGTTGGTGCTCAGATTTGCCCATAATTGGCCTGCTCTGTCTGTGCCTCATAATTGGCCTGCTTTGTCTAGGCCCCATAATTGGCCTGCTTTGACTGTGTCCCATAATTGGCCTGCTTTGACTGTGCCCCATGATTGGCCTGCTCTGTCTGTGCCCCATGATTGGCCTGCATTGACTGTACCCCAGGATTGGCCTGCTTTAACTGAGCCATTGCCACTGGACAACCTCAGCTTGGCTATTTATATACATAGATTTATATACACTTTCTTGCCACTGCCATAATATATGGGGTGCTGCCCCGGATATTCTGTTTGTGACACTTGTCCAATTCACCTGCTCGGGCATTGTGAAGCCCCTCCTACTGGCCAACTCCAACTCCCCGGGCTCTCAAGAACCGCAGAGAAGGTCTCCAGCGCATCCTCCATCTCGGCTACTGCGCACTTCCGCGAGATCCTGACAGCTATGTTTAGTTTTATTGGATTACAGGCGATTGCAACACAGATACTAATTTTTTTTGAATAGAGAACCAGTGACGGCTCATCTTCGGTTAGAAAGGCTCCCATTACCTAATGGATCTAGACTTCTTAGCACTTTTCTGTGATTACACCTTCGGACAAACATTCCAACCTCTATTTACACTACTCTTGTTCATATCTTGAGGCTTCGCAGGCTACCAAGGAAATCGAGCCTCACCTCGCCTCAGGGGTGAGGTTCTTAGGATTCTTGACACAACCTTAGGAGTTTCTTTGTCAACCACAGTCACAGGTGTCCTCCATCCACTTTGAGTACTGGAGACAACAAGGGTGTGGTCAGGAGCCCCTCCGCACACTGGCCCACATGGTAGATTTTTTCTTGGATGAGACCACTTGCTTCATAGATCAAGGGGGAATGGAAAGGATCCATTTGGCCCTGTCCTAATCTTTATAGTGGACTCAGACGTGCATCATGGGGATTGGAGAACTGCTTGTGCCTCCACATCGAAGGATGACCATTGGACAATCAGAGAATCCGCTTTCCT
>OW240920.1:48357909-48592909 GCA_933207985.1 Pelobates cultripes | reverse complement strand
AATGAGTACCATTAAATAGGGTAATAGTAACATCCACAGGATGTACTTGGAAACCAGAGTAATCTGAATGTACCCTTTTGATCTGCAATACTTTATTATTATTTCACAAATATATCAAGTTTTACTAGAAACTAGCACTCAAACATCTCTCCTGTATATGCTACACTGGCAAAAAGATTTTGGGAAGATTCCAATATGATGATTGGCAAGATATCTGGGAGAAAATTGTGGAGTTTTCCTCTTGTATGAATCATTAAGAACAGAGTTATAGAACACATAAGTAATGGTATCTTATGCTTACACAGCGGCACAAAATGCAAAATCATGTGACAAATCCTGAAACCTATCAATACCAATGGTAGACATGTCTCAGGGTTTATTTGCTGTTTTCAGCTGAGATTAACGATCAGCTCCTTCAGTATGTTGCCACGGTTACTCACCTGATAGTAGTAACCAGCCCTGCTGTTAATCAGGCAGCCTATTTAAGCAGCAAATCCCAGTACCTCCTTGCCCTTGCGTGGTTTCCTGTTTCCCAGAAGTCTCCTTGTTCCTGTGAGTTCCTGTTTGTTCCTGGTTCCTGACTCTGGCCTTGTTCCTGACTCCTGACTCTGACCTTGTTCCTGACTTCGCTGCTCTCCGTTCTCCTGATCCTGGCTCGTCTGACTACCCGCTTTGGTGACTGACCCCTGCTAGCCTCCTGGACTTTGCTTTTGGTTATTACGTTATTTTCCATTTATTAATAAAAGTGTTTTTGCATCTAGCTCTGTCTCTGTCTAGTTCCTGGTCCCTAACAACATGTCTGTGTATACACTATCACTGCAAAGTCACTATTACTACTCTATTAAAACAGATTGTTTCATATATTAGCACTAGACAGAGTAATTCACCATGACCCTTAGACGTTTCTACACTGTGTTGTTGGCCTGTAAAACATTGAGAATAAATTAATCACCAAAGTTCGTGGAAGCCTGGAGGTAAAATATGGAAAATGTAATATTTTAAAGTTTAGCAACACACCATTCAAAGTATTAAGTGAAAATGAGAAGCATGACTAAGAGAAGGATGTAAGGAAAAGCTGGGGAAAGATAAAGAAAGTAAAGTCAATGAGGGGGTCCACAAGTTATGGCCTAGGGCAGAGTAGGATGCTCCAAACATAAAGGCCAGATATTATAGAAAAATCAAATGGGGTGTGTAATGGATCACCTGGCACCCTGACTGGGTACCTTCCATTGACGGATGCTACTAGTGCTTTCCAAGGGCTCCAAGCACTAGCTCCACTAAACATCATAACTACCGCAGACCCCACAAACCGCCGCAGCTTGGTTGGGGTCTCGCCGTCTTACACCCACTCTGGACCCAAGACCAGGGTTCAGCTTCCAGTAGGTATACCTCTCTTGTAATCCAGAGAGCAGGAACAGGAACAGGAACAGCTCTTACAAGAGCTAGTGATTATACTCTAGGGATTATACTCTATACTCTAGTGATTACAGCAATCCCCAGAGTGAGGTTCTCCAATCCCCCAAACATGAGCCAAGACTTCATGAAGGGTAGAACAAGTCTGTTTAATGCAAGCCAGCACTCATAATTTATACAATTCCTCAGGCCAGGGGCACACCCCCTGGGCTTGATGGAACACAGACACACAAACCAATCAGAACAATACAACAATGTCTGACTCTCCCACATACAGCACACAAGCCCTCCACTCTGCCTGTGATATAATTAACTAAGACAATGGACTAACTCAATTAACTCAATTAAAAACATAAATTTTCCCCCATTTTCTGGATGTACCTCAAGACTATGACATACACCTCTAAATTACATATCTCCTGATAGCCCTGATCTGGGTGAGCAACATACTCAAAAATCACCCAGATCGGATCAGGGGTTTGGGAATTTTGTGGAGGTCATCGTTTTACCAACAACACACGAGGCAGTAGAAGAAAGGAGTTCCATGTATTTTGGCCTTGCGGTCAGTCTCCGTTCGAGAGGTGAAAAACACAAAAATAGTCAATATAATGGGCTGTGCCTGTGTTCGTATAAATCCCCTTGTTCATGTGTATCATTTTACCGAACGCCGGGCCGTTCGTGTGTTTTCCCACGAACGGGTGGAGGTATGGAGGTCTCTGCGGTGTTCGCGTGGTCGAGTGTCAGATTTGGGTTCCAGACAATTGACAACCAAACACCACTGGTGAACACGTGGTGGCAAGATGGCCGCCGCCACGTGTTCAAATGTCGAACGGCACCCACCCAAGGAATACACAGTGCATTCATATGATTCTCAATCAGGCTAGAGGGAATAATGATGGGGAGGTAAATTAGAGCCACGTTCTTCTCCGGGGTTGTCTGGTTGTTTGGTAGTTTGTTCGTTTGTCGAATGGAGATATTTAACAGGTTGGCCATTGGATTCCTACCGAACAACAGACGAATGCTTCAATTCAATGATTACTTTTTGCCTTAAAAGTCATGAACCATAGGGAATTGAACCTAATGTTGCCACAATAAACATTCTGGACAGCCAAAACAAAAGATGGTGGAAAGTAGCCAAACGCAATCTGCTACATACCCCAAAATACAACATATCCCCACATCCCCTGATAGCCCTGATCTGGGTGAACAACATATCCAAAAATCACCCCTATCTGTTCAGGGGTTTAGGAATTTCCTGGAAGTCTTATTTTTGCCCCACCGTGCACATGCTCCCATGCCCAAAACAATTCCATACACTAGATGGCAAAACACTGCTGGATAATTTAAGATGGCCGCCGCCACATGTTTGAATCTGTTCCAGTTAAAGTTCAAGGGGCAGAAACAGTGCCTTTAAAATGCAATATGCCAAAATAGTGTTTTAAAAGGGCAATATATCCCAGGGGCCATAGTCACAGGGCAAGCAGGCCTCTCCAAATTTCAATGACGAAGGTGCTTTCGTCACAGGGTGTACTAGGAATAAGAGAGTATACAAATGATGGAATAAACTCAAAGCATTGCAATATACTGGATGCACTCACATGGAACAGATCACACCAGTGGTGGTATGTTATTGTGATACCAGGACCTCTTATATCTTGGACATAGAGGAGCTTAACACAAAATAAAGTGCAAGTGATTGCTCACCTTAACGAGAGCCAGATATAATTGTCTTTCAGTAAAATTATTATTATTATTTTATTATTTATATAGTGCCAGCAAATTCTGTAGTGCTGTACATGAGATAGCACTTGTGTCAGTAAAGGGAGACACAGCCCTTCCTGAGATGGAATCGGGTAGCAGGAATCCACAGAACTTAGAAGTAAGGCTGGTATACTTTTATTTAAAAAACAAACAAACATATTAACCCCTTAAGGACACATGACGTGTGACATGTCATGATTCCCTTTTATTCCAGAAGTTTGGTCATTAAGGGGTTAAAATATAGTAAAAAAAAATAAAAAAATACTGACAAGAATAAATAATGTCCATAGGTCCTCACAGTACTCAAGATGTGTTTTGCCAATTTCCTCAGCTTTTTAAATTATAGATGTTAAGACACCCCTGGTGTCTTTAAGAGAAACCGCCGTTTAGTTAGCCTTCCCCTTTCGCAATACCAATAACTCCGTTCGCATAGACTGCAGTATACGAACCAACATCAGGTGAAGTGGCAATCTCCCGACCGGAATCCGTGAAACGCTCCAAACTCGCGAACAGAAATCCACGAACCGCCGCTAACCGCCGCTAACCGCTGAACAACGATATCCACCAAGCGGCTTTCGGTTCCAGTAAGCAGTCTCTAAGCGCGAATAAGAAATCCCCCCAATAACGAGAAAGAAGCTCTGCATTGAGGATCAAACAGGATCTGGCTTTACTGTGGGCTACCTGCCCGTATTTATGCAGGTCTCCCACTTGGTGGACACTCCCCTAGGGGACCAAATGGGAGACTGGAATTACAGACAGACATGGGGGCATTTCAGACATACAGTCACAAGCTTTTCCCACAATGCAGTATTGTTTCATCCCCTCTGCCCTGGAGATAATTGAGAAGTAATTCAATTATCTCCAGGACAAAGACAAATCGCCATCTTAAATACAATACCAGAAAATGCATAAAAATACATAACTTTATAATAACCGAACATTTCCCATTCGCATCACATATCCCCAGTGTCAGGATACTGACAGGGATCCAATACGCAGAGTGCGGACAGAAGGAGGTACGTATACCGGACCTTAGAATGGCCGGACAAACGTATGGACAAAACAAGAATAGTCAAAAGGTAAGCCGAGGTCGAGGGAGCCGGAGGACAGGTAAGCGAGATACAAGCCGAGTCAAAGGAGAGGAGAGGACAACAGGACAAAAGACAAGCAAGGTCAAAACCGAAAACACTAAGAGAGAGAACGCGCTGAGTGACTAGCAAGCTAGAACCACGACAGGGCAATGAGCAGTAGTAAAGGTTTCCTTTAAATACCCTGTCACCTTAATTGAGACCACGCCCCCAAAAGGTCCGGAATAGCGGTTCCCGGCACTTCACGTAATGCTGACGTCATGACGTCGACGCTAGCCGTCGCGTCATAAAAGGGGGAGGAGCTAGCGCGGCCGGCGCGAAAACGGCCGGAATTTGCCGAAATGCTAGGGGCAAGGAGCCCCTAAACAGAGAGGATGTCTTCCCTGGAGTCAGCACCAACAGGTACCCTGACAGTACCCCCCCTTCTAGAAACGCCCACTGGGCGGATGGGACCGGGCTTAGAAGGAAAACGAACGTGGAAGGCCCGAAGAAGGCGAGGAGCATGCAAGACCTCTCTTCTGGACCATAACCTTTCCAGTCTATGAGGTATTGCAACTTCCCCCTAGAAATACGAGAATCAAGGATGGACCTAATGATATATTCTTCCTGACCATCCACACGGACCGAGGGTGGAGGAGCAGAGCGGGAGGAAAATTTGTTACAAACAAGAGGTTTCAATAAAGACACATGAAAAGAGTTAGGGATGCGTAGAGTAGGGGGCAGGTCCAGTAAATAAGAAACCGGGTTGATCCTCCTCAGCACCCTGTAAGGGCCTATGTAACGAGGAGCAAACTTCAAAGAGGGGACTTTCAGGCGAATGTGTCTGGTACTCAACCAGACCCTATCACCCGGAGAAAAAATAGGAGCAGGCCGTCTACGTCTATCAGCATGCAACTTAAACACTGCGGAACTACGTGTAAGAATTTGTTGAGTCTGATCCCACAACTTTCTCAGGTTGGCTATATGAATATCAACCGACGGTACCCCCTGGGAAGGAGACACCGACGGAAGAACAGTAGGGTTAAAGCCATAGTTCAAGAAAAAGGGGCTATTACGAGTGGAACCACAAACAAGGTTGTTGTGAGCAAACTCCGCCCAAGGAATCAGACCGACCCAGTCGTCCTGGTGTTCAGAAACAAAACAACGTAGATATTGCTCAATTTTTTGGTTAGTGCGTTCGGCTGCTCCGTTAGATTGAGGATGATAGGCCGAAGAAAAATTCAGTTTGATGCCCAACTGGGAACAGAAGGATCTCCAAAAACGGGAAATAAACTGGGAACCCCTGTCCGACACAATCTCATTGGGAATACCATGCAAACGGAAAATTTCTCTAGCAAATATCACGGCCAGTTCAGGAGAGGACGGAAGTTTAGGCAAGGGAATGAAATGAGCCATTTTAGTAAACCTGTCAAGGACCGTGAGGATAACCGTGTGCCTACTGGAAACCGGCAGATCAACAATAAAATCCATAGCCAAACAAGCCCAAGGTTTGTTGGGAACGACTAAGGGCTGCAATAAACCACAAGGGAGATCCCGTGGTAGTTTATTCCTGACACAAACATCGCAAGCCTTGACAAAGTCTTCCACATCCCTACGTAAACTAGGCCACCAGAAGTCTTTGGAGATCAGGCAGTAAGTTTTGTGTATGCCGGGGTGACCAGCGAACTTGCTATCGTGAAAACAGCGAATAATGTCCACTTGGAATTTGGGAGACACGAACAAGCGGCCCACAGGAGTACGCTCGGGAGCAAGAGATTGTTCGTTCATTATATCTAAGAGCAATGGAGAGTGTATTTTGACATTGGTGTTGGCGATAATATTGACTTCAGGAATAATAGGGAACAAAGTGTCTTCTGTAGAGGCGATAGGTTCGTGCTGACGAGACAATGCGTCTGCCTTAGTGTTCTTAGAACCAGGCCTGTAAGTATATAATTAAAGTGTGTAAGGAACATAGACCAACGTGCTTGCCTGGCAGATAATCTTTTGGCCTCCCCCATATAAGATAAATTTTTGTGATCAGTCAAGATAGTAACTGGGAGAACAGTGCCCTCTAACAGATGTCTCCATTCCTTTAATGCCATAATGATAGCTAAGAGTTCTCTATCACCAATGTCATATCTCCTTTCAGTGTGTGATAGTTTCTTGGAAAAAAAACCGCAAGGGTGCAGCGGCTTATCTAAACTTTGTCTTTGGGACAACACTGCGCCTATCCCTGTTTCAGACGCATCAACTTCAAGTAAAAAGGGTAGAGAGGTATCAGGATGAACTAATACAGGTGCTGAGGCAAAAGACTGTTTGAGCGTTTCGAAAGCAGATAAAGCCTCAGTAGACCAGGTTTTGGTATCGGCTCCTTGTTTGGTCATATTAGTGATAGGAGCGATAACAGAGGAGTACCCTTTAATAAAACGTCTGTAATAATTAGAAAATCCAAGAAATCTTTGTATGGCTTTGAGTCCCTTAGGTAAAGGCCAATCTAAAATCGATTTTAGTTTGGTCGGGTCCATCATAAACCCGTCTTTGGAAATTACATAACCTAAGAAAGTTACCTGAGACTGATCAAAGCTACATTTTTCCAATTTACAATACAATCCATGTTGTAAAAGTTTCTGCAATACCTTTCTGACTTGTCTATGATGTGAGTTAATGTCTCTAGAATGTATTAGTATATCATCCAAATATACAATCACACATTCATGTTGGAATTCTCTAAGAACTTCATTGATCAAGTCTTGGAAGACGGCCGGGGCATTACAAAGCCCAAACGGCATTACGGTATACTCATAATGCCCGTAACGGGTATTAAATGCTGTCATCCATTCATCTCCTTGTTTAATTCGCACCAAGTTATATGCTCCTCTCAAGTCAAGTTTGGTAAAAATACTCGAGCCCTTTAGTCTGTCAAAGAGTTCAGTAATCAAAGGAATAGGGTAAGCATTCCTGATAGTAATTTTGTTCAATCCCCGATAGTCTATACAAGGACGTAAGGTACCGTCTTTCTTTTCTACAAAAAAGAAACCCGCCCCCGCCGGAGAAGAAGACTTTCTAATAAATCCTTTGTCTAAATTCTCCTTGATGTATTCCTCTAAAACTAAATTTTCCTTGGTGGATAAAGGGTATACCGTACCCCTAGGAGGCATAGTACCAGGGAAAAGTTTAATAGAACAGTCATAAGACCGGTGGGGAGGTAAAGTATCCGCCTTACCCTTGTCAAATACAGATTTGAGGTCTAGATATTGTAATGGTATCTGAACGTCTGTGGATTGGGAAGAGTTAGTATAAGAGTTTACGGGGCAAACAGAAGTAACTCTCTGCAGACATTCTTTCCTACAACCAATACCCCAAGAAACGATTTCTCCACTCTCCCAGTCAATCTGAGGGTTATGTCTCTTGAGCCAAGAATATCCTAGTACCACAGGGACTGCCGGGGAGGAAATTAACAGAAGGGAAATCAACTCCTCGTGGAAGATACCAACAGTAAGCTTAACGGGTTTGGTCTCATGGAATATTACTGGCTCCGATAAAGGTCTACCATCTATGGCCTCAACGGCCAAGGGTGTATCTCTCAGTTGGAATGGGATACAATGCTTATTAGCGAAGGTTTGGTCTATAAAGCTTTCTGCTGCTCCAGAATCTAACAATGCCATCGTAGAAATAAACCCATTTTCCCAAGCTAGAGAGACAGGAATCAGAAGCCTATGGTCTTTTTTATTATGTATAGAGGACAGTAACGAAACACCCAAGGCCCGTCCTCTAAGGGAACTTAGGTGCGAGCGTTTCCCGGGCGATTAGGGCAACTAAGACATAGGTGACCTCTCCGCCCGCAGTATAAACAGAGACCCTCCCTTCTTCTGTACTGTCTCTCAGCCTCAGATAAGCGAGTATTACCTATTTGCATAGGTTCTGGTGGAGTAGGATTAAAGGAGTCAGGGTTCTGAAATGAGGGAGCAAGTCTTACAGGAAGTCTAGTAATTCTTTCCCGAGTGTTCTGCCTCTGTCTCATGCGTTCATCTATTCTGGAAATGAAAGATACTAAATCCTCTAAATTTTCCGGAAGTTCTCTTGTGGCAATCTCATCTAGAATTTCATCAGACAACCCATTCAAGAATACATCCATAAAAGCTTGTTCGTTCCATTTCACTTCTGCTGCCAATGATCTAAACTCTAATGCATATTCTACAAGGGTCCTATTCTGTTGTTTAAGGCGTAACAGGGATCTGGCCGCATTAATCTTCCTTCCTGGGGGGTCAAAAGTCCTTCTAAATGCCGTGACAAAAGCAGTGTAGTTGTAGACTAGAGGATTGTCATTCTCCCAAAGGGGATTGGCCCATCTAAGTGCTTTATCTATTAGCAGAGTTATAATGAAGCCTACTTTAGCCCTGTCAGTAGGGTAAGCCTGGGGTTGAAGTTCAAAATGTATGCTTATCTGGTTTAAAAAACCACGACAAGCATCGGGCGAACCCCCATAACGTAACGGTGAAGTGACATGGGAAGATGCGCCTACAGTGGCTACTTCCAAACCAGTACTTAGTGGGAGGCTAGCAGTGGAACGTACTTCTTCTGACTGGGTGCTGGAACGTGTTAGCAAAGTTTGTAATGCTAAAGCCATTTGGTCCATTCTATGGTCCATGGCCTCAAATCTGGGGTCAGGAGGACTAGCACCTGCAGGATCCATTTGGCCCTGTCGTAATGTCAGGATACTGACAGGGATCCAATACGCAGAGTGCGGACAGAAGGAGGTACGTATACCGGACCTTAGAATGGCCGGACTAACGTATGGACAAAACAAGAATAGTCAAAAGGTAAGCCGAGGTCGAGGGAGCCGGAGGACAGGTAAGCGAGATACAAGCCGAGTCAAAGGAGAGGAGAGGACAACAGGACAAAAGACAAGCAAGGTCAAAACCGAAAACACTAAGAGAGAGAACGCGCTGAGTGACTAGCAAGCTAGAACCACGACAGGGCAATGAGCAGTAGTAAAGGTTTCCTTTAAATACCCTGTCACCTTAATTGAGACCACGCCCCCAAAAGGTCCGGAATAGCGGTTCCCGGCACTTCACGTAATGCTGACGTCATGACGTCGACGCTAGGCGTCGCGTCATAAAAGGGGGAGGAGCTAGCGCGGCCGGCGCGAAAACGGCCGGAATTTGCCGAAATGCTAGGGGCAAGGAGCCCCTAAACAGAGAGGATGTCTTCCCTGGAGTCAGCACCAACAGGTACCCTGACACCCAGATAGCCTGGATCTGAGTGCATATTATTGGCGAATAGCGCTCAGATCCCAAACACATAGTTCAATCGCCATGGAGTCAAAGTCCTTACAGTCTTTCGGTATGCAATTGATTCCATGGGAAGGCTATCTGGGTTAAGTCCTTTCGTGTGTTGTAAAACTCCCGAACGGCCGGTGTTCGTACGCTTTCGTCGAGGCAGTCAGGCGACCAGTTGTTTCAGCGGTGTTCGGCAGAAAAAGTGTCCGTTTTTAGTTCCATGAAATCAGTGCCAAACACTGCTGGGCTTTTGTGTGTTTTAAAATGGCCGCTGCCTCGTGGTCGACATACGAACGATGGCCACCCTGAATTCGTTTTAATTGAGAAGTGTCTGCGGTTAACCACAACGTTCTAATTGGGATCAAGAGGTTAACCAGCAGCACACTTCTATCCTGGGTGGCCCTCCGTTTGGTAGATTTGTTTGGTGAAAACAGTCATTCGTATGGCTGGGCTATAGAAACAGCCATTTACACGAACGGGGGCAGAAATAGACAAATCCACCACAATAGACAGACAGATGGTTCTGTCACAATAGATATACATACATACATATAAAGTTATCTTAAAAAACAGGGGGCTGCATTTACCTGAACATGCATAAATGGGTGCTGCTGGTGCCAATTCATACAATACACAAAATCCAGCGCACTCACTCATTCACTAAACCAGGGGTAGTCAACCTGGTCCCTGTCACCCACTAGTGGGTGGTTTGGGATTTCAGGTGGGTGGTGGAGGGTTCAGCAGAAAACGCCTGGTGGGCCTCGATGGCCATGAACAAAGGCCGGCAGGGGAGATCCTTTCATCTCCCCGGCCAGCCCATGCAAAGTCAGCCTTGCTGTAAGCCCTCTCAGGCTGGTGAGTAGATGAAACATCTCCCTCACCAGCCCACTGGAACTTAGTTCCAGCAGAGGGAGGGAAGGGCCTGGGAGCCCCTGTGTTCCTTCTGCATGGAGGACATGAAAGTCAGCCTGCAGCCGGAGGAGCTGCAGGCTAAAGTGGACATGCCATCACTGGACCACCAGGGCTTGCAGCATTATGCCCCCCTCCCTGGTAAAAGGTAAGAAGAAGGAAGGGGGAGGCATTAAGATAGATTTTTACATCTCACCCACCTGCACACAGCATAGATATGCACCACGCACAAACACACTACACCCCTCACACATACTACAACCCTCACACACACACTGTCCACACACACACTGCCCTACTCACACACACACATACACACCGTCCCCCAGACACACACTGCACCCCTCACACACCGTCCCCCAGACACACACTGCACCCCTCACACAGTGCCCCCCCACACAATACCCACACACACTACCCTTCACACACAGCACCACTCACACATACAGTATCCTTCACACACAAACACACACAGCAACCTTCACACACACACACACACACAGCACCTCACAGACACACATTGAAAAAATTGAATAGAAAATAGAAAACAAGGAAAAAAATAAATGTAAAAAAATCCCTCCTTTCTAAAAAAAAATAAATAAAATTTTAAAAAATCACACATGCGCTATTATAGTAATTACTGTGGCACTAGTGGGCGGCAAGGAAATGTTACCATCAACAAAGATACAAAAGTGGGTGGTAGGTATTAAAAGGTTGACTAACCCTGCACTAAACAGAAACTTCAAAGCTCACAGATTTTATTAGTTGTTTTTTTAAACACCTAATCTAGTCAAAAACAATGGGGGTTTAGTTACAGTATATGATCATACATTGCATAAGCCTGCCACAACGTTAATGTAGCCCATTTTTAGCAAGTCCAGCTCAAACAACTTAATGTCTGCTCATTACATTTTATTTTAGAATGTGCATCAGGCCCGCAGAGGCAGTGTTATTCTCTGGGAAATGTTCTGCTGGGGAACCTTAATTTCTGGCATTCATGTGGATGTTACTTTGACAAGTACTATCTTCTTAGAGATTGTTGCAGACCATGTACACCCCTTCATGTCAATGGTGTTCCCTGACCTCTTTTAGCAGAATAATGCACCATGCCAAATGGCAAAAAAGTTAAGTAATGGTATTAGTAACATGACAAAAAGTTCAAGGTGTTGTCTTGGCCTTCAAATTCTTTAGACCTCAATCTGACTGAACATCTTTGGAATGTGCTGGAACAACAAATTCAATCAGTGGATGTCCCACCTTGCAACTTGCAGGACACAAAGGACCTGTTGCTAGTGTCTTGGTGCCAGGTACGACAGGACACTTTCAGAGGTCTTGTGGAGTCCATGCCTCCATGCCTCAAGCTGTTTATTTACAGAAGAAAGGAGGACCTATACGATATTAGGCAGATGGTGTAATTGTCGTGGCTGATTAGTGTATACCTGAGTTAATTTTTTATAAAAAACAAAATTAGAACATAAAGTCTCACATACATCTTCTTTTACTTTGGCTCCAGCCACCACCTCTGCAGAAATACTATATATGCAATATTTCCTCCCCATCGTTCCCCACAATGTGTAAGACCCTATCTGACTCAAAGGACATTTGCTAATTTCAAGTAATCAGGGAGGGAGAGGAGCTCAAATAATACTACAATAATTCTTTCATGGGAACATCAATGTTATGTATTTTCTAAATGCCCCATAAATTTCAAAAAAAGCTATATTTGGACATTATACATGTTGATTATTTTGTTTATTTACTTGTTTTCATATGCAAGTTATTATACTGAATTACAACTATGTTGCAAGTGCTAAACTGATTTAGCCACTTAAGCACGGCGGGCGTGCTATGCCGTCCTTGGGGACCCAGCTCTAAACACCGGGGAGTGGCATAGCACGTCCCCGCCGTCCTTTCTACTTACCCGGTCCTCTCTTGGACCTTTCTCAAGATCAAATGGCAGAAAGGTCCCAGAGGGGACCGAAACGTCAATCTGCTAATTTACTTTATGGAATAAAAGGAAACTTCATACATAAGACAGTGAGTGCAGCCCATATGTTCACTTGTTTTGTATAATCAAACCCCAGGACTGGCACCCGGCATTTGCACAATTGAGTTTGGACTGAGTGCAAGGATATCATTTTGCTTTGTATATATATATATATATATATATATATACACATATACATATATTTATATATATATTAATATCAAAGTAAACACAGAATGATATTGATTAAATATATATATATATATATATATATATATAATTACAATTATATATAGAATGATATATAGAATGATGGGAGTCTAGCTAACTCCTTGGTTTGCACCCCTCCCTGTCACAGGTGCCTCATACCAGGGCCCTATTTAGCCTTGTACTGCAGAGAGCCCCAGGTGGAATTTTTTCCCCAAGTAAGTGGGTTAATCTCATAAGAGCAGACATTAGGCTGTTCGAGTAGGACCTGCCAAAGATGGGGTACATTGACGTTATGGACGGCTTATGCAATGTATGATCATATAATGTAACTAAACCCCCATTATTTTTGCCTAGATTAGGTGTTTTTAAAAAAAACTAAAAAAATCTTTCAACATGAAGTTGCTGTTTAGTGGATAGGTGAATGCACTGGATCTTGTGTATTATATATATATTTGTGTACGGGGTAATTCGAGGACGTACAATTAAAGGTATGTAGTTCGATAAGGACCAAAGTCGGTTGAGGTGTGCCGAAACCGACGAAAGGTCAAGCCTGCAAAAGAGGGCCCACCTGGTATATTGATGTAAATAATAAAGGGTGAGGTGGGAGGGGAACTTCAAAACGGCGACGATAGGTAAGCTGGGATTTACTGGGGATTTAAATAGGAAAATAACCCCTCCCACAAATTCAGGCATTTGCCTTCCACTTGTGTACGGGGTAATTCGAGGACGTACAATTAAAGGTATGTAGTTCGATAAGGACCAAAGTCGCTTGTGGTGTGCCAAAACCGACGAGAGGTCAGGCCTGCAAAAGAGGGCAAAGATATAAGACAAGATTAATTTCACAATTAGTAGTCATTTAGTCACATTATCGAAATGACCGTCTGATTTTATCCTGGGTTACGAATGTTACTATTGTATACCAACTTCCCATATTTGACTTATGTGTGTCGTAACACGCCCATTAGAGGCTGCTGTTGTATTGACATGGAATGCAGGGCCCGAGTAGGAGGATTAAGGCCTGCGTGGAGTATTTAAAGTAACAAATATCACAGTTATTAAAGATAGTAAGGGATAGTTAGGGACCTGGCTAACCTGGTCTTTGATTACTAGTATAAATTTTGAACCGGGCACAATTTAAATTGCCCGACTGAGTTTTGGTATGAGGAGTAGACGATGTAACAATTGTTGATTTTCTTAAATTCTTGATGCATGGGTAAAGGTCAAATGTTCCCGACAGCAAAATTCTTTCTTTTGGACTCAAGAAATCGTAGAAAGCCAAGTAAGCTGCTGACTTAAATTACTATGTTAGTAGGTTATAAAAGGGAGGCTTAATGGTTAATTTGAAAACTCCCCCATAGATTGTACTGTTGATAGGAAGTGAATTGGATGATTTGTGGCGTATTGATCTCTGACACCTGTCAGCGCTTTTACTGAATAAGAAAGAAAATTGGAGCTGTTGGGTATATTGTCTACATGTAATGTTAAATTCCTGTAGGTATAGTTTCAATAGTATTGTAGGCTGGTTTCAGAGAGATGTGGCAAAAATTGTGCAAGCAACCATTTATAACTGTAACGCATTTATTATCTCGAATCAAATATCATACTTACACATATCGTAAGCGGTAGAGTATGTTTGATTGGTATTCGTAGACAAATCTTTCCTGCATAAAAACTGTAATCTAAGGCATGATTAGACCTTTTTGACCTGCAGAGGATCTCTGGACTGTATGTTCTTTAAGCTCAACCTTTACTTTTAAGCAAGGTCCGACTTCAGGACTATAGGAGTCGCTAGGGCGGGGGACTTGAGAAAAGATAGTACGTTACCTGGAGCTATTTCTTGTAGTATGCTGTGAGGAGGGAAGAAAATATATATGTTTTAACAATGCAAACTTTGATGCCAATTGAATATCCCGTATAGTAGAGCTTCTTGCAAACGAGTACTGATAGGTGAAGATAAGGACTATCCGGTGAGAGGTGAGGCCCTACCATTTGCCCCGTGTCTGAGAGAGGCCCTACCTTTGATTTGGCCCGTGTGGACTTGTATCTACTATGCGCAGCGGGTTGTTAAACTGTTGGTGGCGGTAAAAGAGACTATACTTGTGGCCGTGATATGTGAGGCCTACCCAAGACCTTGCGAGGTACTAACTCAGAGTTGGACCGCTGGGTGGAACCTCTGTGTCGGGGTGAGTAGATGGCCTTGTGCAATTTATTTAACTAAGTTCAGAACTTCTAACCCTTGGCAGGCTTGTTTCTTGTGGATGAGCGTTAACATAACCTACCATGTGTGAGTAACTGGATAGAACCACAGCGAAAAGGACAGTAAAAGGCACCTGACGAACTATCTGTTGTGATGCAAACCGAAGAATAGAATGAAATGCCGTGATTCATAGTGGGGAAAATGTGTGCACTTAAGATAGGAACCTGAAAAGGGGCTTTGATTGTGGTTTAAGCTTAAAGATGATACATGTTCGTATAATAAATACCCTATAATCGTTTACTTGATAGGCTTGGGACCCTATGGTGTAACTTCTTAGACAGAAACAGATAGCATGACCAAAGTTAATCCTGATGGACCTCTTGAACTTAAATAACATAGTGAAATGTATGCAATATTAAATAACGTGATGAATGAATTGAATGCTCATGGAGAACCCTGCGAATGTCAAGCGTGCAGAGACAAGTCTCTATTAGTTGTAAAGGATTTGAATGGTATTCGTTTGTTCGTAATGACGGCCGAGTGATGCCTCGATATTTGATATGAAATGAGTGGGAATTCTGTTTACCCTGTTTTTATTAGATTGCTAATGCTTTAACCTGCATAGCTTTTATAATCGACATAGACGTGATAATTAAGCGATAGTATGAGTCAACGTATGTAATTTAGAACTCAATGTACTGAAAAGCCCCTAATGGGTTGCAAAGTAATAAATAATTTTATTTTCATTCACTTTCTTTTTTTCTAATTCATTTTGATTCACTAATTATTATTATTTATATTAATTCTTATATTTTTATATTTTTTTATTTTTTACTCTTTATTATTTATTTATTTTTATTTTTATTTTATTTTATTTTTTCCTCTCTCTCTTTATTTATTTTTATTTTTATTTTATTTTTATTATTTATATTTTCATTTTATTTTATTTTTATTTCCATTTATCATTATTATTATTATTTTTCACTATTCAATTAATTATTTTCATTTATATATTTTTAATCTTTATTATTAACCTTTTTATTCTAACAAGAAGAACTTTTTATAAACACTTTTTTCCTATTCTAAATTATTTTTAACAAGAAGATAAAATTCAATAACTGCAAGAGACACTAAAACCATTCAAATTTGATTTAATCCATTACAACTATGGGACCTATATGTAAGTCTGTAATTCTAATTAAAAAACGTTATAAATGAGATTCAGAGGGAACACTATTTCTAAACATTTATTGTATATAAGTCAAAGTCCAAAAGTGTGTCTAAAATATTTTCACTCCCCCCCCCTTCCTTATTTCTGAAACAAGAAATACATAATATAAAATGTCTTAAGTGTAAAATATATATTGTCATACAAGATATATGACATACAATGTCTAAATTTAGAAATCTGTATATGGATTATTTGAATATTGATATATGCTCTTTGATACTTTTCTATGCTATTTCGGCTCTTCATTTTTGAGTCCGATACGAACTGAAGGAAATGACGATATCAAGGACTACATTACCCATCAGTATATCGTTTCACAACCGGAAGTGACATCCACGAACGCAAAGAACTATGGGGCATGTAGCAAGAACAAACCGGAAGTGACGCGACGCCATTTCGTGCGCGTCATAACAAATCACTACGGACCGGCAAAAAAGAATTTTTGGCGGGAAAATTAAGATTTAAAAGGCAGAGAAGAGAGAAGACACCCTGAAGCCGACTGAGGAAGCCGATTTTCGGTGAAACGCGTTTTGGCTGCAAGTGGACCTATGCTAGACCACTTAATACATTAGTATTACTTATATATGTTTTTATATATTTTTTGTTTTTATAATAGTTTGTATACATTTTAACATTGATAATAAATATAGTTGTTATATACTTCACTTCCTGCATCCTGTACAAGTGATTCAAGAAAGGGATAGTGTCACCCTACAAATTGACACTGAATCTATATACTTAGAGCCAGTTAAAAAGGCTCTAAAGAAGATGAGAGAGGGGTTGTGTGGTCTACCCAAAAGACACAGACGCTTGGAAGTTTAGAGCCTTATCACTGCAAAAGGCTCTAAAAAATGTGAGTTAATTTACGTTACAACTCACACTTATAATCTAAATTTATCAGACATATTGCACTATTATTTGTATATATCTCTTTTCTTTTTTATATACAAGAAAATATAAGCACTGTATAGATGGTAAGTGCATTGTAGGCACTACATATGTATATTCACAACTGTTAAAGTTATATTTAAGCGCTACACTCATGGAAATTGAGGGTTTAAAGGGATAGATACCTGATAAATCTGAAATTTTCCCTTGTTGTTTTTTGGTGATTTCTATGTGTGTTGGGTTTTTAGGAGTACCCACAGAGTGTATAGCAGCTAAATTCACTTCAATATCACAATTCTATAGCGCCATTTTTCCACAACCTGTGTGTGCACACTCAATTCCTTAGTATATCTGTAATGCATAAAACTGTAGGCAATCACTATATGTACGTAAGTGTCTTGAGGACCTGACGATGGTCCAATACAAGGCCTAAACCTGTACAACGTGTAACGTAAAGGCAGCGTGAGGCCCAATATACGTATTTAACTGAAAATACATGTAAGAAAAATGCCTGAAACAAATTGTTGTAGGAAACCGCTGATCTTGGTTTCTACTAGATTGATATGTCACCTAGTGTATGTGGCATAACAGGATCACAAGTGAGTGACAAGTTGGGGAAATATATATATATATATATATATTTGGGTATGCTTGTACTGCTATAACTAAATATCTAGTAGCCCGTAAGTGATTGACGTATTGAAAGCATGGATTAGCCTTGTATGACAGTTCTGACATACTGTTTGAATTACTGTAAGGGTATATAAACTCACAATCGAAACTAAAGCTATAACGAGGCGGGAATAATCCGCTAGGATACCTGATCTGATTATCGGATCTGAAACATAGTGGTTATGCGTGACGGGGTCTGTAGTATGCCGTCCCCCAACTTACTAGGTGTGTGTGTGTGTGAGTGTGTGAGTGTGAGTGCTGGCTGACTAGCTAGTGCCGCAATGCGGCGAAACAATTACTCTAGATTGGTGACAGGTGAGGCCCTGCTATTTGCCAAGCGGCTTGAGAGGCTCTATCTATGCGTTGGCGCGAGGGGATAACGTGGCCACTCAATGTTGTGGCGGGGTGTCGGCCTCTCGGTGACCATTAAACATAAGATAGAATTGGAGTGACAGGTGAGGCCCTCTCTATGTCACAATGCGAGGCGACTAACTATGATTTGGCCCGAGGGGTGTAGTACCTCCGAGTATGAGGATGGGTGTTGGCCTCGTGGAACCACTAACCTTAGATGAAGAAGCCAGGGGGAATAATAACTAGTGGACACCTAGGAACCTGACAGCCAGCCACTGCTATCTAAGAGGGAAGGTTAGTTAGTGAGAGAGAGGACATATCTTGAAACGTGGGTGGTTATGAGTTAGGATCGTAAGGCTGACCGAAACTGGAGTGCCCTGTGAGCACGTGGGGTCCAGATGGTCGGTACGTATGAAATAGAATGCGTGTATGTATGTATGTATGTATGTGTGTATGGCCCTAGGGCGCCAGACCGTGGCCCTTTTTTGTTGTTGTTTTTTTAAGAATGGATGCGGATCTTGTTCATAGTACTGTTAAAACGCATACTCGCCTTTGCCGAGGCTTGTTCATCAGAACTGCAGATAACGTGAGTATGAGCTTAATGCACTTTGTTTAGAAACATATGTGCTTGTCTGCGCAGAGGCGTACAGGTCAAGGTAATCAGGCAATGATAGGTCTTAAATGCAAAGCTGAATATGTCTGAATCTTTAAACAGGTTTAGTAATGCAATGTGCAGGTGTAATTGTCAAGTATGTATAGCTGTGTTTATTCAAAGCGTCTGCTGATGAATGTAAGATGTGTATAACAGTCAGAGCCTCTGCGTTTATTCTGAGGTGTAATATATAATGCTATCCAAGCTATCATATCCAAGCTATCATAGGAGCACTAATAGTCTTCCTATACAACATGTTTGATTTGCATTAGATTAGACAAAATGTAGATAATCCTCCCATTGACTGTGATCTCCTATTCTCATGCTAGCTAAATCGCGCGTGGTTTCCTGTAGCAAGGTTAAATATTTCTTGATGGTAAATAGGCTTGGCAATGCAGTGTATAGTAATATATAGTGCAGCAATCAGGCAACTAAGTAAGCAGTATTAAACAACAGTAACAGCGTATATATATTTAATTAAGACAGTAATTATTATTTTACTGGATATACAATGAATACCCTGGTTGCCCAGTCTGTGTTACCTGCACCAGGAGGTTGCCCACAGTGTCAGTGCCCTGAGAGACCTGTGCCATGCTGCGGGCCGTCACTGGGCAGCTCCGGGCTTTGTTGCCATGGCAACTGGACACGGGGATTGTACCACTGCGCCAGGCGGGGGCGGAAGATACCATCCATTCACACGCTGGGAAATGTGCCCGGAAGTGTAGCCGTTGCCACTCGGAAGTTGTTGGTTGCTATGTGGAAGTAGCATGCGCTAGTTACGGACTGGCGTCCAAGCTCGGCACGTTGGAACGCATATGCGTTCCACTTTGTCCAACCTGCTTCTGGATTCAGTGATTTGAGACGCATGATGCGGCTAGCATCTCTGTTTCCTGCTGTATGTGAAGCCTATTAAATTTGCAACGTTTCTGGATGGAAAAATAAAAATCAAAATCGGTGAATGCAATATGGAAAGATATTTTATGGATTCGTTATACAGCTGGAAATGTATATTCACAATGAATGTGTCACTCTTCTATAGATTCTGAACATGTACAAAATTATGAAATATCAATATACACATTGTATATAGTCAACTAGTCCAAGCTTCTCGATCTAGCTCTTCATCCCCTAATTGTGGTATTTATATTTGATTGTGTTTATGCTGTACCTCTCTTTACACTTTGACACACAGTTTAGGAACCTAGATGTCAGTACGTACATACTAGTATTCTAGTATAATACGTTTGATTATTTTTGCATACATGATATAGTTTTAGAGGTATTGATACGAACTGGTGTGAACAGTACTGAATAAGCTTTAGGAAATGGCACAAATTAATACCCGAAATGTCGTTCGAATGCAGACGATGAATGAGCCTAAAACAAGTATCTCATTTAACCGAATAGAAAAACTGAATTAATACGAATTGTCCCGTGATAGTGCGTGGAGATGAAACCGAACGGGGGAATCCCACGAAATGATTTGTATGAAATCAACATACGAAATCCAAGGTGTTCGTGAAGACGAACTACTTACAGTTAGTAGAATTTGCCAGTAAGCCTGCTCGTGCGACGGCTGAGTTCGTTTTTTGTTAATACTCACGAATTGTATGAAAGTTATTTGGAGGGCTGTGTTCTTACGGACAGCCGGCGGGGGGAAATGACGTCAGAGCTTTGTGAACTGGAAGCAGAAGAGAGGAACTTCAAAACGGCGACGATAGGTAAGCTGGGATATACTGGGGATTTAAATAGGAAAATAACCCCTCCCACAAATTCAGACATTTGCCTTCCACATATATATTTATTTATATATAATATAAAATAAATATATATGTAAATACATTAAAAAATAAAATAAAATAAATAAAAAAATGTATAAATAAAATATATATAACTGTAATATCAAAATACATGTAGAACGAAATAATATATATCTATATACATAAGTATATACGTATATAGCACTATATATATATAACTATACATAAATAAAAATAATTGTAAAAAATGATATATATATATATATATATATACACATATGTATACACGTATATATATATATATAATAATTCTACGTATATATTTATGTAATAATTTTACATAATTATGAGATTTGATTAATTAAAATTTGATTGACATGCCTGACAACACAGGGAGAAAGTGCAGAGAATTTAATTCGCAAGCACTATATTTAACCCTGTAACTTTCCAAGACACCATAAAACCTGTACATAAGGGGTACATAAGGAGACTTCTCTGAACACAAATATTAGTGTTTCAAAACAGTAAAATATATTACAACGATGATATCATCAGTGAAAGTGACATTTTTTGCATTTTTTCATACACAAATGGCACTTACACGGACAATATAATTGTTGTGATATGTTTTACTGTTTTGAAACACTAATATTTGTGTTCAGCGAAGCCTCCTGAGTATAACAGTACCCCTCATGTACAGGTTTTATGGTGTTTTCAAAACTTATAGTGTCAAATATAAGGCTTGCGTTTATTTTTTTTTACATTGAAATTCGCCAGATTGGTTACGTTGCCTTTGAGACCGTATGGTAGCCCAGGAATGAAAATTACACCCATGATGGCATACCATTTGCAATTGTAGACAACCCAATGTATTGCAAATGGGGTATGTCCAGTCTTTTTTAGTAGCCACTTAGTCACAAACACTGGCCAAAATTGGCTTTCAAATTAGTTTTTTGCATTTTTCAAACACAAACAAATATTAACACTAAATTTGTCCACGTTGCTACTAAAATAGACTGGACATAACCCATTTGCAATACCTTGGGTTGTCTACTTTTGCAAAAGGTATGCCATATTTCTCATTACTACCATACGGTCTCAAAGGCAACATAACCAATCTGGCAAATTTCAATGTGAAAAAACTGAAAATGTAACATGCTATATTTGACCCTATAACTTCCCAAAACACCATTAAACCTGCACATAGGGGATACTGTTTTACACATGAGACATTGAATACAACTATGTGTATTTTATTGCAGTAAAAGCAAACAGTATTATGACATTCACAGTTAGAATGTTACGTAGAACTAAAAAAAAAAAATTTCCCTGAGTAAAAAAAGCCTTGTTTACCCTGAATAAAATTATATATAATAAGTGTGGGTGCACATAATATGAAAGAGGCGAATTACGCCTGAACAGATATATAGCGCGAAATTCATGTTTTTGTTTACGTTTTGGTTTGATCACAAAGTGTACATTAGGCTAAGTCCTTAAGGGGTTAAACAAGTTAAATAAAGTTCAGTACTATATATATGGTTTATAAGTTAAAAATTAGTGAATAAAATTCGAGTGTGTTTTGCATCAGTATTAGCTTGTGGACGTAGCTATTATTTGAAACAAAGGACAAAGGGATCAGCAATGTAGTTGCACAGAATTTCTTGCCAAATTGAGGCCACTAGACTTCAATGTTAAGACTGTTCAACTACAGAGTTTATGGTCTCTTACTAATTAGTTTGTCAGAAAATCTGTGTCTCCAGCATATACAATATAGGCAAAACAAGACAGTTATTTTATGCAAAGAGGTTCTGCAATATTTCACCAAGCAATAAACACCGTTGCTATTATCAGAGAGAAAACAAAAAAAAGTGGTGAAGATATATATTATCCAAGATAAAACAAACATATATACAGGCAATATAAAACAATGAGATAGTCCAAAAATGTCTATAGGATTGTACCCCTGAGGTAGTGAAATATGCAGATAAGGAGCTAGGTCAAGCGGTAAGTGCTAAATGAGACAAGGGGTTCCTGTTGAGAAGCTATGATATTGTTCACAATATGTTGTTGAAGTCCATACAAAAACACTAAAGAAGAGAGTGATTCCAATGGTACAATATATCACATCAGCCAAAGTGGTTATATTGCAGTAACAATGGATTACTCAAATTTGGTTGAGCTATAGCCAGCTTTAGTATGTAGGGCGTTTGGTGGTACAATCCCCACCTAAAGGATATGATGCAGGTGTCCTCAATCACAGAAGTGTCAGCAACCTAAAATTAGAAGAATACATGTACAAAAGATAGTGCTCTCTGTAAGGTAAATTCTGTGCTTAAAAGTAGAATAAAAAATAATACTCACAAAGGTAGAGCAGACCAACTGCTCTCTAGATAAGGCACTACTGGTATAATCCCCACCTAGGATTCTTTGGAGTAAATAAGATATAGAGTGTAATAAAAATCTAAAAAAAAAAAATATAATAAAAATATTTTTAAAATTTATGCCAGGAAGTATATATAGTGGAAATAAGGAATAATTGGCACAGTGTACTTGTAAAGTAACCAAAATGCTTTATTTAAATAAAATACAAGGTAATTTCATCTATAATGCATTTCACCTAAGGCTTATTCCATTTGATAAATGTATATATGTTGTTTTATCTTGGATAATATATATTTTCACCACTTATTTATATTTTGGCACAGCCCTCCATCCTTTTGTTGTTTTCTCTCTGATTTTATTTTAAGGGTTTGCGAGGGATATCCTTAATTGGGTTGTGGCCTGTTTATTTTTACTGTTATTTAGCGCTGATCCTTTTGTTGTTTATTATACTGTTGCTATTATGTTTATGCCTAAAATTCTGAAATCATAGAGAGTGAATCAGCAAAGACTTTGTCATGTTCTAACACAGCAGAAGTGACTAATTTAAAAACGTATACAGTAAGTCATAAGAAGAAGGACAATAAATTAAAAAATCAGGCCGTTCAAGACTTTAGCAAAACATGTTGAACTGTTTGTTTTACATGTGAATGAATGTGATTATTAACCCCTTAACGCCATTACGGCGTTCTATGCCATTGCGGCTTTAAAGGGCTTTAAAGCCATTGCAGTGGCATAGAACGCCGTAACGGCTTAAGCCCCCAGGACCCCGGCGGTACTTACCTCCGCCGCGACCCTCTTCTGGAGGGCTGCCTGACAGCCCAGACAGCCCTCCCCCGGCAAATGAGGCCCCCGGGGGCCATGTGATCGCTCTCAAAGAGTGATCACATGGCCCCCTATAGCTGGCTGTGGATCTGCCAGCAGGGGGACTGTCTGAAATGTCAGACAGTCCCCCTGCTGGTGGGAAAGTGTAAAAAAAAAAAATTAAACATGTTTAAAAATAAAATAAATATATTTATATATATATAATAGATGTATACATATAATTACTTATATATATACTTATAATTACAATAATAAATAAATAAAATAAATAAATAAAATATTGAAATAAAATTCAATATAAATTATATATTCATATGTAATTTCATTCTAGCTGTGTTTTGTTATTAATATATATATATATATATATATATATATATATATGTAACAAAATACACTTAGAATGACATTCTATATATATCTATCTATATTTAAAATACAAATAACCACAAATATATATATATATATATAGATAGATAGATAAATACATATAATTACATAAAAGATTACATTAGTATACACGTAGAATATAAATACCTATAAATGCATATATATTAAAATTCTATGTGTATATTTAAGTAATCTTTTAACATAATAAAGAGATTTGATTAATTAAAATTTGATTGAAATGCATGACAACACAGGGAGAAAGTGCAGAGAATTTAATTCGCAAGCACTATATTTGACCCTGTAACTCTCCAAGACACCATAAAACCTGTACATAGGGGGTACTGTTTACCCGGGAGACTTCACTGAACTCAAATATTAGTGTTTCAAACTGGTAAATTGTATTACAACGATGATATTTTAAGTAAAAGTGAATTTTTTTGAATTTTTTACAAACGAACGGCACTTTTATGGAATATATTATTGTTGTAATATATTTTACTGTTTTAAAACACTAATATTTGTGTTTATGAAGTCTCCCGAGAATAACAGTACCCCCCCATGTACAGGTTTTATGGTGTTTTGGAAAGTTAGAGAGTCACATATAAGGCTTGCATTTCAGTTTTTTGACATTGAAATTTGCCAGATTGGTTATGTTGCCTTTGAGAGCGTATGGTAGCCCAGGAATGAGAATTACCCCATGATGGCATACCATTTGCAAAAGTAGACAACCCAAGGTATTGCAAGTGGGGTATGTCCAGTCTTTCTTAGTAGCCACTTAGTCACAAACACTGGCCAAATATTAGTTTTTTGCTTTTTTCACACAAACATAAATATGAATGCTAACTTTGGCCAGTGTTTGTGACTAAGTGGCTTCTAAAAAAGACTAAACATACCCCACTTTCAATACCTTGGCTTGTCTACTTTTTCAAATGGTATGCCATTATGGGGGTAATTCTCATTCCTGGGCTACCACACCGTCTCAAAGGTAACATTACTAATCTGGCAAATTTCAATTTGAAAATGAAACATTCTATATTTGACCCTGTAACTTTCCAAAACACCATAAAACCTGTTAATGGGGGGTACTGTTGTACTTGTGAGACATCGCTGATTACAAATATGTGCATTTTTTTGCAGTAAAACCTAACAGTATTATGTAATTTACAGCTAAAATGTGAGGCGGAACTACAAATTCTTTAAAAAAAAATTAAATTTCTCACAGTTTTTTTAATTTTATTCATAATAAATTATGTTTCATATATAAATATTTGATCTGAAATGAAAGCCCTGTTTCTCCTGAACAAAATGATATATAATAAGTGTGGGTGCATTTAATATGAAAGAAGTGAATTACGGTAAAACAGACAAATAGCACAAATTCCAGTTTTTGTTTACGTTTTGTTTTGATCAGAACGTGTACTATTGACTCCGTCCTTAAGGGGTTAAGACAAACCAAGAAATGGTCAACCAATGCTAAAATTATCAGTTACTGTGATCCTGTAAAGCAATTATCAGGCACTGTGTTCTGTATTAACATGCAATACCAGAGAAAAGCTTTGACAGCACTCATCGACAGAAAGACAAGACCTGACATCAACCCTACCATAGGGGAAATAAAAAAAACACACTGATTGAAAGTCAGTTTCAGTAACATATTGTTTTGGAAAGCTTTTTCTCTGTATATTTTGTCCTACTTGCATCTTTAATGTAGAAGAATCACAATAATATCCATGGTGTACTCAGCTGGGCTACATAAATAAAACAATGCAATTTGATGCATTGATCATTTAAGTGGAGTTCTTTTCCAAAATCAATGCTATTAGTTGACTTGCTTTACACTGTACATTATGTCTTGAAATTATAAATTAAAATTCACATCAACATACTGTATTGTTTAGTTTTGGCATTTCATGTGAAGTCTATTTCCTCTGATGTAGAAATGCTTACTTTACCACATGCTTGACAGTCACAACAATTAAAATTAACATGGTAATTTATGCAGACTTTTCTCTTACATGGTATTAAAGAAGCTAAAAATAGCTTTTAATTTATTCACCATTATGAGATAAACATATGTTTAAACTCTGAGTGTTAGGATTCTTACCACATAATTCAAGTCCTTATGCACTGATGGGGTCAATCCTTTTATGAAAGCATTTTCAGGAGATTGTATTATGATATTCTTCTCCTATTCAAATTAATGGAATTTGAAATTTACAAGAATGCTGAAGATCCCTGGCATGAAAGAGGTTAATATCCCATCAGTTGGCAAATGCAATATAGTTATTTTAGTAAGGAACACTTTAAACCAAATAAGTTATTTGATTCATATAAGACAAACAGATGGCCTTTAAAAGAGGAACAGCCAGTTAGTGGAACACATTTTGACTTTTGAATACATTCCACCTGCCTGCTGATTCTTTAATCTTGTACAGAATATATAAAATAAATACCTCCCTTGAAAAATAATACACACACTTTGGGCATGTAGAATATTTTATCAATATTAATACATGCAATAGATAATATAGGAACACAATATAAGCACACAAAATATCCATACCAAATCAATACATTTATTAGTATATAATACATAATTTATTGGTTGGTTATTGCAGAAGCAGATCTATAGAAAGGCTGTTTCTCACAAATATTTTTGTATTTGTTAATATTAGTCAAGATGTCTCTTACTGAACAGCTAGATATTAGAATTCTCACCAAGAGCAGGCATAAGAATGGTGTTAAAATGAAGTAGTTTTTGGCCAAATTGCAACTCGTCTGAATTTAGGCCAATCAGTGGGTCATCCGAATTCCGTAACTTCATAGCACCATATGGACATATACGCGAACAAAAACCTTGCACAATGGACTAGCATGTTTGTTTGAGTCATAATTCAGAGTTCCTTGTGCCAAAAAGGGGGATGTTCCTGGCATCTAAAAAGGGGAACAGGCTGGAGAAGAAGCTGATTTCTTTCTTTATTTCTTTATCTATTTAGTTATTTTTTTGGGAGGGGGGTTTAAGGACACATAAGGAGCTAAGATTGCCATGACTGACAAATGTCTGTCCAATGATGTGGGTTCCATCTCCTGTCCAATCAAGTGGTGGAATACAAATTCATTCCCAAGCAGGATTCTTCTGTATACTTTAACTTCAGCTATTGATGGAGACAGACCATTAGACACAAATTGCCTGGTTTTAACATTCTTGTGCCTTTATGCAAATGGGAGATAACCTGTAATTCATCCTAGCATGAGACTGGTTATGTTTTGCTGTACCTACCTAGATACTGTCAGTGGTACTTATACCACCTTCAAATGGGAGCTATTTAGCTTGGGTCATTTATCGTGGTCTAAGGCTGGTTAGGTTACTGATGTGGCAAGCAAGGAGCCACTGCCAGTGCTACTTACACTAAATTTGAATTAAATTTGAGGGGGAGATAGTCTGCTTAATGTGTAATTGATCCTAGTGTGAGACTTATTGAGTTATTGTTGTGTCTAGCCAGGAACCACTACCAGTGCTAACTACACCAGCTTTGAGTGGGAGATAGCACCCTGTTTGAATGATCATAGCATGAAACTGGTTTAGGTGCCTAGCCAATGCCACTTACAATAGCTTTGGCTGGAAGATGGATATAGCCTGTTTATTTGTTTAATTGATCCTAGCATGAAACTGGTGGTTGGGTAACTGCTGAGCCTAGCCACTGCCATAGCCTCTTAGAACATCTTTGATTTACTGATTTAGAGTTTAGCGGGTCCTTTTTTGTAACCGTTTGTAAAAAGAAAATCCTTTTTCTTGGGAACGTGTTGTTCAGTAATAAATTAATAAATTCAAAAGTTCCTTTTTTCTAGCTACTGCCAGAGCCAATTACACCAACTTTAAGAGGGAGATTAGAAACCTGGGCCATTGATCCTAATGTGAAACTGATAAGGTTATTGTTGCACCAACTTTAATTAACTGATATATAGTGTGGCATTTTTTTATTTTATAGAAACAAATATTCTTGTTTTTTTGTTTTGTTTGTTTGAGAGTTTTGAATAATAATTTAAAAAAAAATAGTAAACTGATAGCTAGGTTAGCACTGTGACTAGACCCTGCCAGTGGCATACTTATATTCAATTTGAGTAAATTATTTTACTAATTTGTGTTTTTTTTTTAAATTTTATTTCTTATGAGAGACAGATTGTTTGGTTTCTACTTTTTCAGTTTGCTTCAGTGCCACTACTTGAATTATTTCCTTCTTTCTTTCTTTCAATCAGCAGGGAAAGGGTTAATGTTTTTAAAAGAAGGGTAAAGGGAATTTGGTACCTTATCTGACACAATTTTTTTCTCTTCAGGGACACAAAAAAACAACAATCCGTCTCTCTCCACATCAAAAACCCACAAGAGGTGTAGGGAGGCGGATCTGATATTCCAGCAGCATTGTGACTGTCACAGTGTTCATGTGGGCTGGGACATCGTGATTTGCTGTTGCTGGTCTGCCACTGACTCAGAGGCACCCAGCAACAGCATTAACCCCATGATCACCAGCACCGTAGCGATCTGGGGTAATCTTAGCACATAATGGACCAGGTCTGTCACCCGGCGTTAAGTGCTTCCCCAGCATGACGGACCTGGTCCGTCATCTGTCATTAAAGGGTTAAATAACAGTGTGTGATACACTGTCATACTGGTTACATTTGATGCACAAAGTTTATTGTCATGTCCACTGGCCATTATCCAAAGTTAGCTAGTGTTTTCTGTAACAGGGAACATTCTGAATCCACAACATAGGCCCCTACAACAGATGGAGCAAATATTTTTCCTCAAGTTCAATCTTCCCAAGTTGATGTACCCGACTCTTTATTTTAAGACTTGAGGCATCATCTTTTGAAAGGTGAGATCCTATTGTCCACTCATCTTTCATCAAATTTTTGGTGAATAAAATGTAAAAAAAAAAATCTTGCTACCGATGCTGTTGCTCATTCTTTTTAAAATGTCTATCATTGTAGTGATATTGCCTCTGCTTAGCTGTGTTTTGTGATTACTGCTCCCTCCACAGACACATCTTGGAGAATATGCTAGGGCACTGTGTTTTTTTTTTCACAATTAAGGATGGATTTGTGGGACAGCTTTGTAGAAGGAAGGGGTGAGTAAAGGTCAATTGGCCACTGACGTATTTCTTTCCTTTTGAGAAAATCCTCTATTTTGAAAGTTGAAATGAAATTATTCATACAAGATAGCAACATGAAAAGATTACAATCAATCTAAAAATAAGTTATCTTATTTTCTTTTTTTTTATTTATTTAAACAGACACTATAATCTACAAAGTAACTTTTGGTTAATAAAGCAGTTTTAGTGTACAGATTATGCCGCTGAAGTCTCTCTGTTCAATTCACTGCTGTTTAGGAGTTAAATCACTTTTGTTTCTGTTTATACAGCCCTAACCACACCTCCTGTAGCTGTGACTGACACAGCCTGCATGAAAGCAAACATTTTTCATTTTCAATCAAATGTAACTTACTTTAAAAGTGTTTATCTCCTGCTCTATAAATTGAACTTTAATAACACACAAGAGGCTCCTGTAGGGTCTAGTAAGCTATTAACAGAGCAGAAGATAGGAAATGTAAAATTAGACATAATCTGCAATAAAGGAAGTATAAACATTAGATGTATTTTTACAGGAAGGGTTTAGGAAGGCTGTGTAAGTCAAATGCAGGGAGGTATGCCTAGGGTTTTATAAACACAGTGATTTAACTACTAATTGAGAATTGAGCAGTGAGACTGCAGGGACATTATCTATGCATCAAAATGACTTCATTAAGCTAAAGTTGTTTTAGTGACTATAGTGTCCCTTTAAATACAGATATAGAGTAATAAGGTAGTTTTGACACCTCGGATTTGGAATTGCAAAAATGGTTAATATTGCATAGACATTAGGCCAGGCAATATTGCAGATGTTTTTCCATGTCAACACAGTCATAGGCCCCACACAGCTGACTAAATTATATCTACCACCAAATGTTTTTCCAAAAGTGTTTTGGAAGAACTGAAATTGCTCTCAGAGAATACCTAAGCTTTTTTTGCAATTATTGTTTTAGGGAAAGAAACATTTTAGATATGTGAGAAGTAAAGGCAGAGAGGGTACAAATGGAAAATATAGAAGAAAATGGTAGTTAGGGAGTTTAAATAACCTACAAATGGGATGTAGATGGTAATATGAATAGTAAGGGGCTAAGCATAGAGTGAGTGGGTGAAAGGAATCTTCTAAAGTTTCAATGAAGGATACAAGATGTATCACTTAGAATAAATAGACTGCTAGATGGGTTGAATAGAAAGCTCAGAATGTACTAAAGTAGGCACTATTTGTGTGCATTGTCAGGATGGAAAAACTCGGATAGGAGATCATGTTTTAGTGCAATAAATCATAAGGCTTTTTGCAGCACTTGACAGCTGTGCCTTTGAGGTAGGTGTCAATGGATTTTTCGATCCTCTTAATAATCAACAATGCAGACTTTTACTGATATTGAATGTAGAGAAGTGGGATTATAAATTGCTTTAATGCTTTATAGAAGCCATACAAATCCTGGATCTGGCGGTGAGGCTAGAATGTTTCAAGCACTTTGACAGGTATTTTACGAGCACTCACCTTATAAATTAATATGTAAAGATAAACAAATAAACATCAGATATCTGTCAAAACATAAAATCAGGTGCAATTATGATAAACTCTGACAGTTAGAAAAGGATATAATAAAGTGAAGGCATAATTGCGAAAGGCAAGAAAAAAAGATGAGTGCATACAGGTTTAGCTAAAGGGAAAAGAAAAATACAAAGGCCTCAATTTTAATATTTTTGGATAAGCTTTTCAAACAATTTAATATTTTTGGATACACTTTTTCAAAATATTAAAATATAAAAACGATATTATATATAAATGAATCAATATATCAAAAGATATCAAAAGATGTCAAAATATTGAAATATTTTTCAAAATATTAAATCATTTTAAAAGGGTATCCACAAATATGAAATCATTTGAAAAACTTATGGAAAAATAATGAATTGAAGCCTTAGAAGGCTAAGGAAATTTATTTTGATAATGAAATACATTGATCAGTCAAAAGCATTTTTTTAGTAGTTGTGGGTCATAGTTAGTGTAGGTGTAATAGATAGGAGCAAACAGATTTGTATATCATAGCTATATATGAAAGAATATACACATATCATACTTCATTACAAGATACAGGTCTTTACATGTTTTTATCATGCAGCACAGAGAGGCCAAAGACAACACCAAAAAAAAAATCATAAATATGATACACAAATCACACACACAAAAAACACCTACTCTACTACTAAGCATTGACACAGAAAAGGCCTTTGATAGGGTGGACTGGTCCCCACACTTTTGGAGTTATGAGGGAGATGGGCTTTGGCGACCAATGGCTGGCATAGGTACGTGCCATCTACACACACCCGCAGGCCAGGGTTCAAGTAAATGGTACAAAATCCAACCCACTACCTATCCAAAACAGAACGAGGCAGGGCTGCCCTTTATCCCCACTATTATTTATTTTATCTCTTGAGCCCTTTTTAAATGCAATCCGCTCAAATAACGACATAACCGGAATACAGGGTCACACCTCACAATACAAAGTTTCTGCATACGCAGATGATTTATTATTCACTATCACTAACCCTACAACTTCCCTCCCAGCTCTGATGATAGAATTGTCACTTTACTCTGATGTCTCAAATTTTAAAGTCAACTATGAAAAAAGTGAAATCCTGCCAATAGCAACACCACACCACATAATGCAATTGCTCAAACTGCACTTCCCTTTTAAAGTGACCACCTCTCACATAAAATACCTAGGAATTAAGCTAACGCCAGAGGTTGAAGACATTTTTGTCTCCAACTACTCTCCACTTCTGCAAACTCTAACTAGAGACCTAGCTAAATGGAACAAACCTCACTTCTCCTGGATGGGATGGGTAAACATAATTAAGATGGATATCCTCCCATGCCTGCTATATATGTTTCAGACTCTACCTGTGGGTATTCCCTCATCCTTTTTTACATCCCTAAGAAAAATGTTCACAGAATACGTATAGCTTGGCAATAGGCCAAGACTGTCATTCGATACACTCACTAGACCCAAAATCAATGGGGGACTTGGCTTACCTGACCCATTTCACTAGAATCCTGGACTGGTGCCGCCCACACAGCACACAACACTGGAAATCCCTAGAACAAGAATGGATACAACTCCCATTGGCCACCCTGCCATGGCAAACGGAACTAATATCTAGATTGTGTCATCGTCGACATCCCACCATTAGCCCTTTACTAAGTCTGTGGAAGAAGCATGCACCTAAACTCAGACTGATAGGAAACATCTCCCACTGACACCTATCTCACACAACCTGGCATTACCCCCGGTGGCTACGACCTTCCCACCTCCCATATATTACTTTGAGGGAAGTGATAGTGGAGGGGAAATTAAAACCTCTTTTAGAACTCAGCAAGGCCACACACCCTCCCTTCCTTCAAACTTTTGAATACCACAAATTATGTCAGTTTGTCATATCAATTAAAGGCTTAGCGGTTCCTACTAGGGTTACAGACTTCGAGGAGTGGAGTTCAAACACTCAAATGAAACAGAAACCACTTACATTTATCCATTCCATCATCCATAATGCTGACCGGGACACACTCCCCAAATATGTTGCGGAGTGGTCCAGGGAATTGAACAACACATTCTCTCCATCAGACTGGAAGAAAATGTTCCAACATGCATACAAAAACTCACTTAATATACCATTAGTTGAAACAAATTATAAACTACTCACAAGGTGGTACAGAACACCCGAGGGGTTACACCACATCTACCCCTTGGTGCCAGACATACGCTGCAGGTGGGAGAAGGAGCACATATAAGCTTATATGGTGGGACTGTGAGGTACTACAAGGATACTGGTCCACGATCTTGAAAATAATATCAAATATTGCTCAGATTTTAAAACCACAATCCTTTGAAAAGATATTCCTCCACCTGTCTCCCAAACCCCCGAAGAAATATTACAAATCACTAGATTATTACTTGCTCTCAGCCGCTAAGGCTATGATACCCAAATGTTGGAAACAGTAAGTGGCACCACCTCTGGAGGAATGGTACTCTAAGGTGGAACGTATCAGACAGATGGAAGAAATTACTTGCTCACTATCAGGTCACAAGACACTATACCCCACAACTTTGGGACCATGGATTTCCCACTTAGAGCTTAAGACAGGGCGGGACCAGGTAGTGAATACACCAAAACCTCTAGGGAGGGACACACAGTTGGTGCAGGACAATTGCGCACCCTGACCACAAATGTTACACCAACAACGAACTTCACACATGATCAAACCAATCAACACACCAGATCTCAAAAATACACTGCCATGCAACTAACTCACTACACTGATACTACCCTAATATTTGAAGTGAGCAAGCAGTGACATGATGCATATCCACGCCGCAGTTATTGACTCACATTATGCTGAAATTGCCATGCTTTCTTTTAGTTGTAGTTTCATACCCCTACCTTCTTTTTTACCCCCTATATCCCCCCACTACCTACCCATAGTTTACACCCGCTCAAACTTATGTTAGATTTGGAACACCATGTCCAGGTACTTAATAGCTGACAAACGGGTTGACATACAACACTAGACACCCAAGAATTACAATGAATAGGCTGCTTGAGTACTATTATGACGCAACTCCTGGTACCACTAACAGCCTTACTAGATGGCACCCTACAGTCCACAATGTATTATTTCACTAAAATCTTGAGTACAATACGTAACTGTAGGACAATGATAAACAATGCTACTTATCTGTAGTACGCACCTATACATGACATAATCTGTTAACCTACTTTGTTCATCCATGTTATTTTTTCACCTGAATACGAAAATGTACATGTCACGATTGGTAACTCTGTAACCTCATATTAATGTATACTAATGTACTATTCTCTTCCATGAAAAACTTGAATAAAAACAAAATAAACAAAAAAAAAATAAGAATGGACTTCTGATTTTAGTATACATTCATCAATCTAAGCCAATACCATGAAAAGTGTAGCAAAAATCGCAAATGTAACTATATTTAATCAAAATGTTTTGCACTAATCTCTAAATATCTTTTGACTTGATCTATCTATCTAAAAATAATGTATAACAAAAACACTATGTATACAATAGATAGACACTCTGCTACAATGTAAAGTAGTAAGTGTACAGCCTGTATAACAGTGTCAATTTGCTGTCCCCTCAAAATAACTCAATACATAGCCATTAATGTCTGAACCGTTGGCAACAAAAAGTCAGTACACCCCTAAGTGGAAATATCCAAATTGGGCTCAATTAGCCATTTTCCCTCACTGGTGTCATGTTACTCGTTAGTGTTACAAGGTCTCAGGTGTAAATCTGGAGCAGGTGTGTTAAAATGTTGATGTCCCCACAATGTTACATCCCCTGATAGCCCTGATCTAGGTGAGCAACATATCCAAAAATCACCCACATCAGTTCAGGGGTTCAGGAATTTCCTGGAAGTCATAATTTTGACAGACTGTGCACCTGGTCCTATGCCCAAAACAGTTCCATGAAATCAGTGCTAACGGTCAGTCAAGTTTGGTAGTTTTTTACAGGTTTCTCAGGAGGGCCCATAGTCTGTGGGCAGGAGGCTGGCAAGCAGGCTCCTCCAGGAGCTTGTGGCGAACTCACTTGGAGAGGGGAGTTTGTCGCACTCTACATAAAGATGGCCTAGGCTATAAGAATATTGCCAAAACCCTGTAACTGAGTTGCAGCATGGTTGGCAAGACCATACAGTGGTTTCATAGGACAGGTTCCACTCAGAACAGGCCTCGCCATGGTCGACCAAAGAAGTTGAGTGCACATGCTCAGCTTCATATCCATAGGTTTTCTTTGGGAAATAGATGTATGAGTGCTACCAGCATTGCTGCAGAGGTTGAAGGGGTGGGGGGGTCAGCCTGTCAGTGCTCATACCATATGCCACACACTGCATCAAATTGGTTTGCATGGCTGTCATCCCAGAAGGAAGCCTCTACTAAAGATGATGCACAAGAAAGCCCGCAAACAGTTTGCTGAAGACAAGCAGACTAAGGACATGGATTACTGGAACCATGTCCTGTGGTCCGATGAGACCAAGATAAATTTATTTAGTTCAGATGTGGGGCGGCAACCAGGTGAGGCATACAAAGACATGTGTGTCTTGCCTATAGTCAAGCATGGTGGTGGGAGTGTCATGGTCTGGGCATGCATGAGTGCTGCCGGCACTGGGGAGCTACATTTCATTGTGGAAACCATGAATCCTGACATATACTGTGACATACTTAAGAAGAGTATGATCCCCTCCCTTCAGAGACTGTGCCACAGGGCAGTATTACAACATGATAACGACCCCAAACACACCTCCAAGAGGACCAGTGCCTTGCTAAAGAAGCTGAAGATAAAGTGATGGACTGGCTAAGCATGTCTCCAAACCTAACCTTATTGAGCAACTGTGGGGCATCCTCAAATGGAAAGTGGGGGACGCAAGGTTGCTAACATCCACCAGCTCCGTGATGTCGTCATGGAGGAGTGGAAGAGGACTCCAATGGCAACCCGTAAAGCTCTAGTGAACTCCATGCCCATGAGGGTTAAGGCAGTGCTGGAAAATAATGTTGGCCACACAAAATATTGACAATTTGGGCCCAATTTGGACATTTCCATTTAGGGGTGTACTAACTTTTGCTGTCAATGGTTTAGACATTAATGGCTGTGTGTTGAGTTATTTTGAGGGGACAGCAAATTTACAGTTATACAGGCTGTACACTTACTACTTTACATTGTAGCAGAGGGTCATTTCTTCAGTGTTGTCACTTGAAAAGATATAATAGAATATTTACAGAAAGGTGAGTGGTGTACTCACTTTTGTGAGATACTGCATCTATCTAGCTATTTATCTAGCTATCTATCTGTTTTATACATAGTGTTTTGGTTATTCATGAAAATAATGTTTACTTTTTTGCGGTGTTCTATTATTACTAAAATATGTGACACATTTTCATGTTTCAATATATTTTGATGTACTTACCTGTTTTAATAATTAGTTACATTTATAGGTTCAAATGTATTTGTATAATGTATTAGTGATTAAATAAACACAGCTCCTGTTTTTTCTTATCAGTGTGCTCTTTCAATTGAGGAAATCAACACATTAAGTGTTTTTTTTTCTTTTTTTTACTTCTGTTGTCAATATACTTTTTTTTCACTGTTACTGGATTTTCCTTTTGTAGGAGGAAATATTTTTAAATGCATAATTCAGTTAGGTCCTTTCAATTCAAAAGGCTTAATAATCATGAAAGGGGCAAATGCTATCAAATTCGTTATTATCTCTAAAGCACTTTTATTCACTGAAAAGGATAGGATTATTTTGTATGAGGGTACCTCAGCTGCTCATAAAAACAAGAAATGAAGAATAGGTATCATTAAAAAATACTATATCTAGCAATTTGCAAAGATAATTAATTATCTTGGTCATTAAACTCAATACTTTTACAATAAGAACAAGCATATGCTCTCATAACAAAAATATCTTAATAAATACGTTTATGATAAAGAACCTTATCTTTAGAACTAAAGGCTATGTCAACCATATGGTGAATCCTACATTTGGTAATAAAATATCTTATGGCTTGTCTGCCTCTAAAAAAAAATCACAAGGTATTAATCTAGTAACCACTCTATAATGTTTAAAGAGTTCGGGACCCCAAAAAAAAAAAAAAAAGATTTTCCTATTTCATGCAACACTTTATTTCACTCAGTAAACCAAGGCTTAATCTCAATATGCTTAAGAAAGGTGGTTCACCAAGCTCATATTTACTTTTCAGATTATTATAATTATGAAGACACTATCCTTGGCCTCTCACCTACTTGATTTTATCTTCTCCTTTAGCAAAAGTCTCTTCTTTTTTTTTACTACCTTTCCACATCATGCCCCATCATGAACACAACTCCCCTGTACTGCGCTGCCTCCTATCTCCATAAAGCATGACATGTGTGGTGCTCATGCTCCCCATGGAGCTTGAGCTGGCTATAGGGGTGAGCAGCCAGCTCAAGCTGTTGCAACTGTGATTGGTGCCATGCTTCTATGCTGGGACTCTGGGAACCGCTCACACAATCAGGGAGCCACAGAGATCGTAGACCCCATCAAATGCCCTCATGTCAGCCTTGGAGCAGGGAGCAGGGATAATTGTGGCATGACAAGTCAGTCATGTGGGACTAATATGCAGAAAGGTGAGTTTCTCACAACATCAAAATACAATACAAGCATTATAATCAAAAGCACATAAAAATGCTGACAAACAAAGATGAGCCGAATCAGTGAGGGAGCCTGGGAGAACCTTTGCGGCTATGGTGGTACTCGCAACGGACGCCAACTGAAATTAGATCCTGAGGGAGAGCTGTTGCTCCAGCTGAGGGGGGAGGCTTTGCGTCAGCTACTCCGCTATTATTGCATGTAAGGCAAGATGTTGAGGAGGGTTGGTGGAGGTAGCCTGTGGCCAGAAAGACAGAAAAGGTCCATGACTGCTGACTGAAACTCAAGGAAGGGGAAGGAGCAACGGAGGAGATGCCTAAAGCATATAGCAAAAGGAGATTGCAATTTAGATAAGTCATTTTATTATATTACAAGTGACTGTGATATAACGGATTTGCCATTTCTGATTTTCCTTCTCCAAATAATATATAAGCTGAGGCAATGAAACAATGAGGGATATATAAATATAAACACATAAATAAATATATAAATATAACTCAGAGAAAGCTTGGACTTAAAAAGGATAAGGAAGATATACAGAAGAAGAAACAAGGAAAAATGGAAGAGAGAAAAAGTTAAGAGAAGGAAAGGAAAAAAAAAAATAATTAGTTGATTATTTACTAAGCACTTGACCTTCCTAAACCAGGCGTTTTAAATATAAGCATTTATAAAGAATCTAAATAATATAATAAATTTCTAAGATAGAGGAAGAGAAAGGAAAGAAGTGATAAGGAACCTTTTTGAACATATTTATATAGGTTTCCCTGGTCTGTTATTTTATTTGTATTTTTTTTAGTTTTTTGGTGGGTCCCTCTGAGAAAAAGAAACACATGAAACAAATGTAATAGCTGTTGTGAGCTGAAAGCTTGAAAACAATTAGATTATAAGTCTGCTTTTCTTTTGTATCTATAAAAGAAACATCTAGATTAAGGGGGAAAAGAGAAGAAGAAAGAGGGAAAGAGGAAAAAAAGAAAAGGAAAGAGGAAAATTGCTGCCAAAAAGGGTCAGGTGACTAAACAGCTGACTAAAAAGGATAGAAAAGAAAAGGATACAAAAGTGGAGAAACACCTTTCTTTTTTTTTCCACCTCAATTACCCAAAGGAGAAGGTGAGAAATCAATTTTGGAAGATCAATCAACTAATAAACAAACAATAGACAAAGAGACCCAGAAAGAACGCTCAGCAAGCCCAAGACACAATTCAATTACCCTAGAATTATTACCCTTTGTTCTCCACTAGTTGTACAGGGCAGTGGAATCTGTTGGTGCTTTATAAATACCAGTAATAAATAAACTATTTGTTAAAATTAAGACAGAAATTGAAAAGAATATGAAGGAAATAAAATCTGAGTTAATTATTCTTACGAAAAAAGTAAAAGACAAAAAGGAAAAAATAGAACATTTTGCATTTATGATCTTGGCTTAAGAAGAGAGGAACATTCAAAATAAGAATAAAATATCAGATCTGGAAAAGAAGAAAGCAGACCTGGTGGACTGATCCAGATGCACAAATATACGACTCAGAGGTATTCCGGAATCTGATTCTAATGAAAATCTCAGAAAATTTCTTGAAGAATTTATTTTAAACTTGGGAATTGAGTAAGAAGGCTACACTATTTCCAACAATTGCACAGGACATTCATGGCTCCACACTTGCCAGATAATATTCCATGGGACGTGCTTGTATGTTGCTCTTCCTGCCAAATTAAGGAGAATATCCTTTGGCACAATAGAATATCCTTTGGTAGAAAAATTTAAGATATGGCTAAGAGAAACAAATATTATTGATGCAGGAGAATCGGTCTAAGGGACATAAGTTTTCCATTTTTTTTCTCTTTTATAATTTTTGTCATGCCCAAAGTGAAATATAATGGAAATTGTTTCTGACAAGCACAGAGTGAAATATGGCACTTTAATAAATATTAGTCTATAAAAAATAACTAAGAGAAATATAAGAAATAGATAATGGAAAATTATATAGAGCACAGATGAGAGAGGCTATATTAATATACAAAATTGAATTTGATATCACAGAATTACACAGAATTCTTTTTTCCTTTTTCCTTCTTTATAAAGTAATTTATTTTTTTTCAAATGATTTTTTATTGATTTTCATGACAAAAGAAATAAGTTGGGGTACAGAAGGAAAGAAGGGGGAGGGGATGACCTGCCATCATATAAAAGTAAATATATAATCCATCACATAAGGCATACTAACAGTGTTATCATTCTTATTATTCAAATTGTATATTTTATACAGTGTTCCTTGTTCTTGACTCACTCGTGTCACATTATAGGACATTATTGAAGATAGATACGAGGGTACAAGATATGGATCAATATACCGTGTATAAGCTTTGGTTAAACACGTGCTTCGTTTTATATGTCGAGATTGGCAAGTAATACAACACTGTTAGCTAGTGTGCTTATTTAAATACCCTTTTGGGTCATGTTTGCAGCCTCGTGTCGTCGTGAAAACTTGTCTTGTCTTGTTGTGTGTATGTTGCCTGTCGGTACGTCTTGTTCAGAATTAAGGAGCTTAATTGATATTGATATTAATGTTAATGAGGGGACTACATGAGGAGTGCTATGGTATGGTGTTATGTATCCTCTGACGGGTTCTAGAGTTACCCCTCCCATGTCCCTCTTTGTTTGGATGTAAATTGATTTTCAGTTACAAATTCAGGGTTTTAGGTATCCTATAAGAGTTAGCCATGGTTTCCACATCTGTTCGATATTTTTTGATTTCTCGTGTGAGTCCACCAAGAGCGCTTCATATCTATAATATTGATATATCTTATTGAATAACTCTTTGTTGGAGGGGCAGTAGGTAGATTTCCAGTGAGGTTTCTTGCTGCTAGTATTATAATTGATATGACTTTTCTCTCTTTTATCTTCCACGTATGTGGGAATATCAATAGGAGACCCTCCAGTGGAGTGAGAGGTTTGGTGTTGGGTATTGCTGCTGTTATGATAGAAACATAGAAACATAGAATGTGACGGCAGATAAGAACCATTCGGCCCATCTAGTCTGCCCAATTTTCTAAATACTTCCATTAGTCCCTAGCCTTATCTTATAGTTAGGATAGCCTTAAACTCCTTTACTGTGTTAACCTCTACCACTTCAGCTGGAAGGCTATTCCATGCATCCACTACCCTCTCAGTAAAGTAATACTTCCTGATATTATTTTTAAACATTTGTCCCTCTAATTTAAGACTATGTCCTCTTGTTGTGGTAGTTTTTCTTCTTGATGTTTTGTACTTATTTCCACAAAGGTCTAATCTCATTGCATGTCCACCACACATGAGTCATTGTTCCTGGTTGGGATCCACATCTCCTTGCTTCATGATAGATCTGTTGTAAACATTGTGGAGTGAGGTACCATCAGTATATTAACTTTTTATGTGCTTCAACGTGAGAAAAACAAGATGTAAGACCTTTCAACGCGTTGAGTGCTCTGATCCATTGTTCGTTTGTAAGTCTCATCATATCTTCCTTTTCCCATTGGGCCACATATTTGAAGGAATTGGGTGGTGGGGTGCTAAACAGAGTTTTTTAGCATAGTGACAAGGATTTGGGTTTAGTGGGGGCTGAGTAACATCTCTCAATGAGTGTCGATGCTGAGATGTCTTGTGGATTTTGTGTTGGTAATCTTGTGGTTACCTTGTCTTGTATGATGCTTTTTAGTTGGAGATAGTGAAAGATCAGAGAGTTAGGTAAATTATATTTTTCTTTTAAGACAGGGAATGCCATAATTTTGGACTGAGAGCAAAAATCTATTATATGAGAAATACCATGTGCTGTCCATGATTTTAGTGATAACAAGGGGGCCTCTATGGAATATTTTCCTTTGTCTGTTCTGGCAGCTAATAGCTTGTCCCATGTTTTTAGGGTGAGCATCATGGTAGGGTATAGCACTAGCCTCTGTGACCTAAATGTTTTCGGTGTCCACGTTATATTCACCAGCAATAGTGTGGGAACTTTGTCCTGTTATATATCGACCCATTGGAATGTGTGTCTTTGAGCGTGCAGATGTATTGCGGATTCCAGAATGGCTGTCTCATAGTATGTACTTATTTTCTGGAGGCCCTGTCTCCCCTCCGATTGGGTGGTTTGGAGCAAGAAAAGGGGCAACCAAGGTTTTGTGCCTCCCCATAAATATCTGTTTAAGGTGGTTTGGCTCTTCTTGAAAAAACAGGGTGGGATTTGGATAGGCAGCATTCTTAATATGTATAAAATTTTGGGTAGCAGCACCATTTTTATTGTATGGAGTCCTCCCAGCCACAACAACCGAACCTGCCTCCACTTCTGAAAATTGGAGTTGCACATATGTTGGATTGGACCATAGTTAAGGGTCATTATGGTTTGGGTATGGAGAGCTAGCTTCAGTCCTAGGTAGGTGATGTCCTTCCGTCTCCAATCAAACTGGAATGTAAGGCGCAGCTGCCATACTTGTAGCTTTGGTATGTGGATCGGTAGAGCTTGTGTTTTAGTGGTATTTAGCTTGTAATACGAGATTAGCCCATATTCGTGTAGTATGGTCATAAGTCATGGCAAGGATGGAAGTAATACTTTTTAATAGGCACGTAGTTAATATAAAAATACCACACTACAAAGGAGAAAGGAAATGGAAGGGGAAAAAGAAAGGAAAACAATATAATTAAATACATTAAATAATGCTCAAGATATGGGAAAAGAAATATAAAGGGGAAAGTTAAGAATCCACATAGATAGAGTTGAGACCTATCTAACTTTAATAGTATACACTAATTAATTGAGTGTTATACACATTTATTTCCTTTTTAAAAATTATTTTATAAAATTGACACTAATTAATTGAGTGTTATACACATTTATTTCCTTTTCAAAAATTATTTTATAAAATTGACAATATTTAGCAAATTAAATAGAAAAAGGGAAAACTAACAGCTTATAGTTAAAATTAAAGAGGGGAAGAGTTAGAGCAATGAATAACCTGAGTCATTCATGTTCTATATATCCTTAAGATAAGCAATGAATGATTATTATAACTATGTAAGATGGATTGTATGATCACTTGGTTATGCCTGACACTTTTTTTTTTTGTTCTATCCTCTGGCTTTAAATTACTTTTTATTAGGAAATTTTGTTTTTGAGTTACAAAACAGTTCAAAAAATACATACATACAATCATACAAAATACATCCGATTGATATAAATAAATCTTTTTATGTAAAGAGAATACTTTCATTAAGATATGTCAATCAATCGAAAAAAAAAAAAAATACATAACGAGAAACAGGAAGTCATTAATATAGAATAAACAAAAATCTGTAGCAAAATAGTGAGAGGTATATCAGTGGAAATAAGCACAAATTTAGATACATGTTATCAATAAGATGAATTCCGCTACCCAAAAAGAATTACATCTTCTATAAACACGTCACCTGAGAGATTTATAAATTACCATAAAGTAGAGAACAATTTTTTAGCCATGTTGAATACCAGTCTCTTTTTTTAGATATCACTGACCAATTTTTAACCGTATCATTTTCCATTGTCAGTTGGAATTTAATTTGATTAATTAGGGAAATTTTCTGAAAAGGATCAGAAGATTTCCACTGTCTAGCTATAATAATTTTAGCTGCAATAAAGCAGTGGATAGCTAAAGAAGTATGTTTACTTGATTTAAAAGGCCGATTCAGGTGAAGGAGGGCCGAAGCTGGATTTTTATTTATATCTTTAAATGATACGTCATTCAAAGATATTTCGGAGAAGATATTATAGGCCCAGGCCCATAGTGGTTTTACTACTGGGCAAAACCACCATGTGTGGATATATGTACCGGAATAGGTACCGCATCTCCAGCATGTAGGGTCTTGAGAAGTATACATTTTAGCCAGTCTTGTCGGAGTGTAGTACCATCTGTGAAGTAACTTAAAGTGGCACTCAGTCAAGTTTAGACCATGGACAGATTTATTTACTAGAATTATAGAGGAAGACCATTCCTTTGGGGAAATCACTAAGTTAAGTTCATTTTCCCATATTTTAACCAGTTTATAGGGAAAGGTATCTAAGCCTTTAAAAAGCAAATTAGCTACCGAAATAACCTTGGGGACAGTTTGAAATGAAAATAGAGTTTGCAACTCTTTAGCCCGAGGAAAAAAAGATTGGATAACATGTTTCTGAATATAGTGTTTTATACGAAAGTATGTAAATAATTCTTTAGATGGTATATAGAGATTATCCACAATCTGTTGAAATGGTAGGATATTATCGCCCTGCATAATGTCCGATAAAGTTAATGTGTCTTTGTTAGGCCAGTGTCTCAATGATAAATCCTCTACATTATTTTCTAATATATTTAATTTACATGTTCTAGGAATTAAATAACTTAAGCCCAAAATTTTCCTAATTTCGGCCCATGTTTCCAAATAGTGAGCCAACGATATTAAACAATTAGGCAAATCCCTTAAGAGCTTACCAGGATCTGACCATTTATAAGAATAAAGAGTAGATGCATGTAGAGCTTCAGACTCCAGATTATACCAAGGTTCAGAAAAATAAAATGGTTCTTGTAGAGTATATATATATGTCGTATAATGTAAAGATTAGTAATACTTGGAAAGTTTAGCCCTCCCTGGGACAATTTTTTAGAAATATATTTTTGACTTATTCTAGGCTTTTTATTATTCCAAATAAATTTATTAATGGCAGATTGTATCATTAGTAGCCACACCTTAGGGATTTTAAGAGGAACCATTGAGAACAAATACGACCATTTTGGTAAAATATAAGAATTTATAATATTAATTCTGCCTGTCCATAATGTTTCTAAGTTTTTAAATTTTTTGAAGTTTTGATTCATATCTTTCATTAACTGCATAACATTCCTCTCCATTATATGGGAGGCGTTAGCAGGGAAACTAAGACCCAAATAATTAATTTCTAAATCAGTCCAAATAAACTGATATTTTTGAGATAGCCTTTCAACCTGAGTCAAAGATAAATTGATAGTTAAAGCAGTAGATTTTAAAACATTTAGGTTGAAGTTGGAGATATTAGAAAAATTAACAATTTCTTCCATTAGTGCTACCAATGAATCTTCTGGAGATGTAAGAGTAACCAAAGCATCATCAGCATATAATGCAATCTTAATATCTTGAGGTTTTGTAGAAACCCCCTTTATTAACTGATTATTTCTAATATTAACAGCAAGGGGTTCAAGAGATAAGATGTAGAGAAGCGGTGACAAGGGACATCCCTGTCTTGTTCCGTTTTTAAGTTCGAACAAAGTCGAAGTAATATTGGGACCTACAGTTCTGGCCGAGGGAACAGAATACAATACCATAATTGCGGTATATATCCAACCCCTGAAGCCATATGCCTTAAGGAGTTCTCTTAAATAGCCCCACCCAACCCTGTCGAACGCTTTTTCTGCGTCCAAAGATAGGGCCAGGAGGGGCTCATTATGAACTTTAGCAAGACCAATAATATCTATGAGCTTTCGGGTGTTATTTGACCCATCATGAAATCATGGTGGGGAAGAATATATCTAATAAAGTTATACGTACTCCCAAAGTTTTTATATATCTTTAGAATGCTACCTTTAATGGTCCCAATGCCTTGGCTGGAGTTTATACAATCGGCTTTTTATCATTTTATATGGTTGGGTAAGAAACCAAGAGTAGGACTGCAAATTTTATCTAAAAAAAAGAGAAAGGAGGTTTAGGGATTTCTTTGATAAAAGATTATGCCCAGGCTGCTATGTTAATGCATGTGATAATCTCAACAAAAACAAATGGTTAAAAGGAAGGCTGTTTTTTACTGGAACAAAATCCAATCAACATAGATAAAGAACTCCTTTGGGCTTTTTGGAGTTCATTGAATAAAAACAGATCTGCATTGAGATTAGATGGAAGCTTAGCACTTCGTCAGATCACAAGCAATTGGAAAGTGACCAGAAAAAAAAACTAGGTCTACAAAATAAAACTCTATCATCTTTTTCTCTAACCCTTTTTAGTTACTTTACCAAAGATTTAGATCTTTCTTCATGGATAAATATTGGGATAATATGTATCAAAGATATTTAGGATGGTAAAGAAGTAAAATCTTTAAATAAATTGCAAATAGAATATGGAATACATCAAATTGAAATTTTTAGATACCTGAGAGTATCTCAGGGCTGTCTAAGGGCTATTTAACAAATATGTTGGTAGTTGTAATATGGGAACAGCTAGTAAGCTTCTAAATTACACGATTCAGCAAAGGATTATAAAAAACTGCTGACAAAATGTTTCCTTATAATAAAAACTATTTTGATAGACCATGTTCCTGTTGCAATAAAAAAAAAAAATGGGAACAAGAACTTCACATTACCATTCTACAATCAGAATGGAATAATGTTTTGAATTTCTCTTATCCAGCTATCCACTGGTTAAATCTTAATGAATTACAATTTAAAATGATGAATAGATGGCATCAAGTCCCTGCCAGAATTGCTCAAATATACCCAAATAGCACTGACAGATGCTGGAGATGCAAGAGATTAAGGGGAGATCTGATGCATATATGGTGGAATTGCCCTTTGCTAAGCTCAATATGGCCTAAAGTTGATGATTTTTTTCGAATTGGTTAGGACACAAATTTAATCTTACGCCCATCAGGGCTTTGTTGCATTTGTCTTTAGAAGGGCTGAATCAGCAAGAGAAAAACATATTTGTGCATTTAATGACAGCAGTAAAATTAAATCAATCAGCAGCAACAATATGGGAGTTATCTACTAATTAATTGGCCTATGGTCACAATTCAGTTTATTTTTCAATGCAGAATGGAAAAGGGTATGATGCTATACTCCAGCAAAGATAACACCCATTATTATTTTTGGAATAAGATTCTTAAGGAAATGGGAGAAGATAGATATTCAAACAGAGTACAGGAAGATATATTAACAGCTATTCTCTAAGGTTTTATTTGATCTCACCTGTAACGGATTCCAATAATTCAGACTGAGTATATCCGTGAAGAAGCTCCCAAGTCCCAGTGAAGTAGTGATATAGTAACTTTTCCTTCTTTACCATTTCTCGTCATGACTTGGTGTCTACTGTGCAGTATTGTTCTATTAAATCATTTATAATTTACAAAGAGAATAAGCATTCAGTTAGCACAAGCTCATATACAACATAGATCTATATCCTAATCTTTTCCTTAGCGATGATACATAACCTTGTATAACAATTTTATTATAACAAATTAGACACTAGTTGTAGGAACTGTGTGAGTAGTAAGCATGTATCATCCTATGGGGTGATGTCCCTTATTAAGAAGTGTCTAAAGCGCCTGCTTCAATAGATGTAAAATTTTGGTTGTTCATATCCCCTCCTACCTATAAGTTCATCTATATGAGCATCTCCCAGCATGAAGGAGTTCCAAGGTCCCCAAATTAGATTAAACTTCATGTAGTTTTTAGAAATGGCATAGGATTAGAGGTGAATGGACACCTGGATGTTCGGGTCCGGCGGGTTCGGCCGAACTTTCAAAAAAAGTCCGGGTTCAGGCTCGTACTTGACCGCGAACCCGAACCCCATTAAAGTCAATCGGGACCCGAACTTTTGGCTCTAAAAAACTCCTGGAAAGGGCTAGAGGGCTGGAAAAGGAAGTAAAATGGGGGAAGAGTAGGACAAGTGCCCTGCAAACAAATGTGGATAGGGATATAACTTAAAAATAACATAAAATAAGCAGCCACTTAGTAGATAACTCCCAAATTCACACGGTATTAGGGAGCTATCTACCAAAAGGCTGAAAGACCTAAATTGGTTACCTAAATTGGTCTTTCAGCTACATTTACAAATACTAAGTAAAGATTACTTAGTATTAGTAAATTCAGCCCGTACTCGCTATACCGCGAGTAGGGGTGTGTCTAGTAAACAGTGAGCAGCCAGTGGCTGCTCACTGTAAAAAAACCAAAAAAAAAAAAAAACCTATTGCCCCCACCCCTGTGCGATGGGTGGTGGCCCTAAATAAGAATGTGGAGGGGGGACATACTGTCCTCCCCCCCGACCCCCACCCCTGCGTGGTGGCTGGGGGACATAAATAAGAATTTGGGGGGGGACCTAATGTCCTCCCCCCGGCCCCCACCCCTGCACAGTGGGTGGGGGCCCTAAATAACAATAAGGGGGGACCTAATGACCCAAACCCTTAGACACCCCTCTCCCCCCAAAAAAATTACCCCTACCTACCCCCCTCATTCTAAAAATAATGAGGGGGACCCTTGTCTAAATACCTGTAAAAAAAAAAAAAATAGACACCATTTGATGTCTTCTTTCTTCTAAAATCTTCTTTTTTCAGCACCAAAAAAGGGCAAATAAAAATCCAGAATAACCAACGCACTTAAAAAAATAAAATAAAAAAAAGCGCAAAAAAATAATAATCCTTCTTCACCCATGGAGGGCGCCACGCATACTGAGCTCTACAGGGTGGGGCAAGGCTTATAAAGGCTCAGAGCACTCTGATTAGTGGGTTTAAGTCATCCAATCAGTGTGCTCTGACAGGTAAATAAAGAAACTGACAGGTAAGTCTCTACATTAACCTGTCACAGCACTCTGATTGGTTGGCTTAAACTCCTTTATTGTGTTAACCTCTACCACTTCAGCTGGAAGGCTATTCCATGGATCCACTACCCTCTCAGTAAAGTAATACTTCCTGATATTATTTTTAAACCTTTGCCCCTCTAATTTAAGACTATGTTCTCTTGTTGGTAGTTTTTCTTCTTTTAAATATAGTCTCCTCCTTTTCTTTTTTTAAAATTCTTTATTTTTCAAGATGCTTTGTTTCAACATAATTCCATTGAGTAATTGGCATAGAAAAACAAGTTGTTTCGGTTACATATATAACAGTGAGTATAGCATTACTCTGAGAACTTGTGGGGTAAACATTTTTGACAGCATCAATTTTTTATGTTACGTGCTTCAACTTTTGGGGACTGCTAGGGGGAGGTCGCTCTGTTATGAACTTTTGTTTGTATTTCGCTTTGAGTGCGGTCCCTGTGTGAGGTGCCTATGACTTATGTCCTGGGATGGTGCGTGCTTATGCTTGGGGTGGTAGGATGCAGGCACATTGTCATGTATAGAGTGTAAGGTGTCATGCTGGTTTCAGGTCGCAGAGGTGGTGTCTTATCGTGAGTAGCATTCTGCTAGCATTTCCTGCTGCTCTATTATATTGTCTGCCTTACTTTAAGTCATCAGAAATAATCCCCCCAAAATCCCTTTCCTCAGATGTTGAAGTTAGGACTCTATCAAATATTCTGTACTCTGCCCTTGGGTTTTTACATCCAAGATACATTATCTTGCACTTATCCACATTCAATGTCAGTTGCTCCAACTCTGACCATTTTTCTAGTTTATCTAAATAATTTGCCATTTGGTGTATACCTCCTGGAACATCAACCCTGTTACATATCTTAGTATCATCAGCAAAAAGACATACCTTACCATCAAGACCTTCTGCAATTTCACTAATAAAAATATGAAAGATAATGGGTCCAAGTACAGATCCCTGAGGTACCCCACTGGTGACAAGCCCATGCTTTGAATATACTCCATTGACTACAACCCTCTGTTGCCTGTCACTCAGCCACTGCCTTACCCATTATACACTATTGGAATCCAAATTTAAAGATTTCAGTTTATTGAAAAGCCTTCTGTGTGCAACAGTGGCAAAAGCCTTACTGAAATCTAGGTAAGCAATGTCTACTACACTACCCTGATCTATTATTTTAGTTACCCAATCAAAAAAAATCAATAAGATTAGTTTGGCATGATCTCCCTGAAGTAAACCCATGTTGTATCTGATCTTGAAATCCATGTGATTTTAGATGTTCAACAATCCTATTCTTTAACATGGTTTCCATTACTTTCCCACTTCTAAAGTAAGGCTTACTGGCCTGTAGTTGCCCAACTCCTCCCTACTACCTTTCTTGTGAATGGGCACAACTTTCACTAACTTTCAATCTTCTGGGACTACTCCTGTTAAGAATGATTGGTTAACCCCTTAAGGACGGAGCCAAATGTGAACGAAACAAAATGTAAACAAAACCTGACATTTGCGCTACATGTCTGTCCAACCGTAATTCACCTCTTTCATATTAAATGCACCCACCCTTATTATATATCATTTTATTCAGGGGAATCAGGGCTTTCATTTAATTTCAAATATTTAGCTATGAAACATGATTTAATATGAAAAAAAATGGGAGAAAATAAGATTTTTTTGACTTTTTTAGTTCTACATGACATTTTAACTGTCAATGTCATAATACTGTTTGCTTTTACTGCAATAAAATACACATATTTGTATTCAGAAAAGTCTCACGTGTAAAACAGTACCCCCTATGTACAGGTTTTATAGCATTTTGGGAAGTTACAGGGTCAAATATAGCATGTTACATTTGAAACTGAAATTCGCCAGATAGGTTACGTTGCCTTTGGGATTTTATAGTAGCCCAGGAATGAAATTTACACCCATAATGGCATACCATTTGCAATAGTAGACAACCCAAGGTATTGCAAATGGGGTATGTCCAGTCTTTTTTAGTAGCCATTTGGTCACAAACACTGGCCAAAGTTAGCGTTAGTATTTGTTTGTGTGTGAAAAATGCAAAAAATGACAATTTTGGCCAGTGTTTGTGACTAAGTGGCTACTAAAAAAGACTGGACATACCCTGTTTGCAATACCTTGGCGAATTTTAATGTTAAAAAAATGAAATGCAAGCCTTATATTTGACGCTGTAACTTTTAAAAACACCATAAAACCTGTACATGAGGGGTACTGTTGTACTCGGGAGACTTCGCTGAACACAAATATTAGTGTTTCAAAACAGTAAAAAGTATCGCAGCAATAATATCGTCCGTGTAAGTGCTGTTTGTGCGTGAAAAATGCAAAAAACTGCACTTTTACTGGCGATATCATCGCTGTAATACATTTTACTGTTTTGAAACACTAATATTTGTGTTCAGCGAAGTCTCCCGAGTAGAACAGTACCCCCCATGTACAGGTTTTATGGTGTCTTGGAAAGTTATAGGGTTAAATATAGTGCTAGCAAATTAAATTCCCTTTACTCTCGGCATGGGTTGTCAGGCAGGTCCCGCTAATTGTAATTAATTAAGGTACCTAATTATGTAAAAATATTACATAAATATATATGTAGAATTAATATATATATGTATGTGAATCTATATTTGTATATATATATAATTTTTTAAAAATATTTTTATTTATATATAGTGATATATACATATATATTTATGTATGTAGATATATATATTATTTTGTTCTATGTGTATTTGATATATATATATATATATATATATATATATATATATATATTAGAAATAACACACATCTATATATTTTTAATTTTTTTAATTTTATTTTTTAACGTATTTACATATTTAATTTTTTTATAATATATATAAATATGTATATATATATATTAATTTAATCAGTATCAGTCTACCTGTAATTTGATAATATATATATATATATATATATATATATATATAATAGTAAAATACACCTAGACAGTATATGTGTGTGTATGTATATATATATATATATATATATATATATATATATATATATATATATATATATATATATATATATATATATATATATATATGTATATATATATATATATATATATATATATATATATATATGATCTAAGTATATATTATTATTTTTTTTACACTTATAAACTTTTATTAATTTTATTTTCAGCCAGCAGGGGGGACCACCTGTCATTGCAGGAGGCAGCTACCCCCGGCCATGTGATTGTGGGGTCCTCGCAAGTACCTCACTCTCACATGGCCGGGGGGCTTCCAGGGGGTCGGACATGCCGCGGGGGGCTCCCTGGGAGTCCCCCCAACCGCGATCGCCGGCGTGGGATCGCCGGAGACCGGGTAAGTACATAAAGACCGGAGGGCGTACTATTACGCCCGGCGGCGTTTAGAGCCGTCTATAATAGGGTGTAATAGTACGCCCTCCGGTCTTAAGGGGTTAAATAAATCTGTTAATGGTTTTGCTGGTACACCACTAAGCTCTCTCAATAACTTTGGGTGTATTCCCATTGACTTATTTGTCTTTACTTTTGACAGTTGAAATAGAACTTCTTTCTCTGTAAACCCACATGTAACAAATAACTAATTTGTCCTTTTTCCTAACTGAAGCCCCTTTCCTTCATTTTCATCTGTAAATACTGAACAAAAATATTAATTGAGGCAGTCAGCTAGACCTTACAGAGTACAGAAGACAGAATAAATGTAAGAACAAGAGCCAGAAATAATTCCATGTATTATACAAGACGAACTCGCTATAGGGATACCAAGAACCACAACAGGACAACGAGAAATGGGAGAGGTCAATATTTATAGCCATCACTTAATTCTGATTGTTTAAATTCTACTTGGAATTGACTACTATTTATGGAGGGTACTTGACTCTTCTAGTCTGACCTCTAATGTAATTTTTATGCACTGAAATCAGTTTACCAAATTCTGACGAATTTGGTATGTTTTTCAGTTGCATATATATACAGACGGAATGCCCAACGGATCAGAAGCACCCACAGCTGACTGGAGAGGTAGGCAGGCTGGAAGCATTGACAGCAAGGGAAAAACATATAGGATCACTGCTGATCTGTCTCTCTAAATAGCTGAAGTCAAAGTGTCTAGAATAATACTTTGTGGAAGTATAATTGTTTTATTGTTCTCTTTTTTTCTCTTCTTTTGGTCACTTTACTGGATTTATAAATAAAATGAAAATGTAGTTGCTGTTCCATGTCTATCAACCATATGTGTTGCTTCTGCTTGCCACTTGTTTCCGCTTGCCACACGATTGGGCAGGCCTCTTGTCCATCATTAGAAACTAAGCTCCTTGTTTGCTCCCACCCAAAAAAAAGCAGCATTTTTTTTTATTCCATTCTACTTTTTTCTGGTGCCAGGAATGGTAATCCAAATCATGAATGAAAACGAGTATGTTCAGGCTTGCACATGTCAGTTTCCCTAAAATCTTGCCATGTGGTGGCTCGTATATAGGAATATCTTCGAAACACCAAACTGGCCCAAATTGTGCCAAATTGCAGTTGAGTTCAGAACAAATCTCCCAATTCTCATAATTTGTATAATTCATAATTGCCACTCCTCCACCCTCATCAACCTGATGGATTATTATACATTAGTCCTTATCTAAAGTTTTAACTTTCCTCACTCTCCATTTTAAATTGGCAGCAACTTTTTTGCAAAGAACAAGAATTTCTTTCAAGTGCCTTACTGTATGTTTTAAGTGGTTGTAACTGAGCAGAAAAAAAAGACGAATTTCGTGAAATTCGGACGGATTTCATGAAATTCAGACATTCGGATGCTTACGACTGTCTGAAGTGCCGAAGTTTGGTAGTTCGGAAGTCCTGAACCAAACCAAATGTCATTGGTCCAAAATTACTCTAATGGGAGGGGACTCCCAGTCCAAGGATTGCCACCACAACCACTTACACATATATTCTATAGGGCTCCCAGTGCCAGGGCTGCAACCACAACCACTTACACATCTACAGAGCTCCCAGTGCCCAGACTGCCACCACAACCACTTACACATCTATTCTATAAGGCTGCCAGTGCCAGGATTGCCACCACAACCACTTACACCTCTATAGGGCTCCCAGTGCCTGGGCCAGTGCCTGGGCTGCCAACACAACCACGTGCAATTAATTTCATGCAATTCGGACATTCGGATGCCGAAGTGCCAAAGTTCCGAATTACCGAAATGCCGAATTGCTGAAGTTCCAAATTGCCAAAGTTCTGAATTGCTGAAATTACGAATTGCCGAAGTTCGGTAGTTTGGAAGTGCCGAACCGAATGCCATTGGTCCGAATTTCAGAAGCAGACAAATTTTTTTACTTACCCGAATTTCCAAACCAAACCAAACCAATATTTTTGCCCACTCACATCCCTAATATTGATTTATTAAGTTTTCAGTATTATTAGTTTGCATTTATTTATTTTGGTGTAGATCGTGAGTACATTGGAAGAACCATTTTTTCTTTTGGTAAGTATTTTTTGTATGATATACCATTTTTACCTGAAAATAAGACCTGGTCTTATATAAATTTTTGCTCCAAAAGACGCACTAGGTCTTATTTTCAGGGGATGTCTTATTTTTATTTATTACAGGCGGTCCTCACTTACTGACCAGGTTCCGTTCTTACTTCGTAAAGCGAATTCACCGGTAAGTGAGGATGCACTAGCAAGCATGTGCAAGAAAGCAGGTCTACTTTCGGGGGAATTCCCCCGAATATAGAACAGTTAACTAGTGCATGGAATCATGTGCATCTATGTTCGAGGAAACTTCCCTGAACATAGATTAGTTTACTAGTGCATGAAATCCCGCAAATCTATGTTCGGGGAAACTTCTCCTAACATAGATTAGTTAGCTAGTGCATGAAATCCTGTGAATCTATGTTCAGGAACCTTCCCTGAACATAGAGATTAAAAAACTAGCAACGATCTCAACAAGGGGTTGTTTTCGGGGGAAGGATTATACTACGAGCATCCTCTGAAAATAAGCTATGGCTTATTTTTGGGGAATGTCTTATTTCCAAGGAAAAATGGTATTGCTATTTTTATGGTTCTTTTTTTTGCACTTGGTTGATATTAGAATTGCTGCTATTCTTTGAGTGCACCTTTTAGTCATTTTTTTGTATGGTTTTAACCTAGCCCATTATCTTACAAGGTTAATAAAACAAGTAGCATTACATTGCTTAAAGGATATATATTACCCATGATATATTGCTTGACTTGTTTCACTGTGGCATTGGTCACACCAAATTACATGTTTTATCTATTAATTCAAAAAGGTAATGGAAGAAATATTTAGGACTTTTCTGATGACTCAGTATTAAGTGATTTATAAACCTCAACATGTAAATTTTTTCTTTGCAGAGGTATTGGTACAAAATGAGAAACATGGCTATTACATGGCAGATGGGATGCAGCATAGAAAACTCGTAATTATTCATGGAGGAATAAAAATATAATCCTAATTATACATTAAATTGTAGGTTAGAAAATACATCCTCTGTGGAGGAGCGAATGGAAGTATTTGTAATTAGTTTTCTTTGTTACAATAAATAAGGATAGCTTAATAAAATGTTCTCCAGTATAAAAAAGTAACTGCGTACAATCAAAATATAATTGTTTCTACGTATAAATGTAGTTAATGTTAAACCTTGAAAAAAGAGGTTTACTTAAATAATGTAGACTTTGATGGGTGTAAGAACTGATTGACCTATGTAGTTTGCTCATTTTATACCTCTTTTAGAAGTTTAAATCTAGTTTGATTCTTTAGTTTAAGAAAATATGGCATAAAATACCTACTGGTGCTCAGAAATAATGTCGGCCTGTGGGGGTGACCCCAAGTGAGCTGGGGGATGTCCTGATCCGTGGGAGGCGCGGTGCCAATTGATAGGCTGGCGGGTGTGCAGCTGAGTCTGCAACGTCACTTCGGTCGGCCAGAAATGAAGCCAGACGCATCCAGGATTGACACCTCTGTCCATCAATGAGGATAGTTTGGGAAAGCCAGGTCTGGGAAGCAGCACACGTCCAAGGATGGTGGGCAGACGTGACAAGCGGCTAAGTCCGCAACATCACTTCCACCAACCACACACAGGACGTGACGTGTCTAGACCGGCAACTCTGATCACCAATGGTAACGCTGAAATAAAAGGTGCAATATATGATTACACTATACAGGATCTTTCACTCAGGTGAAAATAATTATTTGAAGGGAGGGTGTACAATAGGGACTTGGGATTGGACAAATCTATTACATTTGACCAAAGAAGGAGGGTCTAGGAGACCCACAGGACATTTAAAAGGCAGAAGATTCCAGAGGCTACATCATAGCTGACCGAGGAAGATCATGGAAAGAGTGAAACGCGTTTCAGCAGATGTGGCCTTTTTATTGGACTTTTTTTTTTTTCCTATAGCCCTTACAATATATGTTTTAATCTGTAATACATTTTTAATATTATTCCAACAAAGTCCTCCTGAAGCCTTAGAGAATCTTCATTGAGGAGGTGCCATCCCCAGAAAATTGTCACTCTGCTTATTACCCTAAGAGCCAGGATTTGAAGGATCTTATAAAGGCGATCTTAATACATACAATTAGATTTAAGTTCACCACATTACAATACTACACATTGGTTGTTTTTCTTCATATATGGAGGAGACAATGTTGTGAGAGTGGTGTGTTGCTGACCTAAGAACAAAAAGGTCCATCTTGTGGAGCTAATACTCTATAGGCTCCAGAACATGTGAGAGGTTCTAGCTTTTTGTTTAACACTAGACTAGAACTTTTCTATACCATCTGCAGTATTATTTTTTGCCTAGTTTTTTTACTTGTCATTTTATGTATCTTTGAGTACACTCCAATTCTGTATTTGAGGGGTAAACTTGGTACCCCCACAGGCCAGACATTATTTCTGAGCGCTCGACCAATAGGTGTTTTATGTCATATTTTCTTTTGCGATTTTATGTATTGTGGATAAAAGGGTATTCCACATTAAGTGTTGAGCTGATCATCACACTTTATTGTATCACAAACTACCTCCTAGTAGATGTTTTTTTAGTTTCTGATTCTTTGTTTGCCTTTTTAATAAAAAGAACCTTATGCTTAAACTATATATACCCTTTTTTACATTATTACTTAATATAGAGATAATGAAAGCACAGTTAGCAATAACATAAAACTGTCCCTCTTATTAATATCCCTTAATCTTTGCCTGACATAATGTAGACCACAGTTACACTATAAAACATATCCAATAATATTGGAGAAAGTATAGTTTGATCAATTGAAAAAGTAAAGAAAAATATGTTTTGCCACTAGTGTGGATAGTTCCAAAATCAGAGAACCCTTTCACATTATAGATTAAAGCATTTTTAATGGATGCTCTACTAAAACTAATACGTGGGGCAGTGAGTAAGGAAAGTTATATTAATGAGCCCAATTTTAATACACTTCAATATTTGCAAACTGATTAATTCATTAACTTCAATCTCATATTAAACTGAGTTAAGGAACATTTTGTATTTAAAGCCTCTTCATCCATCTCTGTTTGTTCTGCAACATTATTACACACTTTTAATGTCTTTAATGTATTTTGATTGTTAATAAATGTACCTGAGCTGCATTGGAAGTCTGTGATTGGACAGCCACATAAAGTCTGGGATGGGTTAGAAGGGGAGACCTTGAAAATGCTTTAGACAAAAGATCTGGATTTTTTGTAAACTGTTTTAAAATATAGCCCCAATGATATAATGCATAATTAAATGCATGCATGTTGTCATTGGGGCTATATCTACTAAACAGTCATTATTATTTATTTTTGTATTTAGACAAAGGGTGATAACAGATACAAATGTGGAGATGTACATGAAGAGTTAAATGACACGAATGGGGCAAGGGAGTAAAAACTCACATTGGAGTATTAATATAATCTCATGGGGCATCACAGACACTCATGTATAATAAGAAAAACACAAGGCTTAATATACACACATGGGTGGTTAACAGAAACCTCTTTCAGCATATGTCCTTTTCATTAAATTAATGTATCTACACAAATAATATATCGCAAGAGTATTCTGAGAATGGACAGCAGCTAAAACAGCCTGCCCTTCGGTGGGTCCCCACTAAGAACTCAAACTGGTTTTAGCTCATCTTGTGCCATTACAAAGAGAACATATCTGAAGCATATCAGACTGGTCCCACCCATACGGGCAGTCCAGATCCAAAATGCCAGCAAGTTCTCTATGCACGAGAGATACAGCAACCCCAGATGATCGTTTCAGCCTTGTTAGGCATCATCAGTGAGGCATAGCTGATTTCTCTCTAGGCACCGTGAGCAAGGGGTCCACGTCTGTATTACCCTTTAAACTAATGGAGAGCAAAAAATGGGTCGCAAGAGTATTCTGAGAACGGACAGCAGCTAAATTAGCCTGCCATTCGTTGGTTCCCCGCTCAGAACTCAAGCTGTTTTTTCGGATCTGGACTGCCCGTATGGGTGGAACTAGTCTGATATGCTTCAGATATGTTCTCTCTGTAATGGCACAAGATGAGCAAAAACCATCTTGAGATCTGAACGGGGACCCACTGAAGGGCAGGCTACTTCAGCTATTGCCCGTTCTCAATATACTCTTGCAACCCATTTTTGTTCTCCACAAGTTTAAAGGGATAATCCAGACGTAGACACCTTGCTCACGGTGCCTAGGGAGATATCAGCTATGCTTCACTGATGATGCCTAACAAGGCTGAAACGATCGTCTGGGGTTGCTGTATCTCTCGTGCAGGGAGAACTTGCTGGCATTTTGGATCTGGACTGCCCGTATGGGTGGAACCAGTCTGATATGCTTCAGATATGTTTTCTCTGTAATAGCACAAGATGAGCAAAAACCAGCTTGAGATCTGAGCGGGGACCCACCGAAGGGCAGGCTACTTCAGCTATTGCCCGTTCTCAGTATACTCTTGCAACCCATTTTTGTTCTCCACAAGTTTAAAGGGATAATCCAGACGTAGACACCTTGCTCACGGTGCCTAAGGAGATATCAGCTATGCTTCACTGATGATGCCTAACAAGGCTGAAACGATCGCCTGGGGTTGCTGTATCTCTCGTGCAGGGAGAACTTGCTGGCGTTTTGGATCTGGACTGCCCGTATGGGTGGAACCAGTCTGATATGCTTCAGATATGTTTTCTCTGTAATAGCACAAGATGAGCAAAAACCAGCTTGAGATCTGAGCGGGGACCCATCGAAGGGCAGGCTACTTCAGCTATTGCCCATTCTCAGTATACTCTTGTGACCCATTTTTGTTCTCTAATATTTTACAATATTGACTAAAATGACCAACCCCCCAAAATTAGAAGATAATCTGTTACTGCTAGTCTTCCCAATGAAATGTGCACCTCATTAATCCAAAAAGGAGCATTTAATAAAATAAGACAACTAATGAAAAGTGTTTGTATTTTGTAAGCTCTTACTAAACATTTACTATACCCCTTTGCTATAAATTATTAAAGAAACACTATAGGGTCAGGAACACAAACATGTATTCCTACCCTATAGTGTTAAATACATAATCTAGCCCCCACCCCTGACCCCCCTTGCCTTCCTAAATATAGTAAAATCTTTCTTGTACTCAAGTCTGGAGCTGCTGCCTCTGCCTCTAATCTGCCTGTTGTCTGCTGACATCATCAGAAGTGGTGGTCTGAGACAATCACTATGCTTCCCCATAGGATTGGATGAAACTGTCAAGAAGGCAGATCAGAGGCAGAGCCAGCACAAGTCAAATGCAGCCCTGGCCAATCAGCATCTCCTGATAGATATTAATTGAATCAATGCATCTATATGAGGAAAGTGTGCAGCACTGCCCCAGGAAGCACCTCTAGTAGCCATCTGAGCAGTGGCCAGTGGAGTTATCACTAGGCTGTAATGTAAATACTGAATTTTCTCTGAAAAGACAATGTCTACTACAAAAAGCCTGAAGGGAATGATTCTACTCACCAGAACAAATATGATAAGCTGAGAAGATAATATGATAGTTGTTCTGGTGACTATAGTGTCCCTTTAAACTATGTTAGCATACTATTTATTTGAGACATGTATTGCTACCAAGTAAAAACACAGAATAAAAAAATATTGCATGCATAGAGAGCTGATTTAAAGACAAATATTAAATTATGTCAATTCCATTATTTCATTCAGAGACTTTGAGGGAATTATAAGGTATCTCTTCTCTTCACATATGGTCTATATGGTCTATAGCAGAGAAACAGAAGTATGTTTATTAAAATGAAGAATGCAGAATGTAAAAATGAATATATGTGGGAATGAAAGAAAAAAAGAATGGTAGACCGCGCCAGAAAATATACAATTCTTAAAGTGAATACAACAAAGTAATGGTATATACATACACTAAAAGGAGTCCAATATTGTAGTGGTGTATATAACCCTTGAAGAAATGAAATAGGAAAAAATAAAAGTGCAATATGTCAATTAAATTCTTTTAACACATATGTACATATAAAAACCCAATAAAAGACTAACTCACACTTTGCAGAGCTGCTAAGAGCTCTGCTGTATAATGCCTGGACGGTATAATCTCCATTTTAGGATATGTGGATAATGGCTGTAGTTGGTGTCCAATTCTCAGCAGCAGTTTATGTGGTGAAAACCAGAATTAAATCCAATGGTAAAGTATATAGTGGATAATATACAGTAAAATAAAAGCAGGTATCCTACTTACGATTTCCAGAGCAATGACTTGCTCTGGTGATATAAGCTTGTGGTGGTATAATCCCCACCAGAGGATATGTTGGATGAGCAGGAATCCAAAAGAACAGCACCAGGAAAAAATAAAAAAGCAAAAGGGATATGGAAAGTAGCAATAACTTTCATTAATACAAAGTATAACAATCTAACTAATAAAAAGGAGCTACCAGTCACTTTTGGACACCACGAGAAAGGATTGGGAAGTCTTGCTGGTTTACTGCTTCCTTCTAATTCGCTATTTTAGTGAGCGCCTAACCCTTGTTGTTTTTTTATATATGTGGGGATAATGCCCACCTATAGTTGGTACAGTCAGTCCAAGTTTCTGCTATTATACAGGGTTTGATAAGCTAATACAGCTGTTTGTGAAAAATTCCTGAGATAAATAAGATACATAAAATCATGCCTTCCTCCTTCCACCCCCTCCCATTAGAATACAACAATAAATTCTGTTCTTCAAAGCTTGATGCACTGTATGGGATGAGGTCATATTTTTCAGTCCCTCTGCAATGAAGCAGAGGAAGACCTGCAAGAGCCCTGGGAAAGAAATATGTTTCTCTGCAGAGTAACAAGCAATAGAGTACACTATATGGGAATTACTCAGCTATATTAACCCCTTAAGGACTAAGCCAAATGTACACGTTGTGATCAAAACAAAACGTAAATAACTTGAATTTGCGCTACATGTCTGTTCAGGCGTAATTCGCCTCTTTCATTTTATGTGCACCCACACTTATTATATATCATTTTATTCAGGGGAAACAAGGCTTTCATATAACATCAAATATTTAGGTATGAAACATAATTTAAAATGAATAAAATATAAAAAAAGAATTTTTGAAAAGATTTTTAGTTCTACATGACATTCTAACTGTGAATGTCATAATACTGTTTGCGTTTACTGCAATAAAATACACATATTTGTATTCAGCAAAGTGTCTCGTGTAAAACAATACCCCCTATGTACAGGTTTTATGGTGTTTTGGGAAGTTACAGGGTCAAATATAGCATGTTACATTTTTCAGTTTTTTCACATTGAAATTCGCCAGATTGGTTATGTTGCCTTTGAGACCCTATGGTGGCCCAGGAATGAGAATTACCCCCATGATGGCATACCATTTGCAAAAGTAGACAACCCAAGGTATTGCAAGTGGGGTATGTCCAGTCTTTTTTAGTAGCCACTTGGTCACAAACACTATTTATTTTTAACGTATTTATATATTTATTTTATATTATATATAATGATAATTATATATATATATATATATATATATATATAAAATCAATATCATTCTACGTGTATTTGGATATTAATATATATATATATATATATATATATATATTAAAATATTAAAATACACTTAGACAGTGTATGTGTATTTATGTATGTCTATGTGCATATATATATATAATAAAACTAAGTATATATAATTTAATTTTACACTGTCTCTAAACCGCCCCCCAGCGTTTAGAGACGGGTTCCCAAGGACGGCATAGCATACCCACCGTCCTTAACGGGTTAAGCTATTACTGGCGTATCACCTTACAATAAATTGCATTTACAAATTAAAAAGGTAGTAGGAAGAACAAGATTTGGAACTTAAGTAAGAAAAGATTACATGTACCATAACTATATTTCCAGTTCTAGGTGATAATCGCAATACAAAATTTTATTATAGATCAACTATTAATGCAGATTACAAAATGGAAAAATTAACAAAGCGATTTTATTAATTTTCTCCAAATGTATCATATGTTGTTTTCAGCAAACAGATGGCCTAGACATTGCACTTTCTCTTTGTGTTTCTGCAATGTTTGTTTACTTTTTTTTTTTGACTCATTTGAATACCCAGTAAATGTTAGCCTGAAAGATCTAGTGAATGGCAATCTCTCCTATTCATGATTGACATTGTAAAATGAAAAGATTAATAACAAGGGGCCAAAGATGTTGGTACATAAACACTGCAGGAAATATAGCCCAAAAACAATGGCTAGCTTTGAAACTGTATACTGGATGAATCAATGTGTCATCATGCTCAGATTGTCAAATTCCTGACTGTGTAGCTGCTAGTATGCAAATCTGCAGACATCAAGGGAATTACAGTCCACAAACATTTTCACTTTAGATATTTGTGAATTACAGTTCCAGTCATAATCAGATAGCCTAAAATTCAAACTAGGTTTGTTGAGTTTAGTGAATGTAATGTATCACCTGGTACCCCGACCGTGTACTTCCATCTATCGCTGCTTCCTAGTACTTGCGAGTACCAAAATCACTGCACTGGAACACCATAACCACTGTAGACCCCACAAACTGCCGCAGCTTGGTTGGTGTCTCGCCGTCCTCCACCCACCCTGGACCCGAGACCAGGATCCAGCTTTCAGTGGGTAAACCTCTCCTAGACCAGAGAGCGTAGCAGGAACAGGGGACAAACCACTGCACTTTTGCCTACAGTCACTGTGGCTTGACTGGGGCCCTGGAACCGCTCATTCCTGGAGCCAAATGGGGAATTAGCTCTAGTCCTTACAAGGACTTTTCCAGTTTAATCTCCTGCAAGGTGGAACAGCAGACACAGGAGTAAATCTTCTTTCCCTCCAATAACAGGATGACACACAGTTGTGGAGTATAAGCTGGAATAACATTTTAATGGAAGCACACTGCCTTTTATACAAGTTTCCCAACAAGGTTGACACCCAGGTGGACCTTGTTGGGCACAGGACACAAAGTATACAAACCAATCAAAACAATGCAACAATGAACGACACTCCCACATACAGTACACAATCCCTCCCCTCTGCCTGTGATACAATTAAGGTAGTTAATTGTATCACAGGCAGACAGAAAAAAACATATTTTTAGTCCAATAAGTACCCCAAAATACAACATATTCCCATAAAAGTCACATCCCCTGATAGCCCCGATCTGGGTGAAAAACATATCCACATATCCCAGATCGGTTCAGGGGTTCAGGAATTTCCTGGAAGTCATTGTTTTGACCGACCGCAAGCATGGCCCTATGCCTAAAACAGTTCCAGGAAAATCAGGGCTAACAGTCGGTCAAGTTCGGTAGTTTTTTACAGGTTTCCCTGAAGGGCCCATAGTCTGTGGGCATGAAGCTGGCAAGCAGGCTCCTCCAGGAACTCATGGCAAACTCACTTGGAGAGGGGAGTTTGTCACAGTGAATAATGAATCATGTGAGTCTGAAACAATTTTTTACTCCTTGCATATTTATAAAAATATATGCTTACTTTAGGAGTGTGTCTTCTTACCTATTGTAAGCACATGTGATCTAAGCGGCCAAATATAGCATAGTTACATAGTAATCTAGGTTTAAAAAAGTAAATTTTTTATGCTGTTGTTTCAAAAAAAGGCAGAAAACCCCCAAAATCAATTGTAGCCATTTCCACTTCAATTAAAGTAGCAAACTAATATCTCCTTGGATCAGCAACATGTCCACATACATGTTAATTATACACATGAATATTCATCTTTTGCAAAAAAAAAACAAAAAAAAAAAAACATCCAGTTTTAGTTTTTTTTCCGTATCTATAGACTCTGATAAGATAACAAGAGTTGAGGTATTTAGGGCCCCCACCCACGGCTCTGGGGTGGGGGCCGGGTGGAGGACAGTAGGTACCCCTCCTCATTGTTATTTAGGGCCCCCACCCACCGCGCAGGGGTGGGGGCTGGGGGGGGGGAGGACAGTAGGTCATTGTTAGGTAAGGCCCCCATCTGCAGTGCAGGGGTGGGGGGGGAGGACAGTAGGCCCCCCCGTCATTCTTATTTTGGGCCCCCACCCACAGCTCTGGGGTGGGGGCCGGGTGGAGGACAGTAGGTACCCCCGCATTGTTATTTAGGGCCCCCACCCACTGCGCAGGGGTGGGGGCCCGGGGGGGGGAGGACAGTAGGTCCCATCCCTCTCATTGTTATTTAGGGCCCCCACACACCACGCAGTGTTGGGGGCCGGGGGGAGGACAGTAGGTCCCCCCTCATTGTTATTTAGGGCCCTCACCCGCCGCTCAGGGGGAGGACAATAGATTTTTAATTTAAAAAAATTTAAAAAATTTACAGTGAGCAGCCACTGTTTACTAGACATGCCCCTACTCGCGGTATAGCGAGTAGGGGCTGAATTTACTAATACTAAGTAATCTTTACTTAATATTAGTAAATGTGGCTGAAAGACCAATTTAGGTGCAGCCGCCACAATGAATAGGATTGGAGTTTCATTCATTCGAATGAAATTGCGATGCGAACAAAATTCGAATTGCGTTTTAACACGAATGGAGAAACTGTTCTCATTCTGTCAGGACGCAATTTGGCAGTTTTGTCAAACGCTTGTTGATTGGCTGCCATGCAGCTTTTCAAAATGCGCCATTAAATCGCCGAACACCGAACTCGAACTGTTACTGAAATGTCCGGGCTCGGGTTCGGGGTCAAAAAATCGTAATATTCTTTACAGTTTAGGTTTGCTCAGGTAGAGAATTCCACATCTTTTTGCTTTTACTCTAAAGCATGCATGTCAAACTTGCCTCACCTGCCCTGGAGCCACTTTGTGCTGTTAACTGTCTGCCCTGCCCGGGCGATTGCATGCTCCGACAGCCACAAGAACGTTTAGTCCACGCTGGCCGCCGGATATGTGCATACAGTGTGTGAAGTCATATCCGGCGGCTGCGCAGCGACGACGCTACAGTGTGCAGAGTGCCTGGCTGTCTGCAGAGCAGGCCATCAAATCCCCCTTCCCTCCAGCTTGCAGTGCCAGAGGAGTGCCTGCCCTGCTTGAGCAGAGAAGAACAGAGCTAGAACTGGAGGACGGGCGGCTCATCTTAAGGTAGGAGCAGAGAGGCTTTGGGAACCTTTCTGTGTAATGTGTTAACTTGAGAGAGGGGGCAGTGTATTCAATAAGAGAGGTGGGAGTGGGGGCAATATATTAAATTAGAGTGGAGGGAGTGGGGGCAGTGTATTAGATAAGGAGGAGGGGCAATGTATTAGAGTGGAGGGAGGGGGCCGCAGAAGGCTGTGTATTCATTTGGTGGATTGAGGGAGGCAGTGTATTAGTTTGGGGGTAGTGTATTAGATGAGTGCAGTGTATTAGAATGGGGGGAGGGACGGCAGTGTATTAAATTAAAGTGGTGGGTGTGGGGGCAGTGTATTATTATCATCATCATCATCATCATCATTTAGAAAAGCACCAACAAGTTCTGTAGTGCTGTACAACGGGTGGACTAACAGACACGTGTTTGTAACCAGACAAGTTTGACGCTCAGAAACAGAGGGATTGAGGGCCCTGCTCAATGAGCTTATATACTAGAGGGAGTGGGGTATAGTGACACAAAAGGTATGGGTAGGGCAGAAAGGTGGCTTGCTAGGATAGTATTCATTGAGGTCTTAGTGTTTTGTTTTGATGACCATTTCAGGAGAGGAATCAGGGTGCAGGAGGGAAAGTAAGTTTTCAAAGATTTTGGAGATTGGGTGAGAGTCTAACAGAGAGGGGAAGGGCGTTTCATAGGAACAGTGCAGCCCTAGAAAAGTCTTTAAGGTGAGCATCAGAGGTATTCATTTAGAGTGGAGGGAGGAGAAGCAGTGTATTAGATTAAAGTGCAGTGTATTAGATTGGATTTGGGGAAATGTATTGGATTTGTGGGTAGTGTATTAGAATAGGGGGAGGGGGCAGTGTATTAGATTTGGTCTGCATGGAAGCGCTGAACACTCCCCATGGAGATGCCGATTGGCCGCACAGCTTTTTGCCACACATGCACAATGGGAAATTCCTATAAGAAAAGCAATGCATTGCTGAGATCATCAAGTTTGATGATCTTAGCCAAAGTGCAGAATAATCTCATAGGACTTCAGAATCAACAAGATAACATCATTTGTTTTTTTACAGTTGTGTAACAGCATACATTCACCATTTCAGTCGCATTACCAAACTTTTCTTAATATGTCAAGGTAGTTGGACTGAAACATTGGTTATATGCAAATGCACGTCTCCTTAACCCCTTTAGACTGGAGGACGTACAATTACGCCCTATTTTAGGCGGCTCTAAACGCCGCCGGGCGTAATTGTATGCCCTCTGGTTTTTGTTAACTTACCCGGTCGTCGGCGGTCCCACGCCGGCGATCGCGGTGGGGGGGGACTCCCAGGGAGCCCCCCCGCGGCAGATCCTTCTCCTCCGGTGACCCCCGCCCATGTGAGAGTGAGGTCCTAGCGAGGACCCCACAATCACATGGCCGGGTAGGCTGCCTCCTGCATTGCCAGCAGGGGGACTGCCTATAATGACAGGTGGTCCCCCTGCTGGCTGAAAATAAAAATAAAATGAAATTTATTAGTATAAAAAAAAATAAAAAAATTATATATACTTAGATCATATATATATATATATATATATATATATATATATATATATATATTATACACACATGTACATTGTCTAGGTGTATTTTACTATTAATATATATATATATATATATATATATATATATACATATTTATATATATGTTAATATCAAATTACACGTAGACTGATACTGATATATATATATATATATATATATATATATATATATATATAATATAAAAACAATATGTAAATACGTAAAAAAATAAAATTTAAAAAATTATTTAAAAAAAATAAAAAAATATATAGATGTGTGTTATTTCGTTCTAACTGTATTGTGATATTAATATATATATCAAAATACACGTAGAACGAAATAATATATATATCTACATACATAAATATATACGTATATATAATAACTTACAGTAGTGATGGTGCGCAACAGAGAAATAAAAATCGTATTCACTATGGACCTCTTATAGAGAGTGAAAGTAACCCTGTGTACATAAAATGAGGTGTTTACAGTGTGGAAATATTATAAATACTTTAAAACCAAACAGTGGTTGTGGTAAAACAAAACACAATCTGTAGGTATACTTGCAAACATGGAAATCACTCTGACACCTATTAAAGAGACAAAAACAGAAAGAGAGCGCCTAGTGCAGCATAGTAATTCGCTTATAAATATATAAAATAAAGCAAACAGAGGTGCCCTTTAGGTGTTACACTCACAAGATTGGAGTGGTAAAAGCACCACTCGTTGCTATAGCACTCAGGGAGGATCAGCCCCTAGAGTGCGTGGGATCCGTGGAAAGGAAGCTTGCAATCCGGATCTCAGGTAAGTATACTTTATTAATGACAATTAAAAAACAGCAAAACTTGTTGTGGAGTTAGTTAGTCCGCTCACCAGGCTCAGGAAACCACAAAGAAAGTTCCATATACTTATGTAATGTAAAAAAATCTTCCGGCTGCTATCCTGGTTGCTGTTGCCGACTGTCTCCAAATCACTTCCTGGTTCCGGGTCCGTAATGCATTTCACCCCACCCACAGGGCTTTGTCAAACGGCTGATGCTTCCTCCCACTATCCTGTGTCTTATATACCCCAATCCATGTTTCCAACCATTTTAAAATCAATACAAACTTTCTCATCAACATTTCAGAGTCCAAAATAAGTCTTTTATTAGTAGCACTGCTGATCCCAGTGCCAACTGATAGAAATGGGGTCTCAGATATTTAAAACTGTGAATATATACAAAAAAAGGGGGGTACTGTTTTACACATGAGACTTTGCTGAATACAAATATGTGTATTTTATTGAAGTAAAATGTCATGTAGAACTAAAAAAATTTAAAAAATCTTATTTTCTCCCATTTTTTTCATATTAAATTATGTTTCATAGCTAAATATTTGATATTAAATGAAAGCCCTGTTTCCCCTGAATAAAATGATATATAATAAGGGTGTGTGCATTTACTATGAAATAGGTGAATTACGGTTGGACAGACATGTAGCGCAAATGCCAGGTTTTGTTTACTTTTTGTTTCATTCACAACGTGTACATTTGGCTCCGTCCTTAAGGGGTTAAAATAAATTCACTCTTTTGTTTACTTTGAAGCAGTGCCATCGTGAGGATGTCCAGTGTCAGTTAGGCAACATTTTTTATACTAAACTTTTCTAAATAAAACTAAGTTTCTATGAAAACTGAAGTTTTTCTTTTAGTGGCCCACATAAACTTAAATCTTGTTTATTTGGCCCGTGTTAGCCTTTGAGTTTGACATGCTTGATCTAAACTAATTGCTTTCAGTTTTAACAGTAACATTTTATGTAGAACCGTAACAAGTGTCTTAGCAAATCCCAAGTAGATCCCAAGTAGATCCCAAGTAGATCACATGTAATCAGGTGTCGTTAACATTTGAATTCGTTAGCAGTAATGTCTGTACATCTGACAAATAGATTAGTTGCACCCTGGTTAGACTAATTTTATCCATCTGTTCTGTTATATTATGCAGTATTAAGTTTACATCCTGTATTCTTGGCATTTCCTAAACTCTCTAATTACCTGTCCCCCACGCTAGGTATTTATCAAAACCATATTACTCCTCATTGTTGCATTTGATTGCCTTCAGTTCACCAATATACCAATTAAAGACGTATATCTATTTACATTCATACGGTATGTATAATCATGTGCTTTCTTTAGCAACTTGTATCATTTTTATATGAATACCCCATGTCTCATCTATCCCATAAAATTCCCTACATACGGCTCTTTACCCATAGTCACATCCGTTCCAGCACACTGTTATTACTGGTCACCAATGTCTATTCACTTGCCACACTTCTACGTAATTGCAAGCTCCCTTACCACTTCCCCTAATTCTCAGCAATTCCTAAGTATACTGCTAACAAGCTTAGCACACTCAAGCTTATCCCTCACAGTAATGTCCATTTCCCTCCATGTATTTACTTTGGCATGCATGATAGTGACCACATGTCCCCTCATGTTCTCTTCCATACTCTATTTTCAGGCCTTTGTTACCATCACTAATCTCCCCCAAAACTTTGAGGAATTCATTGGATTCGTACTCCCTTCACGTTACAGGTATACCTAATGTCACCTCATCTCTTGTCTTTATATACCTTCCCATATTGTTAAGAGGATAACTGTAGTTTTATCCTCAGATAATCACTACTAGCAATGCAGATGACAGAACCACTGTCATTTCTACAGGTGAGTTTTACTAAAAAAAAGTTTAGTAAAAAACAAAACAAAAAATATTCACAATACCCCCATAGGCTAGGATTGGTCAATTGGCTTTTATTACTAGCATTCGTCCCTAGCTTACTGTAATTAATCTACTCCTGTGAGGCCAACACCCATCCTCGTCAGAGGTATACACCCCTCAATCCAACGCATAGCAAGAGCCTCATATTTACCACTGTCAGTTATTAATTAGGGCCTCACCAAGTCACACCCAATTATATTATGTATTGTTACAGTCACCGAGAGGCCAACATTCCCGCCACATCATTCATTGGTCCCCGTCTACTCAGCCCTTCTCATAGACATAGCCTCTCTCTCGCCACTTGGCACTAGCAGGGCTCCATCTTCCTTGTAGGTCAAATTATTTTTTCGCCTTACGTTTAGCTAGAGCCAGTTGACACAGGCATTCGCTCACAACTAAAGGCCTTGTGTTTACCCATGTTTTCATTCTTAGTATGTCTCAAATTCCTGAACAAGATGAAGAACTCGCTATACCCAGAACCCCAGCCAGGCTTTCCACCCTGGCTGGTCCAAGCATCCAGCCCATATTCCCTGCAGTCCTGAACTATCCCTAGGCCAAGGCTGAATTACCAAGGCTTTCCCAGCTACAGCTCGCAAGGAGGAACTCTATAAAATATTTATTTCCAAAGCCTGTACTCCCCAGTTGGGAGTTGTCCTTCAACCCAACAACTATACCGAAATTAAGGGTTTAATGTCATCTCTTCTTGCCTCTATCAATACTGTCAGCGTTAGGCTCAACAAATTGGAATCTCCTCAGCCATTGACAGTTGTCCCGCCCACATTGACCCCCACTCCGGCTCCCTCCCACGGTAATGACACCACCACAAACCCAATACCGAGCACTTCCACTCACATCATCATGCCCGCCCACCTCGTGCCCCGACCATTCATAAAGACATCCTGGAAGGCAAGGACATAAACTTACTCTCATTGCTGATTGCTTCTCAGGACGTAGCTGAGAACAAGGCATACTGCTATTGTGATCTTTAGGTTGTTTTGAAAGCCAGAGACCCCACACACAACCGAAAGCATCCCATACCCGAATTTGTCATTGCCTTTGGCCTTTATTGCGATGTAATCTGTTCCATTTCCCTTCACCATAGAGAAGAGTTAGATTTGTACATGCATAAGTTGGTGGACCTAGGGCACAAGTATGGTGGGTTTTCGTTTTATGACTATCATAAATCTTTCTTGGCTAAAGCAGCGGCATACCTCACCAAATTTAATACCCACACCAACTGGAGTAAACGTGATACAGAACTATTCTTTCACCATTTTGCTGGTCAAAAACCACTGTCTTGTGCCTTGTGTGCCTCCATCTCACACTCCACTAACTTGTGCCCAGTTGATCCTAGTCTTCCTAACACTAGTCGTGCTTCCTTCAGTCCTTCCACTGCAGAACACAGAGGAATAAAGACAAATTGGGTAGACCCCTAGTATACCTAGGGAAAGCTCAAATCTGTAACAACTTTAATTCTGGCAGTTGTGGATTTAGCTTGTGCAGATTGTTGCACGTCTGCTCAATTTGTTTCAGGGCACACACAAAAACAATGTGTCCTAATCGTCTGTACCCGAAACAACGACTAACCGAAGTTAGCATCAACAACCTGATTTTACCTCCAGGCACACCCTTCCCATCACCTAGTTGACTTCTTGGTCAAGGGGTTCACAGGTGGTTTTCACACTGGCCTTGTCACACTCCCCACTGGTATTCATGAATGTCCTAACCTAAAGTCTTCCCTTCTTGACCCCATGAGCACAGAGTTACTACTAATGAAAGAGTTGAACAACGGGTTCATATTAGGCCCTTTCTCTGAGCCCCCCTTTTAACATAGAAACATAGAATGTGACAGCAGATGAGAACCAATCGGCCCATCTAGTCTGCCCATTTTTTTTTTTTTTTAAATACTTTCATGAGTCCCTGGCATTATCTTATAGTTAGGATAGCCTTATGCATATCCCACGCATGCTTGAACTCCTTTACTGTGTTAACCTCTACCACTTCAGCTGGAAGCCTATTCCATGCATCCACTACCCTCTCAATAAAGTAATACTTCCATATAATATTTTTAAACCTTTGCCCTCTAATTTAAAACTATGTCCTCTTGTTGTGGTAGTTTTTCTTCTTTTAAAAATAGTCTCCTCCTTTACTGTGTTGATTCCCTGTCTCATCTTTCCTCCAAGCTATACATGTTAAGTTCCCTTAACCTTTCCTTGTAAGTGTTATCCTGTAATCCATGAACCAGTTTAGTAGCCCTTCTCTGAACTCTCTCTAAAGTATCAATATCCTTCTGGAGATACAGTCTCCAGCACTGCGTACAATACTCCAAGTCTCACCAGTATTCTGTACAATGGCATGAGCACTTCCCTCTTTCTACTGCTTATACCACTCCCTATACAGCCAAGCATTATGCTAGCATTTCCTGCTGCTCTATTACATTGTCTGCCTACCTTTAAGTCATCAGAAATAATCACCCCTAAATCCCTTTCCTCAGATGTTGAGGTTAGGACTCTTTAAAATATTCTGTACTCTGCCCTTAGGTTTTTACGTCCAAGATGCATTATCTTGCACTTATCCACATTAAATGTCAGTTGTCCCAACTCTGACCATTTTTCTAGTTTATCTAAATAATTTGCCATTTGGCTTATCCCTCCTGGAATATCAACCCTGTTACATATCTTAGTATCATCAGCAAAAAGACATACCTTACCATCAAGACCTTCTGCCATATCACTAATAAAAATATTAATGAGAACTGGTCCAAGTACACATCCCTGAGGTACCCCACTGGTGACAAGCCCATGCTTCGAATATACTCCATTGACTACAACTCTCTGTTGCCTGTCACTCAGCCACTGCCTTACCCATTCAACAATGTTGGAATCCAAACTTAAAGATTGCAGTTTATTGATAAGCCTTCTATGTGCAACAGTGTCAAAAGCCTTACTGAAAACTAGGTAAGCAATGTCTACTGCATCATTCTAATCTATTATTTTAGTTACCCAATCAATAAGATTAGTTTGGCATGATCTCCCTGAAGTAAACCCATGTTGTCTCTGATCTTGAAATCCATGTGTTTTTAGATCATTTTCTCTGAGTCCCTTTAAGGCCGTCCTTTCCTCCTGCATAAGGTTATGTTGGACATGTCTCCTTTCTAGTTTCCTAAAATCATTCAGAACCGCTTTTTCAAATGCTTCTATACTCCCATGTTTCAGGTAATTGTGTAATTGTTTTTTTTTTTAGTGTTCTTCCATTTTTTTGTGACTGTGATAATGTTTACACATTAAGGTTATGTGACTGTTTGTTATTAAGTTTTCACAGGAATATTGCTATGTGTGGAACATATGCTGTATATTTATAGAGTATGTGCATGATTCCTATTTCAGATTTTTTAGAGACTGTTTTTTCTATTTGGGCATTATTTCTACCTGTTTGAGAATTTCCTCTAATGTAAAGACAATATATGTGTATTTATCTGCTGCTTTAAGAATAGAGACATGAGTTTTAGAGAACTTAACTAATCAATTTTATATGCTGGAGGCTGATTGGATTACGGCCAGAGGACTGACTATGTATAGAACGATCTTCAGTGGGAGAGGACCAAGCTCGTTTGAGAAAGCCCCAAGAGGTGGGGCGAAACGCGTCACGTGACCACGTGTTCGGCATACACGGAAATGTTTGGATACATCCACAGGCGAGATACACCAGCTACAGAACAAGGAGGACTGTGTACCTGCAATTTTCTGCATTTCTTCAGGCTCCATAAAGTGTGGTGAGCTGGAGGTGGACATTGTTTTAAGCTGTTATTTGGAGTGTTTCTGTGCAATCAATAAATTGTGTTAATCTAACACCTGGTCACAAAAGCTTGTCTTGGATCCCACGTACCCAAGGGGCTGATCCTCCCTGGGCGAGATAGCCAGGAGTGGTGCTTATACCACTCCCGACTTGTGAGTTGTTTTCTTATAGAGATATTTTGCTTTTACTGGTTTTAGTAACTTTATTGCACTAGTAGTGCTTTCTCTGTCTTCCCCCTTCCCCCTTTGTTCTTTTTTTTTGTCTCCCAGGTCACAGAGACCAGTGATGCCTATTGACAAGGCATAAGTATCAATTTGTCAATGTTTGGCACGTATGGTTCTTGTTGGGGATTATAATTCTCTCATATACATCTTAGAGTCATTTCTCCACACTTAAGGTGTTTCGGTGTATATATATATATTCTTGCGCACTAGCACTTTTCTGTTTTTATATTTGTCTGTACCATATTACCTAGGTATCCTGTTGGTGCTGCATATTAACCCACAACTAGTTTTTAGTAATTTGGTCTGTGCCAACTTATCTACTTGGATAGAGATATATATATATATATATTTATATATATATATATATATATATCTTTATCTCTCTATCCAAGTAGATAAGTTGGCACAGACCAAATTACTAAAAACTAGTGTGTGTGTGTGTGTGTGTGTGTGTGTGTGTGTGTGTATATATATACACACAAAGTGGCAGTTGGCCAGCAAGGAAGATTATATCTGCCGACATTTGTGTATTTAGCACTTTTGGTGAATGAAAATTCAGTTGCGAATGGATTTTCACACGGGTTAGAATGGGTACAGTTATATTAAACAAATAAATAATGAATTTGTATACACATTTGTGGGTTGAGGGTTTTTTAGCTCTCTTTTTCTCTTGCTCTCTCTCTCTGTCTCTTTTTCTCTCTCTATCCTTCTCTGTCTTCTTGACCTTACTCCCTCTATCCTTATTCTATTAAAATACCTTTTAGTTGTAGGATAACATTATAAAATAGCTTAATTAATACAATTAGTTTAAATATACATTAACCATATGGTTTGATTTAATATTGATAAGTTTTACTAAAATTAATTAACTAATAATATTTATTAATGTCATAGTTTTTAACTCTCATTAGGTAATGAGAATATTAAAATGTATTTATAATTCCGATATCTACCTTCCCACTCCATTATGAGCCTGTTTAATAAAGAAGAGGGGAAAGTCTTCATTTCCCCTCTTAAAACTTTTATTTTGTATATATTTTATTTTCATTTTTATTTAATTATGAGATACCCCCTAATTATATATATATATATATATATATATATATATATGTCCTTTTACAAAAATGTTATCATCATGTTGCTGTTATTTGATTAAATGGGTCATATATATCATTATCAATATTGCTATTTTGTATTTTGCTTCTTTTGTGTGAAGTGTGGGATAGCAGACTAGATGGGCCGAATGGGTTTTTATGTTATGAAAAATTATATTGAAATGTATATCATTTAATGTGAGGGGTCTTAACATGCCACACAAAAGACAATTATTATATAAGGAAGTAAAAGTACAAAAATCTGACATTTTGTTTATACAGGAGATGCATTTTTTTTTTTTAATAAAAATAACATTACTCCAACTCTGGTAAGGGACTATCCCATCCAACATCATTCAACATTCAAGGAGGAGAAGGAGTTTCAATTTTTTTTCACAAGAATTTGGCTTGCAATACTGATGAAACAATTACTGACTTAAACAGATGATTTTTCATTTGGAAAGGGAGAATTGGTGGTATTGGTTACACCCTGGTGAACGTATACTTACCCAATTTTTGGGCAATACCAGTTTCTGAAAAAAATTAGTAAAAAAGTTTCCAAGAATGTCTAGGACAGAATGATAAAAGGGGGGGATACTAATTTCATGTTGGATTGTGAACAAAGATATTATTAGAGAAAAAGAAAAATATACAAAAGATCATATTAACGTAAAATTGGCTTTCCAATGCTCCAAACTTCCAATGTTCTCATGGATTATTTGATATTTGGAAAATCCAACATGAAAATGATAAAAACAAACAAAGACCAACTTTCATTAATATGTTTCTATCAACAAAGGTTACAATAAAAGCTTAGGACATCTTGTCTAAAAAAACAAAAAACAATAAAAGTTGGTCTAAAGCAGCTTCTATTTCCATCTTGAAAAGACATCCTAGAATTAAACGTTGACTATTAAACTTAACATTCTATTTTCAGTATAACTGTTTTTTTTTTACATCAAACAAACTTACCCCATAAATGCAATTAAAAGACACATTTAATTTAACTGACTCTGACAGCCCCACACATGAAAGAATAAGTTAATTACTCAAAATTAAATGTGCCCATTTAGAAAACAATCTATATCAATGTTCACCTGAATTATGAAATTAATAAAAAAGATACATTTCAAATCCCAGCAAAAAGAGAACCATTTCAATTTGATATTCATATTTAATAGAAAATAGCAGCCAAAATATGATTCAATGTTTGCTTGGGAAAAAGATTTTTTTTAAATTGGACATTACAGACTGGTTTGCATGTGCAGCGGCGCATTTGCAACCGACTGGTTTGCATGTACAGTGTGTTGCACATTTAGAGTCCCACTACAAAATCATTCATCAATGTTATCTTACACCCTCTAGATTACATAAATTTAAATAAATTAATTTGGATAAATGTTGGAGAGGATGTAGACAAGTAGGCTCATTGTGTCGCATATTGTGGACATGTCCCAAGGTTAGCTCACATTGGAAATCAGTCCACAAATTAATATATACAATCACAGATTTAATCCCCCAGTTGATCTCCGAAATGTGTCTATTTAAAAGAATGAAAATAATGTTAGGTCATATTTTAATTGCAGCAACTACAACCATAACCAGATATTGGAAAACTAGTGACTTGCCAGATGTTAAAGAGATTTTTTACTCTATTCTAAATAATAAACATCACAAATTAATCTACCGCCCATTCCTGAAAAATTATATTATATCAAGACAAGAATGGAATGAATGGGAAAAATTGTCTGAAGCAAATACAATTTAGTAATATGATACCCATTTAACCAAACTATGTAAATATATACTGTTAATATTGCAACAACTTTCAGTCATTTTGTATATATATAATATATATAAACTAAAAATTACATTTTTTAAGGATGATTTTACATGTAAAAATATTTTATTGTATCATTTCTTTTTCTTTTTATTATTTCCCCCCCCACTTTTTTTTTAAATGTAATTGCATTTATCCTTTATTTATTTTTTTACATTTTATTTTTATTATATTGTTGGTAACTTTGTAGACTCATTGTTAAAACTCATGTGTTATCAATGTGGATTGTCGATATGTGTATTGTTATTTCATTATATGTAGATATAGATATATATATATATATATATATATATATATATATATAAAAATACAAATGGATGGTTGCACTCACGGTTTTTTGAATAAAAGTCCAAAGTTTATTGTCAAGTAGTAAAAAGCTGTGATCAACGTTTCAGTCCTTCCATTAGGACTTTCCTCAGGATGATATGATTTTCTCTGATGGCTTGTAATTTTATGTCGTTCACATTGTATATGTATTTATGTCTGTATATATGTTGATTGTATATCATATATTTTCTACAATAAAATTTATAAGAAAAAAAAAGTTTATAGCACCAGCCATCTCCTCTTCTGTAAATGAAAGAATAATGTCCTGAAGATAACATAAGGATGGGGAGGGAATGTAGAAAAATTAGTAGTTTCACCACGTTAGGATTAACAAGTGTCAGTCAGTTGTATCTAAATAACAATGAGATGCATTTAATTTAGCAAACGAATTACCTCTTATTTTGGTATTGCGCATGTGATAATATTGTAAAGAGCTGTGGAATACGCTGGTGCTATATAAACGCAGATTATTATAATAATGTTGCAGATCTTGAATAGTGGCAAGGAATTATATTTACTATAAGCAGAAAAAACAGGTACACTAAAATTTAAAGTGCAAAATCCTTTAACAGCATTAAGTGTCAATGTACAATCCAATGTCATTTAGCAATGTAAAGTACAATGTAAAGTGCAATAAATAATTATTTAAAGAAGTTATGGTATTAAGTTTTTATGAATGATCTTGAAATAGGAATTGAAAGTTAATTCACACCTTAAATATGCTGTGATATTTTGGGCACCTGTTCTAAAGAAGAATGTTATGGCACTAGAAAAGCTGCAGAGGAGCAAGCTACAAAATTAATAAGGGACGTTTTAGATTTCAGCTATGAAGAAAACCTAGCAAATTTAAGCAGCTGGGGAAGGGGAGAATGATACACACAGAGGACCTGTGGGGAAAGAGACACAGAAGTGATGTGGCATGGGAAAGAGTCTGAAAGAAGGGCTGGGGAAGAGGAGAAAGAGAAAAAGGGGCTGGGGCTGGGCAGGGCCGTTTGAAGGAATTTGTGGGCCCCAAGCAAAATGGACATGGAGGCCCCCCAAACCATTCAAACTGGATTTTTCTGCCTTTAACAGCAGAAACAGATGTGATGCTGAACTTGATGGACTCACATGTTTTTCATCCAAAGTAGCTAAGATGGCCAACCTTATGTAGTAGTATGCACTGAGAAGGGTATTACTTTGTATAAATTAAAAAAATAAAATAAAGGATTATAATTAATCTTTTATTTCAGTGATTAAAACTATGATAGTTTTCCCATATTTTAAAACGATACACCAGGTGAGGAGAATGTGGCTCTTCATTTGTTTTTATCATGTTATACTTGCATATTCTGCTATATTCCTCCACTATTAAAACAGCATAGATGTGAGCTAAATTGCAGACATGAAAATGTGCTTCTTTTATATTTAAAGAAGAACCTTTGATATGAGTATTGTCTTTGTATATTTATATATTTTTTATATATATATATATTCTTATGAGGCTCTTTATCTGTTTTAATGCAGCCATAGTTCGCTTTGCTGCTGAATTTGTAGTAAATTTTCAAGATTATGTAATATTTTTTTTCAGGTGTAATTTACATTTCAATTTATACCTGTCACTGATATTTTATATGACACCAATTTTTTTACATAATATAATGGCATAATGCCTATGAATATTCATTGAGAGTTATATAAGGCTTATCAAAATGTTTATGACTATTAACACATTGCAAGGAAACTAACTTGATTTTAGCTAGTTTGCAAGAAAAATCTCTGGATATGCTGAAATTATTTTATTAGGATTTTATAAAAAAAAAAAATGATTCAAGAATATAGTTTATACTACTGAGTGTGACTGTCTGGAAAGGAAAGAAGATGTAAACAATATCATTATTTTGCAATTACGAGGACATAAACTGATACATACAGAGATAAAATGATGGGCTGAATATCATCAAGACAATCAATGATGGAAACCGGAAATTAACTTCAAGTATCTAAGGGATGTACAGTATTAAATCTACTGCACTTAATGAGATAAGATTTTAAGCCAATGGTAAATGAGGAGGAAAGTTGTTGGCCTTGACAGCAGAAACCATTATGTTTTTCTTTGCCAAGGAAATAAAAGAAGGCACGGCTGATAACAACATGCTATATAATATGAAAACTTGAAAGATTCCGTGTTATCTTGCACTAGATTCTTATTTTACTATAGTAATATTTTCTATTATCCAGGGATATCTTGTCAAAAATTAATATCTTAATGGATACAAATATCTAACCAAATATCTCTATATATTCGAAAGAAAGGGCAAGCATCCCTTTACACTTTTGTTGCTACTTATCTCAGTACAGAAAAAAGTAAGATTGCTTTTTTAAAGCACACAAAATTCTAATTCACTTGTTTGACCTTGTTATAATGTAGAGAATAGTGCATTGGTATGCCTTGCTTCTCAGACTTAGTAGAATTTTGAGGCCAGAATCAGATTTAATATAATATACAATATATAAACTAGCAATCTATTTGTGTCAGAACTTAACTAGCGGCTTCGTCCCGATCCGACACTTCCGGGTTCATGGACTATTGACACGCCTCCTCTCACATGGCTACGTCACGCTACTTAGAGGAACCGCACCAGATTCAAAGTGCTTGATTACTTTGAAGCTTCCTGATCAATCAGACCGGCTACAAACAAGCTCTCTCTTTCTACAAATTACATGTACCAAACCTAGATTGTTGTAACCGCTGATCTCCAGTCTCCTTCCAATTGACTTGGATTACCTTTGGATACTCTCTGCTTCGTAAAAGCTTATCATCATAAACACAAGTTATATTGTGGATGATTGGATGATTACCGTTCCTTTGGCACTTCAGTTTTCACTTTATGTCTTATTACTGAAGTTAATTGGAAGTTATTATTGTATTTACTACATGAACTTATTCACATGGATTTGTCTTATGAACTTTCCATATAAAATATGTCACTAAAAGTATACTCAAGTTCCTTAACCCCTTAAGGACCAAACGTCTGGAATAAAAGGGAATCATGACATGTCATGTGTCCTTAAGGGGTTAATGCTACAGGAACTCTCAGAGTTATTGATGGTTCTTTAATACCCTCTGGTCCCATAAAAGAAGAAACCATTCCCCTAAGGATGACCATTAACAATACTCATACTGAATTTCTTTCCTTTGACTTTATTAAATCTCCCATTTATCCTGTTATACTAGGGATCAAATGGTTAAGGGAACATGGTCACCTTTTTCTCTCACTTTTACTTCGAATTATTGTAAGGAAACCTGTTTACCCTGTATTACTATACTTCAAGTCTCTAAGGAAACCGTTATACCCACATACTATTCAGAATTCTCTGAAGTGTTCAATAAATTTAGACGCTGAGACTCTCCCACCTCATAGAATATACGATTGTCCAATAAATCTCATACCATGCTTATTCCATATGGACACATTTACCCCCTTCTCGAAATAGAATTACAAATCCTAAAAGAATACCTAGTAAAAACCAAAGAAAAACAAGTTACCTGCGCTCTCTCCTTAATCCCTATGTATTTTTAAACAAATGGAGGTTTTTTATTTACCTCCAATGGCCATGAGAGGATAAGCCCCCCTGCCAACATCAAGGCAGACACCCCCAGGTGGGTCCTAACTTTAACCATTCACCTTGCTTCCTTGAGCTTCTGGCAAAAATCTCTAATGAGACAGAAAGGGGTATTTTTTATATACACCCCTATATATTATTAACCCTTAATAGGGAATACATGGGATGGGCGGCTGCATTGTAACAAGGCCGAGTGATACAAAAAATGGATACAAATGCAGAAAGATAAGTCCTGCACTTACTCCCATCACTGGGCATCAGCAAAGACTACAGTACACATCAGCCCCAATATATAGTAAAAACCAAAGAAAAACAAGTTTCCTGTGCTCTCTCCTTAATCCCTATGTATTTTTAAACAAATTGTGTTTTTTTTTAGTTACCTCCAGTGGCCATGAGAGGATAAGCCCACCTGCCAACATCAAGGCAGACACCCCCAGGTGGGTCCTAACTCTAACCATTCACTTGGCTTCCTTGAGCTTCTGGCAAAAATCTCTAATGAGACAGAAAGTGGTATTTTTTATATACACCCCTATATATTATTAACCCTTAATAGGGAACACATGGGATGGGCGGCTGCATTGTAACAAGGCTGAGTGCTCTTATTCCGTATGTACACATTTACCCCCTTTCTGAAATAGAATTACAAATCCTAAAAGAATACCTTGAGGAAAACTTGCGAAAAGGTTTCATTAGACCCTCTACCTCTCCAGCTGCTTCTGGAATGTTTTTTGTAAGAAATAAGGATCAAACCATACACCCCATCATCGATTATAGGGAATTAAACAAAATAACCATTAAAAATTGTTATCCTCTTCCACTTATACCTGAATTAATTGAAAGGTTGAGAACTGCCACTGTTTACACCAAACTTGATCTCCGTGGAGCTTATAATTTAATAAGAATAAAAAAAGACGATGAATGGAAAACCGCCTTCCGTACCAGGTATAGCTTGTACGAAAATTTGGTCATGCTTTTTGGACTCTATAATGCTCCCGCAACTTTCAACATTTCATTAATGACATTTTCAGAGACCTTTTAGATATATGTGTTATCATTTATTTAGATGACATTCTGATATACTCTGATAACATAAGAGAACACAGAAAACACGTAAGATGGGTATTATCTAGATTGAGGACTCACAAACTTTATGCCAAACCCGAAAAATGTATTTTTGAAGTCAAGACAATCACGTTTCTGGGTTATGTCATATCCCCTCATACCATAAGGATGGATGACTCCAAGATTGAATGCATTCTTAACTGGCCTATTCCTTCTTCTGTCAAAGAAGTCCACAGATTTTGCCAATTTCTACAGGAAATTTGTTAAAAATTTCTCTAATATTGCTCATCCTCTCAATCTTCTCATCAGTAAAAAACATCATTTCTGTTCGAATGAGAAAGCTCAATTGTCCTTCAATGACCTAAAAAGAAGATTTACTACTGCTCCTGTTCTTCAACTACAAGATCCTACATTCTCATTCATTCTAGAACTAGACGCCTCAGACTTTGCTATTGGGGCAGTCCTTTCCCAACAAAAGACAGCCCAAGATCCACTTCATCCAGTAGCATTCTTTTTTTGTTCATTAACCTCCGCTGAAAAAAAATTATCCCATAGGAGAACTACTTGCTAGTAAGGGTGCGTTTGAAACTTGGCATCATTTACTTGAAGGAACAAAACATCACATAGTTGTTTATACTGACCATAAAAATCTCGCATATCTTTCTACTAACAAAACCTTGTCATCCAGACAAGTGAGATGGAATCTTTTCTTTAATAGATTTACTTTTCAAATTGTGTACAGATCTGGCTCTAGGAACAAGAAAGTGGATGCTCTTTCAAGAGTTCCCCACACCTCTTCTACTGAAAACCTTCTTATGCTCAAAAATCCTCCAGACACTTTCATTGGGGATCTTATCATCCTTATACAATGAGATAAAAAGTCTGAAAAAAGAAGAACTCGTATCACCATAATCTCCCAACTTAATCAAGAAAGAAGGAGTCTTCTATTTCAATAACAGACTTTATAAACCCCCAACTCTTAGACAAAAAATACTTACGATAATTCATGACTCTCCTCTAGCAGGTCATCCAGGTATTAAGAAGACTCTCTAATTATCTTCCAGGTATTATTGGTTGACTCATCAAAACAAAAAAGTAGAATCTTATGTTAAATCTTGTTCAATATGTCAAAGATCTAAACATGAACTTACCAATTCCTGAAAGGCCTTGGCAATCCATCTCTATGGATTTTATCATGGAACTCCCTTCATCTCAAACTTTCACTAATATACTAGTTGTTGTGAATCGATTCACAAAGATATCTCATTTTCTTCCATTAAAGAAATTACCTTCATCTTCTGAACTTTCAAAAGTATTCATCAATAACAATGTTAAACTCCATGGACTTCCTGAAGAGATCATCAAGGAATGCAATTACCTCTAAATTCTGGAAAGAAATATGTTCTTCTCTTTGGATACAACGTAAGCTCTCTTCTGAATATCATCCTCAAACCAATGGGCAAACAGAGTCAATCAGTGTCTGGAACAATATCAACGTTGTTATTGTACTCATCTTCAAGATGATTGGATCACTTGGTTACCAATGGCTGAGTTTGCCTACAACAATTCTACCCACACAAGTACTAAAATTACTCCTTTTTTTTCGAATTACGGGTTTCATCCCTCTTCGTTTCCAAGTGACATCGGTTCTACGTCTAGTCCTGCTGTCACTGAATGGAACAATTCCATGTCCTCTTTGTTTCTCAAATTAAAAGCAAACATTGAGTCCTCACTACCGAGCCACAAGAAGTTTGCAGATGCTAAAAGGCTTACTCCTCCTAAATATCAAATCAATGATCTCGTATGGCTTTCATCTAAGAACATCGCTACTAACCGACCTTTGAAGAAACTCAGTTCCCTCTTCCTTGGTCTGTTTCATATCACATCAATACTCAATGACAATGCTGTCAAATTAAAACTTCCTCCCACAGTTAAACTTCATCCTGTGTTTCATGTATCACTACTGAAACCTAATCTTCCTGATCCCTTCCACAGGGATGTGATTACTGCTCCTGATCCGGTCATTGTTCAAGGTGAAGAGGAATATGAAGTCCAGAAGGTTCTTGATGCTAGAATCCACCAGTGCTCATTACAATATCTTATAAGATGGAAAGGTTATGGAGTTGATGATCATACTTGGGAGGATTCTTCTGTTGTTCATGCTAACTGTCTGGTTGAAGCATTCCATAAAAGTTACCCCTCTAAGCCGAACTGTTAGCACCCTGTGTGTGCTCCTTGGGGGGGTCCTGTCAGAACTTAACTAGCGGTTCGACACTTCCAGGTTCACGGACTATTGACACGCCTCCTCTGACGCGGCTTCCTCACGCTACTTAGAGGAACCGCACCAGAATCAAAGTGCTTGAATATTTTGACTCTTCCTGATCATACAGACTGGCTACAAACAAGCTCTCTCTTTCTACAAATTACGTGTTCCGAACCTGGATTGTTTTAACCGCTGATCTCCATTCTCCTGCCAATTGACTTGGATTACCTTTGGATACTCTTTGCTTCGTAAAAGCTTATTATCATAAGTGCAAGTTATATTGTTGGATGATTACCGTTCCTTTGGCACGTTTCACTACGTGTCTTATTACTGAAGTTAATTGGAAGTTATTATTGTATTTACTCCATGAACTTATTCACATGGATTCGTCTTATGAACTTTCCATATAAAATAAGTCACTAAAATTATACTCAAGTTCCTTAAAGCTACAGGAACTCTCTCAACAACCTATCTCCATATTGTGTTCATTAAAGCTACAGGAACTCTCTCATCAAACTATCTTCATATTGTATTCCTTAAAGCTGCAGGAACTCTTTCATCAAACTATCTTCATTTTATATCCCTTAAAGCTACAGGAACTCTCTCATCAAACTATCTTCATTTTGTTCCCTTAAAGCTACAGGAACTATTCTCTTCAAACTTTCTACATATTGTGTTCCTTGAGGCTACAGGAACCCTTCTCATTGAACTCAAATTATCTTCATATTGTGTTCTTCAAATTACTGGGACTGTTCTCATCAATCCACTATTAAAAAAACCTTCTTTAAGAATTATTCATTTATTATTATTTTTTTTTCTTAATTTCAGACTTGCACCAGCCCTTCATACTTTTTGTATACTTTAACCAGTCCATGGGCATTGGTACACTGTTATCAGCAATTCTGACAACTTATGCCTTAGACCTCCACCCCCCCAACTCTCCCCTCCCAGATCCCTCCCTAATTCTATACTTCTCATCCTTGGTTTGCCCTTTTTTTTTTTTTTCATTTTTTGTCTTTTATTTCATTCTCTTTATTTACTTTCTCTTTTCCTTTTCTTTGTATTTTCATATTTCCAAAAATTATTATAGCCTATCCGTGTATTTGATCTCCGTATATCTTTTTTTTTTCTGTCAGCCTGGTTCAGGGAATCTATATCCTATGTAATACTTTATGAGATATTCCCACGGCCTAGTGGCTCCTTCAACATGCTTATCCAGGTCTACAAAACCTGTATTTGACTGTATCTATTTCTATTTAGATTTACTAATATTCCTTTTTCCATTCTTGCTTGCCAAACCCCTTGCTTTATCACTTCGTCAATGTTTGGGATTATCTCCGTTTTCCACTCTCTTGCAATGAGTAACTTAGCCGCCGTGATTATGTGTAATATTAACATTGATATTTTTTGAGTCATTGTAGGCCAATGCAGGTTTAGCAGGATCACTTCTGGCTTACAAGGCATTTTTATTTTGCTTAGTTGATGGATGAACCTCTGTATTTAATTTTTCAAGATTCTTTTGTTTCAGGTGTTGTACCGGAGGATTGGAGGAAGGCAGATGTTGTTCCTATATTTAAAAAGGGTTCAAAATCCTTGCCTGGAAATTATAGACCTGTGAGCTTAACTTCAGTAACTGGGAAAATATTTGAAGGGCTATTAAGGGATAATATTCAGGAATTCATTGGGAAGAACTTTGTTATTAGCAATAATCAGCATGGTTTTATGAAACATAGGTCATGTCAAACTAACCTAATTGCATTCTACGAAGAAGTAAGTAGAAGTATAGATCAGGGTGTTGCAGTGGATGTGATCTACTTGGACTTTGCCAAGGCATTTGATACGGTTCCTCACAATAGGTTAGTCTTCAAACTAAAAGAAATTGGTCTAGATGAATATTCCTGTTCTTGGGTAGAACATTGGCTTAAGGACAGAGTACAACGAGTTGTCATTAATGGTAAATTTTCAGGCTGGACAAAAGTGGTAAGTGGTGTCCCTCAGGGTTCTGTTTTGGGACCACTTCTATTTAACATATTTATAAATGATCTTGAAATAGGCATTGAAAGCCATGTATCAGTGTTTGCAGATGACACAAAACTTTGTAAAGTAATAAAATGTGAGCAGGATATTGCTTTGCTGCAGAGAGATTTGGATAGATTGGGGGACTGGGCACTAAAATGGCAGATGAAATTTAACATAGAGAAATGCAAAGTTATGCACTTCGGGGTTAAGAATGCACAAGCAACTTACACACTAAATGGTAGTGAATTAGGGATAACCACACACGAGAAGGATTTGGGCATTGTTATAGACAACAAATTAGGCAGCAATATGCAATGTCAATCTGCAGTTGCTAAGGCCAGTAAGATTTTGTCATGTATAAATAGGGGCATAAATTCTCGGGATGAAAATATAATTTTGCCTCTTTATAAATCGCTGGTAAGACCACACCTTGAATATGCTGTGCAATTTTGGGCGCCTGTTCTAAAGAAGGATATCATGGCACTGGAGAGGGTCCAGAGACGAGCTACAAAATTGATAAAAGGAATGGAGCATTTTAGTTATGAAGAAAGGTTACAAAAATTAAATCTGTTTCGTTTGGAAAAACGGCGCCTGAGAGGGGATATGATAACTTTATACAAATATATTCGGGGCCAGTACAAACCTTTATCTGGAAATCTATTCATAAACAGGGTTATACATAGGACACGAGGTCACACATTTAGGCTGGAAGAAAGGAGATTTCATCTAAGGCAAAGAAAAGGTTTTTTTACAGTAAGAACAATAAGGATATGGAATTCTCTGCCTGAAGAGGTGGTTTTGTCAGAGTCCATACAGATGTTTAAACTGAAATTGGATAAATACTTACAAAAACATAACATACAGGGATATAATTTCTAATTAGTGGGGTAATAGCTGATTGATCCAAGGAGACATCTGGCTGCTATTTTGGGGTCAAGAAGGAATTTTTTCCTAGTTTGTGGCAAAATTGGAAGTGCTTCAGACCAGGTTTTTTGCCTTCTTTTGGATCAACAGCAACAACATTTCTGAGGAAGGCTGAACTTGATGGACGCAAGTCTCTTTTCAGCTATGTAACTATGTAACTATGTAACTATGTAACTTAATTGTCTCGCTCCAAAATTTATTAACAGGAGAACATGCTGCCACCAGATGTGAATCAGACTACCTTCAGTGATTTTACATTTCCAGCATACACCCGATTCTTTAAGAATTATTCTATCTCTCCTAATTATTCTATTGAAACCTAAGGGTTCTCCTAATTATAATTTCCCAGTTGAGTTCCATTCCAAAACCATAGGAAGTATTACAAGTTGTCTGTCTGTCTATCTACATGCCTTTCAGATCTGCTTATTAAGTGTCATCTTTGAATATCATTCTAAGGGAGTTTATGAGGCAGTCTTTCAGTTCTTGTGTCCATGTGCATGCATTATCAGGGGCAATTTCTCATTAGGCAGGGTACATACAGTATCTCACAAAAGTGAGTACACCCCCTTACATTTTTGTAAATATTTTATTATATCTTTTCATGTGACAATACTGAAGAAATGACACTCTGCTACAATGTAAAGTAATAAGTGTACAGCCTGTATAACAGTGTAAATTTGCAGTCCCCTCAAAATAACTCAACACACAGCAATTAATGCCTAAACTGTTGACAATAAAAGTGAATACACCCCTAAGTGGAAATGTCAAAATTAGGCCCAAAGAGATACATCAGGGTGGTGCAGTAGACATTGCTTACCTAGATTTCAGTAAGGCTTTTGACACTGTTGCCCATAGAAGGCTTATCAATAAACTGCAATCTTTAAGTCTGGATTCCAATATTGTTGAATGGGTAAGATAGTGGCTGAGTGACAGGCAACAGAGGGTTGTAGTCAATTGAGTATATTCGAAGCATGGGCTTGTCACCAGTGGGGTACCTCAGGGATCTGTACTTGCACCCATTCTCTTTAATGTTTTTATTAGTGATATTGCAGAAGGTCTTGATGGTAAGGTATGTCTTTTTGCATATGATACTAAGATATGTAACAGGGTTGATGGCAAATGATTTAGGTAAACTAGAAAAATGGTCAGAGTTGTGGCAACTGACATTTAATGTGGATAAGTGCAAAATAATGCATCTTGGATGTAAAAACCCAAGGGCAGAGTACAGACAATATTTGATATTTGATAGCATCCTAACCTCAACATCTGAGGAAAGCAATTTAAAAGGTTTTGTAGAGCGTTCAGAGAAGGGCTACTAAACTGGTTCATGGATTACATGATAAAACTAAAACTTCCAAGAAAAGGTTAAATAAGTCTACCTTATTGCTTGATTTTATATTTCCTGTTGTATCAATAACTACACTGTAAGTGCTTTTGTATTTGTTTCTCTCCATATTTCTATATACCATTTGAGAGTGTTTTATTCCTAGAATTGTGATATTTTAAGTTAAACAATATTGTACTAAACACACATTCAATTTGCACATATATTATTTTGCGCAAAGTTAGTTTCTTTTTGCGCAAAATAATATAGGTGTCCCAATCTCCCCAAAGAAAACTGAGGGGCCAGACACGATTATCACATTCCTGGGTATTTAATTAGACTCAACCACAATGCAAGCAAGCCTGCTACACGACAAGACAGGAAACATTCTTACCTACATCAACCATTACCTTCAGCTCGGTACTTGCAACCGCAAAGAGCTACAGTACCTGCTGGGTTCTCTAAATTTTGCCATGCATATCATACCTCAAGGCCTTTCCTTTATATCACGACTCTTGTATCTATTTCCACTCTTCCTACACGACACACACAAGTTGTCCTTAGATACCCAAGCTACGGCAGACTTACGCATGTGGAAGAAATTTTTAACCACTTGGAATGGTAAAAGTATGTTCCTTCCTCAATTGACTGACTCATCACCTACCATTTGGTCAGATGCGGCATCTACCACAGGTTTTGCGGCAATTTTTGGGAACGAATGGCTTTGGGGCAGCTGGCCTACAGCAGTTCAGGATTTGGAGGGTTTTTCCACTACCTCAGCTCTCTTTGAGATCTATCCCATCGTGGCGGCTGCCGTAGCATGGGGTCATTTATGGGCAAACTTGCCAGTACGTTGCTACTCAGATAGACAACCATATTTTCAAAGCATTGTCTAACCTGCTCGATTTAAAACCTTTTGACACCAACACGAATTCTGTCATCAAAGCAGCAATCTACATAGCTTTCTATACATTCCTAAGACCTAGAGAATTCACCACGACCAACGCCACACAATCTACTCCTATTCTCCTCTATTCCCACTTAACAAAACACATGGATCATTACATCCTGACTCTGCCTCACTCCAAGACCAGTCAGCATGCACCAGTAAAAATAGCATACTATCCTACGCACAATAGGTGGTGCCCAGTCACGATTGATGCATACATACAGCATCATAACTCACTACCATCACAACCATTATTCATTTTACAAAGTTCGTTACTCACCTCTACAACCTTCATGATCTACGTCAGGTCTTTACTCACACAGCTGGGCCTCAACCCAGCTAACTAATCGGGGCACTCCTTCCGCATAGGGGCAGCATCCATGGCCTCCAGTGTTAACATTCCAGTTCATGTTATAAAAGCACTGGGGCGCTGGAAATCATCCGCTTACTCACAGTACATACTGAACCCAGTACAAGAATTAAGGAATGCATTCAAAGACATGTCTAGTTGATATGTGTATTTGTATTGGTTGTCTGTAATAAATTTGATTACTTAATTTCTTAATTTTGCCCTCTTCTTTCTCAGGCCTACCTCATCGTCGGTTCCGGCACACCACAACCGACTTGCTCTTTTATACCATCCTATGTTCATTATGGTGTTTTACTCTGTACTATCATAAGCACCTAACACAAGTATTAAGGCCATTTGGCCTGTAATTGTGGGAGGTGCTTGTTATTCACTGCTAGCCTACTTAAGAGACACCCCTTACCTGGCTCCATACCGTGCGAGGTCAGCGTTTAATGCCCCTCCCACCACACCATATTATAAATAATTATTTTCATTTTTCATTTCTTTTTCCTTGGTAAGCCCTCTTCTTTCTCAGACCTACCTCATCATCGGTTCCGGCACACCACAACCGCTCTTTTATACCATCCTACGTTCATTATGGTATTTTACTCTGTACTATCATAAGCACCTAACACAAATATATATATATATATATATTAGCAATGGTTTCTGAAATATGTTTTTTTTTTTTGTTATAGAATATTAAAGGGACACTATAGTCACCAGAACAACCATAGCATATTGCATTTGTTCTGGTGAGTAGAATCATTACCTTCAGGCTTTTTGCTGTAAACACTGTCTTTTCAGAGAAAATGCAGTTTTTACATTACAGCCTAGTGATATGGAGACTTGCTACTCCTCAGATAGCTGTTAGAGATCCTTCCTGGGTCATGGCTGCCTAAAATGCATCCAAACATCCAAAATGCCTAAAATGCATCCAAACAGTCAGTGTCTCCACCCTCTGCATGCAGACAACTTTCCTCATAGAGATTCATTGATTCAATTCATCTCTATGAGGAGATGCTGATTGGCCAGGGCTGTGTTTGAATTGTGCTGGCTCTGCCCCTGATCTGCCTCTTTGTCAGTCTCATCCAATCCTATAGGGAAGCATTGTGATTGGATCAGGCTACCACCTCTGCTGATGTCAGCAGGCAGTGGGCAGGTCTAATGGAAACAGGGACAAAGCATACTCCTGCAGACTTGAATACTAGTAAGAATTTACTATTTTAGGGAGGCATGAGGGGACCAGGGTGGCTAGATGGTGGTTAGATGATGGTTTTAACCCTCTATGGTCAGGAATACATGTTTTGTGTTCCTGACCCTATAGTGTTCCTTTAAGTGTAGTTTGTCGTAAAAATGTTTTTTAAACAATTACAAAATAAAAAAAAAGCTTCAACAAAGAAACATCTAAAAAAATTAAGGAGTCTAAATACTTGCACTGTACACTGATCAGCCACAACAAACCACCTAATTTTGTGTAGGGCCCTCTCATGCTGCCAAAATTGCTCTGATGCCTCGAGGCATGAACTCCACAAAATCTCTGTATTTGACTGTGATATCTGGCACCAAGACATTTAAGTCCTTAAAGTTGCAAGGTGGGGCCTTCATTGATCAGATTTGTTGTTTCTCAACATCCCACAGATGCTCAGATTGAGAATGAGGAATTTGGAGTCCAAGGCAACATCTTATAGTGAAGACAATGTAGTCCAGGCAAACACAACATTTCTATCCACACTCAGATCTTTGTCAAGCAGCTTGACAAAGATCTGAGTGTAGATTGAAACGTTGCTGTGTTTGCTGTGTTTTTTCAATAAAACTGCTGTTTAAAAAAGACTCTGTCGAGAAGGGCCCCTACTATTATCAGGCCTTATGCATGGTAGTGTATGCCTAGTTTGCCTAATCCCTAAGCTTAATTGATCTCATCATCCTGACAACACGTAGGTGAAGTGATAATTTAGCAACTTGTTTATTCTCTTGTTTCTATTTTTTTTTTAATTTAATTTATTATTTTTCTAAATATTTGCACATATTCCTCTCTTGACTGCTATAGCCTATATATGACATGCTGATCTGTCAGACACTGAGTCGCCACTGGGTCATAGCCGCACCTCACTGGTAGACACAAATATTAAGCATTTAATTAGCCTGTAATTGTACTGTAACTGTATCTTGTTTGTGCACTTTCTCTTTATCTGTCCTTGGCATGTCACCGACTCTAATAGTGTCTGGTCTCATAACCCTCATGCTGTAGGACATGATGTGTACCTTGTTCATTAAGCATGATTTTATAAAACAAACAAAAAAAGGAGTGCAACAATCCTGTTTGACATAGTCAGAAAACCTATCTTGCCATATTGTTTGTTACTATGTCTTTATAAGCCTGCAAAATTATATCTGCACTGCAAAAATAAAGAATTTAAAAAAAAGAAAAAAGACTGTGCCTGAACTACATTGTCTTCACTACATGGAATTGGGGTTTGCCAGCCCTAGGTACAGTGCACCGAGGTCTACAAGTGATGTGAGTGCAGATCCCTCCTTTGTTTGCAATCAAGGCAACACCTTCTCATGTCCCTCAAACTATTCCTGAAATATTTTGCAGTGTGGCAGAGCACATTATCCTCCTGAAAGAAGCCACTGGCATCAGTGAACAACTGCCATAAAGGAGTCTAACAATCCCTAGGTGGTTTGTAAATCTCAAAGTAACATCCACATAATTTTGAGGACCCTAGGATTTCCAGCAGAACATTGTCTAGAGCAATGTCTTCCTTCTTCCCATGGTGCATCCTGCTTCCATCTCCTCCCCAGGTAAACGATGCACATGCTGAAATCAAAAACAGAGAGTAAGCACTAAGTAACAAGAAAGGCAGCAACCTTTAAAAGGGGATCCCTCAAAGAACCCTTCACATATAAGATGAATAAAAACAGGAAAAAAAGGCTGTGCCACACACAATCAATGTAATAACTATAATGGAGATCCAAACAGGAAAGTCTTAGCTTAACAGTTATTTTCTCCTTCTTGGACCAAATGGTCTGTAAAATGCTTAGTCAGGGATAGTGTCCACGAAGGCCTTCTCCAGGGCGATCCAATGATATGTGAAGATAAAACAAGAAATGGAACCAAATAGTGTAATATGTCCAATAAGATACATTGGGTGATAAAAGGGAAGATAAAATACACTCACATGGAATAGAGCTCTATCTAGCTCTAGTATGAACAGTGTATAGCGGTATAATCCCGCTTATGGGATATGGTACAAATGTCTTGCTTCACAGGTACGTTCAACACTCAAAGAGAATAAAACGGAGACAACCAATAGTGCTCTCTGAATAAAAACAGTGGTGTAATAAAATATGTAAGATGGTACTCACAAGAGTGGAGCAGACAAACTGCTCTCTGGTGCTAACATTGGTGGTTTGATCCCCACCTAGGATTACTTGGAGTCCAGGGTAGTAAAAAATGCCAGGTAGTAAAAATATAAAATAATAATAAAGTGTATTAAAAAGATAATTGGCACAATAAAAGGTGACCAAATGATCTTTAATGCAATAAAATACACAGTATAAATCCACAAATGCGTTTTCGCCAACAGGCTTTCTCAATATGGAAATAGAACATGGTACCTGGCAGAGTAAGCGTAAATAGGGTTGCAAATGAAGCCAAAAATCAGGGTAGCCAATAAGAATACGAGAATAATTAAAATAAAACAAAACATAAAAGAACAAACAAAAGCTTATTAGAAGGGTACAGTATAGCAATTGGTCAATGTGATTGTACATATGTGATTGTTAAAAATTGATAACAAGCGTTTTTAGCTGGAACGTTCAATTATATAGCGGTCACGTGACTTAATTCGTGACGCAAGGATAACTGGGAAGTGTAGTCCCTGTGCGCATATGCGCGCGCACTTAGTATTAACGTCGGCTCGCATAGCAATTGCGGCCAGCGAGGGGAAATGGGCGGGTAAGCCGTGCATAATTTCTGTGGCCAATAGATAGAAGGGAAAGTCGAAATCAGCATTTAACCCATGGGGTATAAGGGTCTGGAGCTTATAGACCCATTCCATTTCGGTTTTGCTAAGAATGTTCTTTATGTCCCGTCCTCTCCAGGGGGTAATACATTTTTTTATTCCCATACATTTTAACATTCTTGGATCTTTGTTATGTATGATAAAATGTTTGGACACTGAGTGATTTCAGATATCCATTTTTAATGTTTCTGCGGTGTTCACTTAGTCTTATTTTTAAGCACCTTGTGGTCATTCCAACATACTTGAGGCCACAAGGGCATTCAAGCAGATAAACCAAATTTTTGGTAGTACAGTTAATAAAATCGTTGATTTTATATACCTTATTTGTTACATTAGAAGTAAACTGCGAAACTCTAGAAGGTACGGTAGGGTCAGTGGATTTGCAAACAATACATGATTTACATTTAAAGAAACCTTTCATTTGAGGGAACATCGATAAAGATGGTTTTGTTTTTATTTCTTTAGTGAAATTCTTCGTTAAAATTGATTTAAAATTGGGAGCTCCTCTAAACACTATATTCGGATGCTCTGGTAAAATATTATTGAGGGCATCATCGTGTTTTAAAATATGCCAATGTCTCTTAATGATCTTTATTATATTGCCGCTCTTATTGTTATAATTAAAAATAATGGGTAATGACATGGTTGTATCTGTCTCTTTGGGTTTGTATATAATGAGTCCATTTCTATCTAATTGTTGAATGTTGTTTATTATGTCTGTTAAGACTGGTTCAGAATAATTTTTCTCAACAAATAAATTTTTTTTTAAATCTGCTTGTTGGGTAAAATCATTTAATTGTGAACAATTTCTTCAAACTCATAGAATTTGGCTCTTAGGGGGCATTATCGAGCCAAGGTTGGTAGTGACAACTGGATTTGTCGATAGCAGAATTTGCACAGACTTTCTTAAAAAATGTCTTAGTATGTATTTGGCCATTTTGGATAAAAATATTAAGGTCTAAAAAGTTAATACATTCCTTGCTATATTCGTGGGTTAAAATCATACCTCTATTGTTAATGTTGAGATGGTTGATAAAGGAGATAAGACTGTGTTCTGGGCCTTCCCAGATAAAAAAGAGGTCATCAATATATCTAAAATAAGAGACTAGGTTTGCCCCCCAGGCATGGTCACCAGAAATAGCTTCCAATTCCCAGTGCGCCATGAATAAATTAGCGTAGCTAGGGGCAAACCTAGTCCCCATAGTAGTCCCTCTGTTTTGGAGGTAAAAGGAGTTAAGAAACCAAAAATAGTTATTGTTTTAAATAATAGCTATACCTTCAAGGATAAAATTGATTTGGATATCAGCTATTCTGCCTTCCTCTGTTAAAATATCTTTAATTGCTTGGCAGCCAATATTATGAGGTATAATGGTGTAAAATGATTGGACATCACAGGTAACAAGAATAAAATTTGATTACCATTTAAAATCTTTTAAAAACTTAAGTAGTGCCATAGAATCTTGTAAGTAGGATCTCATTAACTTTACAGAGGGTTGGAGGAGGGTGTCTATATATTGAGAGAGGTTACAGAGGAGGGAGCCTATGCCTGACACAATGGGTCGACCAGGGGGTTTGGTTTCATGTTAATGTATTTTAGGGAGGAAGTATATTACAGGGATTTTTGGAAACGTATTGTTAAGAAAGTTAAATTCATGTTTATTTAAAATGTTTAAGTCTAAACCTTTATTTAAAAATTTAGTTAAAATGGCTTGTATTTGCTTAGTTGGATCTGAAGAGAGTTTTGTGTATACGTCTGTGTCGTTGAGTTGTCTGTGTGCCTCCTCAATATACATTGTACTAGATAGAATGACTAACCCTCCTCCTTTGTCAGCTGGCTTTATTACTATGTTGGTGTCTTCTTGGAGCTCTTTAACCCATTAAGGACAAATGACATACGTGACATGTCATGATTCCCTTTTATTCCAGAAGTTTGGCCCTTAAGGGGTTAAGGGCATTCTTTTCTGTATGTGTGAGATTCTGAGAGTCATATTTGGAGTTCTTGATTTTGTTGAGGTCTCTAGTTACTAATTTCTCAAACATAGTTATTGGAGCAGATTTAAAATGAGCAGGATAAAATTTAGATTTTTCTCTTAGTTGAGTGTTGATGACCTGGTGGTCTGTTGGTGGTAGAGGGGGAGGTAAAAAAGGAGTTTCAGCCTGTTTATCCATAAAAAATCTTTTTAAAGTGGCTTTGCGTACAAATTTGTTTATGTCTAAAAAGGCTTGGAACGGTTTAAAGGAATTGGTAAGGGGCAAATTTTAAACCTTTGGTTAAAACCGATAATTATGCATTGGTTAGAACTTTTTGTGAGAGGTTAAAAATGCCAGAGCTGGTAGTTTTAGATGTAGTTGTTATCTTTCTAGCCTTTCTTTTTTGCTCACGTCTTCCACTTCTTCTTCCTCTAGGCTTAGAGTCCTTTTCTGTGATCGTGAGGGGTGAGGTGTTGGGACTATTGTATGTGGGTGTGTTCTGATCTCTAAAAAATAGTCTTCATTTTCAAATTCTTTGTTAATTTTTTATAATAATGCCTTATAATAATGTTTTATTCTGTATTATTCTTATTCTTCTATTTACCACATTTGATCATTGTTCCTTTCGATACCACTTACACTCCCTATGTTCTTATAATTTTCTGTTTCTTTATTTGTATATTACTTATGTTTTATTTACGCTAAGGATCAACTCTTAGATCCTCGTGCTTATTTAATACTGTAATATATGCTTCCCGCCCTTCCCTGCTGACTGCCGCAGCTTATGTATGTGTAGCACAGCTGATGTACACTTCCTCCGTCTGCACCTCTATCTATTGGCCGCAGAAATTATGCACGGCTTACCCGCCCATTTCCCCTCGCCGGCCGCAATAGCTATGCGAGCTGACGTTAATACTAAGTGTGCGCGCATGCGCGCACAGGGACAATGGACTACAGTTCCCAGTTATCCTTGCGGCACGAATTAAGTCACGTGACCACTATATAATTGAACGTTCCAGCTAAATAACGCTCATTTTCAATTTTTAACAATCACATATGTACTATCACATTGACCAATTGCTATACTGTACCCTTCTAATAAGTTTTTGTTTGTTCTTTTATGTTTTGTTTTATTTTAATTATTCTTGTATTCCTATTGGCTACCCAAATTTTTGGCGCCAATTTTAGCAATTTGCATCCCTATTTAAGCTTACTCTGCCAGGTACCATGTCCTATTTCCATATTAAGAAAGCCTGTTGGCGAAACGCGTTTGTGGATTTATACTGTGTATTTTATTGCATTAAAGATCATTTGGTCACCTTTTATTGTGCCAATTATCTTTTTAATACACTTTATTATTAATTTATATTTGTGCCAATTATCTTTTTAATACACTTTATTATTATTTTATATTTTTACTACCTGGCATTTTTTACTACCCTGGACTCCAAGTAATCCTAGGTGGGGATCAAACCACCAACGCTAGCATCAGAGAGCAGTTTGTCTGCTCCACTCTTGTGAGTACCATCTTATATATTTTATTACACCACTGTTTTTATTCAGAGAGCACTATTGGTTGTCTCCGTTTTATTCTCTTTGAGTGTTGAACATACCTGTGAAGCAAGACATTTATACCATATCCCATAAGTGCTGTTCATACTAGAGCTAGATATAGCTCTATTCCATGTGAGTGCATTTTATCTTCCCTTTTATCACCCAACGTATCTTAGTGGACATATTACACTATTTGGTTCCATTTCTTGTTTTATCTTCACATATCATTGGATCGCCCTAGGGAAGGCCTTCGTGGACACTATCCCTGACTAAGCATTTTACAGACCATTTGGTCCAAGAAGGAGAAAATAACTGTTAAGCTAAGACTTTCCTGTTTGGATCTCCATTATAGTTATTACATTGATTGTGTGTGGCCCAGCCTTTTTTCTTTGTTTTCAAATGATGCACATGCACCTGTCCATCCACCTGATCTAAAATCCTGATTCATCAGATAAGGTAACCTTCTTCCATTGTTTCACGGTCCAGTTCTGATGCTTGCATCTTGAGTGAAGGCACTTTGGTGCTGGACAGGGGTCATCATGAGAAAAGCAGTCCCATGTGCAGCAAACACTGTGTGTACTGACTCCTTTCTATCATGCCCAGTATTTCATTCTTCAGCGAAAGCAGCTCTGTGTGATTGGACCAGATGGGCTAGTTTGTTTTGCCCCAAGTATTGCAGTGACCCCTAGGTTGTCCTTTCTAGCACCACTTTTAAAAAGTGCTAACTACTGCAAAATAGGATTACCTATAAGACTTGCTGTTTTGGAAATGCTCTCACCTATCCATTACTATTTGGCCCTTTTTAAAGTCAGAAATGTTACATTTTTAATCTTCTAACACATGAAATTCAAGAAGTACCTGCTGCCTAATATATCCCACCCCTTGACAGGTACCATTGTAATGATATAAAAAAAAGTTATACATATCACTTGTCAGTGGTTTTAATATTGTGGCTGGCCAGTGTATATACCAAGTACCTTCTCAAAAACAGTATACCTCTACTGAAGATAAGGTTAAAAAAAAATAATATTTTAATATATTTGGATTGGATCTCAATCTCTAAATTGGCTTATAAATTGAAAAAAAAAATCTAAATATCTGAATTTGAGCCAAAATTGCATATTTGGCTATACTTTAACCCCTTAAGGACCGAGGACGGTTCAGGACCGTCATCGGCATTTTTGCCTTGCCGACCGATGACGGTCCTGAACCGTCCAAACGGTCTGGGGGTACTTACCTGATCGCCGTCGTTCCCCCGGCGGCGATCAGTGTTCCTCCGGTTGTGGGGAGACTGTCTGCAGCCCAGACAGTCTCCCCACGGCAGATTAGGACCCCTGTGGCCATGTGATCGCTTAACACAGCGATCACATGGTCACAATAGGTGTCCATAGTGCTGCCTGCAGGGGGACTGCCTGTACTGACAGGCAGTCTCCCTGCAACTGTAAAATCAAAAAAAAAATTAAAGTTAATGGTAATAAAAAAAATAATAATAATTATATATGTATAAATATGATATATAGACATATATTATATCTATATAATATATGTCTATATATCATATATATAATGTCATACTAAGTGTATTTTTATATTAATATGTACTTATATTAATATAAAAATACACTTATAATTAAATTACACACGTATATATATAATATATATAATAACTATATATATTGTAGATATATATTATTATAAAATATAAATAATAAGTAATTTAAATTAAATAATTTTTTTTAAAAATAATAATAAAAAATTTAAAAAAAATTATATAGCTATATGAAATTTTATTCTAACTGTATTTTAAAATTAATATATATATATTTATATCAAAATACACTTAGAATGAATTTGTATATATATCTATGTATATAAAAATAAATAAAAATAATAAGAAATATACATACGTCCATATACAAAATTACATAAATAATTATATAAATATACACGTAGACTTCAAATATATAAATATGCATATATATTTAAATTCTACGTGCGTATTTATGTAATATTTTTACATAATTCAGTAATTTTATTGATTGCAATTTGAGGGACCTGCCTGCCAACCCAGGCCGAAATTCCAGAGAATTTAATTTGCTAGCACTGTATTTTACCCTGTAACGTTCTACGACACCCTAAAACCTGTACATGGGGTGTACTGTTTTACTCGGGAGACTTCGCTGAACACAAATATTAGTGATTCACAACAGTAAAACATATCACAGCGATGATATTGTCAGTGAAAGTTACTTTTTTTGCATTTTTCACACACAAACAGCACTTTTACTGATGATATAATTGTTGTGATACGTTTTCCAGTTTTTAAACACTAATATTTGTGTTCAGCGATGTCTCCCGAGTAAAACAGTACCCCCCATGTACAGGTTTTATAGCATTTTTGAACGTTACAAGGTCAAATATATGGGTCAAATATTTTTACATTGAAAATGGCCAGGTTGGTTACGTTGCCTTTGAGAGCGTATGGTAGCCCAGGAATGAGAATTACCCCCATGATGGCATACCATTTGCAAAAGAAGACAACCCAAGGTATTGCAAATGGGGTATGTCCAGTCTTTTTAGTAACCACTTGGTCACAAACACTGGCCAAAATTAGCGTTCAATTTAGTTTTTTTACTTTTTTCACACACAAACAAATATGAATGCTTACTTTGGCCAGTGTTTTCGACTAAGTGGCTACTAAAAAAGACTGGACATACCCCATATTGAATACCCTGGGTTGTCTACTTTAAAAAAAATATGTACATGTGGGGTGTTATTCAGAGATTTATGACAGATAATAGTGTTACAATGTCACTATTGATAAATTTTTAAAATGTATGTTTTGAAACCGCAATATCCTACTTGTACCTATAGCCCTATAACATGCAAAAAAAAGCAAAAAAGCACGTAAACACTAGGTATTTTTAAACTCAGGACAAAATTTTGAATCTATTTAGCAGTTTTTTTCATTCGCTTTTGTAGATGAGTAAAAGATTTTTCAAGTAAAAGTCAAAAAACATGTATTTTTTTCAATTTTTCATCAGATTTTTGTATTTTTTTTAAAATTAAAATACATGAGATTATATAAATAATGGTATGTAAAGAAAGCCCATTTTGTCCTGAAAAAACAATATATAATTTGTATGGGAACAGTAAATGAGAAAGCGGAAAATTACAGCCAAACACAAACACCACAAAAGTGTAAAAATATTCCTGGTCGCAAATGTACAACATCGCAAAAACAGTCCAGTCCTTAAGGGGTTAAATTCAACGTTAAGCCAAGTCTGGTATTTTCATTTATAAGAATGAAAGTCTGCATTCAAAGTTCCAGACAATTTACCTCTGCAAATGACAATTTGCAAACTGCAGAGTTTAATTTAATTTAATTTAATTCCATGTTGTCATAAAAATGTCACTGCATTTGTCCTGTGCCTTGTATTTACAAGAGGGAATGTAACTTTTTCTTATTTATATATGGGAAGAAAAAAACACAAGTAGTGAACCAGTTTTTTTGAAAGTCATCTAGTGGATATTAATATATTTTGTATTTTTTTGATATTCTAGAGAATCCGCTAATAAGGTCACAATTTATAAACTGTTCACAAAATAAAAATTATACATACAGAAATTTCTAGCCTAGAACATATTTAAAGGACATGCAGTTCTTATTGTACAAATACTTCAAACTTCAAATATATGCATTTTAAAATTAAAAACCAAAAACTTTCATGGTCGTTTGAAAAGGTCAATACATAAGAGAGTGCATTAGATACATAATATATAGCAAATGATTAACTTTTTTTACCATGTATAAAGGCATTGCTTAGTGTGTCCTTGGAGCATGACATAAAATGAGAGAATCATGAGCACAACCTTCTAAAGTGGAAATTGATACAACAGAAATGTGATAAATATTTGCTATTCAAGATTATAATAAATGTTCTACAAATAATAATTAATACGCAATAAGCGAATGAAATAGAGTAGACATGTATTAGACCATAGACATGATAAAGACACTATGGTGTTGGAATGCTATTAGATCTTTCTTCTGAATCTAAATATGGACTTTTTCGAATGGGCCTGAATTTGATCTGGAATTCAGCAGCATGTCATAGTTCCCTTGTGCCCCCACCCATAAGCATTATGTTGCAGGTGGGGGCCCTTATAGTAATTCTAAAGGGGGAAGTCCTAATGTACAAATGGTTGGCAGGTCGGGGCTCTAATTGAATGAATAATAGGAGCAGTGAATATTGAATTGTGCACCCCCCTCAAATAATGGAATGCCCAACACCCCCTACTCCTCTTTTACCATCAGAAATCTTCTTTCTTCTAATTCCTCTTATTTTCAGCACCCAAAAAGGCTAAATAAAAGCCCATAATAACTAATGCCACTAATTAAAATAGGGAATAAAACCATAATGCAAAAAAAACAAAAAATGGAAAAATAAAAACCGTGCCATGATAACTATTAATCCATCTTCACCCATGGAGGGTTCTGCACAGAATAAGATTTGATACTGGGTAAAGCCCTTGTATATGCTTTCCCAGCAATTCAAAAGAGTAGGAACATTTCCCAAACTCTGCAATATGACCAAGTGCTCTATATGTCTCCTCTCCACATAACCCCTGCACAAGAAGTGGGGAAGTTTACATTTCAGTGCAACATCAGAGAATAACACATAGCATGTTCACCGATGTGGCACTGAAAGGGTTAACATATAAGATCAACCTGGTTACATATTTGTATTTATAGCATTAATTAAACATTTAAGGATATTGTTTTCCCGGTGTAGTTCAATCTTTGCACTTCCACTGCACCCGGTGCACTCAGAAGAAAGCTTGCGAGCCCTGATAGTACAGATCTTTTAACTGACTTCCAAAGGCAACTCATTTTTGTAGTTTCTACCGTTTCAGCACCAACCAATTAAATCTACCTGAATGCAAAGTTTTGCACTTGGCCAAGAGGTGAGCTACATCACATATACAGAGTTTAAGCATATGTACTGGCATGGACATTACCTTTAATTTATTACCAAACTAAATATAATGTCATGAGATTTTGCTATCATTTTATATCACTCTTGATAACATTAACCCAACTTTAGAACTACTGATTCAATGGAACAAATGTATTCAAGCTTAGTTGGCTTTCAGAGAGTAATGCAAGGTGAACATTAATTTCAAACTTATTCTTGGGTCAGTTAAACAACTTTGTTTAGATATTCTATAAAGCCAAACAGAGATGAAGGATAAATAAGATATTGTAACCTTTATACCAGTTATATTTTAAACCTAATTTATACTAACATAATGCTAATACACTTTTATTTAAAAAATTAATTTACAATGTAGCAGTATTTATATTTTTCTCTTTATACAGAGCTAATAAAAAAATTAAAAAATAAATAAAATAAACTACAGTAAAAGTATATCACCCATAATGATGGGGGTTATGTTATTTAAAATGGAAATGACTTGGTCCAGAGTCTCCCCATGCTCCTCACCCACTGTAGGTGGTAAGCTGTTAAAAAGGAAAGTAACAGAAGTTTCAATCACTCTCTAGTGTCTTGGGATGAGAGATGATAATATCAAAAATTAGTGAGGAACATCGGGGGAACATATCTTCCCAATATTTGGAATGAAAGGGTTTAATACCCCCATCCATGCCTCTCACTTCTATGCTGACAGAGGATTTCTTTTATTCTCAAAATATATATAAAAACATAAAACCATTAATCTACAATAAAAATTTCCCAGAATAGTGTAGTATATAAGAACACCATATGTTGGGTAAGTGAACTAAAGCACTCACAAAAGTTAATAGGTAGTTTTACCTTCTTTCTCTTGTATGTCTGTTTTATATCCTCTGAGGATTTGGGACTTTGGGACTATGGACTCTTAACAAAACAAGTGTGAAACACATTTTCTTCCGGTTTTGAATAATACCGGAATACATAATAGCAGGCGCAAACGGAGGTATATCATGTTTTTAAAACAAGGCGTGGAGTCCAATTTAAACCATATCAAGGCTGAACTCAACACAGGTGGGAATTTACATAGCGCAACCCACAAATTGGCCTAGAGCGACCCAGGGGAGGTGCCAGAAGAGACATGTAAACTGGAAGCGGTGAATATCAATATTCTGAGATATTTTTATTGTAGATTTATGGTTTTATGTATAATGAAGATTTAGAGGAATCTTGCAGTCTACAATACTTGTGGGAAAGGGTATATTTTATTTCCTTTTTACCCCCACATTTGTTTTTTCACAGGTGTTTGTGGAATTTTTTTCTTTGGTTTTCATTTTGAAAAAGACTTACTACAACAAAGCCCATAGTTGATAATCTATGTGTTGTAATGGTGAATTATTATTTTATCATATATGGGATAGTAAGCATTTTAAACATCTGTTCTAGATACCAAAAGTTACTTTATCTGTCATGAATCTCTAGTTTGTAGTTAGTAATATTGACAAATATGATGAAATGCAAAGTAAACAATATACCTGTATTTATTTTACATGATGTTCGTTGTTTTAATTAGTTTGGCCTTTATTTTAAATATCCCAAATGCCTTCTTTCATTTTAATTTGTTTTTTCTATTGAATGAAATATTCCTTTTTATCATTTTAACTTGATCTAATGTTTTCAGTCAGGTTTTTGTTTCCAATAAAACGTTCTGTTTAATCCTCTGAATACCAAAAATGTATGCAATTCATTTATCTTTAATGTCTTCTATCCTAGAGCATTGACAAGATTTATCTTGCCCTATAGAAAATGGATAACTCTCACTGCTGTTGGAGTTGCAACATCAGTCATCAGTTATAATGTGTGTGCTTAGCAGACTAAGCAATATGTGGAGCTGTTGACATTGTTATATAAAGAAGTGGTCTTTTTGAGATAGCCGCAATCCCATGGACCCTAGGTTAACTTGAATGTTAGACTTATTTGTTTCAGGCATTAATCCAAAGCCAACTCTTTCCATAATCCTAGACTTTTCCACCTTCAAAGATCTAATGTGATCTTGCTAAATGTAAAAGTGTCAACAGTCTTGTTCCACTTCTTGCCTTTAGCTTTACTTAGCTTTACTTTTTGTCTACCCTGTGTTATTCTGATAAATTTGTCATTACCTTTTATTCTACCTTTCTCATGATGAATTACATTTCTTAGTTTAATCTAGTCACTCATTGACCTCCATCAAAGAAGACACAATTCCTGAATGAGTCATTTCCCCTGTAGCATGCTTATTTTGGTCGATGAACCACAGGTCTGGTTTCTTCTATGATTAAACAAGAGGTGAACTGGTGCTGTCATACATTTTTATATTCAACTGGATTATATTTTCATGTATCTTGCAGAGATGACTCAATACACTAACATTGCACAATTTCTGTGTCACTGAAATTAAATTCAATATTAACATGTATCTATTTCTTATGGCAATACTATAAATTTATTTATACCCGTGGACATGTATGGAAAAAATATTTATTTCCCCTAAATAACCTGATACTACAATTCTTATAAAATTACTTAAATTTCACATTACAAAAATAATATCCAGGATGATACACACAAAGAAGTATGCTGGTAAAAACTTTATTTTAATTAATTATTTTTCATGTTTAAAACAGAATATTTCAGAATTATACATTAAAAATAATGGTATCAGGAAGGGCATCAGGAAACACTGCTTTTTTTTGATGATAATGAATGTCCACTTATTTATTGTGTAAAATTTGAATATTTTTGCAGTCTTAAACAGCCAATTTACAGTGTTTATATTGTGTTATCTTTTGATGTTTTTTCAGAAACCCATTCAGTTAAGAATGCCATAGTGTTATAGAAAGTTATAATGTTTGTCAATGTCATTTCATGGTTTGGCCAATCCTCACAGCAGATTTTTTCTTTTTTAATTTAAATTCTTTATTTAAGTTATGAGCTTGAATTCAAGATACGACATATGTGCACAGTGAAACAATTCAGCTCAAAACAATGTTGAAGCTACCAGATAGCCTCTTTTAGGTATTCAACATATAAATGGACAGTAAAATAACGTAAGAGAACAATTGTTGCTTTTAACACCATTGTATAAGATTAAAGTAACAAATTAACAAAATAACAAATTAGATGAGGGAATTATAATACCAAGTAAAAGGGAAGGAAATCACTATCCAACTTTAGGATGTCAGCCAGGGTTTCCCTTTTGTTAGGTGGCTGTGTGATGAATTTCCAATGCTATTAAATCTAGTGGAATTCTTAACTGTGGTCTACCCACCGTACAATATATAAATTATTAGCAGGAGTATAACAAAGGAGGTTTAGGGTCGAGAAAGATAAAAGGGGAGGACTATATACAAAATGCCAGAGAAGTCTTGGACGATTGAGAGTGAAATAAGTGAAGGAGGGTTAGGCAGAAAACAGAGAGAAATAGCACATCTAGGTGTACTTCAGATAGAAAAAGAGGAGAAGGAGGTGGAGGGGAAAGTTTAAAAGTGAGAGTGCTCATGCATACCTTCTCTTGCTCAGGGCTGATGCTAGGATTTTCAGCTACACAGGCGAAGATGCATTTTGGCGCTCTCCACCCCCCTTAAAAAAAAAAAAAAGCATCTTTACCTATGTGTCTTGTTGTAACTTTTGAATTTCTTAACCTTTTTGTGCTCTAGTGTATTTTATTCCCACTTTAATGTCTCTTACAACCCCCTTTTTGTGTCTCTTACCTCAGACCCATTCTGTGTATCATTCTTAACCCAGCCCCTTCATGTGTCTCTTACCCCCAGTTCACACTCACCTGCCAGAGACACTGTTGCAACCATTGAGACAAGGTAGGACACTCCCATGCATGATTCTGAGTTGATCCCATCAAATACATGCACAAGTATTTTTTTTTTCAAATGGTGTCCTTGTAAGTCCCTTTTTGTGTCTCATTCTTACCCCTGCCCCTTTCTTGGTCTCATTCTTACCCCAGCCCCTTTCTGTGTCTCATTCTTACCCCAGCCCCTTTATGTGTCTCTTTTTTATCCAACCCCTTTCTTTGTCTCCTTCTCCACCACAGTCCCTCTGTGTGGCTCTTTTTCCCTCAGTCCATTGTGTGTTTTCCTCCCCTCTAAATCCTCTAGATCCCTTTGTATGTCTTTCCTCTGTCTTACACTATCATACAAACAAAGAAACAATCATACAGAGACATACAGACACATACAGACACAGAGAAATACAGTCAGAGACATACAGACATACAGGCAGATACATACATGCATACAGAGACATGCAGGCATACAAAGACATACATGCATACAGAGGCATACCGTCATACAGACACATGCATACATACATACATACAGGCATACAGAGACATACAGGCATACAGAAACATACATACAAAGACATACAGGCATACAGAAACACACATACAGAGGCATACATACAGAGATATACAGACATACAGACACATACATACATGCACACAGATACATACAGGCATACAGAGATATGCATACATACTGAGGTATACCATCATACAGACACATACATACATACATACAGGCATATAGAGACATACAGGCATACAGAAACATACATACAAAGACATACAAGCATACAGACACATACATATGTACATACAGAGACATACAGGCATACAGGCATATAGAGACATACAGGCATACAGAAACATACATATAAAGACATACAGGCATACAGACACATACATACAAAGACATACAAGCATACAGACACATACATATGTACATACAGAGACATACAGGCATATAGAGACATACAGGCATAAAGAAACATACATATAAAGACATACAGGCATACAGACACATAAATACGTACATACAGAGACATACAGGCATACAGAAACATACATACAAGACATACAGGCATAAAGACACATACATACATACAGAGACATACAGAAACATGCGTACAGAGAATTACAGAGACATACATACATACAGAGGCATACCGTCATACAGACACATACATACATACAGGTATACAGAACCATGCCTATAAAGACATACAGGTATACAGAGACACACAGACACATACATAGATACATACAGAGACATGAAGTTGCAAACATGCATACAGAGACATACATACATGCATACAGAGACATACATACATGGATACAGAGACATACATACATACATGAATACAGACACATACAGACATATAGAGACATGCATACATACAAACATACAGAGACATACATACATACAGAGACATATGTACGTACGTACATACATACATACATATATGCATACAGAGACATACATACATGGATACAGAGACATACATTCAAACAGAGACATACATACATGGATACAGTACATACATACAAACATACATTCATACAGAGGCATACATTCATACAGAAACATACATACATACATACATACATACATACAGAGGCATACATACAGAGACATACACACATACATATCAGAGACATAAATACATACATATATACAGAGGCATACATACATACAAAGACATACATACATAGACATACTTACATACAGATACATACATACATACATTCATACAGAGACATAAACATACATACAGAGACATACATACATACATACATACATACATACACACAAAGACATTCACAATTACATACTTACATCTGTTCAATCTGGTCCCTGGGGTACATGCTGTCTGGCTCTGTGGAGTGCCTTCCTGCAGCCCAGCCTCATCACTGGACACCAGCCACGCTGTGTGGTACACAATGAGCAGGGATTTGATATCATTCATATCCCGCCCCCTCCACACAGCCTGCAGCAGACACCAGGGTAGGAGGCTGGGCTGGGTGGGTGGGAAGAGTCTGGGCTCCATGGGCAGAAAGCTCTGGGCTCCGCTCGGCCACGCTACAAGTGGTAACCGGCTGGAGGGGACCTGACGTTGCGCCCCCAGGGCCAGTGCGCTATCCACACCAAAGCTGGCCATTGCTCCCTCATATGTGAGTTCTCTACCTTTCTTTACCTATTGCACATTGAACCCCATCACAATTTAGAGCCCTATTGTTGCTTTCTATATCTTTTCCGAGTTTTGGACTACCAGACGGTGTTGACAGAGACCCCTTCCCTACATATCCCATAAGCGGGGATTATACCGCTGTATGCGATTCACACCAGAGCTGGCCATAGCTCTCCCGAATGTGAGTTCTCTACTTTTGTTATCTACTGCACCTTGAATTTTAGACATACTGCACCATTGGTCACCTCTACCTCTCTTTTATTTTCATATACTGAACGGTCAACACCAGACGCACCTACCTCTATCAAGGAACCCTATCAAGTATTCCTGACTATCCACTGGTATCCTAGTGATAATTTAACTGGACTATCTTTCTCCACTTGGCGCAGCCCTATATTTCTTTTTCTTTATCTGCGCTATAAGGCAGCCGCCTTGGCCTCCTTATGGAAGCGCCGGCCCTGCTCTTGCTTGATAAGAAAGTTCTGGTTCTATAAAAAAAAAAAATCAAATGACATCCTTATATGTTTCCATTTATCCAAGGATCCCATATTTGTGGAATAATTTGGGTGAGTCAAGTAATTATGTTGTCAATTTATCCGTATCTGCTGCCTCCTTTTTTTGCAGATTATTGTAATTAGTGAGAGGACAAGTCCACCAGAAGTGTATAAAGATCAGATCTAAACAGCCTGAGGTGGGTCAAATACCAACTGCATAGAATTTTGTATGCTTGCTCTTTGTGTAACACATATAGTGAGGGAGGATATTGCTTCCCATATAATTGACCAGTCACTAGACTCTTTTAGGGCTCTAACTCTGCTTCCCAATCTGCTATGTACTATAAATGTATTTGGGATGAGTGTGCTGTCAAAACTTTATATAGGTTTGGAAAAATATTTTTATTAGTGATATTGCAGAAGGTCTTGATGATAAGGTGTTGTGGTCGTGACCTAAATATGAATATTAATCTCTTAATACATAATAATTAAGCAATAAGGAAAAACATTAATATTTGTATAATTCATGGTATTATGGTCGAATATGTGGATAGAAAATACACAAAACGTTGTACTATTAAATGTATATTTAATATAACTATAATAAATAAACAGATGCTAGCAGAATGTCAATTTACTACAATAATGATAATACAAAACTACAACATATTACTTACAAAAGGTTGCTACATGTTACACAACATTTTACTTACAAGGCCCCAGCCCTTTGGCTGGGGTTAAGTCAGAGCTGGTACTACATGATCAGTCAGGTACAGGCAAAGAGACAGAGTTTTCTCCTCCATCTGGTTTTATTCAGTGTAAGTAGGCTGGCCTGTGATGTCACTGCCAGAAGCACATGTCTTCCTACACACTCCCCCTAGTGGTGCCCCCACAGCATTAAACTAAATATGCTTTCTTTATGATGTAAAGTCATTAATTAATAAATACCATTACAAACCACCCTTTGACTTATGTCATAAAACAAGCATTTATAAAACCAGTACATTTTGAATCTTCCCCATTTTAACACTACCTGCCCTACAACAAAACCCACCTTTTGAAGAACGATACCCATTTACCCATTAATTATTACCCATTAACATTTTTTTGCTTATATAAATGTTCACCATTGAGCACATGCATTACCAGTTGGGAAGTAGGCACATACCCACCCTTATAATAATGAACAACTCAAACCATGTTTTATTAGATTAACCAATGATATTGTGTTCATGTGAGGATATGTTTTGGAGCTTAATATAGTATTAGACACCACAAACTTATAACACCTATGAATCATGGCACAGACCGACTCGATTTCTGTAGCCTATGGCTGGTCTGTGTGCCTGGAATTTTCACAAACATTAGTCCTGGAAACTGGATACTCTATTCTTCGACAGTCTCATAGAACATACGCATGGAGACAGGGATGAATGAAACAGTTCATGTGATCAAGGACTTTTGTGTGTTTGTGGTCACATTGTTTTGTTTTTTTCTTTCTTTATACCATTAACCACCTTGACGTAACAGTTTCCTGCTCCTGATGCATTTTGTTCCGACTCTCACCACTCTTAGCTGCAATATCTTTTCTCCTTACAGCAACAGTTGAGCATAGTGTCCAGTGCTTCTTCTTCTTCTGCTTAAAATATCCTTGCTTGAAAGTTCTTGAATGAAAATACAGGCAATGACGAACACAAACATAAATAATAACTGTGCCAATCATCACAAGTACCATTTGATTGTGGTGTCTTAACCATATTTTTTCCTATGGCGTTTGGATAAATACCTACACACCTCTCTTCACATCCAGCACACTCCTGATTCACAGATAAACACAATATCACTGCTGTATCTACCAATTTAACCCAAACACTTGTTATTACTGTTGCATTTACCAATTTAATCCCCAGGGCCAGTGCGCTATCCACACCAAAGCTGGCCATTGCTCCCTCAAATGTGAGTTCTCTACCTTTCTTTACCTATTGCACATTGAACCCCATCACAATTTAGAGCCCTATTGTTGCTTTCTATATCTTTTCCGAGTTTTGGACTACCAGACGGTGTTGACAGAGACCCCTTCCCTACATATCCCATAAGCGGGGATTATACCGCTGTATGCGATTCACACCAGAGCTGGCCATAGCTCTCCCGAATGTGAGTTCTCTACTTTTGTTATCTACTGCACCTTGAATTTTAGACATACTGCACCATTGGTCACCTCTACCTCTCTTTTATTTTCATATACTGAACGGTCAACACCAGACGCACCTACCTCTATCAAGGAACCCTATCAAGTATTCCTGACTATCCACTGGTATCCTAGTGATAATTTAACTGGACTATCTTTCTCCACTTGGCGCAGCCCTATATTTCTTTTTCTTTATCTGCGCTATAAGGCAGCCGCCTTGGCCTCCTTATGGAAGCGCCGGCCCTGCTCTTGCTTGATAAGAAAGTTCTGGTTCTATAAAAAAAAAAAATCAAATGACATCCTTATATGTTTCCATTTATCCAAGGATCCCATATTTGTGGAATAATTTGGGTGAGTCAAGTAATTATGTTGTCAATTTATCCGTATCTGCTGCCTCCTTTTTTTGCAGATTATTGTAATTAGTGAGAGGACAAGTCCACCAGAAGTGTATAAAGATCAGATCTAAACAGCCTGAGGTGGGTCAAATACCATCTGCATAGAATTTTGTATGCTTGCTCTTTGTGTAACACATATAGTGAGGGAGGATATTGCTTCCCATATAATTGACCAGTCACTAGACTCTTTTAGGGCTCTAACTCTGCTTCCCAATCTGCTATGTACTATAAATGTATTTGGGATGAGTGTGCTGTCAAAACTTTATATAGGTTTGGAAAAATATTTTTATTAGTGATATTGCAGAAGGTCTTGATGATAAGGTGTTGTGGTCGTGACCTAAATATGAATATTAATCTCTTAATACATAATAATTAAGCAATAAGGAAAAACATTAATATTTGTATAATTCATGGTATTATGGTCGAATATGTGGATAGAAAATACACAAAACGTTGTACTATTAAATGTATATTTAATATAACTATAATAAATAAACAGATGCTAGCAGAATGTCAATTTACTACAATAATGATAATACAAAACTACAACATATTACTTACAAAAGGTTGCTACATGTTACACAACATTTTACTTACAAGGCCCCAGCCCTTTGGCTGGGGTTAAGTCAGAGCTGGTACTACATCTTCAGTCAGGTACAGGCAAAGAGACAGAGTTTTCTCCTCCATCTGGTTTTATTCAGTGTAAGTAGGCTGGCCTGTGATGTCACTGCCAGAAGCACATGTCTTCCTACACACTCCCCCTAGTGGTGCCCCCAAAGCATTAAACTAAATATGCTTTCTTTATGATGTAAAGTCATTAATTAATAAATACCATTACAAACCACCCTTTGACTTATGTCATAAAACAAGCATTTATAAAACCAGTACATTTTGAATCTTCCCCATTTTAACACTACCTGCCCTACAACAAAACCCACCTTTTGAAGAACGATACCCATTTACCCATTAATTATTACCCATTAACATTTTTTTGCTTATATAAATGTTCACCATTGAGCACATGCATTACCAGTTGGGAAGTAGGCACATACCCACCCTTATAATAATGAACAACTCAAACCATGTTTTATTAGATTAACCAATGATATTGTGTTCATGTGAGGATATGTTTTGGAGCTTAATATAGTATTAGACACCACAAACTTATAACACCTATGAATCATGGCACAGACCGACTCGATTTCTGTAGCCTATGGCTGGTCTGTGTGCCTGGAATTTTCACAAACATTAGTCCTGGAAACTGGATACTCTATTCTTCGACAGTCTCATAGAACATACGCATGGAGACAGGGATGAATGAAACAGTTCATGTGATCAAGGACTTTTGTGTGTTTGTGGTCACATTGTTTTGTTTTTTTCTTTCTTTATACCATTAACCACCTTGACGTAACAGTTTCCTGCTCCTGATGCATTTTGTTCCGACTCTCACCACTCTTAGCTGCAATATTTTTTCTCCTTACAGCAACAGTTGAGCATAGTGTCCAGTGCTTCTTCTTCTTCTGCTTAAAATATCCTTGCTTGAAAGTTCTTGAATGAAAACACAGGCAATGACGAACACAAACATAAATAATAACTGTGCCAATCATCACAAGTACCATTTGATTGTGGTGTCTTAACCATATTTTTTCCTATGGCGTTTGGATAAATACCTACACACCTCTCTTCACATCCAGCACACTCCTGATTCACAGATAAACACAATATCACTGCTGTATCTACCAATTTAACCCAAACACTTGTTATTACTGTTGCATTTACCAATTTAATCCCCAGGGCCAGTGCGCTATCCACACCAAAGCTGGCCATTGCTCCCTCAAATGTGAGTTCTCTACCTTTCTTTACCTATTGCACATTGAACCCCATCACAATTTAGAGCCCTATTGTTGCTTTCTATATCTTTTCCGAGTTTTGGACTACCAGACGGTGTTGACAGAGACCCCTTCCCTACATATCCCATAAGCGGGGATTATACCGCTGTATGCGATTCACACCAGAGCTGGCCATAGCTCTCCCGAATGTGAGTTCTCTACTTTTGTTATCTACTGCACCTTGAATTTTAGACATACTGCACCATTGGTCACCTCTACCTCTCTTTTATTTTCATATACTGAACGGTCAACACCAGACGCACCTACCTCTATCAAGGAACCCTATCAAGTATTCCTGACTATCCACTGGTATCCTAGTGATAATTTAACTGGACTATCTTTCTCCACTTGGCGCAGCCCTATATTTCTTTTTCTTTATCTGCGCTATAAGGCAGCCGCCTTGGCCTCCTTATGGAAGCGCCGGCCCTGCTCTTGCTTGATAAGAAAGTTCTGGTTCTATAAAAAAAAAAAATCAAATGACATCCTTATATGTTTCCATTTATCCAAGGATCCCATATTTGTGGAATAATTTGGGTGAGTCAAGTAATTATGTTGTCAATTTATCCGTATCTGCTGCCTCCTTTTTTTGCAGATTATTGTAATTAGTGAGAGGACAAGTCCACCAGAAGTGTATAAAGATCAGATCTAAACAGCCTGAGGTGGGTCAAATACCATCTGCATAGAATTTTGTATGCTTGCTCTTTGTGTAACACATATAGTGAGGGAGGATATTGCTTCCCATATAATTGACCAGTCACTAGACTCTTTTAGGGCTCTAACTCTGCTTCCCAATCTGCTATGTACTATAAATGTATTTGGGATGAGTGTGCTGTCAAAACTTTATATAGGTTTGGAAAAATATTTTTATTAGTGATATTGCAGAAGGTCTTGATGATAAGGTGTTGTGGTTGTGACCTAAATATGAATATTAATCTCTTAATACATAATAATTAAGCAATAAGGAAAAACATTAATATTTGTATAATTCATGGTATTATGGTCGAATATGTGGATAGAAAATACACAAAACGTTGTAATATTAAATGTATATTTAATATAACTATAATAAATAAACAGATGCTAGCAGAATGTCAATTTACTACAATAATGATAATACAAAACTACAACATATTACTTACAAAAGGTTGCTACATGTTACACAACATTTTACTTACAAGGCCCCAGCCCTTTGGCTGGGGTTAAGTCAGAGCTGGTACTACATCTTAGGTTCAGTCAGGTACAGGCAAAGAGACAGAGTTTTCTCCTCCATCTGGTTTTATTCAGTGTAAGTAGGCTGGCCTGTGATGTCACTGCCAGAAGCACATGTCTTCCTACACACTCCCCCTAGTGGTGCCCCCAAAGCATTACACTAAATATGCTTTCTTTATGATGTAAAGTCATTAATTAATAAATACCATTACATAAGGTATGTCTTTTTGCTGATGATACTAAGATATGTAACAGGGTTGATGTTCCAGGAGGGATAAGCCAAATGACAAATAATGTAGGTAAACTAGAAAAATGGTCAGAATTGTGGCAACTGACATTTAATGTGGATAAGTGCAAGATAATGCATCTTGGACGTAAAAACCCAAGGGCAGAGTACAGAATATTTGATATAGTCCTAACCTCAACATATGAGGAAAGGGATTTAGGGGTGATTATTTCTGATGACTTAAAGGTAGGCAGGCAATGTAATAGAGCAGCAGGAAATGCTAGCAGAATGCTTGGTTATATAGGGAGAGGTATTAGCAGTAGAAAGAGGGAAGTGCTCATGCCATTGTACAGAACACTGGTGAGACCTCACTTGGAGTATTGTACACAGTACTGGAGACCGTATCTTCAGAAGGATATTGATACCTTAGAGAGGGTTCAGAGAAGGGCTACTAAACTGGTTCATGGATTGCGGGATAAAACTTACCAGGAAAGGTTAAAGGATCTTAACATGTATAGCTTGGAGGAAAGACGAGACAGGGGGGATATGATAGAAACATTTAAATATATAAAGGAATCAACACAGTAAAGGAGGAGACTATATTTAAAAGAAGAAAAACTACCACAACAAGAGGACATAGTCTTAAATTAGAGGGACAAAGGTTTAAAAATAATATCAGGAAGTATTACTTTACTGAGAGGGTAGTGGATGCATGGAATAGCCTTCCAGCTGAAGTGGTAGAGGTTAACACAGTAAAGGAGTTTAAGCATGCGTGGGATAGGCATAAGGCTATCCTAACTATAAGATAAGACTAGGGACTAATGAAAGTATTTAGAAAATTGGGCAGACTAGATGGGCCGAATGGTTCTTATCTGCCGTCACATTCTATGTTTCTATGAATCTGGTCTTTCTGTGTTGGATTTGTCAAGCAGGTGCATTCTAATTCAGTTTTTGTCTGATGAATCACTGGTGTGGAGACTAAGCCACAGAATTGCATATAGTGGAAGAAGTCAAACGTTGTGAGGAAGGAGAAATTGGATAAGTCAGCATAGGCTATTATGTCATTTGGTAGTATAAATAGCAGAGTCTTGTGATATCTTTATCTTCAAAGTTGTCTAAATGTTTAGGATATAGGCCAGTTGGAAATAAGCTGTTTCACAGTTGTTCTCACTTAGTTCCCATAAATTCCATGAATATAAGGAGTGGGTAATGGCCAGAAAAATATTCAGTAAAGGTAATCAGTGTTGTTTTCATAACTGCATTTAGAAAGATAGGTGATCTTTGCCAAAAACTAGATGTTCCCCCATCTTTTGCTATCCACGGACACATGCCACTGTCAAATATGAGCTAGCTGGATGGCTACAAAATAATGTATGCAATTGGGTAATCCAAATCCGCCATGATATTTGGGGACATATAGACTTTTTCTACATACTCTAGGTTTGGTGCACTTCCAGCAGAACCTATCAACGGCAGATTGCAGATATTTTAAGGAAGAGTATTTAGGTGGGACAGGTAGAGTCTGGAAAGCATACAAGAGTCTGGAAAGAAGATTAATTTTAATGAAGGCAACCGAGCCCAGCCAAGAGAATCCTTTATTCCAACATTGGTGAAAGTTAGCACAACCCATTCTCAATAGAGTGGTGTAATTAATGTAATAAAGATATGCTAAATTCACAGGTATCCTAATTCACAAATAAGTAATAGCTGTGGTCTCAATTTGAAATGGAGAGGACTTTTTAATGGTGCTAAGACTTCATGGCCTGATGCCTACTGAAATAAATTCCGATTTGTAAGGTCTGGCTTAGAGTTAAATTTGTCAGGAGAGCCCCTATAGAAGATTCAGGGTATGTGAGTGTTAGGAAAACATAATCTGCAAATGAAGCTACTTTAATGTCTGTATTTTTAATCCATATTCCGGTTATAGCTTGGCTGGACGGTATCACCTGTAGTAATGGCTCCAGGGACAGGGCAAACAGAGGCCATGACAGCAAATATATCTGCCTCATACCATTTGCTAAAGAGAAGGAGGTGGAAGGGAAATTGTGAAATGTGAGATGTCCCTTAGATGTCATATAAAGAGGAAAGGAAGTGAAGAAAGAGATGAAGAAGTCTTAAGTGAAGACCATGAACAAGAAAGGCCACAGTTCAAATGTATTTTTGGCATCCAAAGACAGTGCTAAAGGGAGGTGTTTGTGGTTAGCATACCATACAGATCTATACTATGCCTGGTGTTGTGTGCTTCCCGGCAATTAGTAACAAATTCAACCTGGTCTAAATGAACCATGGTTTATAAATAAGGGTTTAGTCTGTTTGCAAGTAAAGTGGGTCTCCAGAACAAATATGCCATAGCCTTCCCCGATTATCAAACAGGGAAGGCTATGGCATATACTTAGCCACTTGGCATTAATGGAAACACACTTACCAGGAAATTCTACTATATTTGACATTAACACTCTAATCAGATAGAGAGAAAAGAAGTGGATGAGGAAGCAGTATCAGATACACTGTAGGGGATGTAGGGAAGTATAGCAAGAGAGGGAGAAGTAATGGTTAAAGAAGCAACTGGGCATACTAATGTCCATCTTGAATTTTCTCACACACAGTTCTACATTTAGTTTGTGAAGATCTAAAATCAGTCTCCATTCTCCCGATGCCTGTGGAGTAAGGAATGGTCTGGAGTAGACTCCCAATCCTCTTTCTTTTACAGGAACTGGACAAATTACTCCTTCTGCTGAAAGGAAAGTTGCAAAAGAATGAATGGTTGCTGCTTTCTCTGGTTCTTGGAGCCACAAATCGAGTGTGAGGGATAGTGGAGAATTCCAGGAAGTAGCCATACTTTAGGATCTTCAGGAACCACTTGTCTTGTATCGTTTGAGCCCAGACCCCAAAGAAGTTTAGAAGTCTTGCTTCCCCTCCCAAGGGCTGGACTGGTGTCCCATTAGAATTGTTTTGAATGTCTGGTACTGCCACCTAGACACTGGGAGCTTTTGGAGGAGGAATATCCCCCTTTCCAAGATTTGAATCTGGAGAACTCTCTACCAGGCCTGCATCATCTAAATTCCTTATCCCGAAAGGAACGTCTGTCCTGTGGAAAAGATCTTTTAGGTCATCTGTCTTGAAGAAGGAAAGCTTTACACCCTTCCACTGCCTTTTTAATACATATGTCCAGATATTTGCCAAAAAGCATATCCCCTTGAAAAGGGAGGGCACATTGGCTATTTTTTGAAGATGTATCTACCACCCAATTATGTAGCCAAAGAGCTTGTCTTAATGCTACTGACAGGAGATGGAACTTACCAAATCTATAGTAGTTCTGTTGAAAATTCAATAACCAATTTCACTTTATTCAAGGATTCCAACAGTCTGGATCTACTGACTCCACTTGAAATGTCCTCTTACAGATTGTCCAGCCATTGTTTTAAGGCTCTGGAAACAGATGTGATGGCCACGGCTGGATGAAGGCAATATAGGCTTTAGATAAGGCAATATAGGCTTTAGATAAATTAGAATTCATACGCTTTTCCAAAGGATCATGTAATGATCCGGAATTATCCACTGGAAGGGTGGTCTTTTTGGCTAAACGTACAATTGCTGCATCCACTTTGGGGGCAAGATCTCAAGAAACACTGTCATCTGATTTAAAAGGGTAAAGTTTAGAAAAATGACCCTGAATACAAACTCTTTTCTCTGATTTTTTTCCTCAATGGCTTCATGCAACGGAAAAGTAGAATTGCGCTTTCTTAGATCTGCGAAGTGCTTACTGGAAGCAGGTTCTTCCTCTCTCTTATCACCTTGATTAGAGCTTCAATCTTTCTTTCTTTTTATAATATTTATTGAAAAAGTTTTTTGTAGTTTTTTCTTAGTACATATAGACATTATTATTATTATTATTATTATTATTATTATTATTATTATTATGATATTTATATAGCGCCATCAAATTCCGCAGCTCTTTACAATGGGTGGATGAACAGACATGTAGTTGTAACCAGACAAGTTGGACACACAGGAACAAAGGGGTTGAGGGCACTGCTCAATGAGCTTACATGCTAGATGGAGTGGGGTAAAATGACACAAAAAGGTAAGGATAGTATTAGACTAGTGACAGTTGCAAAAGAGGAATCAGTCAGGAGCTATTAACTGTTTAATTGATACGCTTTTATGATGAAGTGGGTTTTTAATGATTTTTTTGAAGGAGTGGAGACTGGGTGAGCATCTAACGGAGGAGAGAAGCAAGTTCCACAGGAACGTTGCAGCCCTCGAGAAATCTTGAAGGTGAGCATCAGAGGTGGGCGTACAGACAGAAGATGTCCAGCCATTGTTTTAAGGCTCTGGAAACAGATGTGATGGCCATGGCTGGATGAAGGCAATATAGGCTTTAGATAAGGCAATATAGGCTTTAGATAAATTAGAATTCATACGCTTTTCCAAAGGATCATGTAATGATCCGGAATTATCCACTGGAAGGTTGGTCTTTTTGGCTAAACGTACAATTGCTGCATCCACTTTGGGGGCAAGATCTCAAGAAACACTGTCATCTGATTTAAAAGGGTAAAGTTTAGAAAAATGACCCTGAATACAAACTCTTTTCTCTGATTTTTTTCCTCAATGGCTTCATGCAACGGAAAAGTAGAATTGCGCTTTCTTAGATCTGCGAAGTGCTTACTGGAAGCAGGTTCTTCCTCTCTCTTATCACCTTGATTAGAGCTTCAATCTTTCTTTCTTTTTATAATATTTATTGAAAAAGTTTTTTGTAGTTTTTTCTTAGTACATATAGACATTATTATTATTATTATTATTATTATTATTATTATTATTATTATTATGATATTTATATAGCGCCATCAAATTCCGCAGCTCTTTACAATGGGTGGATGTAACCAGACAAGTTGGACACACAGGAACAAAGGGGTTGAGGGCACTGCTCAATGAGCTTACATGCTAGATGGAGTGGGGTAAAATGACACAAAAAGGTAAGGATAGTATTAGACTAGTGACAGTTGCAGAAGAGGAATCAGTCAGGAGCTATTAACTGTTTAATTGATACGCTTTTATGATGAAGTGGGTTTTTAATGATTTTTTTGAAGGAGTGGAGACTGGGTGAGCATCTAACGGAGGAGAGAAGCAAGTTCCACAGGAACGTTGCAGCCCTCGAGAAATCTTGAAGGTGAGCATCAGAGGTGGGCGTACAGACAGAAGATAGATGTAAGTCTTCAGCAGATCGTAAGGGCCTAGACAGGACATACTTGTGAATAAGGGAGGATAGATAGGTGGAAACAGCATTATGTAGTGATTTGAAAGCAAGAACCAGAATTTTAAATTGAGCTCTATATTTTAAAGGAAGCCAATGTAGAGACTGACAGAAGGGTGAGGCATGGGAGGTGCGAGTGGACAGGAAGATGAGCCTCGCTGCCGCATTCATTATGGACTGTAATGGCGCACGTTGGGAGCACGTAAGACCACTGAGAAGAGGATTACAGTAGTCAAGGTGAAAAAGGACAGTCGCATCTGGCGTTAAGTAGGGGCGGATGCACACAATGTTTTTGAGATGGAAATGACAGGATTTGGTGATAGATTGAACATGAGGCTTGAAGGAGAGGTCGGTGTCAAAGAGAACACCTAGGCAGCAAGCCTGCACGGTGGAGCTGATGGTAGCACCGTTGACTAGGAGGGAGACAGACACAGGAGTAACAACACTTGAGGGAGGAAAGACCAGAATTTCAGTTTTGGTCAAGTTTAGTTTAAGGAAGTGGGCAGCTATCCAGTTAGAAATAGCAAAGATGCAGTCAGAGACACTAGTCAAGAGGGACAGGGAGAGATCAGGAGAGGACTGGTAGATTTGCATGTCATCTGCATAGAAATGATATTGGAAGCCAAAGGAGCTAATGAGTTTACCAAGGGAGGCAGTATAGATGGAGAACAGTAGGGGACCAAGGACTGAACCTTGGGGGACACCAACAGAGAGGAGTTGGGGAGAAGAAGCAGAGCCAGAGAAAGAAACACTGAAAGAGAGCTGGGAGAGGTAGGAGGAGCACCACTTGTAGACCGATATTGCGGAGGATGAGAAGAAGCTGTTGATAATCAACAGTGTCAAAAGCTGCAGACAGGTCAAGGAGAATTAGGATAGAGTAGTGACCACGAGATTTTGCAGCGAGTAGATCATTGGAAACTTTGCTTAGCGCGGAAACCAGACTGAAGCGGGTCTAGCAGAGAGTTGGACTCGAGGAAGTCTGTCAATCTCGCATTCACAATTCTTTCAAGGATCTAGGATTCAAAAGGCAGTAGTAAGATAGGACGATAGTTGGATGGGGAGTTAGGGTCAAGATTGGGCTTCTTTAGAATTGGGGTTACAGTTGCATGTTTGAAGGGCGATGGAAATATACCAGAGGAGAGAGAGAGATTGAGAATTTTAGTGAAGTGTGGAGAAAGAGAAGAAGACAAAGTATGGATGAGATGCGAGGGAACTGGATCTAGGGAGCAGGTGGTGGGGCAGGAGGACTGTAGCAGAGCAGAAACCTCTTCCAATGTAGCGGGTGCGAATGAACATAGAACAGCAGAGGGAGTGAAGACATCACATAACATACAGCAAAATTAGAAAAAAGGAATAATTATAAATATTTAAAAACTCAATTTACAATTTACAGACAAAACCCAACATAGTTGGGAAAACTTTATCGGAAAGAAGTATCACTTGATTCATTTAACGGAATTTCCCAAAAATATTAATGTTAGGGAAAAGGTAAGGATCATTAAGCTACATCGTTGGTCAGTTCATAGGTTTCAAATCAAATCGTTAGTTTTTAGTTGGTTAGTGGTTTCTAACCATTTGTTATCATGTTCTTGTTTAATTGCAGAATATAAGAAAGATCCATGCAGATCTATTTCCATATGCAATTGATAAGATAGTTGGTTTATTAAATGCTTCTTATGGGTGAATTTGATTTTCATTGTCTGGCTATTATTATTTTGGTTGCAAAAAAGCAGTGTGTGGCAAGGCATTTTAGCGAAAAGGAGGGGATGGTCCAATTTAAACGTAATAAGGCAACCCCAGGTTCTTTTTTTACATTTATTTTAAATCGAGTTCTGAGTAGGTCATAAGCCCAAGTCCATAAGGGATTTACTAGTTTACAATACCACCATATATGTAGGAAAGAACCGTCCAAACCTCCACATCTCCAGCAATGTGAGTTCTGGTTGAGATACATTTTTGAAAGCCTATACGGAGTTTAATACCATTTATACATTATTTTGTATTGACACTCTATCAAATTCAGACAATGAATGTACTTTTGTATATTCTTAAGTGTATAACACCATTCATATTCAGTTATATCTATAGTTAAGTCATTTTTCCACTTATCAACAATATATAGCGTTTTTTGTTCGGAAAGAGTTATTAAATTGGCTGCTTTGAAAGTTATTTTTTTTACTCTAGTATAATTGAAAATTGATCAAATTAACAATTTAGATTTAGATGTATTTCCTAATAGAGCTTTATTTAGAAAATTCTTGATTCTCAAATATGAAAAAAGTTCTTTATTTGATAGATGTTATTTAGTTTTAATATCAACAAAAGGTATCAATTGATCCTTTTGGCAAACATCCTTGATACTCCATTGATATTTAGACCAATTATTTAAAGAGATGTCTTGAATGTTATCTTCCAAAACAGCCAGATGGCATGTATTAAAAACTTTATGGGGAATTTTTAAGCATTTTTTCAGTATGTCCCAAGCCTGAATTAATTGGGATAGTATTAAAGATTTTTTTTAATTTTTTTTAAATTCTTTATTTTTCTTGTGCTTGCAATGACAACGAGCATGTGGAGCCACAACAGTATCCACAAGCATTTTTAAGACAATTTAAAGTGTGGCAGTTCGATCAGCACATTTTTGTATAATCGTTAAATTAACAGATTAATAAACATTGCTTATATGATATAACATAGGATAACATATCTAGGTACGCTTTAGGTTGTAAACGTGTGGCTTTTATGTAGTGCGACATTCATGCCCCCTGAACCTAATGGTAAGTGTGGCAGGTTGTTAGGCTAGTAACGGTAGCTTTATTCTATGTACAGTAGATTAGTCGTTAGGATATAGGCTTATACGGTATATTGGAACAACAACAATCAGGGTATTTGCACTCGCCACTACTGCGTGTTTCAAGATTTACGCTCATATGACATTCAAGAATCACAGTTGAGTACACTTAAGCTTATGGTAAAGCACATAGGTCAAAGCAATTGGCGTGACATTAACCTTGTCTAGTAGGAGTTACACAACATGCTTAAATATGATTGACTGTGCTTAACTATAGTTGACTCTCAAGATTAGGAGCCACTGGGTACCGAGGTGATATCAGCAGATTGTAAGATGGAGGTTAAGCTAACTTAACCTCCCTCAAAGGCTTTCCTGTCATGCTATCTAAAAAGGGCCACACATTCCTGGGATTTGCTATGCATGGTGTAAGCTGACAGTGAGCAGTGTGTTACATGTTAACTTAGCTTGACTGGTGTGTAAGCATGGGTATTTGAGAGACTTAGCAATACCAGGAGGGTGAGAAAAAAGGAAAGAAATAAAAACTGTAAGGTCAGACATTAAACAAGGTTAGAATGAGAGCACATTTCCACTGAAGCTAGATGCAATAATGTACGTTTGCATTGTCCTAGATAAGTACTGCAAAGCTTGCATTAGGGGGGTTTATCTATTCTAACCAATGCCTAGTGATGGCAGGTTATCCTCCCTGGGGACAATGAGTCCAAGTGCTGGCACCCCACCCTGAGTCCCAAGGCAGTCTGAGGTACTTGCATCCCTGGTTTTGTTGCGGTCCACAGGCTTCTACAGGGCATGTCCAGTAGGTGCCTGGTGATAGCGCTGGAGCTCAGTTGTTGTCAGCCGGGCTTAAGGCAATGCTGATTTCCGTGTGAGCAGGGGGGTAGCAGGATGCGGATGCGTGACGGCCGTGTTCCGGCCCCAGGGCAGCAGGAAGGCCCGCACCGGTGTTCCACTGACTTGGTTGCTCGTATAGGCCGGGTCATCCCTCTGTCGGGTGTCGTAGGGAGCTTGGGTGGTCTGCTGCCGCCAGCGGCGGGTAGGACCCTGGCAGTGTGGTCGGTGCGTAGGATACTGTCTCCATGTGGTCCTTGGCCTGGGACGGCATTGTGAACGGCCCATGATAGCTGCCTCTGTGGGGCAATAGAGACTCTGGGTGGTCTGTTGAGTCAGACAGACATCGCACCTCTGCTGCTGTGGTGGGCCTCTATGCCTTGCTGGAGTCTTTTTGGCTGAGCCTATTATCATGGCTTGCTGCTGTGAGACAGTTCCTGTGCAGGGTCGCGGTGCAGCATTCCTTTTCGCATCTATGTTTTGGCGCGTATTGCATAGCCGCCATGTTGTTTTTTTTTTTTTGGCACAAGCCCTGTGTGTAATTGCCGCAGATCAGACCGTTTCTTGTTTGGGGTTTCGGCAACCGGTTGGGTCTGTGTTAGGTGGTGCATCTTTGCTTTAAGTTTACACCAGAAGTCTCAGAAAATTCTCTCCAACCTAGCCACACTTCCCGGCCTGTCCTCTGAGTCATCGGGGGACCACGCGGCGTTCACCCTCTTCGGTAGGTCAATATAGTGTGTAGCTACTTTACTCCGCTCTGTCATTCGTTCACGGTAACCGCTTGAGATCGCTTCAGGGTAACCCCCTTGCTGTGGAGTGTGGACCGGGATATTCCCCCCAGTCCAGGGAAGGGGGGAACGGGACTCTGTGTGGTCCTGCTGGTGAAAGAGACAAGGGATGGGAGATCGGTCATTTCTCCGGGCTGCCACCTTGCTGCAACCGCTCTGCAGTGCTTTGGATGGTCGGCATCCCGACTTTTCGTACCGGGGCATTTTGGAATAATATATGCATTTACTTTATTAATCCTGCCAGACCAAGAGGATTCCAAAGTACGCCATTCCTTAAGCTTTATATTAGTATATTTTAAAAGCAATCTGTATCGGGATTATCACCCCTAAATAGTTTAAATTATCCTTAGACCACGTGAAGTTAGACTTTCTTTTAAGATCTTTGTAACATGGATCTTCAGCTTTATTAGTTAAAGCAATAGATTTGGATACATTCAGTTTATAATTTGATACTTCACTATACTTGTTTATTTCTTGTAGTACTTGGGGTTTCAGGGAATGTTAGAGATAATAAAATATCGTCGGCGTATAATGATATTTTCGCTTCTAATTTATTGGTTGAAAATCCTTTAATCTTTTGGTTCGCTCTAATATTAATAGCTAACGGTTCCAACGATAAAATATAAGGAAGGGGTGATAAAGGGCAACCCTGTCTCGTGCCATTTCATAGGTTGAACCAATTAGATAATATGTTTACCCCAACTGTTCTTGCCGTTGGTTCGGAATAAAGGGCCATGAAGGCTCCATGGATCCAACCAACAAAGCCAAAGGAGGTCAGAACAGCGTCAAGGAAACTCCAGCTGACCATGTCAAAGGCTTCTCAGATCTATCTAATCCCCAGATGTTCCAATCTATCTAGTATATCCAAAATTCTTCTGGTACAACTTTCTGAAGAACTACCCAGAATAAAACCCACCTGGTCCGGATGAATGACTTTCTCAATAATCAATTTTAATCTAGATGCTATAATTGCTGCATATGTTTTCATATCTATATTTATTAATGATATTGGTCTGTAATTACTAACATCTGTAGCGCCTTTATTTAGCTTTAATATTGGTAAGAGATTAGCCTGTTTTAACTTTTTTACTTTTTTAGCCATTTCATTTTAAAGAGGCGTTAAAGGAGTGGCTATTTCTTTTTTCATAATCTTATAGAAATAATTACTGTATCCAACTGGACCAGGGGTTCTAAATAATTCCAATGTATCTATTTCTCTCCACTTCGTTAGAAGTAAACTCAGAATTTAATAGATTAAGATCGGAGGTGGATAATTTTGGAATTTCTGTGTCAGATAAATATTTTTTGATTTCTACATTATCAGAACATACACCAAGGTTATATAACTTACTATAAAATTTGTTAAATATTTGACCAATTTTTTTAGAAGAGGAATATATAATTTCTTTATCTAACAATTTATTTACTCTGTTAACCATGTTATTTTTTTTGTTAGATTTTTATTTGCTCTATTACCCTGATAATAAGTATTTAATATTAGTTTATTAATGGGTTTTTTCACCCTTTCTTCTATTTTTATATTGATTTTGTTTTGTAATTCTGAAAGCATCTGCATAAGCTGGGTAGATGGTTGTGCTTCAATCTTTTTATAGTCTATGAAGACATAAGAGGCACCAGACTCTTCCTCTTGAGATGAATATTCAAATACTGGGGGCATATAATCATCTGAACTGAAATCAGGATCTCCTTCAGGGCTAAAAGATCTTTCCTTTGCCTTCTCGGACTGCCGAAGACCCTCCAAAACTGATTTACGGATGTAAGAAGGAAACATCTGGATCCGGTTCTGCAGGATCTGCCACTGCTTTAACCCCTTAAGGACAGAGCTTCAAAAGCTTGTTTTTCACTTAATGACAACGGCATTTTTTTCATTTTTTGCTGTTTGTGTTCAACTGCAATTTGCATTTTACTAATTTGTTGCACCAACACATATTATACATCGTTTTTTAAAGGACAGAAAGGGCTTTAGTTTGATGTAACACACATATATATAAATGCTTATTTATTATAAAAAAATACAGACAAATGTAAAAAAAATGAAAATTTTGTCTTTTTTTTACAGTTTTTGCAATAATAATGTGTGCATAATTAGTGCAGGTTAAGAAAAGTAATTAAAAATAAATTAATTTAGTTGTTCTGATTTACAGAATATATAATGTGTCTGGGATTTTAAGTTTTTTTTTGGTAGTTACAGGTCACAAAGCACAAGGAGTAAAATAGACTTTTAATGTGGAGCGATTTTAGAATTTGGTATGTTTGTCTTGTAAGCTTAATAGCCATAAAAGAAAACAAAATTTCCAAACAAAAGTATATATTTATATAAAGTAGACATCACGGGCTATTTACCTAAGGTTGTTTTGACACTTTCTACGTAGCCATTTCACCGCCAACCTCTGCTAAATATTGGAGTAAAATTGTGGGGGGTTTTTGTTTTTGGCACACAAGCTTATAACAGAGAAATTCTCGTGCATATTTTGTAAAGTTGGTGTGTGCTATTCCTGTACAAAGTTTTATTTTGTGTTCAGTTACATCTGCTGAGTAAAATGACACCCCCGTTGTATGTCTTTGGCACTATTTCGTGAAGTTACAGCGCCATACAGGATACCTGTCCTTTTCAGTATTCACAGTAGAATTTTGAGAGATGGATTTAATGAGCCTTAGCTTCCATTTGGGGTATTATAACAGTTTCACTGTTCAAAAAACCCCACAAAGGCCTACCATTTGTAAAAGTAGACACTCCAGGGTATCTCATAAGGTGCATATTGTGCCTTAACATACCTCCATTTTTTCACCAATATATGCCAAAGTATGTGGTAAAAAATTATTTTGTGCATTTTTTACATACGGATTGCATTTTTGCTGGGCGTTTTGTATATTTCATATGTGCCACTAAGTTCAAACCTCCCAAATTATGCTCAGCTAAGTCTTCTGAGTAAAAAGACACCCCCAATGAATGTCTTTGGCACTATTTTGTGAAGCTACAGTGCTATATAGGAGACTAAGCCATATCCGTTTTTACCAAACTTTGAATTTTGACGCTGGGCCTATGTGCAATTTCCAAGCATCTTCGCAGGTTTTAAATTCAAACTACCCCACAAAGGCCTACCATTTCTTAAAGTAGACACCCCAGGGTGTTTCAAAAGGTATAGTTTGAACCTTAGCATGAGATCATTTTTCCGCTAGCTTGTACCAGATGTAGTGGTAATAAGCGTTTTTTCTGCCTTTTTGACATACAAAGTGAGTTTGCACAGTATATTTTGCAAACCGTATGTGTGCTACGACTGTATATTACTTCATATGTTGCTCAGCTATGTCGGCTGAGTACAGCAATACCCCCGTATGTACCTTTGCCAGGTATGTGTGGACATCGGAGGGGCACATTTGGGACACAGCCATTCCAGTTTTTTTCAAACTTTGAATTTTTATGCTGTGCCTATGTCCCATTTTAGAGTATTTTACCAGGCTATATAATCCAAATACCCCATAAAGCCATACCATTTCTTAAAGAAGATATCCCAGGGTATTTCAAAAGGCATATTTTGAACCTTAGAGTGGGATCATTTTTCCGCTAGCTTGTACCAAGTGTAGTGGTAATAAGCATTTTTTCTGCCTTTTTGACATACAAAGTGAGTTTGCGCAGCATATTTTGCAAACCTTATGTGTGCTATGACTGTATAATACTTCATATGTTGCTCAGCTATGTCGGCTGAGTACAGCAATACCCCCGTATGTACCTGTATATGTGGATGTTGAAGGGGCGCATTTGAGACGCAGCCATTCAGTTTTTTTCTAACTTTGAAGTTTTACGTTGTGTCCATGTTCCAATTTGGAGTAGTTTAGACGATTGGTTATTGAAACTTCCACACAAACACATACTATTTATTAAAGAATACACCCTGGGGTAATTCAAAAGGCATATTTTGAACCTTGGCGTGGGATAATTTTTTCTCTAGTTTGTTCCAGGTGTAGTGGTAATGAGCGTTTTTAAAATGTATTTTTTTACTTTTTATAACTTTTTTACTTTTAAAAACTAGTTTTTAAACTTTTGTTTTGCTTATAAATTTTTTTTAATCTTTCCTAAACTTTCTTAAAACTTTTTTACAGATTTAACCTTTTTCTAAGCTTTTTTTTTTTACCGTTAACCCCTAACTAGCAGTACGCAGCACTAACAGTAAATTCCCCATTTTCCCATAACTCCCACCCACAGGGGTCCTAACCTGCCGTGGGGAGACTGTCTGGGCTGCAGGCAGTCTCCCCACAACCGGAGCCACGATGATCGCCGCCGGGGGAACGACGGCGATCAGGTAAGTAGCTCTGACCGTTAGGACGGTTCAGGACCGTCATCGGTCCTCAAGGCAAAAATGCCGATGACGGTCCTGAACCGTCCTCGGTCCTTAAGGGGTTAAAACATGGAAAACTGGAAAACGTATCAGCCCAGCTAGCAAAATATATAGTTATAAAATATTTAAATTAATTAATTAAATAAATTGAACCCCTGAGGGTTAAAAAATAAATAAAAGTTAATCCTCAGGGGTTAAAAAAAATTAGATCACAGTATAATACTGTGATCTCTATTTGATCGCTGTAGGCAGTGATCGACTGGCAGGGAAGGGGTTAATTTTTATTTGGACTAGGTAAAGGGTTTTTTTTTTTTTTTTTTACTTAAACGTTATTAACCCCTTAAGGACTGGACTGTTTTTGCGATGTTGTACATTTGTGACCAGGCATATTTTTACACTTTTGTGGTGTTTATGTTTGGCTGTAATTTTCCGCTTTCTCATTTACTGTTCCCATACAAATTATATATTGTTTTTTTCAGGACAAAAGGGGCTTTCTTTACATACCATTATTTATATAATCTCATGTATTTTAATTTAAAAAATACAAAAATCTGATGAAAAATTGAAAAAAATACATGTTTTTTGACTTTTACTTGAAAAATCTTTTACTCATCTACAAAAGCGAATGAAAAAAAACTGCTAAATAGATTCAAAATTTTGTCCTGAGTTTAAAAATACCTAGTGTTTACGTGCTTTTTTGCTTTTTTTTGCATGTTATAGGGCTATAGGTACAAGTAGGATATTGCGGTTTCAAAACATACATTTTAAAATTTATCAATAGTGACATTGTAACACTATTATCTGTCATAAATCTCTGAATAACACCCCACATGTACATATATTTTTTAAAGTAGACAACCCAGGGTATTCAATATGGGGTATGTCCAGTCTTTTTTAGTAGCCACTTAGTCGAAAATACTGGCCAAAGTAAGCATTCATATTTGTTTGTGTGTGAAAAAAGTAAAAAAACTAAATTGAACGCTAATTTTGGCCAGTGTTTGTGACCAAGTGGTTACTAAAAAAGACTGGACATACCCCATTTGTAATACCTTGGGTTGTCTTCTTTTGCAAATGGTATGCCATCATGGGGGTAATTCTCATTCCTGGGCTACCATACGCTCTCAAAGGCAACGTAACCAACCTGGCCATTTTCAATGTAAAAATATTTGACCCATATATTTAACCTTGTAACTTTCAAAAATGCTATAAAACCTGTACATGGGGGGTACTGTTTTACTCGGGAGACATCGCTGAACACAAATATTAGTGTTTAAAAACTGGAAAATGTATCACAACAATTATATCATCAGTAAAAGTGCTGTTTGTGTGTGAAAAATGCAAAAAAGTAACTTTCACTGACAATATCATCACTGTGATATGTTTTACTGTTTTGAATCACTAATATTTGTGTTCAGCGAAGTCTCCCGAGTAAAACAGTACCCCCCATGTACAGGTTTTAGGGTGTCGTAGAATGTTACAGGGTAAAATACAGTGCTAGCAAATTAAATTCTCTGGAATTTCGGCCTGGGTTGGCAGGCAGGTCCCTCAAATTGCAATCAATAAAATTACTGAATTATGTAAAAATATTACATAAATACGCACGTAGAATTTAAATATATGCATATTTATATATTTGAAGTCTACGTGTATATTTATATAATTATTTATGTAATTTTGTATATGGACATATGTATATTTGTTATTATTTTTATTTATTTTTATATACATAGATATATATACAAATTCATTCTAAGTGTATTTTGATATAAATATATATATATTAATTTTAAAATACAGTTAGAATAAAATTTCATATAGCTATATAATTTTTTTAAATTTTTTTATTATTATTTAAAAAAAAATATTTAATTTAAATTACTTATTATTTATATTTTATAATAATATATATACAATATATATAGTTATTATATATATTATATATATATACGTGTGTAATTTAATTATAAGTGTATTTTTATATTAATATAAGTACATATTAATATAAAAATACACTTAGTATGGCATTATATATATGATATATAGACATATATTATATAGGTATAATATATGTCTATATATCATATATACACATATATAATTTTTTTTATTTTTTTTATTAACACTAACTTTATTTTATTTTCTGATTTTACACTAGCAGGGAGACTGCCTGTCAGCACAGACAGTCCCCTGCAGGCAGACACATGGACACCTATTGTGACCATGTGATCGCTGTGTTAAGCGATCACATGGCCACAGGGGTCCTAATCTGCCGTGGGGAGACTGTCTGGGCTGCAGGCAGTCTCCCCACAACCGGAGCCACGATGATCGCCGCCGGGGGAACGACGGCGATCAGGTAAGTAGCTCTGACCGTTAGGACGGTTCAGGACTGTCATCAGTCCTCAAGGCAAAAATGCCGATGACGGTCCTGAACCTTCCTCGGTCCTTAAGGGGTTAAAACATTTTTTTAAGCTTAATTTTTTACTTTTTAAAGTTTCTTCTAAAACTTTTTTTAACGTTAACCCCTAGTTAGCCTAACGCCAAATCCTCCAATTCCCCACTAACTTCCACCCACCCCAGCTAGCTAAATATATAATTTTAAAATAATTTAATTAATTAATTTAATTATTTTAACCCCTGAGGGTTAAAAAAAAAGAATTAACCCTCAGGGGTTAAAAAAAAATCAGATCATAGTAAAATGTAATCCCTGCCAATTGATCACTGTAGTCAGTGATCAATTGGCAGGGAAGGGGTTAATTTTTTTATTAAAATGGGTAACAGCAGGGGGCAGGATCAGCACTGTTCCGGCTCCCTGCACTTCACACAGAACCAGGAAGTGCAGGGAGCCGGAAGATGAGTATACAGAGCACATGTGCTCGCTCTGACTTGCGGTCAGAGCGAGCACATGTGCTGGGCAGCCTGACCGGGTGCTCCCGGTATGCCTCTAATGCAGAGGCATACCGGAGCACCATTAACCCCGCGATCGCCACGTTAGCGGCGATCCGGGGTTAATTTTACCGTGTGACGGACGAGGTCCGTCACTCGTCATTAAGGGTCTCCCTTCTGTGACGGACGAGGTGAACCGTCCTTAAGGGGTTAAGACAAGCGAAACAAAGTATTTTCCCAGGCAGCACCTTGTTATCACAAGCTTCACACAAGGGGGTCTTATCTATCTTTTTCCTAAATGAGGATCTGTGGGCAGAACTAAAATCCTCTAGTCAGACAGCTGAAATGTCTCTTTTTATTTTGGATATAAAACGTTGAAAATAAAAGTGACTAATAGGTAGTGTATTACTGGGCCTTAGAATGGCCGGACTTAATGTACCAAAGACTAGTCAGGATACTTGCTGAGGTCAGGGGATACAGAAAGAGACACAACGATAAGTGAAAGCCAGAAGTCAGGGAAACCAGGGAAGTCAAAATCAAAGCCAAAGTCAAAAACCAAGAAACTTGAATCAGGAACGCGCTCTCGGACAACCACCAGGGAAACCACAAGCAGAATGAAAACTGGGCCTAAATACCCCTCCTCTGGATCTGATAGGCTGTAATCGGCCTTTGACCCCAAAGGCAGTTACCAGGTTCCCATTTGCGTAATTGCTGCTCAGCACAAACCCTCATGTGGATTTGATTGCTGCTCAGCACAAACTCTCATGTGGATTTGATTGCTGCTCGGCACAACTTTTCCTGTCAGGACAGTAATGTTGCTCGGCACAACTTTTCCTGTCAGAACAGTAATTGTCATTAATCACATTTTTATATGTGGATGAATACGTGACACTTACATGCTAGAGGGAATGGGGTAAAGTGACACAAAAGGTAAGGATAGTATTAGACTAGTCACAGTTGCACGGGAGGAATCAGTTGGGAGCTATTAACAGTTTAATTGATACACTTTTATGAAGAAGTGGGTTTTTAATGATTTTTTAAAGGAGTGGAGACTGGATGAGCATCTAACAGAGGAGGGAAGCGAGTTCCACAGCAACGGTGCAGCCCTCGAGAAGTCTTGAAGAAATAATTGGGTGAAGATAGACGTAAGTCTTCAGCAGATCGTAATGGCCTAGACGGGACATACTTGTGTATTAGGGAGAATAGATATGTGGAAGCAGCATTATGTATAGATTTGAAAGCAAGAACCAGAATTTTAAATTGAGCCCTATATCTTACAGGAAGCCAATTTAGGGACTGACAGAATGGTGAGGCGTGGGAGGTGCGGGCGGACAGGAAGATGAGCCTCATTATGGACTGTTACGGCGCACGTCGGGAGCATGTAAGACCACTGAGAAGCAGATTACAGTAGTCAATGCGAGAAAGGACAGTGGAATGGACAAGCACCTTAAAGGACCACTATAGTGCCAAGAAAACATACTCGTTTTCCTGGCACTATAGTGCCCTGAGGGTGCCCCCACCCTCAGGGACCCCCTCCCGCCCGTCTCTGGAAGGGGAAAAGGGGTAAAAACTTACCTTTTTCCAGCGCTGGGCGGAGAGCTCTCCTCCTTCTCTCCTCCTCCGTTCCGCCCCGTCGGCTGAATGCGCACGCGCGGCAAGAGCTGCACGCGCATTCAGCCAGTCGCATAGGAAAGCATTATCAATGCTTTCCTATGGACGCTTGCGTGCTCTCACTGTGAAAATCAGTGAGAAGCACGCAAGCGCCTCTAGTGGCTGTCAATGAGACAGACACTAGAGGATTAGGGGGAAGGCTTAACCCATTAATAAACATAGCAGTTTCTCTGAAACTGCTATGTTTATTAAAAAATGGGTTAACCCTAGAAGGACCTGGCACCCAGACCACTTCATTAAGCTGATGTGGTCTGGGTGCCCAGAGTGGTCCTTTAAGTAGGGTCAGATGCGCGCAATATTTTTGAAATGGAAACAACAGGATTTGGCAATAGACTGAAAATGAGGCTTGAAGGAGAGGTCGGAGTCAAAGAGAACACCTAGGCAGTGAGCCTGGGTGGTGGAGCTGAAGGTAGCACCATTGACTGGGAGGGAGACAGACACAGGAGTAACAACACTTGAGGGAGGAAAGACCAGAATTTCAGTTTTTGTCAAGTTGAGTTTAAGGGCAGCTATCCAGTTAAAAATAGCAAAGAGGCAGTCAGAGACACTAGTCAAGAGGGACGGGGAGAGATCAGGAGAGGACAGGTAGATTTGCATGTCATCCACATAGAAATGATATTGGAAGCCGAAGGAGCTAATGAGTTTACCAAGTGAGGCAGTATAGAGGTAGAACAGTAGGGGACCAAGGACTGAACCTTGGAGATCACCAACAGAGAGGAGTTGGGGAGAAGAAGCAGAGCCAGAGAAAGAAATACTGAAAGAGCGCTGGGAGAGGTAGGAGGAGCACCAGGAGAGAGCAACATCTTGTAGATCGATATTGCTTAGGCTGAGAAGAAGCTGCAGAGCAGATTCATAGTGAGATTAATGCAGGAATACAGGTACCAACCGAAAAAGTTCAAGTGGCAACTTTCCCCTTTAAATATAACTAAAAAGAACCCGGAAGGATTAACCTGCCCTTGTTACAGGCTTCGCTCTGGTGTGCATTCCATGTGTGTTCCATGACTGGAGCGAGTACTGCGATAGGCCGAAAAACCGGAAGTGACGGAACCGGAAGTGTCGAAAACAGAACGCACGCAGCATCTGCATGCGTTCCAATTTGCATTCCAAATTCGGAACGCGAAGACAGAAGGCCAACCCAATTACAATTCAACATAAAAAGGAGATAAAACAAGAAAGGAAAACATTTACATGGAACTGCCACTTACTATTTCACCAGGAGACTGGCCAGGATCCATACTAGTTTCAGATAATTGGAAAGCCAAGAAACCCCAAAATTATGCAGCAGGTAGGTGTACCCTTTTTTGGGAATTATCAAATAAATAATAAGAATTATAAATAAGATGCCAGTTAGTGCAACTTACAAACATATATTTATTAGTCTCATTTTAATTTCATTATATTATAGCATTATAGTCCCAAGTGTCAGACCAAGGAGATGACTTCTCCCTACCCAGCACGCCAGCTGCACCACCCACTCCAACCACTGCCCCTACGACAGTCAAAAACCAAGACCCTTCAAGTCCCTGTTCTCTGAGATTATGGACAATCCTGAAGATGGCCGCAGAGCTAAGGTGTTGGGGGATACCAATGCGGATAATCCGCAACCCGGGACCAGTATGCAAGACATCATTAACGACCCTAAACAGAGATACAGGCCACGATGACGTCCATTCTGTTTTCCATTAATAATCTGAATCGAAGAATGGAAAAGTTAAAATCCCCGGCACCAGTCACGCAATTTCCCCACATATATTCCACAATTTCCATCACATATATTCCCTCCCAACATCAAGAAAGACATACTGGAGGGCAAGGACGTAAACCTTATATCCTTACTAATAGCATCTCAAGACATAGTAGAGAACAAAACATACAACTACGGTGACCTGTCATTGGTGCTCAAAGCTAAAGATCCCAGGTTAAACTCCAAAGATATTTTTTTTTAAATCTTACTATAAAGTCCAAAGATAAAAAAAAAATGTAATCTTACTATAAAGATCCAAAGATAAAAAAATGTAATGTTACTATAAAAGCTCCAAAGATACAATTTTTTTATCTTACTATAAAGGAAAATTATATTTTAAAAAGTCTTAAAAAAGAGAGGATGTTGTGATTAAGAGTGCAGACAAGGGAGAGGTACAGTTGTTATACCCACCTATTATTATCTGAAAGAATCTTATTGCCTTCTAGGAGATGAAGGCACTTACATTAAGCTGAAAGAAAATCCTAATATGAAATTTAATCAAAGGTTAAAAGAACTTCTTCTAGACTACAAAAGTAAAGATGCTCTAGATGAGAAATTGTTCACTTTTTTGCACTTAGATTTTCCCAGAATCCCCACATTTTATTTTCTTCCTAAAGTGCACAAATCCATTTTACAACCACCAGGACGTCCTATTATCAGCGTTGTGGCTACATTGACATCCAGACTGTCCGAATTTATAGATGTCTCCTTCAAAAAATACGCCCAAGATGCAAGATCCTATTTTAAGGATACAAAAAACCTAATTCAAGAACTGGATTGCATTGAATGAAGGGAGAACTATATGTACCACTTGTTACGATTACCACAAATCATTTTCAGCTAAGGCAGTGGCAACCTTTGCGCAGTTCAACATCAGGATAGACTGCAGTCACATGGGTGTTCTGAGGTGTTCTGTCGCTATTTTGCCATGCTAGTACCACCACCTTTTGCAATTTGCTCTTTGAACTCCCATTCTACTAATTTGTGTGCCAACAAGCCCAGTTTACCCACCAATAGCTATGCCACCCCTAGCACAAGCAAATACGAACAGAAAGGTGTAAAAGACAAACTGGGAAGACCAATAGTATTTTTGAGTAAGGCACAGATATGCAACAACTTCAATGCAGAGGGTTGCAGTTTCAGTGCCTGCAGGTTGTTGCATGTCTGTTCCATCTGTTTCTGAGCCCACACCAAGACTGTGTGCCCAAACTGACTCTTTCCCCAAAAATTACTAACCGAAGTAAAGGTCGACACACTCTGGCATTTTTCCTCAGCTCACAACCAGCAAATACAATAATCTTCCTTTCGGCTCCTCATTCTGTTGTTGTATCTATCCTAAAGTCACTAATACCTTCCGAGGAATTTTCATTGCAATATACCACGGTAAAAAATGCCATACAGGCAATCTTGACAGCCAGGGAAGCAACTTGGCTTGGAAAAATTGATATATCCAACACCTTCAAGCTGCTTCAGATACACCTGTCACTGTGGCATCTGCATGGAATAAAATGGAAAGGTCTTTATTATTTTGCCAACTGCTTAACCTTCAGGCCAAGTGTTGCCCCAAACTATTCGATCTGTTTGCAGAAACGCTGTGCTGGCTCCTATTGAATATCAGTTGCTGTCCAGTTGTAATTCATTACTTAGATGACTTTCTGACAGTAGAAAGCCCCACTTCCACTCCTCAAAGTATAGTCAAAACAGTGGCACTTTTTTCCACACTAGAAGTACTGGTAGCTGCGGACAAAACAATAGGTCCCACCACCAAACTAACATTTCTAGATATTTCTCGAAAAGACCTCCAATCCCTCCAGGGTTCTCTGAACTTTGTCATGAAAATAATTCCACAAGGTCACGCGTTTGTTTCCAGACTACTTAGTCTGTTACCAAACTAACCAAGGACGAAAGCATAGTCACACTGGATGGACAGGCTAGGGCAGATCTTTCTATGTGGAGCCAATTTTTGACTCACTGGAAAGGCACAAACATGTTCATCCCACCTTTTACAGAAAACTCCCCAGTATTATGGACAGATGCGGCAGCCCACTCAGAGTTCGCAATCACTTTTGGAGATAAATGGTTCAGAGACGTATGGCCGATAGAAACAGTAAATTTGCCATCATTCAACAGCACCTCTGCCCTTTTTGAAATTGACCCCATAGTGGCAAACAGCCCAATTGTGGGGCCACCTTTGGAAAGGACAGACAGTAAAATACTACACAGATAACACAGCGGCATGCAACATAATTAACAAGAGCAGGTCCTCATCCCTCACAATCATGAGTCTGGTCAGGAGACTCACATGGCTGGCAGCAACACATCACTTCCACTTGATTTGCGAACATGTACCAGGTAATCACAACACAGTAGTTAATGCCCTCTCTCATTCTAACCTACAGGTTTTCTACCAAGTACATCCCACAGCAGGGAGAATCCTGAACAGACCACAGCTATTCCAGGAACTCATCCTGAACTAGAATTACTCATGGCACACGGAAATATGCTAGCACATATGGCACTCTCAGCTAACACAAGACGCTTGTACAGTAAAGCTCTGACCATCTTCAACAAATTTGTTACAGAATATAAAATCACAAACCCGTTGTCATTAGATGCTATGGTGGCATTTACATCTTTTTGCCACCTAAATCTAAAACTTGCGCAATACAATAAAACTATATCTAACAGGAATACCCAATCATAAAACACATACCCCAGTCACAGTACCTTCATGTCTTCAAACCAAATAAAGAACAACTTTAAAAGCATCCTACGATTAGAAGGTCACAAACCCATGAAATGACAACCTATAGACGATAACAAGTTCAAAGCATTATCTGACATATTGGATATGCAACCATTCGAAACAGAAACAAACAACACTATCAAAACCACTATATTTCTTGCCTTCTATGGGTTTTTACGACCAAACGAAGTCACAGTAGAAAAGACAAATGATACCACCAACATGCTAAGAATAGCTGACCTAAACAAATTAAGGGACCACTATGTCCTGATACTACGGCTATCCAAAACTAAATGTCATATCTTCACAGTTGCTTTGTTAAATCTCTTTTTGCCCTCTTTATTTACAGGCCCGCCTGTACGTCGGTTTCGGTACACCACAACTGAATTTAGTAAATATAATGGTTAATGTGTACGCTGCTTTATTCCATGACCACAAATGGAAAGGCAGAGCCTGGAGTTGTGGGAGGGGATGTTCCGGCCTATATAAGTTTAAACCTACCTCCATACTGGGCTGACATCGATTGGTCACCCCACCACCACTCCCTATATATATATATATATATATATATATATATATATATATATATACAAATTTCATCTTGAATCTTGATGGGCCCGCTTTATTTACAGATGTGCCCGTATATTGGTTTCAGCACACTACAACCAAATTTAGTCAATATAATGGTTAACGTTTACTCTGCTTTTTTCCCTGACCACAAATAAATAAATATATATATATATATATATATATATATATATATATATATATAACTTAATTAAAACAAGCTTCATCCTAGAGCTGTCAAGCAACTCTATGGATATGAAGACTAACAAATGTATTTGCAAATACATGTCTGTAGATCTAGATATGTATTTGTTGTCCCACAGGGGCCAATCAGGCACCCTCAGTGCCAGCCCTCATCACCAGGCCAATGGAAACGTCTGCCCACCCTGAGGCCCCGACTGAAGCCCCCCCCTAGAGCCCCCAGAAGACCCAAAATTTGGATAATTTGTATAAGAACCAAAAACATGTCAAACTTTTTGTTTGCAGCAAGACAGGAGTGAAAGGTTATATGCCTTTAAAGGTGAAACTATCACAACCTCAATAAGGCCAACGTGTGGGAGAGTTCTACATTGGTTAAGATGCTGATGTCAAGAGTGGGTGATCAGTCCAGTACAAAGTGCATTCCTCTTAATACGTGGGAATGTCTGATCCCACCAGGAATGCTAATATTTACACACTATACGTATTAGGGTAAAGAGAATGGACTAAAAGTAATTGAGAGTAAAGTATAAACTTAGGCTACATTTAAAAAAAATAACAATAATAGAAAGGAAATGCAACAAACGTGCAGTACATATACACCATATTTCTCAGATTATTGCCATGATGAGTAGTAATTTAGTAGTAAGTATACAGCTATCATCTCCACTGCATGAAGTAGGTTAACTTGCTTGCAAGGTGAATTAGTAAGGTCCAACAAGAGCTCTGAATCTAGAGTCAGAGGCATTATGAACAACATGATGATCTCAGCCGTTGCAAAAAGTACTCATAATACTCATTACAGCACAGACCTTTCCCTAAATGACTTGAAAATTGTAATCCAAGGAATGTGTCCTCCATTAAATACATGTCCCATGATATGCTTGTCCGGGTGCAAAATAAAATCAGATGTAACTATTTACAAAAAAAGAAAAAAAGTTTGAGAACCACACTAAGTACCGTAGTCATCCTTGATGAACACCATGGGCATCCCATGGATATCAGTGAACCTTACCAAATAAAACTGTCAATGGGATTTGAATGCCATTCAATCCTTTATAAGAAGAAGAGAGAAAATCCTGTGGTACCTCTCTGTTCAGAGGACAGGTTGGGAATACAGCTGTGATCTTGCTGGTGTAGATCTTCAGTTTGTTCTGGTGGCCTAGGAGTTCTGTAGTGCCAGAGAGGGGATATAGGTATGCAAGCAAGTTAACCTACTTCATGCAGTGGAGATGATAGCTGTATACTTACTACTAAATTACTACTCATCATGGCAATAATCTGAGAAATATGGTGTATATGTACTGCACGTTTGTTGCATTTCCTTTCTATTATTGTTATTTTTTTTAAATGTAGCCTAAGTTTATACTTTACTCTCAATTACTTTTAGTCCATTCTCTTTACCCTAATACGTGGGCTCACCTACCATTACCATTGAATGGGAGGCCTAATTCCTGTATGAACTCTTGCCGCTCTGACACTCTTGATAATGAAAGGATGTCACCAAGCATGGTGGAGCCATGATTGACGGGGATGTGAGAGCCCTCTGGGTATGGTCCATAGTTAAGTCAACAGGTGGCATATCAGGGAGCATGCTCAAAAAGGGCTTTTTGAGCACAGTTGGTAACATCTCTAGTGAAGTAGATTAATATGTTGTTCCTATGGGAGCAATTACTAAGATTCTCTTGTGTGTCTACCTATAAGTGTATTTGCTCTTGTAAGTCAGATCATGTGGAATTATGGTTATTTACTTAGTCTGGCTTGTCTTCAACACCATGTGTGCATTTGGCAAGATCCGTCAGACACTTCTAAATAAGTCCCATGTGCTTATGGAGTTCTTCTGCCATATGGTCTTTCAATTCTGCCATAAAGTACTATAAGACCTATTTAGTCAACTGTGAGGTCTGTTCTGGGTGACAAGTGGAATTGCTGGTGTCAGATCCTGAGTTTGAGAAGTTACCAGATGGTGGGAAGGCCTTATCCAATCTGTTGCAGAAGAGAGGTGCCACGGTGGCCAACTCCCTGGATTTTTATATCCACCCATCATGTTGGTAAATTGGTGCTAATATTGATTCTGTCAATTAATGGGTAAGTGTAAAGCTCAGGGTTAAAGCTGATGTTCACTAAATAAAAGCCTGAAAACATGAGCACTAACAACATGCGTCCATCCTCGACCCAGGTAAAGCTCCGCACCCACGGCAGATTTGTCTTTTACAAATATTTCACTTAACTAGAGAATGTAATGCTTATCAACAGTGAGGTGTTTGTTTGTTTTTTCTATTTAACATTATCTGATCAAGTTTGTATGCATTCAATAATCCAAAAAGCAAGACTTTTAACTGCCCAAAAATGATATAATTAAATACAAAGCTGGTGTAAAACCTGCTTTTGCAAAACTAGCATATGCTTGCCTATGAATATATACACCTTTTAGTAATGTGGTTAAAAATATACTTTAAACCTAAGCTTTAGTCACTATTTCATAAAGAAGGACACATTTATTTAATTTTCTGTAATTGAGCTGTTGAAAAAGAGCACTTAATAAAAAAGTAACCTGGAGAGTGGCCCCTACTGCAAACCACACAAAACAATAATTAAATCTGCATTAAAAATGATGCTGGGGGAAAAAAGCAGACTCTGGTTATAATTGACTCTGTAGTGGCAAATATATTTCCATAATTTGACAGACGTCTTTCCTCTCCATGCATTTTAATTATTGTTTTATTTCTTTTTTTTTTGTCTTTTCACTTTGCTCAACAATTTCTGTCGTAATTTCAGTTGTGCAATTAAGAGATCAAGACTCTATGAATCAGTTCTTCTGTTCCTAAAACCCCTTGCCTTTTTTCCTTGAACCTTTGAACTGTAACTGGCCATTCTAACATTTCCTATTTTAAATCTGCAGACACTTCCACTTCTTCTCACAGACCTGCTTTAATGCAATTCGATACAGCAGGGGAATGGCTAGAGTTTTTTGCTCCTTTCTTATTCTAATAAAACTGAGGGTATTTCTTTATGTATTAGCCACTTGTTAAAGTACAAAGAGATAACTAGAATTCAAGAGTCAGTTCTAGTTCTAGTGCGCAATATATTCTATGTGAATTCCTTGTTGGAAGACTTTGTTTCTTCTACTGAATCAAAGATTTGCAGTTTTTATTCCAACACTGTTTGAAACTAGCTGTACAAATGTGTATTTTTATTATACATACTAAAAATGTATAATCTAATAAACTGCATTTCTAATTATTTATATCCATTTCTAAATATTTATATATTACTTATATCCACTCAACACTATATATATATATATATATATATATATATAGTGGTAAAGTGAATGGTGTGGTATGTGAGGATGTTAATATTTCTGCTAATTTCCTCAGAGAGGCATATGACATTTAAACACAGGGGTAGTATGCGTTATATGTGTTGTATGCAACAGAACTTAATGTTTAGTTATGGGCACCCAGGTTGTAGCATTCAGAGAGATTTTTGTTTCTCTTGGGGAGGTTGGAAGCAACAGACTGTTTTTTGCCACTAAGCATTGGAGTGCAGAAAAAAGGAGACAGAAGATAAGGTTGGTGAAACCTGTGTGTTTGGTTAGTTTAAACCCTTGACAGATAGGGAATGCAAAGTCAGTCAGTGCTCAGACGAGCTAGGATTTTGTTTAAAGGGAAACCTGTTACATTATTTTTTTAGTTGTATTGCTGTCTCCTGAACGGATTTACCAATAAAGTTCCTGGATTAAAACCAAAAGATTGCACATGTTGTTTACCCTAGAGGACCATGCTAACTGCAAACAAGGATATATATATATATATATATATATATATATATATATATACAGTGTTAAATGGATTAGCCGTATTAGTCCAGTAGACAAGATGCCAAAATACCAGACTATTGCAGTATGCAATGACACATTTTTTTTTTATTGGACTAACATAATATTTCAAAAACAAGCTTTCGAGAGTTCACCTCTTTTCCTCAAGTTCAGAGCTCGGGGATATAGATAAAGGAGAAGACAATGAAGTCTTCATATTCACTGCGCCATACTGCTGTGCCTTCAAGGGCAGCCCTTAAAAAAAGCTAGCCCCCCCCATAAATATCCTGTCATGAAATGACTAAATGGAAGTGTCTATCGAGTAGCAGGGAAGCTAGTACCTACTTAATGAAGAAACCAAACCTTAACAGCACTAATACAAATCAATACAAATAGCAACTAAATGCAATAGTAACTAAAGGAAAAAATAGAAATCAAAGTGTGTAGTGGTAATATCTCCAAAGTTAAATCACGCTGCAGCATCGTCTCTTATCTTCAACTACAGACACACTCTAGCGCTTAATTTTTTTTTTTCTTCTGCTTTTTTTTTTTGGGACCCAAAAACTTTACACTTTAGAATAATTGTGATTTATTTTTGTGCAACGTCTACCTTATGGTTTCCTTGTTGTCCCATCTATCTCTACTCCTTCACTGCCTAGTCCTGCTCTCCAAAATCTTTTGTAATATCTCCTCTAAAAATACTTTGCTGGCAAAAGAGCAAATAAATCTCAATTTATTTACCCATAATATACAATGGCACAATAATAGGATTAGGGATGGCTTGACTGTTAGACACTTTAAGATTGAATATCACAAATGCAAGAAATGGCACAGTAGGTGACTATAATAGCTCAAACACCCGTGTGGTATCCCCTATACCAACACAAATAAATACATACAATACAAACACAATGGATGGAGCAATATTAATTCTTTCCTCTTCTCCAATATATTGCTGTGGAGATAGAGAGATATACAACAATTGTGTAAATCAATTACAATATATATTAAAGTGCAGTAGGTGCAAGGAAACACTCACAAAATTAGAGCCATAGGACCTGGCTCTGGTGTGGATAGCTTCTGGATCTATTATAGGGTGATCCTTAACCCTTCTGTCGCTGGTATGGTTTCCATCCAAAAGATGGAGTGCTAGCAAGCCAATACGCGTTTCGCCAATTGTGGCTTCCTCAGTCTTCCAGTAATAAGTCCAGTTATTGTCTTTATATAAGTCCTTATTTGATAATGTTTCGCGGCAAAAAACTGCTGTGGAACGCATGTATGCGTTCCATATCTTCATTTGCATCCATTTCCTCCCTTCCGGTCGCGCCGATACTGTGACGTCACTTCCGGGTTAGACGTCACTTCCGAATTCTTCCTCTGAGTGGAACGCACTAAGCGTTCCACTCCTTCTGATACCTCCGGTTTCTATAAGGACCTCTATGGGACGCAAAATTACATTTCAATTTCCCTCCTTCTGTTCATATGATTGGGCACTTCAATGGAACGCAAATATGCGTTTCAAACTCTTCCTCTTTTCCCTCTACACCATAGGATCTCATAAGTAAGGGCATAGTCAATTATATAAAAACATAAAAACATAATAAATTCATCTTTTGACTGTTTTTTAAAAATACATTTAATATGCACTTTGTTCATGAAATAAGCATGGTCACTTTAAGAATTAGGCACTTCTCTACATGGCTGTATTCTAACAATATGTTCAAAAGATGAATTTATTATGTTTTTATGTTTTTATATAATTGACTATGCCCTTACTTAAGAGATCCTATGGTGTAGAGGGAAAAGAGGAAGAGTTTGAAACGCATATTTGCGTTCCATTGAAGTGCCCAATCATATGAACAGAAGGAGGGAAATTAAAATGTAATTTTGCGTCCCATAGAGGTCCTTATAGAAACCGGAGGTATCAGAAGGAGTGGAACGCTTAGTGCGTTCCACTCAGAGGAAGAATTCGGAAGTGACGTCTAACCCGGAAGTGACGTCACAGTATCGGCGCGACCGGAAGGGAGGAAATGGATGCAAATGAAGATATGGAACGCATACATGCGTTCCACAGCAGTTTTTTGCCGCGAAACATTATCAAATAAGGACTTATATAAAGACAATAACTGGACTTATTACTGGAAGCCGACTGAGGAAGCCACAATTGGCGAAACGCGTATTGGCTTGCTATTTATTACATATATTTTATCCTTCATTATTTTATGTATATATTTTTTATAATAAAGTAGTTTTTTATCACTCCATCTTTTGGATCCTCTTCTATACATTGGAAACCATACCAGCGACAGAAGGGTTAAGGATCACCCTATAATAGATCCAGAAGCTATCCACACCAGAGCCAGGTCCTATGGCTCTAATTTTGTGAGTGTTTCCTTGCACCTACTGCACTTTAATATATATTGTAATTGATTTACACTATTGTTGTATATCTCTCTATCTCCACAGCAATATACTTTAAGATTGAAGGCTGACAATTTATTATTACAGGAAACACACCTTTGCAATGAATTTATACTTTCCTTTTGGAGTAGGGCTATTCCTCTATCCTTTCATGCTTGCTTCACCACCAAACACCATGCTGTGTCAATAATAATTCTTGTGTCCAAATTACAGAAACCTTAGTACATCAAGATACATTTGGTAGATTTGGCTTGATAGATGGAGACCTTAATGGTGTTCATTTCTGCTTGCTTAAATTTTATGCCACAAGTGCAAAATATTATTAGACAATCTCTCTTTTACTGGTGGATGGTGACCTGCAGTCAAGGCTCGTGCAAGGATTTTTTGCTACTCAGACAAAGATGCAATTTTGCCACCATACTCATTGACTTGGACTCACTTTTTCATAAGTTATTCATAAATATATTTATTTCTATACTTGCATAATAATGTGAGATTTTTGAGGGATTGCACTACAAAGCAGGAGGCATCCTCTGACCACTCCTTGGTTCTGATGACACTAACTGGGATTTGATGCTTAGATAGAAATAGGCTTTGATGTTTTAATAATTACATCTTATTTGAGCCTATTTCTTTTTTTTTTCACTTTAACTTTTGAAAAAGTTAAAAATGAGATTGAAACCTATTTCCCCCAAAATAAAAAGGATACCATATGGCATACAGTGAGGGTTATTTCTAGGGCTAATATGAGAGGACTTTTTTATTGGCATTTCACTGTGCAGTAAAGCAAAACAGCTCAAGCTAGTACAAGTTTTTAAAGCTATTTGCAGATATTTGGTCTATTCCACAACAAGAAAGCTGATTACTGGAAGTCTAGAATTTATGTTGCCAATACAGTGGTTCACTATACAGTGTTATTAACATCTTAACTACTGAGTAGAAATGTATCCTATCATACAGAGACAAATATAGATGTGATAATGCGGTCATAAATAGATATTACGGTATCCTATTCATTGAGCGATATTACAGTATTCCTATTCATTAAGTGATACCGAGTTGTCATCCACCTGTTTAATCAGAATTATATTTGACATCAATTATGAGAGTGCTGTAGTAATGATGATCCCGGTCACACTATACTTAAAGTAATAGGTACACAGCCACTGTGACTTGAGACAAAGTATGGTTATTATAGAGCTATAATTAAGCAATTACATGGCCTAAATTTACCCAAATGCCAAATAAAGACAAAATTAGTTGATTTAAAAAATAATCCAACCATAACCACCCCTTGACATCCAGTTGCCATAGTGCACCAGGACATATAAAAAATGTCCAGTACCTGTTTTCAAAAAGTCACACAATTCCACTGTTATGGATTAACATGAATAATCATAAAAAGGGGTGGGTGGTGGAAGGGGAGGAGCTTTGTTGGTTTGGTTGGTAATGGAGATACCATCATGAAGATGAGTCACTACTGGTTATATTGGTATCTAAAGAGTCCATATCAGAGATAAGAGAGAACAAGTGAAAAACCACACCATGAAAAAAAAATGTACAAAAAAAGGTATTAAATCTGGGGCAACTATACATTGTATATGCTACTAAAAGAAAAAGGGGGGAGAGAAACTTCCACAGTTAATTTAAAAGGGGAACAACCCCTATATGAAAGATGAATATGAGAACCCTTCGCTAAGCCCATGTGGTGATAGTCTTTAACCTATATAGCCAAAAGGCCTCTCTCTGACTAAGTTTATTGTCCCGACCTCCTTTCCACGGTGGTTGTGGTATATGTTCTAAGCCCATAAAGCATATACCTGCTGAGGAGTGATCATGAAGAAGATGTAGATGGCTGGAAATTGGAGTTTCCAAGCGTCTTCTTACTTAATTCACTTGTTCCTGGATTCTATATTTGAAAGGGTGGAATGTCTTACCCACATACATCAGACCACAGGAACAGGTAAGTAAGTAGATTACTTGTGTGCAATTGAAAAAGGAGCATGGATGAAACATTTCTGTTTAAGTGCTAGCAGAGTAGCACTTAGAATGCCTATTAATAAAGGGACATGCACTGCAGTGGTCACATTAGTAAGTACCAACCGCTAAATAATTGGGAAGGTGACTTGGATTAACAGCGGTTGAAAGATGACTGGGTACCAGAAGGTCTTGCAGATTCCTCCCTCTACATTTCGTAATAGATGGATAAGGGGTACTGACTTCTTTAAGATGTCTGCCTGCATAAAAGGCAGTGACATACACATAACCCATGGGGCCCCAGTGCGAAACTGATCCATGGATATTGGCCGGTGGGGATCGCAACTTTCAAAGGAATGTGGTGGTGGCTTGACCATTTTAGTAAGCTGTTTGTTGCCGTCTTTTGTCTTAAAAAGAGTAGTCTAAATTTTACCACTACTTAAAGATATGTATATATCAAGGAAAGAGAGCTTCGATCCACCTATCTCGCTGGTAAAGCGTACATTGAAAGGGTTGGTGTTCAAAATCTTAACAACTTTCTCAATCGCCTGTGGTACCAAGCCAGACGACAAAAATGTTGTCTATATATCTTTTCCAGTAAAGGACTTGATCCATATATGGTTTAAGGATAGGGTCAGCCATAATACTCTTTTCCCACCAGCCTAAATGTAGGTTTAGTAAGTGGTACCGGTGTAGCGCTTATGTGCAAAATTGAATATGAAAGGAAGTTTTACCCAATTTTCTTCTATGTTAGTCAATTATTTCTTGTTAACCTTAAGGTAAAACAGAGAAAAAATACATAACATAGTGCAGATTGTATGTAAATATATAAAAATTGATTTAAAACAAAAGCCAAATGGCAACTCACAATTTTCTGAGCTATAAATCTAGCTCAGAATTTTGGTGCTTTAGGATCCGTATAGGCGACCCTCTCCCTTCTTCTCCTTTCTTTAGTCCAGTCCTATATGGATACAGGAGGGGGTATATAGTGTAGTATAGTTGATGTTATTATGGGTATATAAAAGTGATAAATGAGGTACTCACAAACCCAGAGCCAGTCTATAGGCTCACTTCAATGCGCATATGTGGTTTTAGGACCACACTCCTTCTTTATATTAGCAGGAAAAAAGCCATAAGTGTATCAAAATGTATGTATATTTATTATAAAAAATTTGTACACATTATAAAAAATATATATAAAAAAATAAATAAAAACACTTATAAGGCTTAGTAGAGTCCAGTAAAGTCCAAAAAAAGGAGTTTTCAGTGCTCACTTTTCTTTCCAGAACGCGTTTCGCCAGGTGGCTTCTTCAGCTGGTTAAATTCAGTGATGTATCCTTGGACTTCTTTTCCTGCTTTAAATACCTTTCTTCCTGTGTGGAAACAGCTGTCTATGCTCGGATTTTCGCGGGTTTTTCTCCCTGTGTTCCAAGCCTCATTCTGGTTTCTTCCTGTTTCCTGTTTCTCGGCCGATACGTCACTTCCGGTTTCGGCGATTTTCATGGCTATGCGTTCCACAGTGCGTTCCACTGTGGTTATTACGGTCCAATACAGTCTCTCTCAGTCATAATTATCAAAGATAAGTTAAAAGACATATAAACGATTATTTCATTATTGGGGTGGCATATTCTTTTCACATTTCTTTGTTTTGGACGGACAGTTATTAGACAAACATTATTTTTATGTAGTATTTTACTTTACACATTTTATATAATCATAAATTCATTTAAGCTAATTCGTAGGATTATACATAAATGGAAAGCAATTGTTTATCATTAAAAAGGTTAAATTTTAAGCTTCATTTAGGTTAATTCTTTAAATTACACATTGGTGATGAATGTAAATGTAGGTTTGCATAAGATGGTGCACAGGGTGTGCCCATTGCACTACTGGCTACTTGTTGATATAGTTTGCCATTTAATAGAAAGATGTTGCGTGTTAACACAAATCTGAGAAGCTCAGATATAAAGTCCACATATGTATAAGGCAACTTGGAGTTAAGATGGAGAAATGTCCAATCCCTAAATTGTGTGGGATTGAGCTATAGAATGTCTCAACATCTAAACTGCATAGAATGGCATGACTGGGGAGCTCCAATTGAGCTAAGAGTTTGAGTAACTGCTTCATATCCCTCAAATAGGAGGGAAGTCTTTGTACCAAAGGTGATAAGATCCTATTCACAAATATGCTTACATTTTGGGTAAGATTACCACAACCAGATACAATCTGCCTGCCTGTTGGCTCTGTCAGGGACTTGTGTATCTTGGGTAAGCAATAAAAAGTGGATAGTATAGGTATCTTAGTGTTCATAAAATCAAATTTGTCTTTAGAAATAAGGTCTAAACTCAATGCTTTGGTAAGTAGGGTTCATAATTCATCCATAAATTTGGGGGTTGAATCAATTGTGAGGGTACGGTATGTGGCCTTATCCAGTGAAAGGCTTCCGCCATACTGATATAGTGTTCCCTGTCCATAGCCACCACATTACCCTCTTTATCTGAGGCCTTGATGATTATGTCAGGGTTTCTTTGAAGCTGTTTAATATCCATCCTCTCCTATCCAGTAAGGTTCTTCTCAATGTTTAATTGGGATTTATCAATTGTTAAAGAATTAATCTCCCTGCACACTATATCAAGGGACACTTCCAGATTTTTATAATCCTCAAAGTGTGGCGTAAATTTACTTTTTGATTTGAAGTTAGTGTGTGGAATCTCACTACGTATAGATCCATCACCAAGATCCAGTAATTCTACTAGTGTTTGGTGACAATCTAGATCTTTTGGTGATAGTCCCATACTTTGGGCTTTGGTTTCTTTACATATAGTATGGTATTTGTGCAGGGCCAATTTCCGTACAAATAAATGTATGTCCTTAGTCCCCAAAAATTTGTTAAAAGTTGGAGTAGGGACAAAGGAGAATCCCTTTGATAATACACCAAGTTGCGTATAAGTGAGTGTTTTACTGGAGAGGTTAATGACTTGCAGTGATGGTTTAGAGACTACCTTCACCGTCTCTGGCCTTGGGCCCTGTTCCTGGTGCATGGACCTTGGGACAGCTCCGCCTGGCGCAGACCTAAAAAATTCACTCCTTTTTTAAGGATACTGTTTGATGGAGTGGTCTGTATAGGTGGTCAGTCAAATCATATTCAGATATAATGACATGATCAGTCAATTTTACTTCTCTTAAAGGGGCGGTAAACCCTCCCTCCTTCAAAATCGGAGACATCACGGAGGTATTTTTGGTGTTTCCTCACCTTAACCTGATGCGAAAATGTGTCTGGTAGTTTTTAGTCTCACTTCCAAATTTTCAAAAAGAGGATCGCTTTTTTTATTTTTTGAACTTCCTCTATTTCTTTGAGTTCTTGTTGAAGAGTCTCTAGTCTAATAGACTCATATTTGCAAATTATAGTCATAAATGTATTAGAGCAAACTGTAGCAGCCTCCTCCCACTCTTTATAAAAACCCTCCATTTCCATTTGTCTAGCTCGAGGTACTTGGACTCTCAGACCTCTTGGTATAATATTTTTAGAGTGGTACTTCTGCAGAGTAGATACCTCCCAGTTCATTTTAATGTGTGGTCTAAATAATTTAGTCAGTCTATTAAAATGGGTGTGGATGTTGGGGGGAGATGTATAGTAGAATCTGTATTAAATATCGATTTAACATCAGTGCACCAGGTATTTGTATCGGGTTTATTGGAGAGGAATCATGCCATCAGAAAAGACTCACAATAAGAAGTGAAATGAAAAAAAATGACTGAAAAGTGGTGGTGACCTTTGGTGAATAACACCTAAATTAATAGTTTAAGAAAAATGTTAACCCTGGGATAGGTAAAAGGAACTCTTCCACCCCTGACGGCGTTATAATATGCTGAAACGCGTGTAGGGCTTGATCTATTTTTAATTTTAATTATGCACTTTATCACTTGTTAGGTAGCATTTCACTTTGCTTTTGAGTTACCTTTTATAGGGTCTTTGGTTCAGGTGGGCGCTAGCTTCGTGCGGTGCCGAGGTATTAGGGACAGATGAGGCTATATTTTGAGGTATGGTGGGAATGGAGCAGTGATTTTCTTAACCATTTTGGGAGTTTTGTTCTGTTTGCCTCTGATACATATTTACTAACCTACAATTGACTGAAGTCTAGGAGTTGTTTTCTTTCTGGGAAGATACAGACTATCCCACTTCTTGCGTCCCCTATCACCTCTCATTAGGTTCTACCTAATAGCAAGGTATCCCTTCTAAGTGGAACATTTCATCTGTCTCCTAGGACTGATTCCCTTATACCTGGTGTGTAGATATGTGTTTCTATTTAAGGACCCCTTATTAGAGATGGTAGCTCTATGCCTAAAGGATTAATAAAGGTTTTTTTATTTTTTGCTACTTATCTATTTTAGGTTGCACTAATTCCTATACATTTATCTCCATTTGGAGTAGGTATCTCAGATATTCTCCTTTCATTTCTATTTTTTGTGATTTCTATTTTTTTTTTAACTTTCCCGATGAAAGTTCAGAACACAAACAGAAAAGCCAACCTTGATGGAATAAAAGCAAAACAATGTATATTGGATGAAAAGATTCAGAATGCTGGTACTAATTGGGATATATATTATTCAATTGTGTAATTTTTGTTCTCATATTAACATTTTGTGTACATCCTTTATGTTGAATTCTAACCTTAGCTTTCCATCACTTGGCACAGCAAGGGGTTATTAGTTCAGTAACTGGCAAAGTGTTCCCAGACAATGAAACAGAACGCATTCATTTATTTTGCTACATATGGTAAATTGCTAAAATTTCACTTTAGCCCTGCTATGGACATTTCAACATGCAAGCTGGCTATTGCAATTCATTCTGTTGATATAAAAAAATATATGTGTGAGATTAATTAAAAAGGGACAGAGAGTATTATAGAGAATTCCTCTGCCTTCATTACAAAGCAATATAAAATAGTTTTAAACACTTTACATAATTCCTTTTTTATGATTAGCAATATTTATCCCCTGTGGTATATCAACTCATTTTCTCCCTTCTACCATGGAATCTTATATTAAAGTGTTTATAGATAGAAACTATGTACACTCAGTTGGAAATATAAGGCATGGAAGATCACCAACTGGTACAATCAGCCAATAAACATGGATGTTAAAAGTAAAGTCATGCCTAAAGTAAAGAAAAATCAATTTATATCATATTTATAAGCATTCACAAAGTTATTGTATCAATTTGAGCACTTTAATTATGATCAGAACAGCAATTAAAAAAAAGAAGCGAAGGCTTTTTTTTCTGCTGTTTTCTTTTGATTTATAATGCGTGAGGCAAATTTTAAAATATATGTATATTACTGATGCTCATCTGTGTGAATAGATATACACCAAACTATGTCGACTCAACAACTGAAACTGCATAATCTGTTTGTATCATTTTGATGTTCATTAATACTCAGCAAGGTCACAGCAGACTCAAATAAATGAAAACTAAGAATTATTCTTCAGGCAGTCAAACACCAGGGCACTTGTCAATGCTCTGATTGTCATGGACCTCCAAAAGGTTAATTTGCATTGCTATGTGAGGTCCATTCAGTAACCCAACTCCAAGGAAACTTGTATCCAACTTCAGTGTGTCTATTTTTCACCCAATATGAATTCCAGAGTTCATTTCCAGTTAATTCATGAGAATAGTCTGCAGGCAGCATAGTAACAAGATAATTGATTAAAAGTGATTACCAAAAAGGTGATGGGTGCATTAGATTTGTAAACATTTTCACTAAACTCTTCATTTATTGAATAAAATCATATGATACAGGCAAGTAAATTATATAGACACCCCCAAAAAAGGGAATTAGGGAGCACACATGCACAGTAGTGGTTTTTCTCTAAAGACCAAGATGTATACAAGATACATATTAATGGAACAGTGCACACATAAAAATATACAATAATAAATCTTTCAATGCTTCTTAAATTCATTGGACAAAAAAAACAAACCTGGAGTTTTGGTTACAACATATAGCCACTACTTCCACAAAGCACCCCAATACTAGTGGTCTATCATCCATGTTAAAATTTGTGTAGGATCCACCAATATTGGGTTACTTTGACAATGTGGTTGGCTTAACACATTATGGCCATAAGACCTAAGTAAAACCCTATATTTGGTTTTTAGTAGCTTTGTCAGGTTTATTTTTGTTGTGTGGGTGTTCTGTTTCCTTTTGTATTTTATATTATTAAGCCCCAAAAGGCACCTACTTCAGCAGGGAACGTATGACATATTGACATATTAAGTACAGCTTAAAGGAAAAAATAAGCCTGTCCCACCTATAGGGTATAATGGGATGAAGACTATTAAGATTTTCTTCATCCCTCTCCTAAAGGAAGACCATTAATAGAATCTACAATTACTCTTTTCTCTCTCCTTGTTTAGTTGTGATAGAGGAGCCTCAAACACCATTTTCTGCACTTGTTTTGTACTTTTATGGTTTAGAATAGCGACTTACAGTTAAATAATGGACTACAGAGTCCCCAGTCTCATGTTCCAATACTATGTTTTGAGAACTTTAGAATACCAAACCCTTGAATATATCCCTCATCCTCGACAAAAATGTAAGGTGGCAAATACGTCCTGTGTTATTTCCCATTTCCTAAGTGGGGAATTATTTAAATTTCAAAAAACTGTTAAAGTTTTTATTTTGTCACTTCTATTTCTTTCACGATAAGAGTTATAAAATGCTTCTTTAGTGCTGTAAGTCTCTCAATATTTTTTGTTAAGCGTTACACATCCTAGTATCCTGCATTTGATTGCTATCCATGTTAGTCTTTATTAAGATGTTACTTACTAATGGAACTTATGACAGACCACCCTGTCACTAGAATACTTTATTCTCTTCTATTCCCTGTTTTGTTCGGTTAAAAATTGTAGATTTTTCTGTACCTGAGAGATAATGTAATTTTATTTTTCAGGTAATTGTGTCTCTGGCACAATGGATCATGGGAAGGATTACCCTTGTATTGGAAACCCCATGTAGGGGCATCTCCATAAAAGGCCATGTGTGGCCCTGAATAAAACTGTTCACTCCCAGCATTCAGTCTCGACTAATGTCTGTGGGGTAAAGCTATATCTGCTTTGCATTATTATTACTTCAGGAATTTTACTCTTGATTGCTGCTATCACTGGAATTGTGGCAGAGTTCTAGAAGGAGAGAAAAATACATCCTTGGTGGTGAAACCAGTGTTCCTCTGTAACGGATCGCCTGGCACCCCGACTGAGTACCTCCGTTAAAGGATGCTCCTAGCGTTTCCTGAGGACTCCAAGCACTGCAGCAGACACCAAAACCACCGAACTGTAGGAGCATATGAATGCTCTCAAGCATGTAAATGCTGTAGACAGTTGAATAGGAACCATACGAATAGGTTTACTCTCCTAGCAGTCAAACTGGAACAGCATACAATAAATCCTTTCCCCAATAATGAGACGACACTTCACTTTGAGGGTTAAAACAGGAACTCTCTGTACTGTCACATACAGTCTCTTTTATTCCCAATCCACAAACATAGTACAGCCCACAGGGCGTTACAAAACAACCAATCAATCCGTACAATACACCCAGACACTCCCACACAAAATCCTCCCCTCTGCAGGTGATATGATTACTGAACACAATGGGTAATCTCATTATCACCAGCAGAGGAATACAGTTTTTACACAATATTTCTAACTTCTAAAATATACATGTCACAAACATAAAACATACATTTTCATAATCAATCCATTCAGGGGAACAACATATTAAAAAATGGCACGAATCAGACCAGGGGTTCAAAAGTTAAGGGAAAGTCCTTTGTGACTAAATGAAGCATGGCTTTCTGGCCCAAACCAGTTTCAGAGTCTTCTATCCTGGAGATAAGTAATTCAATTATCTCCCAGGACAGACACAAGACTCCATTAAGCACATGGTTGCAAAAGACACAAAACACTTTAAAATACATAAAGTCACATTTACACATAACACACAGACATTTCACATATCCCCAGATAGCTGGGATCTGAGTGCACATTATTAGATGAATGGCACTCAGATCACACAAATAAGCCTTTCTGCAGGGGAAATAAACGGTTTAACCTGCAGGGCCATAGTCCAAAGGGAGCAGGCGAGCAACCAGGCTTCTCCAGTTCACAGTGGCGAGGTTGGTTTCGCCACATCCTCTCTGGGTGGATTGTGGCAACCTTTAGTTCCATACAGTATCCTGAGCCATTGTTGATAATTGCTTATTTGTATAGATTCAGCAACCCTAGCTTCAAAGTTTGATTATTTTTTTTAGCATGGACGTAAAGGGGGCATGGCTTGCTATACATGGCGGACACACCCCTCTGACCAGCTTTAAATCAATGCAATTTCTTCCACACTACCAGGACCTTTGAAGGGATATTGATCCCGAGCGCACAGCCCCTCAGTGAACTGTATCCTGCATCTGTATCCTGCAAGAGAACCCAGCGTTTATTCCAAGCAGCACTGCTCTCCCCACGATCACTCCCTATCCCTTTGGATAGATACAAACACACATATTTCTGCAAGGTGACCATAACACGGATCGTGGCAACAGAAACCTGACATCTCCCAGCCTCCACCTGTATTGGGTCCAAGTACTCCCAGTACCCTTCTAGCCTGGTGAGATCCAAACATTATATATGTTTTCTCTTTTGTACAGACATTTGAGTACTCAAAAGGATTTTTTTTTAATATGAGACTTTCTTTTCTTTTTTTTCTTTTTTTTTCAATTCCCTTAACTCTATTGACTGGCACTGCAAGTGCATCTTACACAATTACAGTGTGGACTTTGGGATCTGGTCTCTTAAACATATTTACTAAACAATTTTTATGCAGACAGTTTACAGGACATATGAATTACCCACTTGCAATAATTTCTGTATGCATTATATATAATTTTTTAATGAATTTATACAACAATTTAACTTAATGAATTTTTTTAAATCTGATTTACAAATATTGGCAATATCTTTTTTAATATATAATCAGTGTACAGAATGCAGTCAGCAATCTTTTTGGAAATATCTTTGTACATATCAATTCTTTCTCTTTTTTATTAAAAGTGTGCTTTTGTAAAGGTCGAACCTATTTAAAATTCCATATTTGTGTTTTTAATACACATTCAAATTTGATGTTATAATATCCCAATCATAATTTTCATTACACCATGATTCTGTCATACTTGCCAAAGTCAAATTATCTTACCATTCTTTAAATTAGTTCAGGGAACATATTCCCTAAAATACTTATTTTGGTACTTCACTTAAGACAAGGTGCTGCAGCAACTAAAGAAAGTTAATATAAACAAAGCTCCAGGGCCTGACGGTATCCATCCACGTGTACTTAAGGAACTAAGTGCAGAAATAAGTGAACCTCTGTTTTTAATCTTTCAAGATTCTTTTCTTTCAGGAAGTGTTCCGGAGGATTGGAGGAAGGCAGATGTGGTTCCTATATTCAAAAAGCATTCAAAATCCTCGCCTGGAAATTATAGACCTGTGAGCTTAACTTCTGTGGCTGGTAAAATATTTGAAAGGTTATTAAGGGATAATATTTAAGAATTCCTTGAGAAGAACATGGTTATCAGCAAAAATCAGCATGGTTTTATGAAGCACAGGTCATGTCAAACTAACTTGATTGCGTTCTACGAAGAAGTAAGTAGAAGTATAGATCAGGGTGTTGCCATGGATGTGATCTATTTGGATTTTGCCAAGGCATTTGATACAGTTCCACACAATAGATTAGTGTTCAAACTCAAGGAAATCGGTCTAGATGAAAATGCTTGTTCTTGGGTAGAACATTGGCTTAAAACAGAGTACAAAGAGTTGTCATTAATGGTAAATTTTCAAGCTGGACAGAGGTGGCAAGTGGTGTCCCTCAGGGGTCTGTTCTGGGACCCCTTCTATTTAACATGTTTATAAATGATCTTGAAGACCGCATTGAAAGTCATGTTTCAGTGTTTGCAGATGACACCAAACTTTGTAAACAATACAATGTGAGCAAGATATTACTTTGCTGCAGAGGGATTTAGATAGACTGGGGGACTGGGCACTCAAATGGCAGATGAAATTTAATGTTGAAAAATGCAAAGTTATGCACTTCGGCGTTAAGAATACACAAGCAACGTATACCCTTAATGGAAGCGAATTAGGGATAACAACACATGTAAAGGACTTGGGAATTGTTATAGACAACAAACTATGCAACAATGTGCAATGTCAATCAGCAGTGGCCAAGGCCAGTAAGGTATTGTCATGCATGAAAAAGGGCATTCATTCTCGGGACAAGAATATAATTTTGCCTCTTTATAAATCACTGGTAAAACCCCATATTGAATATGCTGTGCAATTTTGGGCACCTGTTCTAAAGAAGGATATTATGGCACTAGAAAAAGTGCAGAGACGGGCTACAAAATTAATAAAAGGAATGGAACATATCGGCTATGAAGAAAGGTTAACAAATTTAAACCTATTTAGTTTAGAAAAACGTCGCCTGAGAGGGGATATGATAACATTATACAAATATATTCGGGGCCAATACAAACCATTGTGTGGAAATCTATTCACAAACCGGACTTTACATAGGACACGAGGCCATGCGTTTAGACTGGAAGAAAGAAGATTTCGTCTAAGGCAAAGGAAAGGTTTTTTTACTGTAAGAACAATCAGGATGTGGAATTCTCTGCCTGAAGAAGTGGTTTTATCAGAGTCCATACAGATGTTCAAACGGCTACTAGATGCATACTTGCAAGAACAGAATATTCAAGGATATATTCTTTCAATGTAGGGTAATAACTGCTTGATCCGAGGATAAATCTGACTGCCATTCTGGGGTCAAGAAGGAATTATTTTCCTAGCTCGTTGCAAAATTGTGCCTCAAACTGTTTTTTTTTGCCTTCTTTTGGATCAACAGCAAAAAACGAATGTGAGGTGGGCTGAACTTGATGGACACAAGTCTCTTTTCAGCTATGTAACTATGTAACTATGTAACTTAGATCTACAAGGCTTGCTAATGAAATTCTAATATACATTATATACATCAAAATAGCCTAAATAATGGTTTGCTGTATTACCTTATACTCCGATCATATATATTGTACAGAATTAAGGCATTATTTCACACACAATAAATCTTATTCAACTTTATCCTTACTACAGTTAACACTGGCATAATTATGTATCAGTCATATTTCTGATTTTAAAAAACATAACAGAATAATGCTTGCATCAAATTAATAAAGATTTTCAAGTAAAATCAATGAATCCTCAATTGTTTATGAAGAAAAATAAATATAAAATTCAATTAAAATGTAAAAATTGTAAGTCAATGTCAAAACTGACCTGACCCTAACACACAAACCTAGGTTAAAGATGAAGTATGAATTTGTACCGGTCCTTTGTGTTGGTTGGCTAGTGCTTAGAATATAAGTCAGAATGTCTGGAAGAAAAGACAGAATAAATGTAAACAGGATCAAGGATGACAGTGATACACAGAAATGAAAAACAAGCCAACGTCAAATTAACAGAGCAAGAATAGTCAGGCAAGCCCAAGTATAATAAAAAAAAAAAGCAAACCAGGTAAGTATAGGTAAAAACACACTCTAAGGTGAACAGAAACCATGACATGAAGTATGTAACTGGGTCGTGGTTTCTGTTGGGATTGGTTAGAGGATAATGTCACTAGAGTGTATGCATATTCAAAAAGTGCCAAATAGACTGACCTTATAAAAGCGGACCAATGGAAGGGTTCCATGTCATATATGATGTCAAAATGAGGCACCAGGAAGATGGGGATGAGTGGGTGTGCATCGTAACACAAAAGATAACTTTGGTACTCACACGGTACTGCAAGGTGTCGTGGCAGTCAGACACTCACTTATGTGACAACCAAGAATGTCAATGCTGTCAGGTTAGTTAGAAAAAAAGAAGGAAAATTAGACTGTTCAGAGGGAAAAGGTTAAGGACAGTGAAAGGAGAGCCAGAAGGACAAAATGAAAATGGGGAAGAGATGGTAAATGTTTGTAAAGAAGTGCAAAAAACGAAACTGCAATAGAGACAGGGAGGAAAAAAGGTATCATGGTATACCATAAGGGAAAAATAAAATAAAAGTTGTGGAAATTATATAAAAGAATGTGGGGAAAAAACAGTTTAGTTTAAAAAAAAATGAGGGGGAGAAAGTTGGTAAAGACAAGGATTAATACTCAATGATAAATAAAGGAGGCATAAACCCTGTCAGAAAAATAAGTAAGAGTAGAAAAAAATACTAGTAAAAATAAACTAAAGAAGGAGGAAGGCAGAGATGGTAGATATGTGACAAAATTGGATATTTGTTTTAGGATGCAAAAATTATCTTGCATGCCCTGATCCCATGAAGACTTAGAAGTACCAGTTATAGGCCTAGTTCAGCATCGAGGGAGGGCTGTGTTTGCTTATCTGAGGTGGACTGCCTGTGTATTTCTATGTTCTAATATCCACAGGCTATGAATATATAGCATATTTGGCAACCAGGGAAAATGCAAAATTTTATGGAGACTTCCCAAGCACCAATGTCTCTACAGCTTATTGTAGTGGTTATAGTACAAATGGCAATTATTTCAGTTTTTGTCAACTGTCTTCAAGTAGTTTGATGAAGAAGAGAAAAAAAATCCTCTGGAACCTAAAGCCTACCTCTGTTATTGATTGATATAATGAGAAAGCATCACTTCTTGATTATAAGAGGTTTTGTACCACACCACCACAAGTACTGTCCTTATTTCAGTCCTGCCTCTGTTACTGACATGCTGGAAAATGCTGAGAAGACTGAGATATTAGGATTTTCCACCAAGCTTCTCTTCAAATATATCCTTAATGGGAGAGGGAATTAATGCTGGCAGATGAAAAAATAGCTGTTGCACAGGAATTGCTCATTATCATCAGGTAGACTGGGATGTGAGGTTAGGGATGCAACTGCAGTGTGATATCACCCATCATACTTGCCATGCATTGTGTAATTTGAAAACATGAACTACTAGATAGATCTATAGATATACATTTTCTATATATTTTGTTTATCATTGTAAGGATCTATGTTCACTACATGTGTATATACTAATTTTGTCTTCTCTTTGGAATTTGAATTGCTTATGATGTGAACAAGTGGGAATACAATTCTAAAAGCTATGCATAAGCACTTATACTGTGTTGCCTTTATGGAATCAATTAAATTAATGTTGCCAACAATTTTTAGCCCAAAGGAAATCATTTTTGAAATGGCTGTTTTAGACTTTTTTCCCCTCTGTCTCAGTAAAAAAAAATAAACCTTTCAGTTGCATTTTCATACTGGCCAGTCATATATTTCCTGCTCAATCGATAAAACCTCTTTATGTTTGAAATTATCTTTTACAATCATAATAGCAGATTTAATAGTTTTTATTCATTTCACACAATCTGTCACATCTGAGGTGAAACAATGGAAAAGCTTTATTTAGATGAGATGAAATTAAGAGATACTAAGAGCTAAATCAAAAGAATTATTTTTCTCTTTTGAATATCCATAAGTGGTGTATCCTGGTTTTGTGCTGCCCTAGGCATTTTTAGTTAGCCACAAGGCTAACAACACATTTGTCCTGAGCATTTGGGGGTGTCTTTTTTTGCCGCCCCCTGGAAAATGCCGTCCAAGGCAAATGCCTTGTTTGCCTCGCGGCTGAAACGACCCTGATATCCATAGCCCTTATCTAGTACTATATATAAGATTTATTGGATTATTAGTGGTATCATCAACTTATTAAATAGTTCACAATGTGATTGATTGCATACCTAATATTCTACAAATGCTTCATGGCTTTTAGGTTGGCCTTTCCCTGTATATTAGAAATGCATGGAAAGCTGTTTTTAATATCTTGGGATGTCAGAGCATGTTTAATCATGAGGTTCTGTAACCGCAGCTGATTCTCCTATTTACTACTATTATGTCTTAAAGCATAGAACTTGGCAGGGCTAACCATACAGATATCTTAGCCATAATTTAATATAGTCAGTAAGTGATCCTATATCTAAAATACATATTGTAACGGCACCCCCAGGCATAAAAGGGGTAATTGCCGTTTAGAAGATCTTCCCCTACCAGAGACACAGGCACAGCTACTGCAGAACACCAATCAGACGAACAGGAAACCATATGAATGCCATAAACAGCCAAATAGGAAAAACCATCCGAATAGGTTTACACTCCTAGCAGTCGAACTGGAACAGCATACAATAAATCCCCCCAAGAACGAGACAAAGCTCCGTGTTGAGGGTCAAGCAGTGAACAGCCAGAGCTGTGGGTTTATTGTGCTTATGTACACATTCTTACACATTAGTACCACCCACAGGGTTTTGGAACACAACCAATAGACACATACAATACACTCAGACACTCCCTCACAAATTTCTCCCCTCTGCCTGTGATTCAGTTACCTTACAGAATGGGTAATGTAATTAGCACAAGCAGAGAAATAAAATTTTCCCACATTATTCATAACTTGAAAAGTATGCAACACATTCACATACTTACATTTTCAGAATCAGCATACTCCAAATACAAACATATGTCAAATTCATACAAATTGGTCCAATGGTTCAAAAGATAGATCGTAGTCCTTTGTGACTAAAGGAAGCATGGTTTTTCTGCCCAAAACCAGTTCCACAGCGTCTTCTATCCTGGAGATAATTGGGAAGTAATCCAATTATCTCCAAAGACAGAGGCAAAACTCCATTGAACACATGGCAGCAAAAGACAATAAAACACATAAAAACATATAACGGACAGCCATTGCACAAAACAGGTACATTCAACATATGCCCAGATAGCTCAGATCTGAGTGCACATTATTACTGAATGGCGCTCAGAGGACACACATACAGATAAATTGCCATGGAGCCAAAGTCTTTCCCATAGTCTTTCATTATACAAATTGGCTCCATGGCATAGCTATCTGGGGTATCACCGCTCAAACAGGGCAAGCACCAAATGACCCGGCTTTCATGTCTTTGCAGGGGAAAATCAAGCCTTTTAACATGGGACCATAATCCAAAGGCAACAGGCGAGCAACCAGGCTTCTCCAATGCAATGTGGCGAGATTGGTCTCGTCACACATATAAATAATTGAGAATACAATATAAAATAAGGATTGTCTTGGAAGCAATAAAGTTTTTTTATTTAGATATTTTATTACATTAAAATATAAATATAGACCTATAAAATCCATTACAATAATTTATAACAGAGTTTATAAGATTAAACTATATGCTTGCAATATAATTTTAAATAGAATAACATACCCTCTTGAACATGTCAACATCTGTCATTATAATATTGAGCAACAGTGTCTCTGTCTCCAAATCTCTCCTCTGTTCATTAACATTTAAAAGGTACACATTTATACTTTTTTTATATTATTATTATTATTTATCTTATGGTTACCGTAGTTCATATATGAAAAAGTCAGTTTTTACTTTTTATTATTATATAGAAACATAGAATGTGACGGCAGATAAGAACCATTCGGACCATTTAGTCTGCCCAATATTTCAAAAGACTTTTAATTTTTCCCTGGCCTTAGCTTAAACTCCCTCACTGTGTTAACCACTTCAGCTGTTTCAATCATATCCCCCCTGTCTTGTCTTTCCTCCAAGCTATACATGTTAAGTTCCCTTAACCTTTCCTTGTAAGTTTTATCCTGCAATCCATGAACCAGTTTAGTAGTCCTTCTCTGAACTCTCTCTAAAGTATCAATATCCTTCTGAAGATACGGTCTCCAGTACTGCGTACAATACTCCAAGTGAGGTCTCACCAGTGTTCTGTACAATGGCTTGAGCACTTCCCTCTTTCTACTGCTAATACCTCTCCCTATACAACCAAGCATTCTGCTAGCATTTCCTGCTGCTCTATTATATTGTCTGCCTAACTTTAAGTCATCTGAAATAATTACTCCTAAATCCCTTTCCTCATATGTTGAGGTTAGTAGGGTATCAAATATCCTATACTCTGCCATTGGGTTATTACGTCCAAGGTGCATTATCTTGCACTTACCCACTTTAAATGTCAGTTGCCACAGCTTTGGCCATTTATTCAAATTTTTCTAAATCATTTGCCATTTCACTTATCCCTCCTGGAACATCAACCCTGTTTCAAATTTTAGTATCATCAGCAAAAAGACATACCTTACCATCAAGACCCTCTGCAATATCACTAATAATTATTTTAGGACCTCCCTTAACTTGGCAAAGATACAAGGCCATAACTAAAATGTAAGGGTGTACACGTCATAGGAAATTCCCTGACTTAGGACAAGATGGCTTCCTAAAGTCTGATGTAGCATAGCCTTGAAGATATTATGGCATTACTTGTTTTGTATTAAGCTCAGTCAAATTGGTGTAAACATATCATGCACTGCAAGTAGGTAAAGGGTTATTGCTTAAAGAAACATGTAGCAAAAACAATATGTTCCATTTCTAACAACTAGCTGATACCGATGGGTATTTATTTGGAAGCTATGGAGGCACAAGTCAGCACTGAAGAAGGCTCCTGTGGGAGTCAAAACACCTATGCTGCAGTTATATTTTCTGTTGGACTATATTTGTATAATTTTTTTTGCTGTGTTTTTTTCCTAACGTATTGCTTGTATTTTTACACTGCTTATTTTTATCCTGCAATTGTATTTGTACTAAAGTTTGTATAAATCTACTTTGAAGCCTCCTTCTCCAGTTCCTACTTGGAACGTTAATTGTGAGGAGTTTTAGCTGTAGCCTGTACAGGCACCCTGTAGCTTCTTATATAGAGCCTGATACGGCTCTACACTGTGTGAGTTTTATTCTATTGGTGTCTTACATGTTTTTAAATATATGTACAGTGGCACTATATTCTGTTTTTATATTTTGTAGATTATTCTGTCTGGCCTGAATACTGACTGTGACAGATTCCCTGTCCCTAAATCACTGTTTTATTTAACTGACCCGAACTTAACCAAACAAAATTGAGAACTTAATTCGTGAACCGAACCATCTACCAAATGGATCGACCACCCAGTGCAGTCATGTGCCGCTCATTAACCTGGTTGACCTCTATCACACTTGCGAAAACCACAAAATCAATAATATTCTAAGTGGTCGGCTGGGTGGCCAGCATTCGTATGGCCGAACATGAGGTGGTGGCCATCTTAACTTTGTGAAAGCCTACAGCGGTGTTTAATCGTAGAGTGCGTGGAACTAAAATCGGCCACTCAACATCACGAACACAGAGTAGGACTTCAAGCCACAAGTATGTTCGGTTCGAGTCTCTGGAACGACGTTCAGTGAAACCAAACTCCTGAACAAGGGGCACACAACCAGCTTTTCTATGAACTGTTACTTCTGGTATTTCATTGTTTGGAGTTCCCGAAAAAGACCGACCGCACAGCCTGACTCTATGGAACTATTTTGGGCAGGAGCCTTGTGTGCGGTCAGTCAGAAATAAAACTTCCATAGAAATCCTGAAACCCTGAACTGATCTGGGTGATTTTTGGAAACATTGGTCACCCAGAACGGGGCTATCTGGGGATATACTTGTTGTGGGGTTTATGTGAGTTTTTAGGGTACTTCCGGATTGCCTGTAAAATTGTTTTTTCGCCAGCAGATAATTGAGTTAGTACAGTACTTGACTCAATTATCTCCCAGGCAGAGGGAAGGGATTGTATGATATGTATGGTAGTGTCGTGTATTTTAACAATGTTGTCATAAGTCTGTGACTTTCTACTACAGTCTTTCATCAGGTCCAGGTGGGAGTACCCATTGCAATGGGATTGCCATATAAGGCCAAGTGTGGTCACATTAAAGTCAACACGGGGCCTTGTCTCGTGATTGTAGGGAACAGCTAGACCAGCTATAACCATTAGCTCTTGTAAGAGCTGTAAAGATATAATTGCTCTATTGCCTGCTTGGGAGATTGACTTGGGAATTCTATAGCACTACCCACACTAGGGGAAAAGGACATCCCTGGCAGTGGATACCCCTCCTCTCTCGGGGTGACTACCACCCTAACATAAGTATTATATGTATGTATTCACCTGGGGTGTATCACTTTGTTTCATTTTGAGATATTCTCAGAATATGAATGGTACCACCATGAAGCCGATTGAAATACAACATACTAATAAGACCCAAGTCCCAGGGGGTTCTGTTACTACCAGACATGGTCCCGTACCACAAAGCAATTCACCTGCAATGTATCTTGGAATGGATGGACAGTGACTTATTCAAATAAGTTGTAGATACGCATGGGAAATAGACTCTCTGAGATCCCACTGATTCTGCATCCCTGGCTCCTCCTGACCTCAAAAAGGGATCCAACAGACAAATATTCAGCCATATCGGTTGCAATATCAGTGTAGAAAAGGCTAGAAAACTTATGGGGTATCACATCAACTGATTCTAAGATGTACCTGTCCTTCCTCTATCTCTACAAGTTTCACATCGTCCTTGGGTTTACCATTCCCATGCCACCTGAATGATATTTACAAGAAGAGAGCTATTCTACCCCTATTGGAACCGACTGTAGCGTTACTTACCTTAACCGGGGGCCGGTCGCGGTCCTCTCTTCAAGCCGCGCGCGGTCCTGCGGCTGCACGAGCCGCGCGCGGCTCATCCGACTGCTTTAGATGGAAGGCGGGCAGTGACCGCGTGAAGCGGTCACGTGTCCCGCCTGAAACTAAGAGCGCGCCGCGAGTCTCGGGCGCGCTCTTAAAGAGACAGTGGGAGCCTAATTGCCAAAAGGCTCCCATTGGCTCCTGTCATACCACACTCCCTATACAATTACCTTTTGGGGGTGTGGAAGTGACAGGAGCCAATCACTTTCGTTTAAAAGCTATTTAAACTTACCTTTTTCCCTTAGCTCGTTGCCCTATCGTGGTTTCTGTTTCAGTTCCCTTTAGCGCTTGTGGTGTTCAGTTGTGTTTTCTCGTATTGACTTTGGCTTCGTATTCTGACTTCGTTTTCGCTTTATCCTTATCTGTACTGTTTGCCGGCTTGCTGTTTTCCGTGTACCAGACCCCGGCTTGTCCTAGTTTACGCTGTCTCTCTGTGCCCTTGACCTCGGTTTGTTCCTGGCTCTGTCTCCTCTCATATACGTCGAGTCCGGCCATTCTAAGGTCCGGTAGACGTATCTCTCCTCTGTATTGGCTTCTGTTTAGCTGGATCCTGCGTGTAGGGGTATATTCTCGTTACATTACGATAGGGCCATGGACCCCGCAGATTTAGCTCAACAGATGGCGTCCCATGAGGCAAGATTTGTAGAGCAGGATCACCGTATGGATCAGATAGCCCAGGCTCTCCAGACGCTCCTAGCTAGAACCATTCCAGCAACCACACCTAACCCTCCTACGCCCCTTCTCCCTGAAGTATCTACTTTGCCTAATACTTCGGCCCATTTAACACCTCCTCCTAGGTATGGAGGGGACTCTAAGACTTGCAGAGGGTTTATTAATCAAATTGAATTCCACTTCGAAATGTATCCACGTTCATTTCCCACAGAGAGGTCTAAGGTTGGGTTCTTTATGCACCAACTTACCGATAAGGCACTTGAGTGGGCAAATCCTATTTGGGAAGCTAATGGACCTATGGTACATGATTTCAACAGTTTTCTTACGGCTTTTCGTAGAACTTTTGACACAATGAAAAGGTCAAAGAATGCCGCGAGAGCATTAATGAGAATTAAACAGGGTTCTAGGTCTGTGGCTGATTATGCTATTCAGTTTCGCACTCTTGCTTCGCAGGTAGATTGGACCAACAATGGGTTAACTACTGCCTTCATGGAAGGTTTGTCAGATACGATATTGGATGAGGTAGCAGCTAAGGAGCTTCCTATTGCCTTAGAGGACCTTATTGATTACCTCATTGATATAGATAATAGAATTCGTGACAGGCTCTATACCAAGAACAGGAATAGACGTTTTGTTACACCCATTAACCCCAGAGTTAATATACCAGAGAGTGTTAAAGTGTCTGAGGAGGAACCTATGCAATTAGGGGTTGCCAAACTCTCTGATACTGATAAATTACATAGGAGAAGGGAGGGACTCTGCCTATACTGTGGTAGGAGAGACCATATGGTAAAGGAATGTCCTTTACTCCCGGAAAACTCTCGCACCTAAGACCTTATAGGGGACTGGCCTTGGGTGTGATATCTAAGTCTCCTAAATTGCCTCCTAACCGCTTGCTTCTCCCGGTTTCTTGATATGGGAGAGATTTGTATAGTTGACAACATATATGCTCTGGTTGACTCTGGGGCAGCTGAAAATTTTATAGACTCTGGCTTTATAAAGAGAAACAACATTCCCATCAGAGAGAAGGAGATACCCTTGGCCGTTGAGGCCATAGATGGTAGACCATTAAGTTCTCCAGTTGTTACTCATGAGACTGTACCATTACACATGTACACAGGGGTTTTACACTATGAAACCATTCGATTCCAGGTCATCACCTCTCCCTCTTCACAGTTAGTATTAGGGTATCCATGGTTACGTGCTCACAATCCCATTTTTGACTGGGAGACAGGGCAAATAAAATCATGGAGTGAGGCCTGCCACGAGTCTTGTACGTTTGAAGTCACACCTTTGAATTCTATTAAGGTACCTACCAGTCCTCCTTTGTCTACGGCTATACCCCCTCAGTATTTATCTCTAAAGACTGTTTTCGATAAAAGGGAGGCTGAGAAATTACCGCCTCACAGACCCTATGATTGTGCTATTGACTTGTTGCCTGGCACTATACCTCCAAAGGGCAGGGTGTACCCCTTATCGGTTCAAGAAAACTGTGTCATGGAGGAGTATATTAAGGAATCACTAGAAAAGGGGTTTATTAGGAGATCCTCTTCTCCAGCTGGAGCAGGGTTCTTCTTTGTATCGAAGAAAGAAGGTGATTTAAGACCGTGTATAGATTATAGAGGTCTAAACAAAATCACTATCAAAAATGCATACCCTATACCTTTAATTACAGAATTATTTGACAGGCTGAAACATGCCACTGTGTTCACTAAATTAGACCTTAGGAGTGCATACAATTTGATACGTATAAAGGAAAATCACGAATGGAAGACTGCATTCAACACTAGATCCGGTCATTACGAATATACTGTTATGCCATTTGGGCTTTGCAATGCCCCAGCAGTATTCCAAGAATTTATTAATGATGTCTTAAGAGATTTTATTCACACATTTGTTATTGTATACTTGGACGACATTTTAATATATTCTACAGACATACACACTCATCACAGACATGTTACGACAGTTTTGAAGACCCTTCTTGCTAATGGTCTTTATTGCAAGCTAGAAAAATGTCTGTTTGACCAAACCGAAGTCCAGTTCTTGGGGTATTTGATTTCCGCTAAAGGTTTTCGTATGGATCCCCAGAAGCTTGCTGCTGTAATAGAATGGCCTCTACCGCAAGGTCTGAAAGCTATTCAGCGTTTTCTTGGGTTCTCCAATTATTATAGACGTTTTATCAAAGGTTTCTCGTCCATTGTAGCACCTATTACCCGTATGACTAAAAAGGATGGCAATACTCGTGTCTGGTCTACCGAGGCACTTCAGGCTTTTGAATTTCTTAAAACTACGTTCGCCTCTGCACCTATTTTACAGCATCCTGTCCCCTCACTGCCCTATATTCTTGAAGTTGATGCTTCGGATATTGGGGAAGGTGCTGTCTTATCCCAAAGAGAGTCGCCTGAAAAGCCATTGCATCCATGCGGCTTCTTTTCTAAACAAATGTCCAAAGCAGAGAAAAATTATGATGTGGGTAATCGCGAACTCCTTGCTATTATTTTAGCACTTAAAGAGTGGAGACATTTGTTAGAAGGAACTAAGGATCCTATCCTCATTTTTACGGATCACAAGAACCTATCCTACCTTAGCGAAGCTAAAAGATTGTCTTCCAGGCAGGCTAGGTGGTCACTATTTTTGTCCCGTTTCAATTTTATTATCACCTATAGGCCAGGTGATCGCAACACTAAAGCAGACGCTCTGTCCAGACAGTTCGAAACTACTGACAAACAGGAGATTGATGTTACTCCTGTCATTCCCCCAGACAGGATAATAGCTACTACTATTTTGTCTATTTCCTCGTCCCTCTTGCAGGCCATACAAGCGAAACAAAGCATGGCACCTAGCGAGAGGCCTAATGATAAACTGTTCGTTGATGTTCCTGAGAGACGGGATATTATGTCATTATATCATGATACTAAGACCGCTGGACATCCTGGTATTTCCAAAACGGTGTCAGCTGTTTCTCGGTATTTTTGGTGGGATTCCTTACGAAAGGATGTCACTGACTATATAAGTGCTTGTACTACTTGTGCCTGTATGAAATCCTCCCGTAGAGTTCCTTGTGGGCTGTTGCATCCGTTACCCGTTCCCGAGAGACCTTGGTCTAACCTGTCCATGGATTTTATTGTTGAATTACCCCCTTCAAATGGTAACACAGTAATCCTGATGATAGTGGATCGGTTTTCCAAGATGGCTCACTTCGTGTCTCTTCACAAGTTGCCCACATCCAAGGAACTGGCTCATATCTTCGCTAGAGAAGTATTTCGATTACATGGTATTCCCGTATCTATTGTATCCGATAGGGGTAGCCAATTTATTTCCAGGTTCTGGAGGGCCTTTTGTTCAGAAATGGGTATTTCTCTCTCATTTTCTTCCGCTTATCATCCCCAGTCTAATGGGGCTGCTGAACGTGCCAACCAGTCTCTGGAGCAATACCTCCGTTGTTTTGTGTCTCACCATCAGGACAATTGGTCTGACCTGCTTCCTTGGGCTGAATTTGCTCGGAATAACGCCACTCATGATTCTTCCGGCAAGACCCCTTTTTACGTTGTCTATGGCCAGCATCCCGTTGTTCTTCCGGCTGCATTCTCCTCACAGGGCATGCCAGTTCTGGTTGAGCATTTGGCTGGTTTGCGTAATACTTGGGAGCAGGTTCAGCGTTCTTTGGTGGACTCTGCTACTCGCCAGAAGGCTCAGGCTGACAAGCATCACAGAGCAGCTCCGTCCTATGTTGTGGGGGACAGGGTTTTGCTTTCCACGCGGAATATTCGTCTCCGGGTGCCTTCTATGAAATTGGCTCCCCGCTTCATTGGACCTTATCGTATTATACATAAGGTTAATCCTGTTTCTTATGCCTTAGGCCTGCCTAAGAATCTACGTATTCCTAATGTCTTTCACACCTCATTGTTGAAACCTTACGTACGCAACCGCTATACCCGGCATACTCCTCCTCCCCCTCCTATCTCAGTGGAGGGTCATGAGGAGTTCGAAGTGTCTGCTGTTCTTGACTCTCGTTTCCTTAGGGGTCGACTTCAGTACTTGGTACATTGGAAGGGTTATGGGCCTGAGGAGCACAGTTGGATTTCGGCTGATGCTGTCCATGCTCCCCGTCTTGTGCGCTCTTTCCATTCTCGTTTTCCTGCCAGGCCTGGTCCTACCCGCCCGGGGGGCGTGTCCTCAGGGGGGGGTACTGTAGCGTTACTTACCTTAACCGGGGGCCGGTCGCGGTCCTCTCTTCAAGCCGCGCGCGGTCCTGCGGCTGCACGAGCCGCGCGCGGCTCATCCGACTGCTTTAGATGGAAGGCGGGCAGTGACCGCGTGAAGCGGTCACGTGTCCCGCCTGAAACTAAGAGCGCGCCGCGAGTCTCGGGCGCGCTCTTAAAGAGACAGTGGGAGCCTAATTGCCAAAAGGCTCCCATTGGCTCCTGTCATACCACACTCCCTATACAATTTCCTTTTGGGGGTGTGGAAGTGACAGGAGCCAATCACTTTAGTTTAAAAGCTATTTAAACTTACCTTTTTCCCTTAGCTCGTTGCCCTATCGTGGTTTCTGTTTCAGTTCCCTTTAGCGCTTGTGGTGTTCAGTTGTGTTTTCTCGTATTGACTTTGGCTTCGTATTCTGACTTCGTTTTCGCTTTATCCTTATCTGTACTGTTTGCTGGCTTGCTGTTTTCCGTGTACCAGACCCCGGCTTGTCCTAGTTTACGCTGTCTCTCTGTGCCCTTCACCTCGGTTTGTTCCTGGCTCTGTCTCCTCTCATATACGTCGAGTCCGGCCATTCTAAGGTCCGGTAGACGTATCTCTCCTCTGTATTGGCTTCTGTTTAGCTGGATCCTGCGTGTAGGGGTATATTCTCGTGACACCGACACCACCGCAGGGAGATGGGACAGACCACCCACTTTTCCCTGCTCTTTCCCTTCAAGGCTTTTCTCTTCTTACCCTGGCAATTTGTAGCACAGTTACAAAGCACAGCATTGGCTCAGGAACTGTCAGGGCAAGGCATACCCACAAACCCCTACTCACTTACCTTTCGGCCACCAGAGACTCAGATTTTAAGCCAAATCCTACAGTGGGTTTTATTAATTATTGATTGGATACAATTGCCACAACATCAAAACTCAAGCTCAATTTATACTTGACCAATGTTTATTGTTATATGTCCATATTCTGTTTCAACGTTATTTAAATATTTTTCAAATATTACTGATTGTCATACATGACATACTCATTGCTGACTTGGTATTATCACTTGCTAAGACTTTAATAAAAGCAACCTGAATTAAAAACAAACATGTTATTATGAGGATGACTCATAGAGGGGGACCTGTACTTTAGATATTATAAATGAAATAAGTACAGCAGAAATTGTTAATTTAACAGCTTAACCATTTGAAATAAAACAACTTTAATTATATATTTATGAACACAATAACCATTTATGTACTAAGAATATATTGATTACAAACAAAGGTGTATTTTATCTTTTTTAAGAACTTTGTTAACGTTTTGGATGGATGCAACGGAAGACTGATTTTGTGCGGGGATACTAACTTTGATCATGAATTGGATAAAATGAGAGAGACGGTTTCTTCGTCTGATAAGGCTTGACGATGAAAGTTTGGCACAGATGTTCGCAAAATCTTTTTTTCTATGGGTATATATGATGCATGGTGAGTGACTCATGAGAGTGAAAAAGATTACACTTATCATTCAGTGCAGTATAACATGTACTTACGTATCAATAGGTTTTTGGTGGATGGGGCAACTTTGCATACTGTATTAAGATCTAAAATATTGATCATCAATTGGTCTGACCAGGCCCTGATAATGTTACATGTTTTTGAGTCCCTCACAGTGACTCCAGACAGACCATAAAGCTTAATTGACAACTTGGTTTTGGAACTTGAAAATAAATTACTAGCTGAAACTACCCAATTACTTTAACAAGAATTTGGATCCAGACCAGCTCTTGAAACCGTTTGGAATGCTCACAAATCTGTTATGAGAGGTCACGTTATTCAACGAGCATCCTTATTGAAAAAAAATGAAATATAAACATTTGAAATCTTTAGAAAAGGATTTATAGAACTTAAATTAGGTAAATACATTTGGCCCATCCCCCTCATGATAAATTACATCAAGCAAGAAATTGACACTATACAACTGGCTCATACAAGCTTCATGTTGAAATGTTTAAGACAATTTTTTTTTTTTACTCCGAAGGGTATAAAGCCTCAGCGATGCTTGTCTCCAAATTGAGACATTAGATGGCTCAATCAAGGATTGCACATCTTGTAATTGATAGAGGTGAAAAAAATAGTACATCCAACCAAAATTAGCATTTTTCACAGAGTATTATAGGTCCCTTTACAATCTTAATTCGGACCCAAACATCAGTCAAGCTAATTTAGACACAGATGTTTTTTAAATAAAATTCAGCTACCAAAAATTTCTCAAGATAAATTGGAAATTCTAAATTTAGCTATTACCCAGGATGAGGTGTTGTAGGCAATTAAAAATACTCCTACTGGTAAGGCACCGGGACCGGATTGTTTTACCATGCATTACAATAGGGCTTTTTCAACTATTTTGTCACCACACTTGACTGGGCTATTTAATTCATATTGGAATAAAGGTGGGATGCCCGGTGAAGCACTCGGTGCCCAGATTGTGACTCTTCATAAGCCGGGTAAAGATCCAAATAAATGTGCTAATTTTTGGCCTATTTCGTTGCTCTGTAACGATACCAAATTATATTCCAAAGTTTCGGCTTCTAGGTTGGCCAAAATAATCCCTAAACTTGTTGAAAACAATGAGGTTGGATTTTTGTTAGACATACAAGCCACAGATGGCACTAAGAGGATTATCAATATTATTCATCAAATTAGAACAGATCGTGCACCTTCTCTGCTTCTTTCATTGGACGCGAAGAAGGCATTCGATAGAATACACTGGGGATACCTAAAAGAGGTTTTGTTCAAATTTGGTATTACAACTCCACTAGTAAATGCAATTTTTGCTCTGTATCATCATCCTAGAGCTAGAGTCACAGCCACGGTTTTAATCTCAGAAAGTTTTCCACTTACTAATGGTATGAGACAGGGTTGTCCCCTGTCCCCTTTATAATTTTTTCTAGCAATGGATCCCCTAGCCTAACTAATTAGGAATGACCCAAAGATAGAGGGTGTTGCAATCGGTGGTGTCACTCATAAGATTGGACTCTTTGTAGACGATAAAATTTTGTCTTTAAGGAACACTGTTGCGTCTCTTGATTCCTTGATGCACATTTTAAAACAATTTGAGGATGTTTCCTATTGTAAATCAATGAAACTAAGACACAGGCTTTGCCCTTTTATGTTTCACGGCCTGTCATGGATGGTCTTCAATTTTGAGTGGAGGAAATCACATGTGGCTTACTTTGGCATTAGCTTAACCAAAAACCTGTCTAACGTGCATGCGTTTAGTTTGTCAAAAGTCTGGGCAGAACTACAGAAGGAGATGGACAGATGGAGGGAGCTGGAGAGATCATGGCTGGGTAAAATACATTCATTAAAAATCAATATTCTTCCAAAAATACAATACGTTTTAAGGGCCATCCCATTGTCCATCCCTCTGCTTTTTAAAGAAGCTTAATTCGGCTATAATAAAATATATTCGGTCAGGCAAAACTAGTGGGATCGAATTGTCTATTCTGCAACATCTTAGAGCGAATGGTGGTTTGGGTGTATCAGATTTTCAAAGTTATTATTTTGCAACGAATGCCGCACAGGCCTTTAAGTTTAATATGACTGCTGATCTATCTTACTGGTTATTAATGGAAAATGAAAAGTTACTTCCATATTTCAATAAAGAACTGTTATGGTTACCTCATAATTTGCACTCTAAAATCAGGTAAAATACTTCCCACAACCAGGACAATGTTAAAGACTTGGGACATAATGTTTAGGCAGATAAAGGGAACGGTTTTGTGGTCCAGGGCCATGCCAGCGTCCATTTTAAAATATGATACTCCTGGGGTTGATGTTGAATTCTGGGGGTCCCTTTCTCTACATAATCTGGACAATTTCTTCTCAAATAATTCAGTGTTACCATTTGACAAATTTAGATTAAAACATTATTTAGAAGATTCAGATGCCACTAATTATGAGATTGTAGCTACCAGATTAAGTGAGATATTTGAAGTCTTGAATATTTGACCAAAAATATACTCATTTAGAGAAATCCCAAATAGAAAAAAATTATATTGATAACCCTGGAAGGAAACATACTATATCATTGTTATTCCTATATTAATGCTTGGCCCCGAACCAAATTGAATTACATAGTCGCATGGGACAGGAATCTGTTTTGACATAGAACTATGTTTATTCAAATAATTTCCTGAAAACTTTACCAAAGTGGATAAGATAATGGTAGGACATGTCTTGATAGCGACCACTATGGTAACACTATGTTATTGGAGCTCTAATGTAGTTCCTGCGATGAAAAAGGTATTAACACTGGCCTTAGAGAATAAGTGCTATGAGATACACCTCAGATTGCCATCAAACACAACAGAATTAGTAACTTACCCTTGGAACATATGGGAGGATAAAGGCAAATGAAAATACTCTTTATGATTGTAGTTTACATGCCTCTCCTTTTACTCTTGTTCTGTTTGTATAAGCAACAGTTTGTACACTATTACATCGCCGTGCACGTGGAGTGCTTTTACAACTTATTTGACACTGTAGTGTTTTTTTCATGAAGCATACGTTATCAATTTTATAATGGATGGATATTTCCTCCCCCCCTGTTTCTCTTTGTTTGTTTCATATGTATTCTTATTCTTTATTCCATATATCTCATTGTTTTACCATGATTGTTGTTGTTAAATGTTAAAACCGTTTCAATAAAAAACATTTGACAAGAAAGTGCCATAGTGCACCTTGTCATGACTAGGTTCACAAGCACAAAAGGTTTAATAACTGCAACCTTTGGACTTACTAATCCTACCTATGTCTGATTCAAAACCTAGGAGTCCATTCATTTTTCTCTTTGCCTTATGCTGTACTAATTGACTCTTTGTTAAAAATTAACAGAAGACTCTGTAGTTGTGGCAGCAGAGTCAGCTATGCCAATAAGTAGTAGTAGCATACAAGTCTTCACCAAACACAGATTGAGATTACCTTTTAGCAGCAACAGCAGCTGGTTTGGTACAACTAGCACTAGTCCTTCAAGAATCACTAAGAGTGAGATAGGGGAGAAATCAGCAGAGTTTAATTTGTTGGTGCTATTAAAGACAAACTTTACTCAAGAGGTACAGCACAGTGCTGAAGTAGTCTCTCCAATGTCTGGTCTTACTGGTGGTGATAATGAATCTCATGATGATAATGATATCACCTTTTCCACCATTAATCCAGGCATGCACTCTTTAGCTCTGGCCATGGAGATACTTGATCAAAAAAAGGAATTACAAGAGGAAAGTCAGAAGAGGGTAGGCAGCAATCAATTAGTAGTTTCTACAGCAAGTGCTCTTCTACTGCTGCATATTCTCCAGCTTGGCCTAGGTCCATTTATACATGCTTTAGAATGGCTTTATCCAATGGTCACCATTGTAATATCATCTTCTACCAGTACCACAAGTAACTCACCCACCTATTCTTACTACTATTCACCACCACAACCAGAACTTCCACCACAAACACCACCATCCATATTAGCAATACATTACTCAACCAAGTGCTTGTGTGATGTTTTCAAATGCCTTATTGTAGTGGCTTGACCCTGTCTGGCTGTGTCATTATTCATCAATACATATAGCAAAAGGTAAAACAATCAATCATTATAATAATCAATTATAAAGTTCTCTCCGTTATTTATTTTTTTAACAAAGATATAACAATGGCAAGTTGCCAACTTAGAATTTGCCAAGTAAAAATGGTCTATATTGTCACGCCATTAGGCTAGTAAGCACTAGGTAATAATGTAGCCATTTTATCATTGCAGAAGACTAATTGACATGTTTTTTTATGGCCGAGCAGAATGGTCCTGAACAAAATTTGAAAATTTGAATTTCAGGAAAAATGATTTGGCTAAACCAAACAAGCATGTCATTCACATGCATCTACTGTCCAGGTTTATAATAATCATAATCAGAGTATCCCTTTACATTTTCTAAAACTACTACAACTTGGATACCACATACATCAGTTTGTAATATTATTATTCAGCGTAAGCTCTTGGCTCTGCAGACACCAAATATGAACATTTTAATTACTTCCCAAAAGATTTGAGATGATTCCCTCCCATAATATTATCCTGGCAAATGTGGGTTCATTGGTTAGGGAAAAAGCCCAAGAAGATAAAATAAGCTTAAATCACATTTTATACTTTAAATCATTAATCAGAGTGACCCTGGATTGACCTAGATTTTGATGGCACCTCAAGCCTTTATCACCAAGAAGAAGGAATCTCCTTCCTATATGCCTTAATAGTGGTATTTGATGAGGCTTTAACGCCTGAAAGACTGAAATCATACATTTTATATATATATATATATATATATATATATATATATATATATATATATAATTTTTTTTTAGGTTTTAACAAGAAAATGGTTTCTAGAATACCTTTTACTAAATTAATAAAGTACATCAAGAGGCTTGCCACTAGCTTTTCCATTGAATGTTATGCATTTTAAAATGACACAAAGTTTGTTTTCTTATCTTGCTGTTGCTTCCATTGGGCATTTGTTTTTCAGAGTGTCCTTTGAGGCATGGCTTACCACATTTGTTTGTTGTGACACACAATCCTTTCAACAAAAAAATAAACTCTGGTGTGCCTGAAAACTTCATAAAGTTGAAAGAAAATGTAAAAAAAAAATTATGAAAGCAACATTAGATTTGTCCTCTGCTCCACTGTTTGCTGAAACCTTTACGATGTAGGTATTGTAATATATTGTTGAATAAAACAAGTTAATTTCTGAAAAATGTAAGACCTTACATTTGTATGGGACATCTATTGTCCATTGGATCATATGAATATTGTATACATATCAGTGTCACCCGCAATATACAATGTGTTGCATATTCTTAATTTGAACGTAGGCAACACAGTAAAAATATTACAATATAGTAATAACTAGGACAATTCTTATTCTTGTTCCAGATGACTATTGACTGACCTTTCAGAAACAGGCCATTACTATTTGTCTTCTTTCTGTAAGTAAGATACCATTTGCTGCTGCTATAGAAATTGACTGATCATGATGTGAACATCTCTTTAGGGATTATCATTCGGGTTGTTGTAGTTGATTTATTGGGAAGCCATCCTACCTTAGCTTCTCGCCAATTCTTTCAATTCTACTATCACACTGGAAAAAATACTTGCAAATGTTATTTCCTTGCAAGGTTATCTTTACCTAATACTTACTCAAATGGATCCTTACTAATAGATGACATTACTATAGTGGAACACTTTGTGCTTCAATGGCATGTGCACCAGTGGAATTTTCATTTTGTACGAATGATCTTGTACTAAATAAAACTTTTATTTGTCAATCCTGAATTTCGGCCGCAAACCATTTAATTTTTTTTTTTACATTCTTTATTTTGAGTTTTTTCAATCAGATACATATATATGTAACATCTCCAACAGGTTACAACCAGGTTTGTATAAAGACAAGTAACAGCATCACAAAGGCCTATCAGTAATATTCCACTGTGTGGCTATGGTTCCCTACATATCTTAATCTTGGCTCTAGCCATCTTTGAGGTGTAGGTTATATTGTCAGTACGTCTATGTATTTGGGTAAGGTTCTGCGGTGTATGGCCTTGTGCCGATTAAGGGCCAGGTCAGAAAGTGTGTTGAGTCATGTTATAATTCCCCGTCTCTACACCTCAACAAAGAGACGCAAGAAGTTGAGGCCCCTGTTTATGTCCGTGGTGGGGTCTGTTCTGTGCTGCTTGGCGACCGGTTGGACCCAAAGAAATTGTGGGGTGGGCTAGCGTTTCTGTACTCCACTCATACTAAATATCTTGCTCCTGTGTGTATTACTCTGAGTTGGCCTCTAGTCCTCGTGCTCCTTTAGGTGGGGTAAGTGTGGAAGTCGAGGAGTATGTGCCATCTATGGGTTCCTTAGTTCCCTATGCTATTGTCGGTCATCCCTGCATCCCGTGGAGCGGGTCTGATTGAGTGCTCCTCCAGACCCTCGATCCCACAGACCCCAGCCGTCCTTGTTCTAGCGTAGAAGTCCTAGCTTATGGGTGTTGTGGGTGGAGGGTTCGCCCTCTGGCTCCAGCCTATAAGGGTTGCTAGGGGTCTCAAGGGTCAGGGCCTAGATCGGATAGATAAGTGGAGGGAGGGAAGAAAGAAGGGGCGCATTTGGAAGGACCCGGTGGGTGTCCCCCCACCCGCACGGCCCCGCCTCCGCAGGCCACTGGCCCCAGCCACGCCTCAGCCCAGGCCCCCGGGGCCACCAGCCCCCGGAATGCATTTCACGCTCTACCCTTCGAAAGGTAGGATTTCCAGGGGTACCATTTGAGAGCACACTTGTCCAAGCGTTCTTGCAGGGAGGCAGTCATGAGTTCCATGTGGTGAATGGCCTCTACCTTATCCACCCATTGTTTGTATGTGGGGATTGTTGGATGCTTCCAGTGTAAAGGTATAAGGGTTTTGGCTGTGGTGAGCAGATGTATGATAAGTGAGTTTTTGTATGTTCGCATGGGTGTGGGTGTGTGGTGCAGGAGCATCGGCAAAGGCTGAAGGGGGAGGTCCGTTCCCGTGATCTCCCTAATCTTTGTATTGATCATCTGCCAAAATGGGGCTATATGTGGGCAAGACCACCAAATGTGCAGGTACGAACCTGGGTCCGCTCCACATCGCCAACACTCGCCCGTGTCAGCATGTGGCATGTGCCTAAGAGTGTCAGGCATTTGGTACCAACGTGTCTGAAGTTTATAACTAGTTTCTTGGAACTTGGAGCTTATGGAACACTTATGGGTTAGTAGGAAGATTTTATCCCACTCTTGATCTGTCAGCTGGGTTCCGGTCTCCCGTTCCCATTTACTAGTGAAGCCTAAGGGACCATTATCTGCCGTCGCCTGGAGGGTTTCATACATGCGTGAAATACCATGTTCTATGTGCGTCCTGTTTGTGCACAATTGTTCAAAGTCCGTAAGCTGCCTGTGTAAGTGGGCCTTTCCCGGTAGGTGGGTATAATATGACTTCACCTGGTGGTACTGGAAAGTGTCCAGCGGTGTAGGAGGTTGGCCTCCCATCAGATCCGGGAGGCCCCGGAGCTCACCTCCTACACTCCATTGATGCATATAATTCCAATCCGTTGCGTGGAATCGTTTAAGAGCCGCCGGATGGAGTCCCCCAGCCAGGTCCGGGTTAAATGTGATGGGAGTCAGTGGGCCCGAGGAGGTTGTCAGCCGTCGGGCGTAGCGCAGCTTGCACCAGACTCTCAGTGTGGCATCTATTATGGGGTTATTTGTTTGTAGATCCGTGTAGGTAGCACTTCCGAGCCAAAGTCTAGACGGGATGGTGCCCTGCGTTTGCTTCGTCTCCATTGCCACCCAGCGCTTGGGACCCGGGAGGGCGTGCCAGTCAACAATTCTGTGCAAGTGAGCTGCTTGATAGTAGGTGAGTAGAGACGGTAGCCCCACTCCACCCGCCATCTTAGGGCGCTCCAGGATCGCCTTACGGATACGCCTTGGACGCTGATTCCATACAAACTTGCGAATGGCCGTAGCCGCCGACCTGAAGAATGCCTGTGGGATCTTCGTGGGTAGGGTCGCGAACAGATAGAGCAATCTCGGGAGTATATTCATCTTGACTGCACTGATGCGGCCGAACCACGTGATAAACAGTCCGGACCGTCTCGTTAGATCTTGTTGTATGGTCGAGAGGATAGGGAGAAAGTTTAGCCGGTACAGGTGGGTGAGGTCCCTCGGCAGCTAGGTGCCCAGGTAGCGGATTTTCATCTCACGCCAGGCAAAGGAGAACTGGGACCCAAGGCGGGCGGCGAGTCCTGCATTCTGTGTGATCAACATGGCTTCCGACTTATCTAGGTTCAATTTCAGGTTGGATACGTGGCGAACGCTCGTAACTGGTTAGGAATAGAGATCATGGGCTGTTCCAAGAAAAAGAGCATCTCATCCGAGTAGGCCGCCACCCTGTGCTCCTCACCGCCCATCCTGACCCCCGTTATGTGTAGGCAGTGTGAGGGTATGGCACTGGTGCCCCTCGAGGAGTCCAAGCATGGGTCTAGCGGCATATTCAGATCCCCTGCTAGTATCAAGAATCCCTCCCTAAACCGTTCCAGTTTAGACAATGTTTTGGCCAGGAAGGTGTGTTGTGTTCGGTTCGGGCTATATATACAGGCGAGTGTGTAGGTATGGTCTGCTATAGTGCCCTTGATGAATATGTATCTCCCGTCCGGGTCTGTAAGCAGCTCTTTATGTAGATATGGTATCGAGTGCGCAAGAAGGATTGCGACGCCTGTTTTCTTGGCGTCTGGGTGACAGGCGTAATACCCCTGTGGGAAACAGTTATTTTCAAGTTTGGGATGGGCTCCGCTCATGAAGTGCGTCTCCTGCAAGAATGCCACGGACACCCTCTCTGCCCAAAGCTGGCGCAGCAGCTGGGAACGTTTCTCCGGAACGTTGAGGCCCCTAACATTGTTCGACCACAACTTAAGCTGCGCCGGGCGTACATGTGACATGGCCCCAGTTCCCAGGTCCCCTCCCCCGTGCACCTGTGAGCCCGCCAGACGGCGAGGGCGGTGAGGGCGGCCACGGGCGAGAAGGGCCAGAGGCAACAAGGATGGGCAGGGGCGAGACCAGTACGGGGAAGGGGCAGGTGAATGCAAGTCCAACCTCGGTCGGAGGTAAAGTCCGGTAGTTCCTAAGCTACGGACCATCCGGGCACCGACCTATATGTACAACTAAGGTCTGTTGCGTGGGGTGTGGTAAAAACTACCAGTGGCCTCTGTCGCACGTATGTGGAATTTCTGTCTGTGACCCTCTCCCAGGTCCCCCAACCCGCTGGGGGAGGTGTCTAGTGTGTGAAATCCCAGATGTGGGGAAATTCCTACTCAGGGCTCGTGGTACCTTATCTCATGAGAATGGCCAGCTACGGTTTCAGGGTCGTCTAGATCCATAATCGGGTAGGTTGTCCCACACCCTAGTTCCTCAGGCCCACCCCACCTCCACCTCCTCCGGATTCCCGGGTGGGGTGTCAGTGGTCTCGGTGTGCCATCCCTATGGAACACACACGGGCGCGTCATCCCGGGTGTCTAGTCCCATCCCCTGCTCCAGGTCCATCTATGGGCTTCCTCTATCTGTCTGTCGCTCACCCTAAAAAAAAAAACTATCAACTAGGTAAAAAACATCATATACAATAACATAGCCTATACGGCCTACACATTTCAAGCGCATCATCCCCGCTCCCCCCTGGCACATCACCCCAGGTCTCCCTGTGTGGGCCTCCAGCCTACAAACCTCCAGGACAGCTGCAGGATCCCCCCATGACTCCTTGGGCAGATTTTGTATATGGGTTTTTTTTTTCTCCCCTCCTCTGCCCTTGCCACCCTTCTTCCCCCTCTAGTTTCTAGCTGTCTGGGGCCACTGAGACCCAATAAAGTCGTGTACCACCTCGGTAGTTCCCAGTGGCCAGGCTATCCAGATCTCCGTTAAACCAATGTACAGAGGCGGGGTCCCTCGTGAGGCCCTCCAAAGTCCACCAAGACAGTCCCTTCAGCTGGGTGCACCCTTGCGGGGCCCTTCACAGTCCAACTGTCCCATCCCCAGTCCTCTTCCGCGGTGTTGCTTTCTGCTCGTGCTCCCAGGGACGACAGCGTGTGGTGTGAGTTTGAGCCGCACCCGCCACCCATCGGCCCCCTTAAGGGTTACCGGAGCGCTATCTCGTCCGGGGAGCACTCCAGGCATGCCCGGCCTACTGTATACCAGGGCAACGCGTGGGGAGCGTGTGCGGCATGTCCACAACCCAAGCCCCCCATGTGCCTCTCCCACCCCCCGAGACTACCCGTCCACCCAAACTGAGCTGTGTCCCTGCCGGTACCAGTGGCGGGAGGGAAGATGGCTAGCATGTACTCGCCCAAAGGCCCCAGTACCAGCCCCCCTCGCCTGGGGAACCAGGGGTTAGGGAGCGTCTCATCACCCGCTTCCCCTCAGCTGTCCCAGGGGTCCAAAGTCTGGGGTCCAGCTGCCAGGGGTCGGTGTGTGCAGGTTATCAACTTATTCTTCGGGGCCTCCCGGGCCGCCCTGGAGCCGGCGCGGCCCTGATGGCACTTCAGGGGATATGATCTCAGCTGGGACGTCAGGGCCGGTCGGGCAGGTGTGCAGTCCAATTCTGGACGGATATGGTCGGAAGGCCCACAGCCTGTAGGAAGCGAGGGACTTTGTTGGGCCAGCGCAGTACATGCCATTGGTTGTCCACGCTTGCCTGCAGGCTAAACGGGAACCCCCATTTGTAATGTATCCTTTTCTCTTGTAGGAGGCTCGTGAGGGGTTTCAGAGCTCTGCGGGCATCGAGGGTCATCGTGGAGAGATCCTGATATAGAGTCATGTGAGCGTCTCCATAGCGGATGATGCGTTGTGTCCTGGCTGCCTTCATTATGGCGTCCTTTAGCTGGAATGACTGCAGGCAACAGATAAGGTCTCTAGGGAGACCATCTCTCCGCTGGGCTCTAAGTGCCCTATGCGCTCTCTCCAGGCCGAAGTCCATCGGTGTATCATCTCCGAGGATGTGATGAAAGAGACCCGTGAGGAGCTCCCTGGGTGATTCCCCTTCAGATTACGGCATGCCATGCACGCGGATGTTATTTCGGCGGCCCCGATTGTCGAGGTCCTCCACTTGACGACGGAGGTCGAGGAGAATGTTACCCTGCCGCGATGCCGCCAAGTCAGCTGATTGTAAGCGGTGAGTGGTCTGCTGGCGGTATTCCTCCAGGTCATCGACCACCTGCTCCAGTGCTGCCAGGTCTCTCCGCACCACCATGATCTCCTCCCGGATTGCCGCTCTGAGCTCGGCTACCAATTCTGTTTTATCACTCCGAGTCATCATATTTGCGGAGATCACTGCCAGGTCCGCCGACATTTGGGTAAGAGGTTCCCCTATTGGGGAACCCCTCGTGGAGCTCGTCCTGCACCACTTTGCTCGGGTCCCGCGGTTCCCCAAGTGTGAGCGGAGTGGACAGGTAGTAATCCATGGGCCCCGGGGTTTGGTACCCGGGAGTATTTGGAGGCCTGGGGGTAGCCCCTCGTTTGGTCTTCCCCATCAATTTTGCAGTTTTGCTGCTTTTTTAGGGCTTCTGGCGGGTTGGGGCCTAGGAGCTCTCGCCGACTGCGTCCTACTCCATCTGTAGCCCGGCCACGCCCCCCAACCATTTGATTTTGAATGAAATTTGTTAAATCATGTTTTTGTCTATTAGGACAAAAACAGCATTGCGCATGTATTAAAAAAAAAGCACAAACTATAACAATGTTGCAATATGAAAAAGCGGCTATTTAGATCTAAATAGCGACTTTTACACATACTATTCCCATACTCTTTACACTTCTATAAAAGATACATTTATATCCAGTTTTAAATTACAGCGAGCAGCCAGTGGCTGCTCGTTGTCATTTAAAACTACTAGTGACTGGGCAGCTATTGCTGGGGGCTATTAATATAAATGGGGGGACCTAATGTCCCCCCGGTCCCCACCCATTTCCCCCTAAATATTTAAAGGGGGACCCTAAATAAATAAATAATAGGGGACCTAATGTCCCCACGCATGAGCGGTGGGTGGGGATCCTAAATAAATAATGGGAGGGAACTAATGTCCCCCCAGGTCCCCACCCATGACCGGCAAGTGTGGACCACAAATAAAGTGATTAGGGGTCACCGTAAAATAAAATGGTATACTTACATGTCTTCTTTCTTCTTTTTTTTCTTCAGCCCCAAAAAAGGCCAAATAAAAATCCATAATACCCATCGCAACTGTTAAAATAAAATAAAAAACTGGAGCGCAAAAAAAAAAATATGGCGAAAAAAAAATCCAGACAGTAAAAAAAAATCATTCACCCAGCAGGGGCATGTAGTGTCAGGATTAGAGCACGTCCAGCATGTAGAATTGTGTAACACAGAGGACTGATAGTTAACGTATACTGGACCTTAGAATGGCCGGGCTAACGTACCAAAGAATAGTCAGGAATAGCCGAGGTCAGGGAACACAGAAAGGAACACACTGATAAAAGAAAGCCAGAGGTCAGGGATGCCAGAAAACAGGGAAGTCAAAATCAATGCCAAAGTCAAAATACCAGAATAACCAGAATCAATAACGCGCTCTCGGACAACCACGACGGGGCACTGAGCAAGAGGAGATCTGGTTGGCTGTAACCGACCTTTGACCCCAAAGGCAGTTGCCAGGTTCCCATTTGCATGATTGCTTCTCAGCACAAACCCTCCTGTGGATTGATTGCTGCTCGGCACAACTTTTTTCTGTCAGAACAGTACATGCCATTAACCACATTTTTATGGGCAGATGAATAAGTGACACATAGCAGAATGAGCACCGTAGGGTGGGGAAAGGCTTATAAAGCGTGTAACGGACCATTTGGCACACAAGGGGTAAAAACCGTTTAGGCGATCGTCCCCCTTTCCAGAGATGCAGGGACAGCTACTGCAGAACACCAATCCACCGAACAGGAAACCATATGAATGCTGTAAACAGCCGAATAGGAAAAACCATCCGAATAGGTTTACACTCCTAGCAGTCAAACTGGAACAGCATACAATAAATCCCCCCAAGAACGAGACAAAGCTCCGTGTTGAGGGTCAAGCAGTGAACAGGCAGAGCTGCGGGTTTATTGTGCTTATGTACACATTAGTACCACCCACAGGGTTTTGGAACACAACCAATAAACACATACAATACACTCAGACACTCCCACACAAATTCCTCCCCTCTGCATGTGATTCAATTACATTACACAATGGGTAATGTAATTTAGCACAAGCAGAGAAATACAATTTTGTCCACATTATTCATAACTTGAAAAGTATGCATCACATTCACATTTTCAGAATCAGCATACTCCAAATACAAACATACGTCAAAATCATACAAATTGGTCCAGTGGTTCAAAAGATAGATCGTAGTCCTTTGTGACCAAAGGAAGCATGGCTTTTCTGCCCAAAACCAAAGTAACTAAAAAAGAAAAAGGAGAGCCTAGATATGAATATGAGGCACGAATATGGGTAGAAACAAAATGGGGGGTAACCCCTAAATGGTGAATTTAGTCACAATGAAATGGGCATAAAAAATAACTTTTAATGGATATATTAAAATGTGAAATAGAAAAGATAAAAGCAAAACAAAAAGCACAAGGCTAAACAATAATATGTCCTATGTTAAGACACCTCCAGTGTCTTTAGGCAAAAACGCCGTTTAGTAGACCTTCCCCGTCTGCAATATCAGTAACTCCGTTCGCCTAACCTGTAGTGCACGAACCAAATGCAGGGGAAGCGGCAATCTCCCAACCGGGATCCGTGAACGGCTCCAAACTCCCGAACGGCAATACACGAACTGCTGCAAGCCGCCGAACAATAACATCCACCAAGCGGCTTTCGTTTCCATCCAGCAGTCTCTAAACGTGAAGAAGAAATCCCCCCAATAACGAGACAGAAGCTCCGCATTGAGGATCAAACAGGATCTGGCTTTACTGTGGGCTACCTGCCCGTATTTATGCAGGTCTCCCACTTGGTGGACACTCCCCTAGGGGACCAAATGGGAGACTTAAATGACAGACAGATATGGGGACATTCCAGACACATAGACACAGTTTTTACCCACAATGCACTATGATTCCCTCCCCTCTGCCCTGGAGATAATTACCAAGTAACTCAATTATCTCCAGGACAAAGCCAGTCGCCATTTTAAACATAAAACCCAAAAAGACATAAAAATACATAATTTTACAATAACCGAACATTCTTCATTCGTGTCACATATGCCCAGATAGCCTGGATCTGAGTGCATATTATTAGCGAATAGCGCTCAGATCCCATACACATAGTTCAATCGCCATGGAGTCAAAGTTCTTACAGTCTTTCGGTATACGAATGACTCCATGGGAAGGCTATCTGGGTTAAGTCCTTTCGTATGCTTCCCAAACTCAAGCTAGGATTAGATGCAATGATAAATAGAGATGTAGAAAATATAGATAATCCTGATGCTTGTAAAATAGAAAATCTAAGTGCCTTCGAGGGCACCCCTTAATAAATGCTTATACTATATAGCACAACCTCCCAAAAAGGTGTGAATACAGAGAGATACTTAAATAGTAAAAAGTGAAGCCACTTGCTATAAACAATGTTCAAGATAGGAGGGTGAAGTATTGGTGTCCTCTGAACTCCTCCTGCAGGACAGGGTCTGCTGTATATAGATAAAGTATCTCTAATACACAGGAGGTTAAACAGCATACCAATGTGGTTGCAATAGTTAATAGAAAAGAGGCAGAGAATACCTGTAAATAGGGAGGTATAGAAGGCAATAACAAGCTAGGATTAGATGCAATGATAAATAGAGATGTAGAAAATATAGGTAATCCTGACACTTGTAAGATAGAAAAACTAAGTGCCTTCGAGGGCACCCGTTAATAAATGCCTATACTATATAACTCAACCCCCCAAAAAGGAATAAAGAGACAGAGGATAGGACAAGTAAAAAGAATGCCTAGTTGTAAAAGTAAGATCGCTAGTCAGACCGCGGCTGAATAAGTGCAGCAGCAGAGGAATATCAAGCTAGGCTTCCTGAGCCCCTGACGTGCACGTTTCATCTGGGTTACTCATCAGAGGGGATAAGTATTTCTTTGAAGCAACACTTCTCTTGCTATTGGTTCTATTGGAGGTTTAATACCCCTACTTGTTTATAGGACATATTATTTTTTAGCCTTGTGCTTTTTGTTTTGCTTTTATCTTTTCTATTTCACATTTTAATATATCCATTAAAAGTTATTTTTTTATGCCCATTTCATTGTGACTATATTTACCAAAATGTTGAGACACTCTATGGTAGTTTTTTTCTTTTCCTTTTTGTATTCATATAAAATCTGCCCAAAACCAGTTCCACAGAGTCTTCTATCCTGGAGATAATTGGGAAGTAATCAAATTATCTCCAAAGACAGAGACAAAACTCCATTGAACACATGGCAGCAAAAAAACAGTAAAATACAATAAAATACACAAGGTTACATTTATGACATAAAATACAGACATGCAACATATGCCCAGATAGCTTAGGTCTGAGTGCACAATACTGAGTGGCGCTCAGACCACAAACACATACAGTTCAATTGCCATGGAGCCAAAGTCTTTTATTACATGAATAGGCTGCATGGCATAGCTATCTGGGTTATATGAGTTCATTCAGTAAATCCGAGAATCTACCGAACTCCAGGGCAGAAAACATGAATAGACCTTGCTGCATAGGAAAATAGGGTATTTAAATGCCGGTCCATAGTCAAAAGGCAGCAGGCAGGCAACCAGGCTCCTCCAATGCACAGTGGCGAGATTGGTCTGATCACAAAGCCTTCCCACACCCTGCAATTAGGCTCAGAGCGCTCTGGTTGATTTAAGCCAACCAATGAGAGTGCTCTGACAGGTAAATGAAGAGAATGACAGGTAAGTCTCTACATTTACCTGTCACAGAACTCTGGTTGGCTTGAAATCCAACCAATCAGAATGCTCTGTCATTTCACACAGTGTGGAAAAGTTCTTTGGAATTTTCCCATGCTGTGTAATTTGATTCATAACCCTCTGGTTGCTTACAGAAATTCCAAAGAACTTTCCCACGATTTAACCTCCCTTTTATTAATATGGGGTTCATAGTGACCTCCATAGGTTTTAATGGGGGAGGGGGGTTGGAATTAATATTATTACAAGGAGAGAGCTGGTAGCGCTGCCAGTTCCCTCCTAGTTGTTGTTTTTTCGCGCATGCACAGTGTTATTTTTCTCCGTGCTGTGTGGGTTAATCCCCCTGCACCACGGAGTCTATTAAATCAACAAAATGAAAAGGTAATGCATTCGGCATTTGCCCTTTCGTTTTGCTTACGTTTCGTATGTAGGGCTTTTGTTTATGTTTTATTAAATGAATACGAAAAAAAATGAATTTTCAATCTTATTCATATGAAAACTAATACACATGTCTATATGTTACCAACTCCACAAACAACTACAGTAACCACTGCTGAACCTATGGCAGATGCCAACAAATTTTGAAGAAGAATGCTTGTGGATCAAGGAATAAATGCCACCCATCTAATAACTGCCCACCTAAAGAGTCATGTCTAATTTGTAAAAAAGAAATAATTGGGCAATATTATAGCACTCACAACTGGAGGCATCAACATATTATTGGGTTTACGTCCAGAAATTGTCCTATGAACTCAGGCTGCAGATTTTATTAGTTACACTTCCAAAAAATGCACTGTTCATATTTCAAAATCTGACTGTGACCACAATGCAGTCTACTGTAAGATGGGGAATATGTCACAGTCCAGATCATATCATTTCTGACCTGAAGCTTTCACTCGTGACTTAAGGTAGCAAAGATACTAACTTATATCATTGGTTCAAAATATAAGTTATTTATTGAGTTTTATAAACTTTCAGTAGCTTTGGTGTTAATTAAAGTAAACTGCAATCATTTTCAGCACACGTGAATAACTGTTTTTTAATTAGTTAACCTGGAGTTCAGGCTAACAGTTAACAGTTAAAGGATCACTATAGGGTCAGGAACAAAAACATATACAGGGAGTGCAGAATTATTAGGCAAGTTGTATTTTTGAGGATTAATTTTATTATTGAACAACAACCATGTTCTCAATGAACCCAAAAAACTCATTAATATCAAAGCTGAATATTTTTGGAAGTAGTTTTTAGTTTGTTTTTAGTTATAGCTATGTTAGGGGGATATCTGTGTGTGCAGGTGACTATTATTGTGCATAATTATTAGGCAACGTAACAAAAAACAAATATATACCCATTTCAATTATTTATTATTACCAGTGAAACCAATATAAAATCTCAACATTCACAAATATACATTTCTGACATTCAAAAACAAAACAAAAACAAATCAGTGACCAATATAGCCACCTTTCTTTGCAAGGACACTCAAAAGCCTGCCATCCATGGATTCTGTCAGTGTTTTGATCTGTTCACCATCAACATTGCGTGCAGCAGCAACCACAGCCTCCCAGACACTGTTCAGAGAGGTGTACTGTTTTCCCTCCTTGTAAATCTCACATTTGATGATGGACCACAGGTTCTCAATGGGGTTCAGATCAGGTGAACAAGGAGGCCATGTCATTAGATTTTCTTCTTTTATACCCTTTCTTGCCAGCCACGCTGTGGAGTACTTGGACGCGTGTGATGGAGCATTGTCCTGCATGAAAATCATGTTTTTCTTGAAGGATGCAGACTTCTTCCTGTACCACTGCTTGAAGAAGGTGTCTTCCAGGAACTGGCAGTAGGACTGGGAGTTGAGCTTGACTCCATCCTCAACCCGAAAAGGCCCCACAAGCTCATCTTTGATGATACCAGCCCAAACCAGTACTCCACCTCCACCTTGCTGGCGTCTGAGTCGGACTGGAGCTCTCTGCCCTTTACCAATCCAGCCACGGGCCCATCCATCTGGCCCATCAAGACTCACTCTCATTTCATCAGTCCATAAAACCTTAGAAAAATCAGTCTTGAGATATTTCTTGGCCCAGTCTTGACGTTTCAGCTTGTGTGTCTTGTTCAGTGGTGGTCGTCTTTCAGCCTTTCTTACCTTGGCCATGTCTCTGAGTATTGCACACCTTGTGCTTTTGGGCACCCCAGGGCAGTTATTTTGCGCCTTGGTTTTTCCACACGCTTCTTGCGACCCTGTTGACTATTTTGAATGAAACGCTTGATTGTTCGATGATCACGCTTCAGAAGCTTTGCAATTTTAAGAGTGCTGCATCCCTCTGCAAGATATCTCACTATTTTTGACTTTTCTGAGCCTGTCAAGTCCTTCTTTTGACCCATTTTGCCAAATGAAAGGAAGTTGCCTAATAATTATGCACACCTGATATAGGGTGTTGATGTCATTAGACCACACCCCTTCTCATTACAGAGATGCACATCACCTTATATGCTTAATTGGTAGTAGGCTTTCAAGCCTATACAGCTTGGAGTAAGACAACATGCATAAAGAGGATGATGTGGTCAAAATACTAATTTGCCTAATAATTCTGCACTCCCTGTATTCCTGACCCTATAGTGTTAAAACCACCATCTAGCCCCCCTGGGCCCCTCATGCACACTATGCATGTTTTGTGTTGAGACACTGAACTTTCCCCATAGAGATTCATTAAAGGATAACTATAGGGTCAGGAACACAAACATGTATCCCTGACCCTGTAGTATTAAAAACACCATCTAGCCCCCCTGGGCCCCTCATGCCTCCATAAATATAGCAAAATCTTACTGTATTCAAGCCAGAAGCTGTAACTGCATACTGTTTGCCTCAAAAAAAAAAAAAAACAAGCAGTCTGCTGACATCATCAGAAGTGGTGGCCTGATCCAATCACAATGCTTCCCCATAGGATTGGCTGAGACTGACAAAGAGGCAGATCAAGGGTAGAGCCAGCACAATTATAACACAGCCCTGGACAATCAGCATCTCCTCATAGAGATGAATTGAATCAATGAATCTCTATGAGGAAAGTTCAGTGCCTGCATGCATAGGGTGGAGACACTGAATGTTTTGATGCATTTTAGGATGCCATGACCCAGGAAGGATCTGTAACAGCCATCTGAGGAGTGGTCAGTGAAATTATCACTAGGCTGTAATGTAAACACTACATTTTCTCTGAAAAGACAGTGTTTACAGCAAAAAGCCTGAAGGTAATGATTCTACTCACCAGAACAAATTCAATAAGCTGTAGTTGTTCTGGTGACTATAGTGTCCCTTTAAGCTTCAAAGCAATTGGAAGTTTTTTGATGTATGTATTGGCAGAGGTGTACCTAAAGCGGATTTGTGCTTTGGCATTCCCTTTTGACCCTCCAGCACCATATACAAAGCCTATCCACTCTAATGGGTACAACATAATTTATGTACTCCTCCCACTTCTATTCCCCCACTTTAATCTCCTCCCCACTCCCCTAATTGTATCTCCCTCTTTATCTTTTACCCCTTATGTTTTCCCCTATTTGTGCACATTGTCTCTTCAAACCCACATTCATTCTCTGCCCATCCCTCTTTCTCTGTTGGTCTATCCCAATTTTCATTGTCCACTTAGATCTTCTATTTTCTCTGTCCACTATTCTTTTTATTTGTCCAGACCCACATTTTCAGTCCGTCAGTTCTCTGCTTTACTGCACCCTTCTCTGTCAGTCCCCTTCTCCCATTTTCAGTTTGTCCACATTCCAAAACCCCAAGTATGTCTGTCCACCCATTCCCCTCAATTTTCATTCTTTTGATCCACTATTTTTCTACTGTCCTTCCCCCATTCTCTGTCTGTTCACCCATCCCTTTTCATTGATTCTAACCATGATTTTCAATCTATCCACCCCAACCCTTTTGTGGGTCCATTTCTTAATCTCCTTACAGAGGACGATGGATACCCTCTGGTCCCATTTGGCTGTGATACATTTGAAGCAGTGGACAGACCCTCAGTACACTGCAGTGTATTGTTGTCTCAATAATGTACATAGCGTTCTAAGATAGTTTCTGAATTGACACTACAGAAACAACTAAAATAAAAACTGGTTTGCATAATTTGATTTAATATCTAAGAACCAGCGAACATTCTAGGAGAGCACATATTTAAATCCTCTTAGGTGAGACTGTAAAATTTGGACAAAGATTAATTAGATCTGAATCTCTAAGAAGGTGTAAAATAATAGCGTTTATAATGAATAATACTACTTACAGGAACTACCTGCTGTAGGATTTCAAATTATATACTCTAAATGATGATGAATATTTAAAATAACCCATTATTATTCATGTCAGAATGACTGCTTAGCACATATTTTACAATTTTAATTGAATTAAAGGTCAACAAGTTCACTTATGAGCCTTTATGTGGTGTACAGCAGATGGTAATTATGATTGAGTAATATCTACTGCTATTTTGTCTAACTCTAGTATAAGATCCATATTTCCATTATATTAGAATTCTTCATAATGAAAATGAAGAGTTGTAAACTCCAAAGATGTTAGGTTCAAGGGTCTAATTACCAATCCCTTCTTGTGTCATAAATATCTTCAAAGACAGAAAAGGGCAGAAAAGTCTGAATTTATGATACTATGCAAAAATGTCACCAATAATACTTAATGTGTGAGTTAATTGAAAGCCTTCCACACAGTCCAATGTAATAAAAATAATTCTACTGCATTAAAAATTCAAATGAGAGGTTTCTGAAAAATTCTATATTATAAAATGATAAATATAAAAACATCCACTTGAAAATAGTCTATGTTAACTTATTTCACTTTGATATTTCATACATGTATATTTTTAAAAACACATTTCTTTTTAAAAAACATTATTTTTACTTCAAACCAGAAGCTTTATGACTGGATATTTATCAGATTGTTTATATAACAAATTGAATCCAAAAAATAAATCAGCCTATAAGTATATCTGTTAGACTGCCTGACTACCTTTCTGTCTACGGGATCACTATCACTCTGAACTAAAGTATGCCCCCATTAATACAGGGGTTTGTTATATGCACAATATATATCGCTATTTAGAAGTTTTTACATGTGAGAGTTAATCCTATGCAGTATGATGGGATGATGGGATTTAGTTCTATTAATTTAACTATTTGCCTATATATATATATAGGCAAATAGTTATATTTAACAGTACCACTGAGAGTAATTTACCAAATGCAGTTTATAATTGCCTTTGTCCTTAGTACATCTATAGTTTCTCTAAAGCCCAAACCATTCTAAACACATTTCTGCCCTGTAGGACAGAGCAGCAAATCATAGCTGTGCAATTCCATCTCCCCTCGCTCCATACATAATGGAAATAAAAGAATGATATAAATGGAAATAAAAGAATGATATAAAGGTTGGGGTAGTAGGTTAGGTTTCAATTCTCAAATCCCTTGGTGCATCATAATAGGCATGGTAATAATTAAATCAACATGGCCCAGGAGATCCCGACCAACCTGTCAAAATATTTATGCATAGTTGTTATAGGACCAATCAGGTGTTTAAAGCATTGGGTGGAGACCCAAGTGGCCGTCCTGCAGAGTGAGAATATGTCTGGTAGGCAATAATTTGCATAAATAACTTAGACCACACAATAAGCACAGACACAGTTCATTTTATTTCAATGGGATTGGCCGTGGTGTTTATTAAAGCTTGAAAATTGGGCATACCACCAGTAACTTGATAACGGTAACATATTCAGGTAAACTTTTCACTTAACTTCAAAACTTTTCACTTAACTTCAACTTTTACTTTCACCATCACTTAGTGACAACAATTTATCACCATCACTTAGTGCCAGTCAGTCATAACTAACCTGACCGCCTTATAAATACAACCATTTAACACATATCCTTCCTCAGAACTTGAACCTGAGGATGACTTTTGCCCCAAACTTCCAACACCATGACATTACATATAAACAATATTAACAATTAGTGGGACTGAGGGTGGGTGTCCGTCGGTGCTATTCCCATCCTGTAGAAAAGACAACTGACAGGGATTGCCTTGCACTGTCACATTTTATACTTACCTGGTTTCCTGCTCTTTCTGGCTCACTGACAGCAACCAATCATCAGCCAGTTCTTGTCCCCAGCAAAAGATGTGTCACCTAATCTGCCCAGCTACTTGTCCCACTCTGCCCAACAAGATGATCAGGGGTAATGAACTTACACTGACCTATTAACCCTCTATTGCCACCATACATATATGCCACAGTGCTTATTGGTTACTGCTGTCATGGTATGGTCTTTGGCAATAATTAACACTGCACAGTGCTAGCACACTTGCACAGTCAGAAAAAATATGTAAGTATAATTTTCTTTCTCCTGTCAAAAAAAACAAAAAAACTTAACACTTGTATACTGCAGCTTAAGTTAGCCCCACACTAGGATCAAAGGATTTTCTTTCTTCCAAAAAGTTAACAAAAAAAACTGTTAAGCAAAGCTGTGTATTTGCCCTCACTCAAACAAACAGCAACTTTCCATCGCCAATTTTTCTGGTTACAGAATCACAAATGAAAATGAGCATGTTTGATTCCTGCAAGATTTTGCTGTTTGGAAATCAGAAATTCTTCCAATTAGCCTGATTTCTATAAAATTGCATTATCAAGTCTCATAAAAATATGGATACGAATGTGTGCAAAAAAGTATAAACAAAATCACAAATAATCATATTTACTATTTTAGTAATTTAATACAATACTAACATGCATTCATAAAATAATTAAATAATACTTATTTTTTCTGTTTGAAATGTTATTTTATTCTCATTTACATAAGACATAACATAGGAATATTATAAACATACATATCACAAACCATAAATATAAAGGTACATATTTCACATTTTCTGCATAAGATAATAGATGGAAGTAATTTAAATATATAAATTGACATGATTATGAGTACACTCTTTATGCAAAGGACGGGTATAGTCAGACATATCAAGATTACTTGGCACACAGGGCATGTGTGTTTGTTTGCAGCGATTCAATTGTAAACTTTTCTATGTCAATTTGCACCACCTCATCCTTTTCAGTGTATCTCTTGATCTTTCTTTGCTTCTCTAATTCCCCCTTTTCACTTTGTTTGTCTCTTATTACTGTTTAATTATTGTATATCTCTGTCATGTGTGGCCATGCTATGAATTGTGACTGACTGGACAAGGGTACTGTACGTACCCACCACCTACCTATCAACCTTGGTGGACTGCCCCTACTACCCTTCTCTTGGTACACTTCTGGATATAGTTACATAAACATTGTTGTTATAGTGCTTGAGTACTCTAAATATTTTATATTAAGGTCTCTCTGGAAATTTGAAACCTTTTCAATGTTCACTTTTTATATTTATTTTTTACTTGCGGCTGCATCTACTTTACTTTTTTAAATTATTATTTAGTCATAGTTTTAGTAATACTATAGTCATCCAGCCCACTTAACTGAGAAGAATTGGTCTTGATGCAGTGTCATTGTAACTTTGCAATGTAAAACACTTTTTAACTCCACCTCTTTCTGACAGCCGTTAGAGGCACTTCCACTGCACTGACCAAGTAAAAAATTAATGTGATGCAGAAGCTAATAGGAAATCACTGCTTTGAATGCTTTCCTATGGATCATTGGATATGCATGGTGGCGCTCACTGTGCAAGTGCTTCAGGACATTGGATTATACAATGGAGCATTGGATTATACAATGCTGGAGGAGGCTGTGCCTGCTCAATGATGAGAAGTGAGTAGCACTGAGGGAGTCTCTGGACTGGAAAAAAGTGAGTAAAAAGCTTTTTTTTAATTTATTAGAAAAAAGGGTGTGGACCCAGTGTCATCCTGGTCATAGGACAAGGTGGGGTCATGGCTCCAGGCAGCACTTTGAAAGGGGTGGCATTTTGCTGCCCCTGTAGCTTTAGCAATTCAGCTGTACAGGGGCCAGTCACCTTATTGCGTGTATATATAGCGAGTATTGCTATATATATATATATATATATATATATGCAGACCCGGGCCCCTGTGAAGAATGGGGCCTAGGATTGTAATCTAGCACCACCTACAGCATTAGGTCCTCTCACGAGGCAACACACGAAGCATGCATTACATGCCATACAGAGCATTGCCATGGCAATCCGCAGCAAAGCTCACGTGGCAGGCAAGAGGAGAGGACATAATGCACAAATACAGGCACTGCACCCACTACACAAACACAGACACTGCACCCATTGCAATGTACTCACTACACAAGCACAGACATTGCACCAGTTACACAAACACAGACACTGCATCCACTTTACAAACACAGGCACTGCAACCACTACACTGCATCAACTAGACATATACTGTATTCACTATGCAAACTGCATAACATAATGGATATGCATGACGTTTTGGGGGTAGAGCATCATTTCAACCTTGACCCATGCAACAATGTCTTGGGCCGGCCTTGTGAGGACCTATATATAATTAGGGACAATTATAGCATTAGAAATACAGGTTTGTATTGCTAGCGCAATAGTGCTCCTTTAATATCAGCTTCCTTGATTTCGAAATGCAACACATTTTCTTTTTTTTGCTAGTTTCTGCAATAAAATTGTTGCTGTCGGGTGCCAATAATGAAGCCAATAAGCATACTACATTCCTTTGTGAAAGTAACAGATGTCATGGTGTTATGTGATGGAAAAAGACAGCCCACTCTGTATATTCCTGCAAACTGAAATGTCATGTTTCTGCAGCTTAACATAAAACTACATTAGGAAGTTGGTAAAGTGAGCCATGTTTTGGTTGTTTCCAACATAAAATTTATAGGCTGCATCATGTTTATGTATCTGTATTTTTATGCTTCATCAAATGTGTTAACTAAATGTCATCACATAAGCTGTGCTGCTTTAGACTGGAAAATTACAGTCAATTATAGAACATACAGTATATATCTATCCATCCAATAAACAGTTCTAGTGTACTGTGAGAATAGTTGGTTTTGAAGTCCAACCCTATTCTAAGTATAATCACATTCAGTTAATACATTTGGTAAATTAAGCAGGTGGTTTGTGTATTAACATAAATAAGCCTCAAAGTATACGTTACATGACAGTGAATCCCAAATTCACTCCTAAGTGTGTGAATGGTTTGATTTATCTATCTTTTTTTTCTGTTTAAGGATATTGTCAGTAAGCTACTACTCCCATGGATTTTTAAAAAATTATTTTTAATTTTAGTTTATTTTCTGATTATCCATATACGTCACCAGTATGTTTAGTGTGTATAGATAATGATGTCCTAATATAGGCATCTTTTTACCTTGTACAGCTAAGGATGGAATCTATCAAGAAGATTTATAATCTGGTGTGTACCTCCTGCCGCTATGTAGTGTCTCACAAATTGATCTCAGTGATGATGTATGTTATCTATCAGTATTTCTATCTTCCTAGAAATGTAATTCCAAGAGGAGTGTCACCATTGGTATGCTTTATAAAAGTGAAATAAGGCTAAGTGTGCTTGTCCTTAGTTAGGGTCCTCTTTTATGCTAAGAATATCCTGCTAAACATTTAACTGAAGCCTGACTGTGCAAAGAAAACTGTTCCCACAAAGAAAACTGTACCTATGGTTGGATGGAAAAACAAAATATACCTAGACGTATAAACAGAGAAAGTAAAAACTCATACGGTAATAACGTTAATCACAATAAATCCCTGTTTCAATGTTGCACTCACAAATTGGAGGAGTTTTCAGGCTTATCAATAGTGTATAGAATCCCACAGATCCATCATTGTTCAGATGTCTAGTGATACATGTAAAAAGATATAAATAAACATAGTACACCGCTGATATAAAATAAAATCACACGCTTTAATAGTTGCACTTACAGCATACAAGGAGATCAAAAGCCCATCAATACAACTGTGTTCCCTGGTCTTAGTAGTATGGAGTAAAAGGGGTCTTCACGGGCGTAGTAGGCAAATAAACAATAAATATATAAAACAATAATATTTAAAAATAAACTCTACGCATTTTGTCTAGTACTTTAGACTTCATCAGGAAGTGATACACAAATGAAATGCTATGTTTTTTTTAAGGACCGAATCTGCATTTAAAAGCCCCTCTTCTAGGTGTCAAAATCTTTTCAGCCAATCCGCATTTCTCATATCATCTGTTCCCGGTCGACCAATCAGTTTCATCCATATTTGGAGTTCCGGTGGACGTCCATGGAATGCATATGCGTTCCACTGATCAGGAAGTGGTGGATCTCATTCCGTGGATGATGATGACGTAGGTAATATGCGGCTGGAACTGAAAAATGAGTAAGTATGAATTTAATTGCTTCAAGTAAAAACGAGATAAAGCCCTGATCCAAAGTCGCATCTCTATCAAGATTGCTTTTCACCACCTTCAACCCCAAATCCTGGTCTATAACTGTATATAAGGAACTCACATCCAGTGTTACCCAGATGTAGTCCCTATGCCATTCAATGGAATCTAGTTCTTGCAGTAAATGTTTGGTATCCTTTAGGGAGGATTTTGCTGATCTATGGTTGAATGTAAAGTGCTAAATTGTATTTAATGTTGATTGGCATTTCTATACTGTTTTAGTTACATGGTTACATAGTTTGTCCATCAAGTTCAGCCTTCCTCACATTTGTTTTTTGCTGATCCAAAAGAAGGCAAAAAAAAAAGCCCAGTTTGAAGCACTTCCAATTTTACAAAAACTAGGGGGGGGGAAATCCTTCTTGACCTAAGAATGGCAGCCAGATTAATCCTTTAATCAAGAAACTATTACCGTACATTGAAAAATTATATCCTTGAATATTCTGTTTTTGCAAGTATGCATCTTGTTGCTGTTTGAACATTTGTATGGACTCTGATAAAAACACTTCTTCAGGCTGAGAGTCCAACAAAATAAATTCTTTATGTATTTCATCTAATATTTTTGCAAACTATTAAATATTTTTGTAAAGTATTTAAACAAATAAAACTGTGAGACAGCAAATTACCTGTACTATAAATAATTCTTGACAATCATTTCCACTCACCTTCTGCGCATCAAGATCACGTCAATCACGCCACATCCATTAGCAATGAAGGCGATTTCCTTGACCGCAATATGCATCATTCAAAGATTTTTTTTTTATAATTCTTTATTTTTGTGTGCAGATAAATACAAGTATATTCGCAATGCCACAATAGCAGAAGCAGGCGCAGTCTGAACAACATAACATATCAGAAGCATTGCATTTGAGAATCAGCATATTTTTGTAAATAAAATAATGAACAAGATATCTAACATGTCAAGGCAAGAAACATGAAGTACATGAAGAAGTGTTGAGCCACATATGGACAAATTATTTACTTTATGTAGGAAGCACTGGGTCAAGTTATACATATCGACATAAGGCAAATAAGGTGTATACTCTTAAAGAAACTGACTCATCTATGAGTTGTAAGACTAGGTAGATGTGGTAGTATGCGTATAGAGTAGTATGAGTGAGAGAAAAGACTATCACATCAGAAAACCCAGTGGAGCACTATATTAAAACAAGGGATACAAAATATATAGTACGACAAATATATGGCTTAGAGCCTGGGAGGATAGGCTCAAGTCACACACGCAGGGGTATTTAAAGACAATACCAAGCTTCTTCTATAGTAGTATCCTGGTACTCAGAGAGAAGAGACAAAAAAGGAACAGACTCCTAGTGTATTACCCTTTCAAATGGATATCACAAATCAAATTGGTGCAAATAATTGCTCACCTTGTTGAGAGCCAAAGGAAACTGGGCTCTCAGTATTATAGACACTGTGCCTTTAAGAGGGCACAACTCTTCTTTTAAAGCAGGAAGAAGATGCTGCAGCACATAGGACTCAATTGAAAAATAAAAACACTTTATTATAAACAAACATAAAATATAATAAAATACCATCTAACAATGGTTCTTAACAAAGTCCTTGCTGTCCGAGACGTGTTTCGCCTTATCTCCAAAATGCTTTCTCAATCGGTATCCTGCTGCTCATTATCTTCTTAACTTATACCCCGAAATCCATTCTGATTGGTTCCTCCGATCTTCAATTAATATTTCCATCTGTCCTTATGAGGAAGAAGGTTCCGGTTCAGCTGTATTTAGTTCTCTTGTAAACGAAAGTGACGTATCGGAGTAACTGCAAACGTCACTTCCGGTAGCCGCAATCATCATGTACTGTACTGGCAACTGCCAGAAAAATCCATATATATAACTGGCAAAACCTAACATACAGCAGTGTGTATTTACGAAACATAAGGATGAAAAAAGATAGAGAAAAGTAGTATCAATATGGTACATTGAAGATAAAGATACATTAATAAAAAAACATATTAACAGTACTTACTCAAAATAGAGACACATAAAATAAAAAACTCATTCTTAATATTTTCTGCATAATAAAAGTAGCTTACTTTTATGTGTGTTAATTAATACAATTAGTATACATTACACAAAAAAAGAATTATAATTATAGAACACAGTATAAATGTCCTATGTATATTAAATTCAAAAATGTGTGTTAAAACATACCCAGTCTATTAAAGTGAAAGGTTTGTGACAAACAGAAATTAAAATATAAGCATAAAATTATGTATCTTAAAATTGTAAATAGAATATAACAACTAAAATTGAAATAGAGATATGTTCTCATTGGGATATACACACTGTCAGAATTACTAGTTGATTCAGCACGTAGAATTGTGTCACACAGATGACTAATAGGTAACGTATTACCGGCCTTAGAAATGCCGGACTTAACGTACCAAAGAATAGTCAGGATATTTGCCAAGGTCAGGGGATACAGAAAGAGACACAACAATAAGAGAAAGCCAGAAGTCAGGGATACAGAATACAGGGAAGTCAAAATCAAAGCTAAAGTAAAAAGCCAGAAGAAACTTGAATCAGGAACGCGCTCTCGGACAACCACCAGGGAAACCACGACAGGGCACTGAGCAGGATGAGAACTGTGCCTAAATATCCCTCCTCTAGATCTGATAGGCTGTAACCAGCCTTTGACCCCAAAGGCAGTTACCAGGTTTCCATTTGCATAATTGCTGCTCAGCATAAATCCTTCTGTGGATTTGGTTGCTGCTCGGCACAACTTTTCCTGTGTGGACAGTAAATGCCATTAACCACATTTTTATAAGCAGATGAATACGTGACACACACCATATATCATGAGAAGTGGCAAAGCTCAAAGTCGTTGTTCAGACCTTTTGGATCTAAAGTATATAATTGGAATATCCATTTCATTTCTGTTTGTCCCATTTTCCTCACCAAATCATCTCCCCTCCAATCTGTGACTACTTTTTGAATGCCCATAAAAAGAATTTGTTTAGGGTCACTATTGTGAAAATTTTTACAATGGAGAGACACATTATGTTTCATAAACCCATTTCTTACATTTATAACATGTTCTTGTACCCTTATTTGAAGGGAGCACATGGTACGGCCAATGTATAACAGACCACAGGGACATGTTAGCATATAATTACTTTTTTTGTATGACAAGTGATAATGTCCTTGATTTTGTAACTTCTTAGGGGAATTTTAGGATCTGAGAACTCTCAAATTCCGCACCCATAAAAGCCTTTAGGTGCATTAAATGATATCAATGCATCTATTAGCGTGATTATTCGTAAGATCATTTCGTAAATTAGATACTCCTCAATAGATAATTCTAGGTTGGTCCGGTAAAAGTGTATTTAGAATTTCATCACTTTTAAGGATGGAACAATGTTTAGAAATTGCTTTTTTTGCTAATTACTTTGGGTATTAAAGTAGCAAATAAAGGCTATATCACTTTCATTAGAGGTCGATGATTTATCTTTATATTGTAAGAGGACATCTCTATCTTTAAGTACTGCCTCTTGATAGGCATTGTCCAAAAGTTGTTTATGATAACCTTTATCAAAAAAATCATTGATTTTCTGCGCTTGTTTTTGAAATACAACAGTGTCGGTGCAATTGCGTCTTATCCTCAAAAGTTGGGCCTTTGGTGCATTAAGGAGCCAGGGTGAATAATGACAGCTACTGCCTTCAATGTAGCTGTTAACATCCGCCTTTTTGAAAAATGTACTGGTCTTTATGGTGGTGTTATCAATAAAAATATTGAGATCTAAAAATTCAACTGAGTCTTTGCTGCTATTTTTAGTGAGTTTTACACCCCAATCGTTGTTATCAAGATGGGCAAAGGAACAGATCCAAGGATTCGCTGCTACCCTTCCAAATAAAAAAAAATGTTGTCTATGTAACGATGGTAGGACACCAGGTTTGCACCCCATCTCTGTTTGTCAAAGATGAAAACAGTATGACATAAATACATTGGCATAACTGGGTGCAAACCTGGTGCCCATCGCCATTCCACAGATCTGTATATAGAATTTTTCGTTAAACCAGAAATAATTATTGTGGAGGATCCAATTAATACCTTTCAAAATAAACTCGACTTGGGATTGAGGGAAAGTACCAAATTTTTCAAGAAAAAATCTTGTTGCTTCACAGCCTCTTTCGTGTTGTATTATAGTGTATAAAGAATTTGCATCGGCTGTTACTAACAGGTATTCCCCGTCCCATGTAATATCCTTAAGGAGCTGCAGGATACTTATAGTGTCCTTAAACCCCTTAAGGACCAAACTTCTGGAATAAAAGGGAATCATGACATGTCACACATGTCATGTGTCCTTAAGGAGTTAAATACCCTGGACATTTCCATACTAAGGGTTGTAGGCATTGGTCAATATATTGTGACAATCTATTAGAAATCGACCCTATCCCTGAAATGATGGGACATCATGGTGGTTTAGTGATGTTTTTATGGATTTTAGGCAAGTAATAAAAGACCGGAATTTTTGTATGATGAATAGTTAAAAATTCTGATTCCTTCTTACTAAGAATGCCTTCTAACTTCCCTTTGTCTATTAATCCACTATAACTTGCCTTAATATCACTTGTTGGGTCTTTATTCAAGACTATATAGGTCTTGATATCATCCAATAGCCTATTAGACTCTTCTATATAGTCTGTTTGTTCAATAAGGACTATACCTCCTCCCTTATCAGCTGGTTTTATAACCAGTGTATTATCCTTTTTAAAATCTTTCAGGGCTTCTCTCTATTGAAAGTTCAAATAATAGTAATTTTTCTTAATAGGTTTAATTCGATTGACGTCTTTCATAACCATCTTTTCAAATGTTGCCATTTCATTTGAAATGCAAAATTTAGGAAAAAATTTAGATTTTTCTAAGAGTTCTGTATGCACAAATGCATCACTTATCTCGTTATTTATATATCCTAATGACTGTTTTTTCCTAAACTTCTTAAGACACCGCTTTCTTTTAAACCTATTTAGGTCTATATACGTGTTAAATTTGTCGAGTGTTCTAGTTGGGGCAAATTTTAGGCCCTTTTCAAGTAATTTCAAATGGGGTACAGATAATATTCTGTTTGTGAGGTTAAAAATGCCATTTTGTTTCATTGTCTGTCCCTTTTTTCCTCTTTTGTATATGTAGTCCTCCTCTAGTTCCCCTTCCTCTAGATGTGGTAGTATCAATGGGTCAGATATTGGGCAGCAGAACATAAAGGGTTCCCAAAAGGGGTGTGGTCAGGGTTATGTGAGTGTTACCCATGTAAGCGTGTTTTCATCTAATCTAAGGTTGGGAAATATACTGTAACTTTGCATATGCCGAGTTGTGGAGAAGCACCCCACCAACCCCAGATATGGTTGTGTCCCTGCTGCATGTCTATAGTAGTCCAGCTACAGCTAGCCACAGGATCAAACCTCTGAGACCACCCCGTGCACTTGGTAAGCCTAGCGAACAGAGACTGCCTGATCATGGGGTTTGCACTTGGGAAGTCGGCCCTTCACGGAGCTCCAAACGGGGGCAAGATGGCGGTGGGTAGCGATCAATGTGCTGTAGCTTTGGATCCACATCGGTCCTTGGCTGCTACGGTTGTGCATGAGCTGTGGCCTTTGTCTCTGCTCTGGTGTGCGACAGCTGACAGGGTGGGGCGTGTTACGGGAACCCCTCTGTGCTGCTGCATGGTTTGCTTGACAGTGCTTCAATTGGACCTTATGTCTGGATGTAGATGGAGGAGTCACCACAGCTATCTGGTTCTCCTGAGCTGCATAGAAGGCAGGGTGTCGGGTGCAGCTCTTTAAGTGGCTCCAGAACTCTTGGCAAATCTTGTCGAATTTGGTGTCAAAGTTTTCTTGCCATGTCTGGACTGTCATGCTTGTGTGTGGCTGTCGAGCTTACACCATGGCAGCCATCTTAAGTGCCCCATGCGATCTCTGATTCAGTGGTGTTTGGGTCCAGCACTGCAGGGATGAAAGTGTTCCCAATGGGACCGGGATATGCCCCAATGGTCCAAAGGGGGGGTAACAATGTTGCTAGGACTCCGCTCTCCGGCTTGAGCCCAGAGCTGGGAGATCAGCCATTTCTCTCAACTGCCGGACTGTCAGCCTCAGATGGCCGCAAGGTAGATCACAGTATAAACCATCGAGACACCCTGGAACAGGCTGAGTATATTGCAGCTTACAGTACAAATGATCCCCTGTTAGTGTAGTGCTATTTTAGCAAGCTTTAGTGTGTTATATGCCTGTTTTTAGATTAAGCCAGCCAGAGCTAGAGGATTACACGTTCAGCCCCACCCCCTACCATTAAAAGATTTTAATACAAAAAATGTACTCTTGTCTTGTAAAAATATTTTTGTTGAATGGTAGAGTGGATAAGGCAATCCCTACTTCAATAGTTTGCATATGTTATTCAAAACAAAAATCTATCAAATGGTATTGCAATACGATTAGTAAGATGTATAACCTTGTATAAATAGCGGTACAATGGGTGATGTAAGCAGCATAGGTCAATAGACCCATTATATCAAAAATGAATTAACTTTCTGCTGATAAGGTTTCGTGCTAGGTAGGCATGTAAAAAGCAAAACTTTTGGAAGGCTTCCGAATACCTGAACATTTTTGTTGATTATTCATTGTTACAGTTTATCCACTTATGAAAACACATTGTCAATTGTATAATGTTGACACAAGTCAAGGTACTTCCATACTATGTAGGACAAATGTTCCCTCAAATTGCAGTTCCAACTACCAAATTGCAATTGAATGCCTATGGACCCAAAAAGACAAAACTGAAAACTGAAAGTTGTGATGACTTAGAGTAAAATAGCTAAGTGAGAAAATATCAGTGACTACTAAACAAGAGTTTCTTTTCTTTTCTTTTTCTGTTTTTTTTTTTTTTAACCACAGCCATAATACCACACATTTTGTCTGGTTTCCAATCACCACAACCCTGTGTTTAGTGAACAGATCCCATAGTATAAATGTACATAACCATTTAGCACTCTGGAGGCTCAAATGAAAAAATAGATGCATTCAGGAAACGCTTCCATATATCAGATCTGATTTAATATTTTCACAAAGTGCATAAATGCTTTGATACAAGTACTATTTTGAACTGATAAAATTATGATTTTTTATTCCATGTTTGTTCTTTATGAATTTCAAGACAAGTAAAATGTATGCGCAGTATATTTTTGATTGATTTTACATAATCCTCTGCATGAGCATATGAACTATTTTATCCACAATCCTTTATTTCTGTACCATACAAACAGTAACAAGAATATGTATATAATCCTATGTCTATCCAATTCCATGTCTCTTTCTGCATGTCTGAATATAATTATTTTGTATAATTCTGAATTTTGACTATAATCCTGTGCTTTCAAATAGTTTTGTAAGCCAAAAGGTTTCTGAGCTATACAGAGATAGAGATAGAAGAGACCAACATAGAAAACAGATACAAAGATATGAATGAATATTGCATTAAGTGTGGATCATAGAACACACACATTTTGTTGTTGGACTTGATTTAAATTTTTATTGTGTACGTTTCCGAAGACCCTAGAGCAGCGGGTCCCAAACTGTGTGTCGCAGCACACACTTATTAATCTCTGCATGGAGGCACTGCATTTATTCACTGCATCTCTACGAGGAGATGCTGATTGGCGTGCATGCACAATGTGCAATGCGCAAAAGCCTCCCAATGCTTTCCTAAAGAAAAAAATTGGATTGGTTGAAATCACCAAGCTTGATGATGTCAGCCATGGAGGTAGAGCAAAAGGGAAAAGGGAAAACAAACTTTAATCTCCAGAGAGAAGGGGGGTGGGGACCTATTGATGTATTCCAGCACTATAGAGCCAGGAATATATGTTTGTATTCCTGAAACTATATTGTTCCTTTAGGCTTCAAAATGCCTTATTTAAATCTCTAAAGTAGTATATGCTTAATGCAGATTATGGTTTTCTATTGTAACATTCCCTATTCATTCAGTGTTAAATAATGTAGGCGCTATTTAACACTAAGCAAGAGTCCCTAGCCACCCACAGACTGCCTGTTATTTGTAGTATGGCTAAACCAGAAATTACACACTTCCCCCTAGCCATACTGATTCATACCAGCAACACTCTCAGTCAATCACATCTGCCCATTGTGGATCAAGCTAATGCTTCCTCATTCGCCTCATTAGTACAAGCAGCACAGAGGAGATAGACTGCTGGGTACTCTTGTTTAGCATTAAACATTATAAATGCTTTAATACTGAATGGAAGGATGATGCCAGGGAAATCCAGAATCCATTATTTTCAAAACTTTAACATCTCTAATTGAACCTACTGCTGACTTAATTTGTTTAATGTAATCATTCCAATATTCTAGTGACTCAATCTCTAAATAGGGATTATGAGTTTGGCACCTTTATGTGAAATTTTATGAAATTGTGTTTTTTGTCTCTTTAATATTATTTTTTTATTTATAAGTGTTACTCTGTCATATCTATATTGCAATCATGTGCTAATTATATTAATAAATCCTAATTATTTCCCATGTATGCAAACGTTAGTCACTATGAATACCTCTACCTAGTGACTGTATACACCTCAATAGATACAACAGAATGAATTGAGAATGCTACAAAGAAAGCATTTACAGAAGAACTACCCTCACCAAAATGTGTGTTGATCTAGTTGTCCATATTCTATCCGCTCCAGTGTTAGTGTTACTCCTAAAACCAGTATTTTCATAAAGCACTGTTTTTATTTAACCTTTTTAGTGGTCCCTCCCCCCCCCCCCTTACCCCAAATAAGTATTAAAAAAAAAATACATATCTCTGTTCTGTCACCAAGTCCAAATTCTCACTAACCCTGCTTAGCTGTCATAATCCCTCTTTGCTGGGGGGTGGAGGGAAGGAGGGGTGAGAGAGGTCAGGGAGGAAAGACTGAGTGAAGAAAAACAAGAGAAGACAAAATAACTACCTCTGGTAGCAAATCTCTTTGGTCTGTTTTGAGACACTCCAGTTGTGGTCTTTCCTTATTTAACATTTTAGTTGCTAAAATAGGAACAGCTAGACAAGCATACAATTTGGTGAGTGTGGTTATTTTGTAAATACTTTGCAGCTTTATCATTAGATTATATTGCATCTATTGAAGTGTATACAATCACTAGGTAGGGATCTTCTGTGCTACAGAAATATATCTTTATTTGTTTTCTCAAAAAAAAATTGCATAACATTAGTGAAAAATTAGTAATATGATAAACATTAAAATAAAAACAAATATAGGGATAAGCAGTTCTATATATGCTACCTTAGCATTAACAGATATCAAACAAATATGCAAAAACAACATAGTGACTTAAAGGGACACTCCACTGCTGAAATACAAAATACATACAAATCACTATTTAGTATAAAATATACCCCAATGAAAGCTTGCATGCATTTTGTAATGCTTATTTTCATTGTAGGCATGTCTAAAAGTAACTTGCAAAACTTGCAGTTTTCTTGTCTAAAGCCTTTGCAAGCCCTCCTCTTCAAATCCTGTCCAGACTTTCTGTGGCTGTCCAATCACAGACTTTCTAGTGCAGCTCAATGAGTAGCATTTGCAAGGCAGATACCCTGGGCAATTGTTACCTCTTGAGTTTAGCTCCACTGAGCTAACCAAACCAGGAAGTAACAAGACATGTTGTCTGCTTGAAATCCAAGGGCATTTAAGCAAGTTAATTTATAAGTGTCAATTTCTAAAAACGAGGACACTATTTAGACATAAAGCTCTGTAGTGCCCCTTTAAGCCCAACAAAAATTATAAAAATAAAAAAGTAATAAATCTATCAAACATCTTAAATTGATTAGGGATGTAGAATATTAAATAGCATTTGATAAGCGTATGATATGAGGACAGGGGATCAAACAGGTAGGACATCTAGTTGTTCATTAAAACACCAAGTGGTCACTGTTAAGAAGATAAATTCATGTGGTCTCAGCTGCCAATAATCTCTTAAATCTAGAAGATATGTTAATATAAGGTTTCCAATATATGCCAAATACTGACAAACCTCTCAGGACAAAATTATGTACCTGACTTTTCAATGAAGTGCTACTAGGGTATTTCTCTGTTTCAGATGATAAAGATTAATAACTTAATTGAATACATGATAATCAAATCATTATTTTTCTATTCAATATTTAGATTATTTTCCAAGAAAACATATTTCATGTTTTTAGGCTTTACAAAGAATCTATTATTCCCAAGGATGAACTCCCTTTGATAGTACTATGTTACCACTCCTAGGAAGTTATGTTAAGACAGAAAATGCATACTCTATATAACATGAGTACTTACAACAAATAAAATAACTCATTTTACAAACTTGAGCTGTGCACCTCTTTCTTCTACTACCATTTGTACAGAACTGAGTTGTTGCCTTGTCTGTGTCAAGACTAGAGAAATCTGCAGTCTGCAAGTATGTCCACAAAGGTATTGCTCTGACTTCATATAATCAATATAAAAAGAGAACTGAAAATGAAAGTGAAACATAAGTATAGACACAATGAGCTTTGTTAGGGTTTGTTACCTGTACAAGGTTACTGGTATCAATGTGAGTGTTGAAGCATATTGTTTAAATATGTGTTTCAGTGAGCATGCAGAAACGGACTGATAGTTTTCTCAATTTGAGTTTTTAGAAAAGGATGAGAACAGTGTAAGGATCAGCATGCTTCCCAATACAGGGAGGTATGTTGAGGGTGAATAGTGTAAGATTGAATATGCAGAAAATGTGAAGGTAAAATGTGTTCAATTGAGTGTGCAGGAAATGAGGAGAGTCAGCTTAAAAAATATAATGGACCAATGTTGAGGTCAATCAGGTTTTTACCCAGTGGCATTGATGGCCTGGTAAGATACTCCTTGGAGTATAAAACTGGCAGACCCCATCGATTGTTTTCTGCCACTCTTTGAACGTGGCATACAATAGCAGTCAAGTTGGAACTCTCCTCTTTTCCACTCCCTCCTGGTATTGCTATTTAACCTAGCTTTTCCACCTGACATGGAGACCTTAAGGGGAATCCTGGGGTGAGAAGTTTCTTTAATTCATCAGTTATTTGAGGAAAGTTAAATGAAATCTTTCCACAGTCTAATGGGATGCAGCAATCCCTCATTGCTGATGGAATACAGCAATCCCTCATTTATGGGGAACTTTAAATATAGACAGCCGGTCACATTTATTAATTCAATAGCACAGTGCAGTTCTAATCCAGATCCATTAGAACATGGACTCAAACTCCTTTTATAAATCAAAAGTCAATAATGGATGCTCAACATATTTACCTAAAATATTGACTGCCGGCACTCAATATATATATATATAGGAAAGAAGGTTGCGCCTTAATAAAATGGAATATACCAGAAAAAAATACAGAAATATTATATACAGTAAAACAAATGTACACACACACTGATCCATACACAGACCCATACACACATGCTGACCCATACACACACACACACACAGACAGACCTATTCATACACACACACACACACAGAGACAATGACAGACCCATACAGACACACACAGACCCATGCATACTGACACACATTCTATGAAACACACACTGCAAGTCCTCTCTTACTTTAATTGCACTTCACTCTTCACTCCTGTCATCTTTACTGCACCTGGTTCTCTTTTTTTCAAGCCCTACTTCCTGTAATTCTCCCACCCACTTGTCCCCACATAAAGGACAAGGGGTGGGAGTGAGCAAATGATGCGCCCTTGCGCTGCCACCATGCTTGTCTATGAGGGGGGGGCCCAACTTTGCAGGCTGAGGTGAATGCCTGACTGACGTTTTACCAGCTGCTAGTCTACAAGTAAGTGCTCCCTAGCGCCCAGTAATGCGGCAGCCGCAGCCCGCTCTATATAATCAATTCACCTTGATAGGGGGGTGGCCAGGTGAGCAATAAAGCCACAGAAGTGCCCTAGGCGGCCGCCTAATTGGCTTATAGGACATGCCGGCCCTGGATGTATACATGCACCTACTCATGGCCATAGTGGTAGTGATAGTAAAACTATTTGATTCCTATAGACAAGTGCAGGATTCTGTCTCCCCATGGGTTCTTTAGTCCTGTATTCACAGACGTTGTGTCTCCTGTCCTTTCAAGGTAGTTTCTGGATGTGTTGTGCTTCAGATGACACAAAAAATTAATTGCATATTTTTGCTCAATCACATTGAGTTAAATAACTATAACACTCAAGGCCCTCCTGAATGATGATTGCTGGGGTTAGCTTCACTGTTGACAATCATACACTTTTACATATTTCCAGGGAAATTATCTGATATGTAAAATGTGTCCCCTTCAGCAAGCACAGCACATTTTGTGTCAGGTTAGAGTATTTGAACTCCGTGACCTATTATATAAATTGTATTCATAATTCCATGGGATTGGAGAAGGTGTAAAAGGGTATTTTCTCTATAAATTAGTCAGTACTCTATTGAACATTGGGTAAAGGAATATAAGGGAGTCTGTATAATAATGAATTATGGTTATTTCCACATGTTCAGTTATCACACTGAGAATAGAGGGTGGGTGCATCGACATGGCTCGATTATTCTTATGTATTAACCTTCAATCCATCATACATGATTTAAAGAAATAGATGGGGACATTTTTCTTGTCCTTCCTGTGTTCCTTAGATATTGTTTCTTAATGTGTATTTCTTTTAACTATATCCCTTAGATACTTAATACCTGAACAGGAATCAGTGATGTTGCCGGGGTGGTGGTGAGGTGGTGGTATGTTGACCTGAGTTTGGACATCTGAGTGAGGTTATGAAAAGCTCTGGGCTTATTCCAAAATGTGTAATAAGAGTTAATTATACAGCACAGTGTGGTGTTATGTGGACACAGCATGTAATAATGTAGTGAGTACAAGTTTAATGCTGCAGGTTTGGGGTGAATGTCGTGGGTGGAGGGTTAATGCTGCATGGAAGAAACATGTCCACTTCAAGCCCAGCAAATTTAATTTTTTTGTCCAGCATTAAACAAAAAAAATTTAAATATTGAGGTGCTCACTGAATCTGTTGGATGTTTCCACGGTGCATATAGGAAAATCCCTTCAAGCTAGACCAAGCATTCACACATTTGCATTCAAAAATGGAGACTTCAAAAGCTGTAACAAAAATAAGTCTTTATTGAAATTTCATAAACCATTCACTCACAATAAATCATAAACCATACATTTGTCAGGCAGTGAAAACTGAGTAAAATAGCAACTGATCCAGGGTTGGGGCATACAGGACAAAAACATGCCCTCAACCGTGCGTAGAAAGACACTTTCTCAACAGCTTATGAGAGATGTTGAGAAAGCATTTTTCAATATGAAGAAAAAAAAAATACAGAATAACTAGAATTTTTTTTTGTCCACCGAGCTTCATCATATACTTGACAGATGCTCATTTTATGTGTGAATAAGAACAATGCAGAACAAATTTATGGAAAAAATAAAACAACATTTTGCAAGAACATTTAACTCAGATTACTCACTTCAAAATACAATATAAAGTAGTTTGCTCATGATTTCTATTGATAATTTGAACAGATTATGCTACTAATTTCCAAACCGTGAGACATGATCATATAATATACTGAGCACTTATATCTTGCCATGGGGGAAATATGGGGGAAACTCAATAAGGTTATGACCCTCAACATAATTTGAAAAGGAGTGTAATTAAATTACAGTGTAATCAACAGATAAATGACTGATAAGGGAAAACCTAAGGAATAACATTTTATTATTTGAAGGCATATCTTGTTCTGCATCTTCTGTAAACTGTTGGTTTTATCTGATGCTGTATTTTTTTTATCCATAACCTTCCAAACACACTTACACTCATACAGTGGTATACTGGTATTTAAGGCTGCCTTAGACTTGGCTAAATATATTTACCCCCACACACACCCCAATTAGCCTCATGTTGTGTCAAACTCACACATACAATATCATACATGCACATATCTAAAAAGCAACACTTCAATACCCATAATCAGGCATGCTATCAGAAATTTTGGCACCCCTTACACAGCTCAAGGCCTGGGCCCACAGGGCCAACTCCCGAGTTCACCCAAGTCTTCCAACAGGGTCCAACCCAGAGTCCGCCCACAGGGCCCACACTTGAGTCTGCCCACCAGGATAAGTAAAGTCAATTCAGTGTGTGTTTATAGGGGATGCAAGGTGAGTGTGCATGGTGGATGGATAATGTGTGTATGTGTGTGGTTTATGCAGTGTGTGTGAAGTTGATGCAGTGTTTGTGTATTGTGTTAGTGTAGTGGATACAGTGTCTGTGTATATGTATATTTGTAGGGTGGACAAACAGCCAAAATACAAATGTATTCTTAATTTCAGTACCCCTTCACCCAGTTTCCTTAACCCACTATAATTAACACTGTCCTGCCACCTCTTAAACTCTATTTCATTATTCTTGTCTTCCTGTCTCCTTACAACACATTTCATTAACCTATTTCTCTCATTTCCTTACCCCAAATATCATTAAACCCTTCCTCCCATCTCATTCCAATTTCATTAACAAATTCCTCTCATTTTGTCACTACAAACTTTTATCTCTGTACCCTATTGTAATAGTGATGTGCTGGGTGCTGGTTGCTGCGTGTTAGCACAGGCTACCATCACTGCTCCCTTGAACCTTGAAGTTCCAGTTGATGAAGGAGGAAGTGGGCATATGAGGTCATATCCTCCCAGCCTCCATCAATTAGTTATTCATATGGTCTATACTGCATAGGAAATTTCAGAACATGATGTGCTGAGAGAAACAGATTGCTCACAAGGTTTCTTTGTTGAATATGTGCCTGAAATGATGCCTGTCATTATTGCAGTTCTGGCACATCATTCATTTCAAAGTGTGAGAACTTCAATGATGATCTTGAAACATATTTCTCTTCCCAGCCAGACATGCAGCCAAGTCTTAGGGCTAGCAACAGAATTTTATAACATGACAGGAGGCTTCGTATTTGCATTAACTTTCTTTACCAGCTCCACAGCAGCAAAGAAAAAACCATTAAAGAAAGAACCAATCAGAGCAAAACAGAGGATATATAAGTCCCAGCGTAGCCAACCATTTCCTCTTTCTTTGCTGCTCCATCACAAGTCAGGTCAGAGTACTGATTTCTTTAAGATTCCTGTCAGGTTTCTTTAAGATGTTATTGATGTCTGTTTTACTTTAATTGTACCTGGTTGTTTTTTCTATTGTGTTTCTATTGTATTTTCAATTGTATTTTTCTATTGTTTTCTCTGCTTTGGTGCCAGGGGGACCTGAGTGGGTCTACCCTCCCCTGTCAGGGGAGCTGTGCTCACTTCGGGGCAGGGTACTGGGCTGAGAATGTCCTGGTAGTACGGGACAGCCTCTCCCAGCGCTCTCCTCTCCCTGCTTTAAGGGGTTGGTGTCAGGCTAGACCGTCCCCCCCCCCCCTTCCCTCTTATTCTACCGGTGGCTACGCTCGCCACCTTCTTCCCCCGACCGTTGCGCTCTGCTCGTGCTCTAGTAGCGCAAACAGGCGGGACGCTCATTCCCACAGGGCACCTAGCATTCGCAGGCGTCCTGTTCACGCAATTGGCTTAAAAAGGCGCGAACGGGCGGTCTGGAGCTGCTTGCGCCCTCTAAGCCGTTCGCGGGGTTTGCTGCCGCGAACGCATGTGTTCCGCAAACGGACAGTTTTCCCGAATTGCTAAAGCTAATTCAGTCCGTTTGCGGGTCCGTTCACATTTGCGTTCGGTGGTTTAGCCAGGCGAACGGCCATTCGCGGCTAAACTGCCGAACGCTTAAAGGGCTCCATTTCTCCGCTTTCTCTGGAACGGCACGCCATGGCAATTCACGTGCCTTCCGTTAGGACTGAGCTCAGCACCGTGGTGCTTCATGAAAATGCTAAAACCAGTGGTATCACACCTCCGAACACGCGGGATCAGATCCATCCGGCACACTACATATACAGTACGACTGTTAGAATCCTTGGGCTTCGTTGTCAACAAGGCCAAATCCGCAATGACGCCTGCTCAGCAAATCCAATTCCTGGGCTTCGAGATCGACTCCAGGTCCTGCACCCTGCATCTCCCGTCCGCCAAAGTGATGGCCATCGGGAAGGAGATCCGCAGGGTTCTCAAATTGGATTCCATTCCACTCCGTCAACTGGCGCGGATTGTGGGACTCTTATCTTCAATACAAGCCATATTTCTGGGACCCCTTCACTACCGAGCGATGCAACGGCTGAAGGCCAGCCTCCTCCGCCAAAACCCCACATACAACCAACCGGTCCCGCTGTCGGAAGAAGTATACCAAGAACTCCAGTGGTGGCTCCACTGCATGCAGGCCTGGAATGGTCGGGCCATCTTCGGCAGTCAACCGGACTTCATCCTGGAGTCGGACACGAGCCACGTGGGATGGGGCGCCACGGATGGAGAAACGTCCACAGGGGGCACGTGGACACACGCAGGAATTGTCGATGCATATCAATTGCCTCTAACTCCTAGCGGGCTCCTTTGCTATCCGCAGCCTTACAAAAGGGCAGTCCAATTGCTGTATACTATTAAGAATGGACAATGGATCCGCGGTACGATACATCAACCGCCTGGGGGGCACCCGGTCGAGAACCCTGGCGCATCTGATGAAGGAAATCTTCGACAACTGCCTCCCGTGCAATATCACACTACGGGCAGAACACCTGCCGGGGGAGACGAACCTCACGGCGGATTGGTATTCCCGTCATTGGAGGGATGCCAGCGACTGGCAACTGGATCCGCAAATATTCGCACATCTGCAGGATCAGAAGGGACCCTTTCTACTGGATCTCTTTGCCTCACGAAACAACCGGCAGGTCCCGCAAATCTACAGCTGGCTACCGGACCCGGATTGTATAATGGTAGATGCATTCACTCAGCACTGGCCACAACAGGGAGCATATGCCTTTCCCCCATTCGCCATGATTGCCAGAGTTCTCAATCATCTTCGCAGACGGAGGGTCCAACTAACCCTGCTGACACCCCTCTGGCCTAGTCAGCCCTGGTTCCCGGACCATCTCGAACTGTCTTATCAGGACCTGATCCTCCTACCGAACGACGACATGTTACTCAGGGACCCGGCGGGGAACGCACATCCGATGGTGTCAGACGGCCGTCTGACCTTAGTGGCCTGGACTCTTTCAGGGGAACCTGGCGAACCGACGAATTATCGTCAACGGCTAAAGACCTCCTCTGGGATTCCTGGGCCCCAGGAACACGGAGAAGCTATCTATCCGCATGGAGAGCTTGGACCAGTTGGTGCGTGGGACGTGACTTGGATCCCTTTACAGCCCCTGTTTCCGATGTCATGAATTTTCTCTCAGCCCTATTCAAAGAAGGGAAGTCGTACCGCACCATAAATGTCATGAGATCAGCTATCTCGGCAGCACACGTGCCGTTTCAAGGAAGCGCAGTCAGACAGGATCCGCTAATATGCCGGCTGCTACGGGGTATCAAACTAAGGAGACCTCCAGCACCTAAATATCAACATCTCTGGGATGTGGAGATAGTCCTTCGTTTTCTCAGGAACTGGCCTCCCAACGAACAATTCTCATTGAAACAACTGATGTTCCTGTTGTGCATGGTGTCCTTCCGGAGAGTGGATGATGTTCGGACTTTCGATAAGGACGCCTTCTCCATTGGCCCCGAAGGAGTCACGTTTCACATATCACAGCGTAATAAATCCAATACAACTTCAGTATTCTATCCGTTTTTCAATTCGGATCCCCAACTATGCGTGGTCCGGGCCCTCCGAGCCTACGTGTCGGCAACGGAAGGCTTGCGCTCACTGTCCGCACAACAACTTTTGGTATCATATGTGAATCCACATGGCCCGGTCATCACATTGGCCAGATGGGTCAGATGGATTCTCGCTCTAGCCGGGGTAGATGCCTCATTTGGCGCACACTCCGTTCGAGGGGCAGCGGCATCGTCGGCCTTTTTAGCAGGCGCCTCTCTGGCGGATATCCTACACACGGCAGATTGGTCCTGGGAATCTACCTTTCGGACCTTCTATTTTTGCCCGTCGTCCAATGCCGCTTTCGCTCTTCTACCTAAGCGTTAAAACTGCAAATACGAAGCCTCCTGTCATGTTATAAAATTGAAGATTATGCTAGCGCAGTGTACTAATAATCTTAATTTTAATAATGACAGGAGGCGAGTATTTCCCACCCTTTCATTCTTCTAGAAGTTCCCGCCCAGATGAAGGTAAGTTGTTGGTGGGAGTAGATTGGTTCTTTATCTGGACTTACTCACTTGGATTACATATTATGCTGTTATATTTATTATAGGGCTATTGAACTAGTTGGTATGGTGGAATTTTAAGATATCTTTATTGACTAGTTGATTCATAACACCACAATTGGTTTTCTTTGGTCATCCCCGTATCACTGATACTAGTCTCTCTCTCTTTTCAGTTTGACAAGCCACAGGGATGATGGGAAGGCTGAAGAGGCCATTGTTATGACCATGTTGGATTTCATTATGACAGTTGGAATAAAGTTACAACGGACTTATTACTACATTTGGATCTTGTGATGTCGCAGTAGTCCAGAGGAAATGGTTGGCTACGCTGGGACTTATATAGCCTCTGTTTTGCTTCTTTCTTTAATGTTTTTTTCTTTGCTGCTGTGGAGCTAGTAAAGAAAGTTAATGCAAATACTCGCCTCCTGTCATTATTAAAATTAAGATTATTAGTACACTACGCTAGCATAATCTTCAATTGTGGCATATTTACACTCAGAGCTCCAGCCAGGATCAGTTCCCCTAGCAACGCTCCTGCTTGTCATTGACTATAATTTTATTACACAGTAGTTTATGGGAAACCTGATATTTACCTACAAGAGTTAAAGGGATACTCCGTGCACCATAATCACTTCACTGATTTGAAGTGGTCTTGTAGCCTATAGTCTGTGTGTGCAGAGTTTCACAATGGATCATTGCAGATACAGAATTTATATATTCTGCAGCCAGAGGTGTAACTCCAGTAGGGCATCATTATGCAATCTGAAACAAGACTTCCAATATAGTTAATGTCAGCTCTCTGCATGTATTTTGTATGCTATCAACATGCTAAATACTCTGGTGACAGACAGTCAATGGTGTCATGCCTTTCCCTCACTCTTGGAAATAACCCTATAAGAGTTAGCAAGCAAAAACATACTACAATCCTTATTCTTTCAAGGACATCTTGGATATTCATCCAGCCCTTCTGGTAGCCATTTTGTCTTCAGGACAGCTATGAATTCTTTATTTTTGTTAAGAGTGTGGTGTGAAATGAGAAGATTTATCACCAAAATTCCATTGGATTCAGTCTGATTTGCTGATTTTACTTTATGCCAGTCACCACCGCCATCCTACCCAACAAAAAAGAATTAGCATTTATTGCACATTTGAACCACATTGCCTTCTATCCTATTAAGACAAATAATGTTCCTGTAAGAAATTAATAACAGCACTTACCTCTATATTGTCTTGTACTGTGCTATGAGACAGTTTATAGACTCCCATAAAATTTGCATTATGGCTCGTAACTAAGTTCAATTAATGAGCCCAATAAGGAATAATAATTACAACCATAAGCTGACAAGGTTTCCCAAAACTATTTTATCAAACTGTATACATTTTATAGTATTTCAATAGAAATGAATTAAACATTGGAAATACATTGTAATTCACCATACATTTCTATATTATGGTATAATATTTAATTGCGCATTTAAATCTCTAAAATATGGTATAAATAGTTGAGATAACAAAGCCGCAGTATCGTCTTTACAAACATCAAGCACCATTATGTTTTAATTTGTAAAGTAGCTTGAGCTAGTGACACATTCTTTATCTGTTTGCTAGCTATTCACAAGACATTTTCAGCTTAAAAAAGATTGTAAAAGTGTGATATCATATACCTGTGGTTTGTGTCACATTACTGCTTGTTTGAAACAGTAGTTTTCTGTGCAGTATTAGTCTCTAAACAAGGTTTTTTTACCAGGGAATTGCTGTTACTAAACTACTCAAATAAATGAAAAAAATATTTAATTTCTTTTCCTGCTTAAATAAGCAATATGGTCGAATGTACTGTGCCAATAATTGAACGCCACAAAGTATAGATAAAAATACAAATGAAGACCCATATAAACATATATGCAACTATAAACTCTCCAATTTCTAAATTAATTTACTACATAAAAGCAAAGTGTTATGATAATATAATTTTTTTTTTTAGTTTTTCATGTAATTAATATGGAGATAGCTCCATTAGCTATTTCAGAATTATCTGATTAATGGTGAATTTATACAGATGATAGTGCAACTTACCATAATGGTCAGATTCTTTGTTTTGGTGGCAGGAGATAAAGGCACCAGTTAGCATCAGTGAATTTAATATTTTCCATTTTTTTTCTCCCCCTTTCAATTATTTTTCAGTCTTCTTGTGATGTAGGGACAGAATATGCAAAGGACAGGAGATTTCTTGTGACAACCTTGTTTGTGGTACTTGCATAAGTAGAAGGCCTATGATTGCTTTGTTTGCATACTATATATGTTTTTGTATTGTAGGAGAGTGTAGGGAACTTATGCTAACCTCATAACGGTTGCTTATGTAATAGGGATATTTGTGATCTGCACAGTCTCTACTCTCAAAAACAACACATACATGTTAGGAGAAACTGTGTAGATCATAAATATTCCTCTTTGGGGAATTAGGACATCAGTAGGGGTATTTTAAGCTCAGTTTATTCAGAAATATTACAGTAAAACTTTATTACAAAAATAAATCAATAAATGCTAGCAATATCATTAGGTAAAAACTAAACAAGGCCAATGTTAAGGATAAAAAAAAAAGAATAAATATAACTGTCCTAAAAATGCAAATAGGGATATGTGTGGTCTGCACAGTTTCTCTTCAAATATAGCAGCTGTTTTCTTTTTTTGTCTTTTCAGACTGTAATGTTTTGCTGTCTTCATGAAGTTATTCTGTGGAATGTTTTACCCAGATGTACAGTGCCAGAGGGTAGACTGAATACATTGATACATTGTGAACATAATATTCTTTCAACTCTATTCAAAGTTTGCACAGTTTGTTATCTTACTTTAAAGGGACACCATAGTCACCAGAACAACTATAGCTTAATGTAGTTGTTGTGGTTAGTATAGTCAGTCGCTGCAGGCATTTTCATGTAAACACTGGCTTTCCAGGGAAAAGGCAGTGTTTATGTTGCTTCCTATGGACACCGCTAGTGGCCATCTGAGGAGTGCTTCCTAGGTCAGTGCTGCACACTATGCATGTTTTGCATTGAGACACTGAACTTTCCCCATAGAGATTCATTAATTGAATGCATCTCTATAAGTAGGTGATGATTGGCCAGAGGTGGGGCCAGCAATTGGCCCCACCTCTTTGATGATTTCAGTCAATCTATCATCAAAAAAGATCATCAATTCTCATTATGTCAGTCAAGGTTGAGGATTGTGGGCAGGGCAAGCACCAATAAGGTGTATATATAAGGTCTGGAAGACGCGTTAATGTTCCTGACCCTATAGTGTTCCTTTAATGTTTTGTAAAGGTTTATTTGAGGTTTTTAGTATTGTACTCTGAGATTGTTTTCTTCTTTCTAGTGTCAATTAAGCCCTATGTGACAGTGCCACTTCAATGTCCCTTTATTGATGTCCCTGGCAGATAGCAATATTTCCCTGAAGGCTGCCTCAGGCATTAAATAACTGTAGCAAAAGTGGGGCAGTGGGTCAACAGACCTTGAGCTGTGCAAACGCCTTGGGAGCCAATAACAAAAACCACATGTACTAACTGACAAGGCAAAGAAATCACTGTTTTTGTCAAGCACCATGACCACTGTGACAAACTTTGTAATTTCCTTGCCCCAGTTATTTTTTTTACTGCATTCGGTAGATGGATCTACCGAACACCAATCACCCCCCTGCTCATTAACTTCAAAGTAATCACAAGTGCTCTCCCTGGGCGGCCACCATTCGTATAACAGAAAGAACATGTGCACTGGGAAACGTTTACTTGTCTCCGGAAAGCAGGCAGCGGTACTTGATCGTCAAGTGTCTGGAACTCTAACTCGGACACTCAGCCTCGCAAACACCGTTAACTTTGTACAAATGCCTGCTTCTATTCTTGACAAGCCAGGAGAGTGCTATTCAGTGAAAAGGTATGCACGAACCAGAGGAACAATCGCTACCTATGAGCCAGGGGAACCGTTCTGTATTTTGTTCGTTTTGGGACACCCGAAAGTGACCAAATTCTACCACTTTTCTCATGGAACTTTTCTAGGCAGACTCCACGTGTGCGGTTGCTCAAAACTTTACCCCGCTGATGATTCAGCTGTATTCGTGGGATCTAAGTGCTATTTGGACACTGAAGGAACTCAGATCCAGGCTATCCAGGGATATAGGATTTGTGGGAGTCTCTATTAATATTATGTATGTTTTGGTGTTTGTAATGCTTTATATTTTGTACCTCCAGTACCTGGGAGATAATTTGTTTAAGCAAAGTACACTCAATTATTTTCAGGATTACAAGTTGATACAGCATGCAGAACTGTGTCACACCTATGATTAAGGATAATGTCTAACCGGACCTTAGAATGGCCAGACTTAACGTATCCAAGAATAGTTAAAATACTTGCTGAGGTCAGGAACACAGAATCAGACACAACGATAAGGGAAAACCAAAAGTCAAGTATACCAAAATTCAGGGAAGTCAAAACGAAGCCAAAGTCAAATACCAGAAAATCAAGATCAGGAACGCACTCTCGGATTACCATCAGGATGAAACCACGACAGGGCGATGAGCAAAAGGAGAATTGGGTTTAAATACCCCTCCTGTGGATCTGATTGGCCATGGCCGGCCTTTGACCCCAAAAGCAATTGCCAGGTTTTCATGTGTATGATTGCTGCTCGGCACAACTTTTCCCATCAGGACGGTAATGCTGCTCGGCACAACTTTTCCTGTCAGGACGGTAAATGCCATTAACCACATTTTTATGTGTAGATGAATACGTAATAATTATTTCCTAGACACAGACACTCCTGGGTGTGTTTTACTATGCTTTTGTTGGAGACTCCATGCTGGGGGTCTGTGAATAAAAGTGGGCCATCTGGCCATAATAAAGCCATTCCAGTTGTACCTTTCATCAAGTCTTGACTGATGTTTGGGTAGGCGAACGAAGAAGCGCTTGATTTTTCCACAACCTGCTTGGATTTTCGAAGAGTACAAATTAACATACTATGCGAACGGGCTATAATCACTTATGCCTCTAGCAGTTCAGGAGTGTGCGAATGAATTTACGATGTGAAGTACAAGGGGTTCATTACAACCACTTCAGTGTTTTATGTGCAACGTTTCAGTGTTTTGAAGTGATCATGGTTCAAAGATCTTGTATGTGTAAGGACCAATATGAAAGCTGCACATGCTTTTAGGCTCGTTGTAACTCCACCTCAGGCAGCAATGCTCAGAATAACCCTTTAAATTCCCAGGCAGAGTGGTGGCTTAAGACAAGGGTTAGGTTTAGGGCTATCAGTTATAGTAAGGGTAGGATTAAGGTAAGAATTAGAATACGTTGTCAGGTTAGAAGCAAAGTTTACTTAGTTAAGACTCAAATTTAGGATTGGCTTAGAATTAGCATTATCAATAGGATTCTAATTTGGGTTAAGGTTAGTTTAAATTTAGAATTAGACAACCTACTTTTGGACTTGTTTGTAGTCTTAAAATTAGCAATTGTTTCTCAGTTACAAAATTTGACTTTTAGTGACTCAGAATTATCAGTTGATGTTACTGTTAATGCGACCATAGACCCTAGTTGGAGCTGTAAAGACATAATTTGGATCTTCTGTGCTTTTCAGAATCCACATGGATGCATTCTTGAAATATTTACCTCACAACTTCAATAAATTGGTTGAAGTGATATATACACATTTATGAACATAGTTTTCCTTTAATCTCCTCCTCAGACATCTGACCAAAATGGTGACTTTTAAAAAAAGATGAATCTACAAGTGTGATCCTTAAAGGTTACCTTATGATCTTCATTCTTCCTTATGCTATATCAGGAGGTTACATGTAAGAGTTCTATATAATAAACCATATACTGTCAGGATATTTATATCGGCAGACATTTTGTGCTAAAATAGAAATTAAAAGTGTATATTACCAGAGTCACTCAGAACAGAGCGGACTCCATTTTGGATTTCAGGCAAGACAGACACAAAATTTCTTTCCTTGCTTTCAGTAACACTAGCCATCAGCCTGAGCTAAGGAATGCATTATGTAAACAAGCAAAGTGATAAGCAATGAAGCAGAGGGATGGAATGCTCTGTTTAAATGTTAATGGAATAGAAATAATTTTAAACACAGACACTAGTGACAGAGAAGTCTAAGTAATTAATTTTACTTTCTAAATCTTACAAGGTCCCATTGTAAGTAAGGGGTGAAATCTAGTTTAGATATGTCAGTCCTAGAAATTACAATCAAAGTCGTTGCCACAAAGACTGAGGCAAACGCTTTGAACTGACAGCAAATTTAAGTTATGGTAGTCATTTTAGATAAGCCAAATGACGTCAGAATCGTCATCAAAATAAGTTAACTCTTTCGAGGACATAAAATTTTGATGAGGCAATTGCGCCCTCTATTGACAAAAAAAAAAAAATAGATAATACTAGATAACGTTGACACACCTACAGTTTCCTATTGGCCTTATCAACTAATGATGTACAGAGAGTCTGGCCCTTTAAAAGTTAGGACAAAAGGAAAGAGAGAGGTTAGTCTGGGCTTTCAGATTCGGACATTCAGAGAGATCCAGGACAGATATTCAGGACACTCTGGGACTAACACTCAACTCTCAAACTCTCTTGGACACAACTCAAGAAACATTCCTTGACACTTAGAATTTTACTATTACTTTCTAACCAACATTACTTTTCTCTATTACTTACACACCTCCATACAACCAATCATACTCGCATTCAAGTTCCTGGGACTACCTACTCATCTGATGAGAGCATCTACATCATAACTTGTAATTATGCTGGTTTTATTTAATCTAAATTAATTAAAATCTATTAATAGCAGGATATATGCATGGATAAATCACAATCAGATCCTATAATTGAGGAATCTTAATTAAATAAAGAATATGTAGTTATAACACTCCATTCTGCAGGTGGAGTCAGATAATTACATAGTACTGGTAACTTACCACGTGTTAGCATACCGCTGTTTTTATCCATGTGTGTTGATTTGCTCTGAAATAAGATAAGATATCTTTTTAGGCAAATTAAAATTTGGCTTATAGAATCTGTCGATTTGACTCTTTTGGATGGTTCCAGGAAATGATTAATGAGCTGGTTTGAATGTTATTTTAATTGAAAATTACATGAGAATAGGATATTATATGCCGAGGAGGATCTAGCCAGCATTGAAAGGGTTACTCAGTTGATCTGTTAGCCAAGGTTTTATGGCTTTTTCGCTGGAAGTTTAGCTTTCTGTGTCTGTGAAATACCTCATTAATCTTACTAAGTGACCATTGATGCTGTTACCCGTGGGATTGTTTTAGTATTGCCATTGTATTGCATACTCATGTTATACTAAACATTCACTGATTGTTATCATGCATGCTGCCTAATATTATTAGTCACAATAAATTATATATATTTTTATAACAAATTGTGATTTTATTTGTAAGGAATACATTTCACTTACATGATAACGATCTCTAAGATCTAAGAGAATTGAAATAGTGGGCAATTCTCAACTGTATAATATTATCATCCCATAAATATCCCCACAGTACATATCCATAAATACATACTCAGTATGTTCGCAGTAACCTCTATGTCTCAGCATTCCTAACAGAATGTGATCTTTGGTATATTTAAAGGAGACCAAATTATTATTTCACTTGGAGGAGTGTGAATTCAGACATCAGACATCTGTTGGTATTCAAAATAAGCCTCTGCCCTTTATTTTGTCAGTTGCAAATAATCAAAGGACAGTAGTAGGAAGGGAGTGAAAGGGGGAAAAAAAAAAAAAAACAGATAAGACATAGGGATCAACGTCATGTACATATAACAGATAAGTTCAGAGAAAGAACAGACTGATTTAGAGAGACAGCTCAGGTGGGGCTATCTGCTCGAACTAGACATATATGGTCTTATGTGTCGTTTCAAGCATTAAGCATTTCCTGAGTCCTAATTAGTTATCTAATTTTAATACAGGATATCTAATATGACACCTATAAGCTTGAACCTTGGAATCAAAGTAAATTCTTTCACAATGATAGTCCTTTATCCATAATTATATAGTAATCTACACTAAAAGAAAGACTCAAGTCCATGAATTTAAACCTTGAAACATATTTTTAATGCAATTTATCCAAAATAAAGTGAAAAATCCAAGTTGAAATGAGATCTAATAATGCCACAAAAGATAAATAAATCCTTGTTGACTGCATACTGGCAATCAGATTTCCCCTTGGATCAAGAACCTATTCCCATTCTGTTTTTCCTAAAAACAAACATCCAGACCTTTAAAAAAAAAAAAAAAAAAAAAACCTACAGAATATAATAAAATAACCTTTTTTAACAAGTTAATTCCACATCTTGATTGGTCTTACTGTAAATAGCCCTTTCTTCTGCTGTATGTGAAAATGCTTCTCTTCCAGTCTTAATAGATGAAACAGACCTCTTACCTGTCCTAAATTCCTTAAAAGGCACACTATAGGCACCTAAACCACTTCAGCTCATTGAAGTCACCCTTAACCCTGAGCATGTACTTATTGCAGTTTTTAATAAATTAATCTACCAGACAACCCCTAGAGGACTTCTGGGTCTTTAGGAGACTTTTGGTCACCTGACACTGGAAGTCCTCATGCTATTCATGAGGACTTCCAGCATCACTGGAATCCAAATATGAAATAATTTAATAAATCTTTCCTATGGGGAAATTCAAATGGGACCATTAGGCCTCCCCTGCTGGCTGACATCAGCGCGGGAAGAGTGAATCCAGCACTGAGGGACATCGACACTGGACCCAGATAAGTGACCGTAGGGTTTTTAACCCCTTCTGCGCCACAGGGTGGGGGGGAGGGGAAAGCTATAGTGCCAGGAAAAAAAAAATTTTTGTGTAAGCAAACGGTTATGTGTAAGGGGGAATAGCTTTGGTGTTTTTATATAGGGTAAGATTAAAAAAAAAAAAATTAGATCCTGGACACGTGAGGCATTTAAAAGTCATGACTGATGCGTGAATCTTTTTTGAACTCATTTAGTTGCACTGAATGTGTAAAAATTCTTATAGGCAAAAATGTGAAATAAAATTTATTAATTTTTCCAAATTTTATTCAAAATTAACTCATTAAGGACAGAGCCAATTGAACAGGTTGTGATCAAAACAAAACGTAAACAAAACTTGGAATTTGTGCCAGATGTCTGTTCAACCATAATTCACCTCTTTCATATCAGATGCACCCACACTTAATATATCATTTTGTTCAATATATATATATATATATATATATATATATATATATATATATATATATATATATATATATATATATATATATATATATATATATATATACACACACATATACACACACACACACACACACACACACCATAAATTAATGTGAATAAAATCTAAAAAAGTATGAGAAATTAAGAATATTTGTTATTTTTCAAGTTCTGCATGACATTTTAACTGTGAATGTCACAATACTGTTAGATGTTACTGCAATAAAATACACACATTTGTAGAAATATCTCACAAGTACCACAGTACCCCCCTGTACAGGTTTGAGTTTTTGGAAACTTACAGGGGCTTTCCACTTTTCCGTTGAACTTTGCAAGATTGGTTTGCTGAGCCTATGTTGCCTTTGAGACCGTATGGTAGCACAGGAATGAAAATTAACCCCATTTTAGTATACCATTTGTAGAAGTAGACAACCCAAGGTCTTCAAAATGGGGTATGTCCATTTTTTTTAGTGGCCACTTAGTCACAAGCTCTGGCCAAAGTTAGCATTTATATTAGTTTTTTTTCATTTTTCACAAATAAACTGCCCTTTCACAGATTATATCATCAGTATTCTACATTCTACTGTTCTAAAACACTCATATTTGTGTCTTATGAGTAAAACAGTACCCCTCATGTACAGGTTTTATGGTGTTTTTGAAAGTTACAAGGTCAAATATAAGATTTGCCAATTTCTGTTTTTGCAAATTGAAATTTGCTATATTGGCTATGTTGCCTTTGAGACGATATGGCAGCCAAGAAATTAAAATTAACCCCACCATGGCATACCATCTGAAAAATCAGACAAGGGTATTCAAAATGGGGTATGTCCAGTCTTTTTTAGTAGCCACTTAGTCACAAACACTGGCAAAAGTTAGCGTTCATATTTGTTTTTTGCATTTACTACACAAAAACTGCACTTTTACTGGTGGTCATCATCGTGATAAGTTTTACGGTTTTATAACACACATATTTCTGTTCAGCGAAGTCTCCCAAGTACAATAGTAACCCCTATGTCCAGGTCTTATGATGTTTTGGAAAGTATTAGGGAAAAACATAGGACATGCCAATTAAATTCTTTGGACTATCTGCCTGGATTGTCAGGCTGGTCCCTCAACTTATAATCATCAAAATGACTTAATGATGGGAAAAGATTACATAAATATACACCTAGAATTTAAATATATATATACATATATGTATTTAAATTCTATGTGTATATTTATGTAATTATTTTATATATAAAATTCCATTCTAAGTGTAGTTTGAGAATATATATATATATATATATATATATATATATATATATATATATATATATATATATATATATATATATATATATATATATATATATATATCTCAAAGAAATAAAGGGAACACTTAAACACAATTTCCACTTAGGAAGCAACAAGTGACAATCAATTTCACATGCTGTTGTTGTGCAAATGGGATAGACAACAGATGGAAATTCTAGGCAATTAGCAAGACACCCCCAATAAAGGAGTGGTTCTGCAGGTGGTGACCACAGACCACTTCTCAATTCCTATGCTTCCTAGCTGATGTTTTGGTCACTTTTGAATGCTGGGGGTGCTTTCACTCTAGAGGTAGCATGAGACGGAGTCTGCAACCCACATAAGTGGCACAGGGAGTGCAGCTCATCCAGGATGGCACATCAATGCAAGCTGTAGCAAAAAGGTTTGCTGTGTCTGTCAGTGTAGTGTCCAGAGCATGGAGGCGCTACTAGGAGACAGGCCAGTACATCAGGAGATGTGGAGGAGGCCGTAGGTGGGCAAAAACCCAGCATTAGGACCGCTACCTCCGCCTTTGTGCAAGGAGGAACAGGAGGAGCACTGCCAGAGCCCTGCAAAATGACCTCCAGCAGGCCACAAATGTGCATGTGTCTGCTCAAATGGTGAGAAACAGACTCCATGAGGGTGGTATGAGGGCCCAACGTCCACAGGTGGGGGTTGTGCTTACAGCCCAACACCATGCAGGACGTTTGGCATTTGTCAGAGAACACCAAGATTGGCAAATTCGCCACTGGCGCCCTGTGCTCTTCACAGATGAAAGCAGGTTCACACTGAGCACCTGTGACAGACGTGACAGAGTATGGAGATGCCCTGGAGAACGTTCTGCTGCCTGCAACATCCTCCAGCATGATCGGTTTGGCAGTGGGTCAGTAATGGTGTGGGGTGGCATTTCTTTGGGGGGGCCGCACAGCCCTCCATGTGCTCGCCAGAGGTAGCCTGACTGCCATTAGGTACCGAGATGAGATCCTCAGACCCCTTGTGAGACCATATGCTGGTGCGGTTGGCCCTGGGTTCCTCCTAATGCAAGACAATGCTAGACCTCATTTGGCTGGAGTGTGTCAGCAGTTCCTGCAAGATGAAGGCATTGATGTTATGGACTGGCCCGCCCATTCCCCAGACCTGAATCCAATTGAACACATCTGGGACATCATGTCTCGCTCCATCCACCAAGGTCACGTTGCACCATAGACTGTCCAGGAGTTAGCAGATGCTTTAGTCCAAGTCTGGGAAGAGATCCATCAGGAGACCATCCGCCACCTCATCAGGAGAATGCACAGGCATTGTAGGGAGGTCATACAGGCACGTGGAGGCCACACACACTACTGAGCCTCATTTTGACTTGTTTTAAGGACATTACATCAAAGTTGGATCAGCCTGTAGTGTGTTTTTCCACTTTAATATTGAGTGCGACTCCAAATCCAGACCTCCATGGGTTGAAAGATTTGATTTAATTTTTTTAATTTTTGTGTGATTTTGTTGTCAGCACATTCAACTATGTAAAGAACAAAGTATTTCAGAAGAATATTTAATTCATTCAGATCTAGGATGTGTTATTTTTGTGTTCCCTTTATTTTTTTGAGCAATGTATATGTATATATACAGGGAGTGCAGAATTATTAGGCAAGTTGTATTTTTGAGGATTAATTTTATTATTGAACAACAACCATGTTCTCAATGAACCCAAAAAACTCATTAATATCAAAGCTGAATATTTTTGGAAGTAGTTTTTAGTTTGTTTTTAGTTTTAGCTATGTTAGGGGGATATCTGTGTGTGCAGGTGACTATTACTGTGCATAATTATTAGGCAACTTAACAAAAAACAAATATATACCCATTTCAATTATTTATTATCACCAGTGAAACCAATATAACATCTCAACATTCACAAATATACATTTCTGACATTCAAAAACAAACAAAAACAAATCAGTGACCAATATAGCCACCTTTCTTTGCAAGGACACTCAAAAGCCTGCCATCCATGGATTCTGTCAGTGTTTTGATCTGTTCACCATCAACATTGCGTGCAGCAGCAACCACAGCCTCCCAGACACTGTTCAGAGAGGTGTACTGTTTTCCCTCCTTGTAAATCTCACATTTGATGATGGACCACAGGTTCTCAATGGGGTTCAGATCAGGTGAACAAGGAGGCCATGTCTTTAGATTTTCTTCTTTTATACCCTTTCTTGCCAGCCACGCTGTGGAGTACTTGGACGCGTGTGATGGAGCATTGTCCTGCATGAAAATCATGTTTTTCTTGAAGGATGCAGACTTCTTCCTGTACCACTGCTTGAAGAAGGTGTCTTCCAGGAACTGGCAGTAGGACTGGGAGTTGAGCTTGACTCCATCCTCAACCCGAAAAGGCCCCACAAGCTCATCTTTGATGATACCAGCCCAAACCAGTACTCCACCTCCACCTTGCTGGCGCCTGAGTCGGACTGGAGCTCTCTGCCCTTTACCAATCCAGCCACGGGCCCATCCATCTGGCCCATCAAGACTCACTCTCATTTCATCAGTCCATAAAACCTTAGAAAAATCAGTCTTGAGATATTTCTTGGCCCAGTCTTGACGTTTCAGCTTGTGTGTCTTGTTCAGTGGTGGTCGTCTTTCAGCCTTTCTTACCTTGGCCATGTCTCTGAGTATTGCACACCTTGTGCTTTTGGGCACTCCAGTGATGTTGCAGCTCTGAAATATGGCCAAACTGGTAGCAAGTGGCATCTGCACGCTTGACTTTTCTCAGTTCATGGGCAGTTATTTTGTGCCTTGGTTTTTCCACACGCTTCTTGCGACCCTGTTGACTATTTTGAATGAAACGCTTGATTGTTCGATGATCACGCTTCAGAAGCTTTGCAATTTTAAGAGTGCTGCATCCCTCTGCAAGATATCTCACTATTTTTGACTTTTCTGAGCCTGTCAAGTCCTTCTTTGACCCATTTTGCCAAAGGAAAGGAAGTTGCCTAATAATTATGCACACCTGATATAGGGTGTTGATGTCATTAGACCACACCCCTTCTCATTACAGAGATGCACATCACCTAATATGCTTAATTGGTAGTAGGCTTTCGAGCCTATACAGCTTGGAGTAAGACAACATGCATAAAGAGGATGATGTGGTCAAAATACTCATTTGCCTAATAATTCTGCACTCCATATACATATACATATATTCCAAATGCTTGCTCTCCAGTAGTTTTATCGTAAAGCCCGGTGCTAATCAAGCAAAATAATATATACAGGAAAGTAGAAAATAGCACTCTAAGGACTTCAAAAAGGTATGGTGAAAAAAAAAAATAATAACTTAGCTTTTATTCAGCAACTGCCACAGTGTTTCAACGTTTCAGTTCTATAGCAGAACTTTCATCAGGATTTTTTTCACCATACCTTTTTGAAGTCCTTAGAGTGCTATTTTCTACTTTCATATATATATATATATATATATATATTTTATTTTATTAAATGTAAAAAAAAAAATATAGATATAGATATAGATATTTGTGTTCGGGGCATTCTCATATGATATAGAATAAGATGGGTTGTAGAGATGTAGCTTTAGGAATAATCGGTTGAGGTGTGTCGAAACCGACGTATGCTGTAGGCCGGTAAAAAGTGGGCTTACATAGAGGAAATATGAACAATGGGAGTGGAGGGTGGGGCTATTCGTCTGACCAACAAAGGTAAGTAGGGAAAGGGGGGAGTCCCTTTTATAGGTCTATAGCCCCTCCCACAACTTCAGGCCATGCCTTCCAATTTGTGTTCGGGGCATTCTCATATGATATAGAATAAGATGGGTTGTAGAGATGTAGCTTTAGGAATAATCGGTTGAGGTGTGCCGAAACCGACGTATGCTGTAAGCCGGTAAAAAGTGGGCAAAAAGAGACATATTAATGCAAAACATTATACAGGATCATAGTGCATTTGTTAACCATCAGTTAGACATTTTAATGAAAGCGTCCTAATTCCTGAATCGGCTGTGGTATGTACGTTGCATAAGCCTATGATTCCCAGCGGCCCCGTGTCTTAATGTGTGTGGGGATGTCTTGGCTATAGGCTATGTAAGCTGCTCCTATCCTAAAGGAGTGCCCTGAGTAGTCGCTAGGGTTTAGTTCGAGCACGATGAATGAGTAGGTGGACATAGTGCTTGAACTTACCTGTGGTAAGGACAGTATCGTACAGCGACAGTAATGGTTCAGTGGTGCATATGGTGGCGTGCCCAAGAACGTAATCAGTACCTTAACCGGGCACCCAGCATTGCTTGTAAGGTAGTAGGTTATATGCACTGGCTCGCCCCTCTGACTCATCTTAGTTTTAGGAAGGGACCGGACATAGTGGTCTGTGTGTTTTAGAAGATAAGAGGTCAACAGGCACTCTTGTTTATGATGTTGGCCGCTGATAGTGAGTTATTGTTTTGGCCTGAGAAAGCCGTTAAAGGCTAGATAGGTAGCAGTTTTGATAACTGCATTGGTGCGTGGCTCGGAAGTGCATGGTCGAGTGGTTCTGTCATGGTTTGAACATTGTATGTCTATGGCCAGTATTTAGTTTTAGCGGGAACGTCCGCTTGGCCATGTCTCTAAGGGGTAGGAGGATAGGAAGCCTTGTTGTTGTTTGGGATGGAGAAATACGTATAGTGTTGAATGCCCGTGAGATAAAGTTTAACCGTGTTGTGCGAGAATTATTAACTTAAGGTGGCAAAAAGAGGCGAAGGCCATACGTGGTGAAACCTCAAACCAGCTATCTAAGTGATGGTCCGACGTGAAACGTATTGTATAAGTAGAAAACCCTGTAGCAAGCGTGTTGAGTGCTGGTGGACAAGGCCAGTTTAGTCAGAGCCCGGCTATGTTGGCGAGGTTCATGTAATCCATGACCTTGACCATAAATGACCCCCTGCCATGGCGGCTGTCATGGCAGCTGCCACAATAATTTACCATTACGTGTGGTTAAGAAAGTCCACCATATGTGTAGGTCTGCCATGGCTTGGTTGTCTAGTGACAGCCCCTGATCATCATTCGGGAGGGAGGAAAAAGCAAAGTGGTCTGAGATGAAAGCGCAGCCTGCGGTACGATGTGCATGGCAAAATTTAAGGAACCTGGTAGGGATTGTAGTTCCATGTGGTTGCAAGTACCAAGCAGGAGGTGGTAATTGGTGTTGTTGCGACTGTTCCTATTTCTCGCGTGGTAACTTGTTGGTATGGATGCAGAGTCAAGTTGTATGCCCAGGAATGTAACCATAGTGTCTGGGTCTTCTGTGACCTTAGGGAATACTGGGACACCCAAGTGTTCAGACATACTAATGGCTTCCTTGAAGCTTCTAGAGGGAAAGGCATTCCCTTTGACCAACAAGAAATCATCTCGGGAGTGTATGACTGTGGGGCATCTGGATATGTTTAACCACAACCAGTAGAGAGTTCAACGAATATATTGAAGATTGTGGGCTGCTCTTGACCTGAAAGTTAAGCGGGAGAAGAAATATATAACTGCTGCCCATAAATGCCAGTGCAGGGTGGATGGTGGCAGTCTGAAATGCGTTTGATATCAGTTTTACTTAACCAGGCTTCCCCTCCCTGCTTGAGTGATAGTTGTCATGGTATGAACAATGGTGGCATACTGTAATGAAAACGCCTCGGAGGGTATGAGGGAGTTGAGATTATGGGGTAGCCGAGGCGTGAGGTGCAGATAAGTCTATGATCAGTTACAGTGTGAGAGAAGATTCCCTGTGACAATCCCAATGGGATTGCGCCACACTGTAAATGGTGTAGATCGGAGAGGCCCAGGTAGAAATGTTTCTCCCTTTTCTTGGGCCATGAGTGTAATGCCAGCTGTTGGATGCTGCTGTGATGACTGCAAGTTAGGGCATTCTAGATTCCCCCAAAAGTATATTGCAATACCTGAACAGAAGGCCTTTAAAATCGGAGATTAGTAAATAAACTAAATGTCTGGAAGGGTGATAAGTTAGAAAGTACTGGAAATGCATAATGTTTACAGACGAGAAGTATGGTTCAGGGTACATTTATTGGGACACATGGTTTTTGCATGTGCCCTGACATATTGGGAACATATCTGCAACAGTCTGCATGCACTGAAACTACATGTGCCAACATGGAAATTGTTGCAAATCTGGGATTTGCCAAAGAGAATGAGGCGACCCAATTTGTCTCTGGTAGTTCGCTACGTCCTACCAGAGGTGCTAGAGCCTGGAGCCTGAAACGTGATCGCCTGCTGTGTTGGGACAAAATTGTCCTGTGGGACTAGCAACATCTCCAAGTGAAAGTGTGTTGACTCTAGCTGGAGTGTTAGGTAGAGAGAAATCCTTACCACCTGCTTGATACATACTAAAAAACATGAAGATAGCCATTATTATATGAACCCACACTGTGCTAGTACTGGCTTGCTAGTTAAAGCCGCAAGGCGAAACAATTAATCCTTTGTTTGGTGACAGGTGAGGCCCTGCTAGTTGCCAAGTGGTTTGAGAAGCTCTATTTATGCAATGGCACAAGGGGATTTTTGTGGCCACCAAACGTAGTGGCAGGATGTTGGCCTCTCGGTGACTGTAACCATAAAAAAGGGGAAGGGAGTGACAGGTGAGGCCCTCTCTATATACCATGCGAGGCGGCTAGCTCATGAGTGGCCAAATGGGTGTTTGCCTCCGAGCGTTGAGGCGGGGTGTTGGCCTCGCGGGACCACTATACGACAGGCGTAGATGCCAAGAAAGGAAAATATCTATTGGAAACCTATAGTCCCTAATTGCCAGTACGCTAAGGATATACCCAGGGGGAAACACAAAGTGTATGTATATACCACATGAGCAGGTGTATGTACCTGGTATTATGATTAGATACCCTTACTGGTCGTAAAGGTTATTAATACCTGTATCCCAGACCGGTAAAACAATGTATGAAAATCGAATATAGACATTTAAAAGCGTATATCCATATGTGTGTTATGCAAGTTTAATAGAGCAAAGTGCTCTGTCCCAATGTTTATTGTATGCTTGTAATGCCCCTGTTTGAAGGAAATTAACTTGTCAGGAGTGTTATATCATGTGTGATATGGAACACAACTGTACCCCGAAACATGAGTGTAGTGAACCATGACTGGCAGCTGAATAACCTAATAAGTGAAAATACATAATTGGAAGGACTTATATTTTAAGCGTGCAAATATTCCGTATTAGACTCTGGAAAACTGCACAGTGCTTTAAATAGTATGTGCATTCTTGGGTAAATGTATGCGTATTGTCAGTAAATGTAACTAAATGCCTATGAAGGCAGGTATGCAGGAATCATTATATCATAGTAAGCATGATTTGTAAGGAAGTGTTATTGTGTAATTATAATGGGAATGTTATGATGGGAATAACCATATGTCTGAAAAGCCTGTAGTATACCGTTTGACAGATAGGAGTCAGTATAAAAGTGAAAATGCTGTAGTTAGTTTGTTTGCTTATGAAGTGAAATAAAGTCTGAGAAGCCTGTAGTACACTGAATGACCGGTAAGGGTCAGCATGTAGGCGAAAATGCCGTGGTTCGTTGGTTTGTACATGAAATGCAATAATGTCTGAGAAGACTGTAGTACACCGAATGACCGGTAGGGGTCAGTGTGTAGGCACAAATGCAGTGGTTCGTTGGTTTGTACATGAAATGCAATAATGTCTGAGATGCCTGTAGTTACACCAAATGACTGGTAGGGGTCAGTGTGTAGGTGAAAATGCAGTGGTTTATTGGTTTGTACATGAAATGCAAAAACGTCTAAGAAACCTGTAGTACACCGAATGACCGATAGGGGTCAGTGTGTAGGCACAAATGCAGTGGTTCGTACATGAAATGCAATAATGTCTGAGATGCCTGTAGTACACCGAATGACCGGTAGGAGTCAGTGTCTAGATGAAAATGCAGTGGTTCGTTGGTTTGTACATGAAATGCAATAATATTTGAGAAGCCTGTAGTACATCGAATGACCGATAGGGGTCAGTGTGTAGGCGAAAAATTGTATGTCGTTTGTAGTTTTAACCCAACAGATTTTTAACCAAAACAGATTTTAACCAACAGATTTTACATAAACAGCTAGGTGAGTATAAGGTAACGAAATAACCGTGCAAAACGAAAGGAAACCGTAAAGTGAGGACCCGTGCTGTGTTGAACGCCGTGGGAACTAATCCTGGCGCGACAGGTGGGTCAACTTACGGTTTGAGAGTCCCTCAGACACCAAATGCGATGCTGGCCGGAGAGAAAGCCACTGGATTAACGGAAATCCCTGCTGCAGGATTCCTGGACACAGCTTGGAGTAGGAGACCTCATGGAGCAAAGGTGAAACCAAAATGGCGTCTTGTATGACCTGGAAGTGGATCTCATGCAAATGCTGACCTTGAACAGTCTATTCATCTGACCAACAAAGGTAAGTAGGGAAAGGGGGGAGTCCCTTTTATAGGTCTATAGCCCCTCCCACAACTTCAGGCCATGCCTTCCAATATATATATATATATATATATATATATATATATATATACACACATATATATATAAAGTCTATACAATTACTGTATGTATATATTATACATATATATGTAACTCCATAATAAGTATATTTTGATATATATATATATATATATATATATATATATATATATATATATATAAAAAAAAAAAATAGTAATGCACTCCACCTTCCTTGATGTACTTGCCCGGTGCTTATCAGCAAACAGATACAGCCAAAAGTACAAGATAGCACTCCAGGGACTTCCAAGTTGAATGAATAAAACTTAGCTTTTATTAGCTCAAAATAAAAATCAACGTTTCAGTCTGTATCACAGACTTTCATCAGGATGAGCTTGCAAATCAAATCCATAAGAATATATACCCTCAGTATTCCCTTAACTTACCCAGGTTGAGGATAGGAGTGATCCCAGGGGCAACTGACCAGCAGCCTGCTCAGGTCAAATGATTGACACTGATGATGTCATAGACATGCGCCTCCCGGGGTCGTTCCCATAGCAACCCAGTATAACCAACAAAATAATACATATACATATAACTAAAAACATAGCCTGCATACAGGAATAAA